>CM075941.1:12602184-13322044 GCA_038030265.1 Corythucha ciliata
AAGCGACCCATCACCTGCATTTGCCCTCTACCAGTTAAAGACAGTTGAAGACGACGTCTTCAAGGGGTGGAGTATGGATAATGCTTCATCTTGAATTAAATAGACATACAAGACGGCACATGAAAAATAAATAAATAGTTAATTATTGACTGAAAGCCTTTGAGAACGGATTTTTATTTCTCTTTAATATTCAGTCCACTACATCATCAGTAACTATCAATTTGAAATATTCAACACGATCAATGAATGAAATAATGGACACAATTTGATCAATAGGACACTCGCTAAAACTCAAATTAATCGAAGAGAAACGAATCTTCGAATTCATCCTCGTCAATTTGTTTAAAAAATTAATTTAAAAATAACCAAATTGAATTTCGAAAAAATGGCCAGTTCATCGATGGGGAATTTTTTGTGTGGTCATTTTAAGCCATCATAAAAGATAGGAGATAGGTTTGGGGCAAAAAAAGAGCTGAAACGCATTCCAAACCTTAGTAACTGTACCGCTCAAAAAATCGTATTCAAATTTTAGCAGCATCTTCTAGGAACCTAGATGACGATTTTGAACAATCGATCATCAAATTTTATAATATTCTCTTGGAATTATAAGGGTCCATCCATTTTCACTTCGAACACATTTGTTATAATATATCTTCCAAATCGCTCAACCAATCGTTTTCAAATTTTACGGTGTACATCTAGAGATGAAGACACAACTTTTGAGCCATCGCTCGTCCAGACCTGTCGAGAAAAAAGTGGACGACGGACGGACGACAGACGCCATACTGAAAATCGAGATTTAGGCCTTTTCGGGGTCCAGGAACACGAATCTGGTGTCAGCTAAATTTTTTTTCTTTTGCCATTACCAAACTTCCTTCCCTACGGGAACATGGAAGTAAAAAGGAAAATACCATCAATAAAGTCGGTATACCTATGGATCAACGTGAAGTTGTATTCACACCAGAATTCTGGCCTGATGGGTGCCTTATCGACAAGACATTTCCTCCTCGGCATCGGACGGCGGTTGTTCCCAAAGTGTCTTTTTTGGGCACCAGTCCTTCACTGCGTCAGCGGGAATAGCATCGTCCTCTGATCTTCAGTACTCCATGACCTCTCCTCAGGCTCCGGTGCTCTTCGATTCTTCGAACTTCCCTGCAAATAATGTGTGTAGGCGAATACCACCCCCTCATATTAATAATTCTTCTTCTTTGTCAACCTTTTTGACGTATTATTTCTCAATAATAAGTCTTTGTAATCGTATCGCAAAAAAATTTTTTTGACCCCCCTCAAAATTTGTAGTTTTACGTTTCAAAGTGCGTAGAATCCAAATCTGAAAAAAAACAACAAAATGTCCGTCCGCCGTCCGGGCCATATCTTGCCCTAGGATTGCTCGAAAAAACTCGTTCTTTCGCACATAGACTCCATTTGGGATCTAGTTGGTCCTAACATCTGATCAGTTTAATCAAATAACTCCCTGGGGTTTTATGGGTCAAAAGCGGGTCCAAAATGGGGATTTTCAAAGGATTTGGGATCATAGGGGTGTGGGGTGTCGATTTTCATGTAATTTTCAAGCCGGATTTGACTACATACATGAATAATAAACCCATAAACAGTCGAAATAATAAGGCATTGTTCGATAATTCGCAGCGTTTTTTTATCAAAATGTCAGGGGCCTCCGAACGAAATGTGACCAAGTTTTTAATAACTGTCTCTCGTGCAACTACGATGTCATTCTGTTGTCCGAGACTTGGCTTAACGATTCCTTTGAGGATCCCGAGATATTTTCTGAAGACTTCTTTATCTTCCGAAGAGACAGGGACTACTCTGCGTGTGATGTCTCCCGTGGGGGTGGAGTTCTAATTGCTGTGCGAAAGTCCTTTTCTGCCAAAATTATTCCTTGTCCTAACACTGAAATTGAGAGTTGCTGGGTTCTAATTTCTGGGTACGTTGGATCGAACTGATTATGCACACTGTGTTGGAATCAAGTTTACAACACATGAGTTTTGTTTACTTTATAGTTGGAAAATAAAATAACCATTTTCGTTTAATGTGTTAAGAACGCGCGTTTAAACATGGTGCCAGGTGAAAATCTACCGAACCTTGCGTCTTTGGACGCAGCGGGCTCGACCAGAGCGCCAGGTCGATCAAACGAGACTGGAATGCCAGGAATGGAAGTTCTCTCGTTGTACCGTCCGAATGCGGCCTCTCCACCCGAAGCCATTGATGTCGACCATCCTAACTGGCAACGTTGGTTGCTCAGATGGGAGAGGTATCGTGAAGCAACATTTCTCACCTTGATGCCAGAAAAATATCAAATAAATCAACTTTTATTGGCATTGGGAGATCACTGTGAGGACATTTTCGTAAGATTTGGATTGACCGACATCGAGAGTAGTCAGTATGCCGTCGTACTTGACAAGTTTTCATCCCACTTTCAAGGTAAAACTAACCTAGTTTTTGAGAGAGCTAAATTCTTTGACAGGAAACAGCAAATTGGAGAACCAGCGGAGAACTTTATTAATGATTTACACTGTTTAGCACGTAACTGTAGTTTTGAAAAGCTGACAGACGATTTGATAATGCACAAAATTCTGCAGGGCATGACTGATGTTCGCTTGTCAGAAATGTTACAAATTGAAAGCTCTCATTCCGTTGTAAATTTGAAAGGGGTGGAAGAAAAAGTGAAGCAATCCGAGCGTATTCGTGAGCAACAATCGATCATCCGAGGTAATACTTCACAGAAGGAAGTCCATTCGATCCAAAATAAAGCACGGATGAAGAGAGAAAATGATACGCCCTGTGGTAAGTGCGGAAATTTTTCTCATTTCAATAAGGACTGTCCTGCTGCCAAAATCAGGTGTTTTAAATGCAATTCAGTAGGACATTACGCTCGTACGTGCAAGTCAAAGATAGTAAACATAGTAAATGACAGTTCGAGTGAAGGAGAAGATGCTCAAGAACCCCTTGCTGAAACTGGGTTTCACATGGGATGTGTGAAATCTGGTGATAACAAACTCCTTTCAAACAAGATGTGGGAAGTCAACTTGCATTTGGGGCAAGTGAAGCTAAAATTTCGAATTGACACTGGTGCAGATGTGACATTGATCTCTGAAGAATGTTTCAATCGCCACTTTAAATCTCACCACAAACTGGTGGTTAATAAGAATTTATTTTTTGGTGCTGGAAGAAATCCGCTAATGGTTTTAGGAAAATTTAAAGAAAGAATTGTTTACAAATCGAAATGCATTTATGAAGACATTTATGTTTTGAAGGGCGCACAAGAGTTCCCACTATTAGGTCGTCCAGCTATTGATAAATTGGGACTAATAGGAAGAATTGACAATGTTTCGCAGTATGATTTTAAAGGAAAAATCAAACAATTGTTTCCAAACTTATTCAATGGTATTGGGACGATGAATTATACCTATAAGATTCAGTTAAATGAAGGAGCTAACCCGTACAGTATCGGGGCACCTCGAAGGATTCCTGTTCCCTTGCGAGACAAAACTGAAAAGGAGCTTAAAAGGATGGAAGCTTTTGGAGTGATTTCGAGAATAGAAGAGCCGACTGATTGGGTAGCGGGAATAGTGGTTGTACCAAAACCGGGAACTGAAGAGGTCAGAATTTGTGTGGATTACACCCACCTTAATTATGCAATTAAAAGAGAACGGGTTGTGTTGCCTGGAGTGAACGAAATCTTACATCAGCTCTCTGGAGCCACATTATTCTCAAAAATTGACTGTCGTAGTGGATATTATCAGATTAAACTTGATGAGGATTCAAGGAAAATAACTTCATTCTTAACACCATTTGGGCGATTTGTTTTTAATAGACTTCCGATGGGCGTTAATAGTGCGCCAGAGGTTTACCATAGAACTATGACTAAAATTCTTGCAGGCATCCCAGGAGTTGTAACACTTCTCGACGATTCTCTAATTTACGGATCCTCAGAATCCGAACACGACGAAAGACTTCAATTGGTTTTAAAACGATTGAACGATGAAGGAATAACGTTGAATGAGGAAAAGTGTGTGTTCAAAGTTACGGAAGTGAAATTCTTGGGTCATATTGTTTCAATAGATGGCATAAAGCCAGATCAATCTAAACTCGAAGCAATTAAGAAACTGCCCCCTCCTAAGGATTTGAGTGATTTAAGACGTTTCTTAGGGATGCTCAACTATCATGTGAAATTCTTTCCTAGTCTAAGTAAGGAAACCGACGGTTTGAGAGATTTGTTAAAAAAAGATAGGACTTGGCTCTGGGACCGAAGTCATGACGAAGCTTTCAACCGAATCAAACTTCTGTTGTGTTCGGAACCCTTACTGGCCTTTTATGATCCCCAATTGCCAATTCGAGTAACGGCCGATGCCAGCTTGCATGGTGTCGGTGCCATATTAGAGCAAAAAGTGTCCCCAACTTCATGGAGGCCGGTTCAGTATGCGTCAAGAAGTTTAACAGACACCGAAAAACGTTATTCGAACCTTGAGAGGGAAGCCTTAGGCCTTGTCTTTGCTTGTGAAAAGTTCGCAGATCTTGTGATCGGGACTTCGTTCATACTGAGAACTGATAACAAACCTCTTGTCTCGCTTTTAGGCAAAAAACCTCTTTCGGAATTAACTGCTCGTATTCAGAGAATGAAAATGCGGTTACTTAGGTTTGATTATCGGATGGAATACGTGTCTGGCAAAGAAATGTTTATTCCGGATACGTTATCGAGAGCTCCTCTTCCGACTAGACAAGATAATGTCGATGTACTCAATGATCAAGACATTGCAGTTTTTGTCGATCACATTTACAGTGCAAATGTCAGTGATGTCAGAATTGAAGCCATCAAAACAGCCCAAAACCAGGATAGTTCTTTTTCGTTGTTGAAAAACTACATAAGCGACGGCTGGCCTAAAAATGTTGATTTCCACTTGATTCCTTATGTTAAATTCAAAAATGATTTATGGATGTACAACGGTGCTGTGAAGTATAAAAATAGATACGTTATTCCAGTTGCTCTTCAAAATGATATGTTGAACAGGCTCCATAACGAACACCATGGTGGTGAAAGTAAATGCGTGGAGAGAGCCAAGCAAACTGTGTGGTGGCCTAGCATAAATCAACAAATACGAGAAAGGGTGGCCCGATGCAGGCAATGTGTGACTACTAGAATCCAGCGGCCAGAGCCCTTGATACCGACGATGCTTCCGAAAAGACCATGGCAAACCTTGGGGATGGATTTATTCAAAGAAAAAGGTACATGGTACATGGTTGTGGGTGATTACTTCTCAAAATATATTGACATTAAACCGTTTCGACAAAGTATGAAATCATTGGATGTAATTGAAAATTTAAAACAAATTTTCGCTACTTTTGGGATCCCCGAAGAGATACGCTGCGACCCGGGGACAAATTTAAGTTCATTTGAACTTAAACAATTCGCTCAAAGAATGGGCTTTTCGTTAATAGTTCACAGTCCAAAATATCCTCAAGCGAATGGGTTTGCTGAATCCTTGGTCAAAATAGCGAAAAATATGGTGATAAAATCTGATGATCTTCAAATAGCTCTCCTTGCCTACCGTTCTTCACCTCAAGTCCAACAGTATTCACCGTCGGAACTTTTGATGGGTCGCAGGATGCGGGGCACACTACCAATTGATCCAGAGTCGTTAGTGCCTCAATGGCCAGATTTGGAAAAATACAGAGTGATCCATGACAAGAAAGTTGCAAATCAAAAGATCTGGTTTGACAAACGACATGCTTCCCGCCCCTTGAGACCGTTGAAGGACGGTGAAGAAGTTTTCATCCGAGATAAAAATAAATTCGGTACCGTGAATTCAAAAAGCAATGACGCTCCTCGACGTTATCAGGTTGAAACTGATACTGGAATAATTCGTAGAAATAGATTTCATTTAATTCCTTCTGGGCCAAAACTTTCATTCAAAATTCGTTCGAATCAGGATGCTCAAAGAACAAAGGCATGGATGAAAAGACGCTCCTTTGATGAACTTCAGAATCGGCGGTTATTCGTTCCACAAGATAACCAAGCGAAGAAAGATCCTGTTGAAACCCCTACATTTCGCTACCAAAATTATCATAATTCGCCGCCTCGTCAAGAAACTGAGGAATATGATTCACAACTTAACCAGGGAAAAGAAGAAGATGCTCCGGCTCTCAATCATTCTGAAGTGGATGACGGATGGACAGTTGTTACTGGCAGGACAAGAAGCGGCAGGAAGTTTCGAAAAAGCATGGACGTTACTCTTTAGAACTTTTCAAGAAGAGGAAATGTGTTGGAATCAAGTTTACAACACATGAGTTTTGTTTACTTTATAGTTGGAAAATAAAATAACCATTTTCGTTTAATGTGTTAAGAACGCGCGTTTAAACACACACATACCAAAGTAACGAAAAATATCGCTCCGGCAGCTGGGGTGTCGTCGGATAGGAAATATGAATTTGGTTAATTTCACTTAATAAGCGATTAAGCCAGCTGCCAATAAGCCGACAGCCAGCTGCCGGAGCGACATTTTTTGATACTTTGGCAGGCGCTCACATTGAATTCCACGGCTTTGGATGTGGTTTTATACCTTTTTAGCGTGTTAAAATCACAAGGATTGGTCGAATTTTTCAGGTCATAACAAGCGCTTTTGAAAAGAAAAAACATTACTTTTTCTAAAAAATTGTCATTTCTGACGAAAACTCGCCAATCAACTAAGAAAAGCTTATGACTATTTTTGTAAAGGACACTTTGAAGATGTTTTTCTGAATCACGGGTTGTCCGTACACTCGGATTTAGTGAGGACAAAAGGGAACTGACTTTTTTTGAAAAAATATAAAATCCCCGATTTGCACTACTTTGAGCCGCATTAACTTCTACCGAAAATAGCTAATCCTAACAGAAAATAGTGTGCTTTTTTCGAATCCATCACCAAAAGTTGCAAAAATTCAAATTGAATGCGAGTTTCTCGCAGTTAGTTTAAAAAAATTATGTAAGCCTTAAAAATCGTAATCGGTAATTCTTAATTACCGTCCGATTGCTAAGTGTTCCATAATCGCAAAAGTTCTTGATTCATTTGTCGCGGCGGATCTCCTGAGTGAAAGTTTTAAGAATTTCATTGTCCCGGAGCAGCATGGTTTTGTCAAAGGACTATCTACTTCGACTAATTTAATCCTCTACAATGATTTTATCCATAAAAATTTGGAAAAGGGTAATAGGGTACATGCTATTTACACCGGCATGTCCAAGCCGTTTGGTCGGGTTAGTCATCGGGGTCTGCTCAAGAAGCTGGAGACTTATGGGGTTGGCGGCTCACTTCTCTCATGGCTCCGCTCTTTTCTCACTGGAAGGTCCTTTTCTGTGATATTCAATGGTACTACATCTGATTCTACTGCTATCTTGTCCGAGGTACCTCAGGGATCACACCTGGGACCAATCCTTTTTTTGTTGTTCTTTATTGACGGTTCGACAGTCTTTCGCTATTCCTCATTCTCGTTACTGGCGGATGACCTTATGCTGTATTATTCGATTTAGTCTGTCGAGGAATGTAAGCAGCTTCAACAAGATCTTGATTCCTTTGCGTCTTGGTGTAGCGTAAATGATTTAGGCATTAATCTGGCGAAATGTAAGTGACGACATGCGATGTGATGGGATACTATTCTGGGTGGGCGAATCAAACTGTCGTTAGTCTTAGACGACCCTGTCCGCCAAGCCCACAAAAGAAAAAAAAAGAAAAGAAAAGAAAAAAAAAACAATTGCAAACTAGCAATTTCTTTTAAATATAGAGACGCACGAAGCTTGCATTTTTGCCGGGATTAAGAGCTGAAATTTGCAATTGTGCGGATAATCAGCCAGAAAAATTCCAATTTCGTGATTTGTCAGGGAATCCCATGCGGCTGTGCCTGCTCAAGCTGCGGTTTCCACCGCCTTCAAACTTGCAAATTTTACTTAAAATTACGGCCAGAATCCTTGCAAATACATTGAAATCAGCTCTTAATGGATATTCAGCCATGAAACTTATAATTTCGTTCGAATTAGGACCCAAACTCACAAATATTTAGCTCAAAATGTTGCATTTATGCAACATTACGCCGGTGGGACCCTAAATCCTGCAATTTCCCTGAAATTTGCTATTTTCCGTATATTCGCCCCAAAAAATTTCCTTTGTTTCGGATGTATTCAGACGAAAAATGTTGCAATTGTGCAAAATGTTCGTTATAGACTTTGGCCGCTTTGGGTCTTAAAAAAGCAACAAAAAAATCGCCTGAAACTTGCAATGTCGTGAAAATAAAGATAAGATAATTGCAATTTCGCGGGCATTTGGAACTGAAACTTGCAATTTTGCAGGGTTTGTACTTCAAATATATCAATTTGGATGTTTTTTGAATGACTCTTCTTCAAATTCACTCAATAGGCTGGCCATATACGCGAACGGGATTTAAAATAGTCTTTTGGCGGCTGTTTATCTTCGCGTTCATGCAGTTTCGCGACTATTTAGCCCAAAACTTGTATTTTACGGACAATTTAGCGCATCGGAACTTGCAAATGCGTGCCTCCTATATTTTATTCAGCGAGTCTCGACTCTTTGGCCACCGCTTGAAATGTTTGAGGCTTTTTGGTATTTAGCCCCGAAAACGGCAATTTCATACCTATATTTCACGCCCTGACTTGAAATTTCACTGGTTTATGCCGTTTATGCTCTCATTGGCGAGTTATACTCTCTTTCCGTGACACCAGAATAAGTTACACATGTAACTGGTCTCATTCAACTGTTTTTATGAAGCTGAATACGTATAATGAGCGTCCATGGGGAGGTATTTTCCACCAGCATCCAAAGCCGGCATACCGATCATATTCATATTCAGCTCCACAAAACATGTAGAATGATACCAGTTACAGGACTATGTTCTTCCGGTTAATTATTTTGTTAAAACGCATTTTGATATTGGTCACTAAGGGCCAAATACCCCAGGCAGACAATTATATTCGTATTCAGCTTAATAAAACCTGTCGAATACGACCGTTTCAAGGACTATGTTATTCCGGTTAATTAATTTTCCTTTATGCGGTTTGACTGGTCACTGAGTGCAAATGCCTCGGGCAGCCGTTGGCAGACGATTATACGTATATTCGTATTCAGCTTTATAAAACCTGTCGAATGATACCAGTTTCTGGACTATGTTCTTTCGGCCGAGTTCAATACTGAACGAAAAAGAAAGATATGAAGCCACAACATACCCATCAGTCCTGGTGAGCCAGTTCTTTTCCCTGACTCGGTATTGCCAGGTCGGGTTGAGAGCTAGGGGCCGGGGATCGTATACATATAGTGCAGTGCGGCACCTTCGCTCCCGGCGAGGGGCGGTCCATCGGCTGCGTACTCGGTTCAATATTGCTGGGCTGTAGAGACCAGGACCAAGTAGCTCAGGTAGTTGAAGGTCTGAGGTCAAAACGGAGACTGGACCACACCCTCGGTGTGGACAGTGGCGGAACATCACTTATCGGGGCCCGGGGCGGAAATCTCTAGGAGGTCCTTTTAGTAGGACTTTTTAGTTGCGTTGAAGTACATGTTTTTCTCAATTTTAGCCACGAAATCGCCTCCGAATGCCGTGTATGTGCGTTTTCTCACTTTAACTGCGAATGAGAGTTTTTTTCAATGAGGAAGTAACATAAAAAATAAAAATCGCTAATCTCATAAAAAAATTTATAAGACGCTAAAATTTAATTCGAGTTTTTCTCCATTTTTGGACCGAAATAACTCGTTTTGCTCAATTTTAGCGATTCTCTCCTTCAATTTTAGCTGCAAATTAGCACTTTTTGTGTATTCTTTCCGCAAAGTGGGGTTTCTCAACTAATTTCTCTCTCTCTCAAATTCGACGAATTAGCGTTTGTCTCGATGCATTGCGAAGTTACTGGTCGAAGAGCCAGGCGAGTTGGGAAAAATAAATATTATGGGAGGAGGGGGGTGTTGAAATTGATGGAGGAGAAAGGACTGAGAGGCCACTAACTCTAACCACTGCCTCGGCCACTGATCCTAGTTCCACCATTCTGCCACTGATTCTAATTAGGACATGACAAAAATCGCTATTTGCCAAAATTTCCAAAACACAAAATTGGCTTTTTAATAAGCCAAAACACAATTGGGTTCTGAAAGAGGCAAAACACGAAATTGGCTTTTCAAAGAGCCAAGGCACGGAATTGGCTTTTGTAGGAGCCGAAAAACGAAATTGGCATTTGGAGGAGCCAAAACAAAAAATTGGGTTTTGAAACAGCCAAAACACGAAATTGGCTTTCGGAGGGTCCAATCACGAAATTGGCTTTTGGATGATCAAAAACACAAAATGAACATTTGAAGGAGCCAAAATACAAAATTGGCTTTCGAAGGAGGCAGAACACGTAATTAGCATTTGATGAGCCAAAACATGAAATTGGCTTTCGAAAGAGCCATAACATAAAATTGGCTTTTGAAGGGGCCAAAACACGAAATTGGATTATGAAGGAGCCACAACTCAAAATTGGGGTTTGAAAGAGTCAAAACACGAAATGGGCATTTGGAGGAGCGAAAAAAAAAAAAAAAAAATGGGGTTCGAAGGAGCAGAAACATGAAATTGACTTCCGGAGGATCCAAAACGGTGCAGGAGAGGCCCAAAGGGGTAATGCCATCCTGGTGTGGGCACCTGTCCCGCAGAACATGTCTGGCGATCTCAGAAGTGTCCTCTCCTCAACCATAAAAACGTCCTGTGCAGTTGCTGGACACGATAAAATGACCCGGATTTTTCATACTGTGATGGGCTCCCAGACTGTTATTTTTTAAAAACAATTTTTAGGGTTCCGCTCACACACACACAAAAATGTCACAGGTTTATAAATTTCACGGAATTTGTCTCAGAAGAAACATAATTTAGCAGGTTTTGTTCTTACCGAAACCAACAGCTTACAATTTGGGATTTTGGTTCAAACAAAAACCAAATTTCACGAGTTTGGCTTCTTCAAAAATTGATTGATTATTATAGCTTTCAGGCAAACCCCAAATTCGCGGTTTTGGCTCTTTATAAAAACAATTTCGCAATGTTTGGCTCTTTCAAAAGCACAATTTCGTGACTTCGACCTTTTCATAGAAAAATCTCATCATTATCCGACTCTTTCAATCAAATTTTCACGGGTGCGGCTCCTTCAAAGGCAATTGTATCGTTCATTTTGGCTTTTTCACAAATCCATTACTTTATGTTTGACACTTTCTAAAAAGGTTTGACTATTTCTAATTATACTAATTTGACACATCAAAAAGCCCTAAATTTTGCGAGAATTGTCTCTTTAAAAACTAAATTTCAAGGATTTGGCTTTTTCAAAACCTAATTCTACGGATTTGTGTCACACAGAAAACTCAATTTCGCGTGTTCGGGCTCTACAAACCCAAATTTTTCTGGTTGGATGGCTAAAAAAAAAAAAAAAAAACATTCCACGGGTTTGGCTTATTATCGATTATTTCCAGCAGAATTCAATAAAAACTGTTAAACTAATTCTTTTCACCATGAATTTACTATGGCATTGCCTGCAGGCTCTCATTTCAGGTCTCAGATGGTCAAAGCTGAGTCTTGTGAGAAAGATTTTCGGACTAGCCAATCTCACGAAAATGTGAGTTTTTGAAAAATACATAAAAGCCAACGCAGAGAAATTTCCATGACTATGTTATTTTGAATGAGCTATCCCGATTCTTGAATTCAAAAGGTCGAAACCGATTTTCTCTACAGATAACTGGCCTAAAAACTAACAATTTCATCCCTGGAAGCTTTGGCCGGGGAATCAGCCATTTTGAGTCGATGGTATCAAACAATCACGTCTTTTGTTATTAATAAGCTCATTTGGGACACTGGAAAATGGGCAAAAATCGACCGAATCATGGGAAGACCCCCTTCAACAGAATTGTCTGATCCAAAATCCGTTTCAATTTTCGGACTCTCCGTGACGAGTAACTCTTATATTTCGTCCATTTTTGAACTTTGGTTATCCGTCTAAAACGCCAATATGTTAGGTGAGCGTATTTTTTTGGACAATGTTCTCAAAGTAATGTGATATGAGCCAAACGCGGCTCATGAGTCGTTTTTGGCCAAAAAGACCCTGTCGGAGTTGTCTCATATTGGCCAGAAAATGAGCGTTTTATGTATAGATCAGCCATCAGGGCTGATGATCGTGTGGCCACTGATGATGCAGTCCCCCTGCAAGGGGCCCTGGGAAGCGGGCCAAATTGGTCAAAATCGCCGGAATCACGGTGAAGACGCCCCCTCAATGGCTCACCTGTAAATGCGGAGAATTATGCGTTTAGGCCCCCCCCCCACTCAACCCCCACCACCAGTGAAGCGCTCAGACGATTCCGTCTAATAGGCGTCCTAAATTCAGTGGCGTCACAGCTCCGCCCATATGCACCACTAACCAACGACCATTCCTGGCCTACGGGTAGCACATCCCTCTTTGTTCAACTGTGTATTTTTATTAACCTTGAGCATTTTTGTTATAGTTATCGCCGCCATACTGTACATTGACCTATGTATGCTATTCGAAGTCATTCTCGCCGTCTATTTACTATTCGGAGTATTCAAAGTAAGATATTTTGGTTGACCCTGTCAACTACACCCCTCCCATGACCATTTTTAGGCCTTAAAACATTTTTGACATCTTTTTTCTTCTTCTTCAGAATAGAAAAAACTATATTCGAGCGTGGGTGCTCATTCAATTCGCCCTCCTCGTCCTCGCCCTCTTCTCCGACATTCTCATCATTATCTTCGCTCTGTTCGTCGGCTTTGAAACGACGGGACTTCAAATTCCCGAAGAATTGTTCGGAACTGGTATGTGTTCCCTAATACCTTCCACCCCCCCCCCATCATCAGTCCCCGCTATCGCTGATTTAAACGATTTAAAATTGTCTCGTTTTACAGCACTGCACGCGTACTGCCTTTGGGTGGTTCACAGCTACTATGTAAGCATCAGCGGGCGTGAATCATTGTTCGACGCTTAAGGTCTAATGGAACAAGGAAGAATCTTGCCATTCGGCCATTAGAAATTATTCGAAATATCAATCAAAGTCTCATATTTTTGTATGTTTTTGCGTTGTAAATATACCACGAATAAAAAAAAAAATCGTGAACAATGCATCACACAGCCAAAAAAAGGAGGGGCTCTTTCGTACAGAAGCAGGAAGTTTTACACGGGTCATCGCTTCCTCAGTTTATGCATCGCTTTTTTTGATGCCCCCTCCGCCCGGCATAAACGCACCCATAAACGTATTCTAACAATCCTTTTCCGCCCAGAATAAACAATTCCAATGACCATATTGCTCACAAAAAGCGAGGTCTTTCAGAGGAGAAAAAAAAAGATCAAGACGTTTGAGTGATTGACTGCATTTTTGTATATTTCAAACAAAATAGTTCCATCATTTAAACTACTCAAGCTCGTTTTGATAATCATGTCGTAAATTAATGTTAAATATTGCCATTCAAAAAAAAGGGGGGGGGGAACTAGGTCATTCGTTATTTGGATCGCCGCCCCTCGAAAAGAAAAGAAAAAAATGTGAGCCGAACACCAACCAAGCGTTTTCTCGTTGATTTACTCTCTTATTCCCTTCCAACTTTCCCCCAGTGCGTCGTTTACTATTAAGTGGCCTGGGAATTTTGTATACTGCGGGAGTGTGGGCGCTGATTTTGAATGAACGAAAACGTATGGTGTCTTTTAAAAAACAAAAAAAACGGGCACGTTTTCCGTGCGCTAAAAATATTGATTCGAAGGCGATGTAGATGTGTGGTGGCTCCTTAGGTTCAGGCTATAATTGTAGACGACGACCATGCAGTATAACTCTAGAACTGTAATGAGTGTGAGGAGGAGGGGGGTGTTTAAATTAAAAAGTTCGTTACGCCACGGTGTAAAGCATGGTAATACTCACATGCGATGATGACTTCCTCGACCATGTAGTACAGTACGTGGCCAGGATTGATGTGTAGGGCGAGTATGACGTTCAAGAGGATGATTAATTGGGCGTGGAATACGAGGGCGATTTGTAGCAAAACCCAGGAGAACAGAAGATCGGGATTTTTCTAGGAATAAAAGTTCTTCGTTGTGACAGTGAAATGCTTGGGCGGGGGTTGGGTGGGGGGTGTATATTTAAAAATGTCACCTTTTTTAAGCCGTACAAAAGTAAACAAGCGAAGGTGAACTGAGCAAAGGCGGACTCCTCCAGGAAGAAAGTCGATTGAATATCTGTAGAGAACGACAAAACTTAATTTTAAAATCAGATTCGGTTGAATAATGTCCCCCACTCACCCACCCACCCATCCTTGCCACCATACATGCTTGGATTTCCTGGTAACTTCAATTTCTTTCTACATTTTTCATTTTAGAACTTCGCTTGCTTTCTGAAATGGCGAAAATTGTGATTTCTTTCGAAAATTGGGCGACTGCCATTTTTGGCATTTTTTCACCTTATTTTTTAATTTTTGGAGCCCGTGTGCCAGATTTCCGGGAATTTCTTAACGGCTTTGATGAAGCCCACCGTGTTCATCCCATGGAAACAATGTATGTTGTGCATACATTAGCAACAATGTTGTTGTCTTCGCTTGTTGCTCAATGCAATCAGGGGTGTAGGTAGGATTTTGTCCGAGCGGGGGATCAGATTGAAATCACGTTAGAGAGAGGGCAGGGGGGTAATTTCGCCCGAAGTCTTCGTACAAACAAGAAATATAATTTTTACTTAGCGTTTTCCTTATTTTAGAGACGAATTACCGCTATTTCACATTTTCTATCAGCCAGTTAGCACTTTTGACCAGTTTAAGCTGCGAATTTCTCAATTTTAGCCATCGTGAATGAGTGCTTTGTAAACTTTACCTGCAGATTAGCGCTTTTCTCACAATTTTTGCCACGTGTATCGTTCTTCTCAATTTCAGCCGCGGATTAGTACTCCCCCCCCTCCTACAGCCATGAATTTTCGCATTTTCTCAACTTTATAGCAGCAAAGTAGCGTTTTTATCCCGTGAGCGATGTTTCTTAATTTTCCACGAGTTTTGGCGTTTTCCTCAATTTAAACAGCAAATTAACGATTTTTTCAATTTTTTACTAGGGGATTAGCACTTTTCTCAGTTTTAGCTGAAAATTAGCGTTTTTCTTAAGCGTTTGTCTCAACATTAGCCGCGAAATAGAAGGCTTTTCACGAATTAGGATTTTTTTTTTTTTTTTTTGGTTCACCGTACGCTTTTTCTCAGTTTTACCCGCGAGTTAGCGGTTTTTTCACCCATTGCCATAAATTTCCGCTTTTTCTCAATTTCTGCCTCAAAAGTTGCCTTCAGAAGCCGCGAATAGCGGGCATCATGGGCGTAGCCAGCGGGGGGGCAGGGGTGGGCATTTGCCATCCCCTAGAATCAAAAACGCAGATTTCGTGGGGCAACTGCCCCAAAAATATTTTCCCTGATCTGACTAACAGAAACACAAATTTATTAAATTTCGCTCCATAAAACCAATTTTGCGGATTTTTATCACTAAAAAACAACACATTTTCGCGCACCGGTTTCACCAAAAATAAAAAATTCGCGATTGTTTGTTGCTGACAAACCGATTTCGAGGGTCGGCTTAACTTGGAAACCGATTTTGCTGATTTTTCGCACTAAAATCCCATTTTCGCAAGGTTCGACGCGCAATTTCGTGTGTTTGGGTTAGCTCAAATCGTGTTTAGCCCGCTGTACCATACAGACTTATGGTGGTAGAGAAACTGCCAGCTCTGTTTACCGTCTCAGGTCTAAAATTTAAAGTTTAGCTCCAAAAGTTTCACTTTCCGGTGTGGGGGGGGGGGAGAAGTTTCAATTTTTCGACATAAAATCCGAAATAGAAGGCTACAAACTACAGGTTTCCAGCAGATATTTATTTTTTGACGGATAGTGGCCGTTTCTGTGCAAATTTAGTCTCCGATGACCGTGAATTGACGCGATTCTAACCTCCAGATCCTGTTAGAAGCCTGCAAAAAGGCAATAGTTCATCTGTTATTTTCGCCAGTGAATCTGCCCACAGGCGTGGTGGGTCCAGTTTTTCCTCAAGAGGAGATGCACAGATCCCCCCCCCCCATTTAACTCTTGAATGAGCACTATTTGTAGCGTCGAATTGACGTTTTTCTTTAATTTTAGGTGAAACTGAGTGCTTTTTCTCAATTCTACCTCGATCTGAACTGTAGCCTATTTTCTTCATTTTAACCGTAAAAAGGTCTCAAAAAACCGTGAAATAACTCATTTTTGATTTACTATTCTAATTACGGACAGCACTGGGCATCGCCTATAAACCGCGAATAGGTGCGTTCTGTTACTTTCAGCCGCAAAAGAACAGTTTTTCCTCAATTTAACCTGTGAATGAACGCTATATCTCAATTTTAGCCACTAATCAACAAAAGACTGTGACAATTTTGCCAATCCATTTTCCCTCAATTTTAGCCGCAAATTCGTGCTTTAATCTCAATTCTGCCTTGAGCAATACCCCCCTTCAAATTTCAGCAGTGAAAAGGTCCACGTAATACTCATGTTAACGAATTTCATTCATTTTGATCCGGACGTTGGGTCGCGAACCTTAAATAGGTGTTTTCCTAAATGTGCCTTAACTTTAGCCGAAAATAAGAACTTTTTCAAAAATGTGTGCGCTAAGTCGTCCTCTTTCTCGATTGTACCCGCAAACTTGCTGTATAAATGTGTAAAAACAGTCAATTATCACTTTTTCGCAATGTTCACCGAGATGTTGGTTTGAGAAACCACGAACTGGTGCCTTTTCTCAATTTTACCTGCGTGAATGAGCTCCATTTCTCAATTTTCCCTCAATTTTTGCCGCAAATGAGCGATTTTTCTCAATCTTACATTGAACGCGCAATTTATTTTGTGAATTTTAGCCATGAAAAAAGCACTGTAAACCGTGAGTTAGCACATTTTCTTAATTTCGACCCGGACTTTGGATCGCGAAACCGCAAATTGGCGTGTTTTCTCAATTTCAACCGCGAACGATGAGCAGATTTATTTCTCAAGTTCAACGTGAACCAGCGCTATTTCTCAATTCTAGCCGTGAATGGGCGTTTTCGCTCAGTACTAGCCGGAAAATGTCCTTTTCATGGATTTCATCCGCGAACGAGCACTTATTCTCCAGACGTGCGCCCCTCCTCCCCCCAAAACTCTGAATCCGTGTGCCTGGCTGGCTGCCCACCCCTTGATCATGGGCTGGCTACGCCCCTGGCGGGCATATAATTCAGTTTTGACGCAAATTGGAATTTTTCTCAATTTTAGTCACGAATTAGCGTTTTGCGCAATTTTAGCAGTAAATTTGCGATTTTTTTTTTCTATTTTTAGCCGTGAATTAGCACTTTTTTCCATTTAGGCTCAAAATAACCTTTTAAATCTCTTAATTTTGACAGACTAATTATTTATTTTCTAAATATTACCCCCAAATTCGCGGTTCATCACATTTTAGCACCGTATTAGCAGTGTTGTATTACATTTAAGTATTGTTGCTTCTTCTCAGCTCTAGCCCATTTCAAATTTTAATTTAAATTAAATTTAAATTAGAAATTTCACCACACTTTATCCGTGAATTATTGATGTTCCTCAATATAATTTTAGCAGTGAATTGGCGCTTTTTCCAAGTGTTAGCTGCGTAGTAGCGTTTCCTATACCCGTGCATTATTGAATTTTCTCAATTTTTGCCAAGAATTTGCGTTTTCCTCCAATTAAGCTGCAAATTAACAATTTTTTCCAGAGAATTACCACTTCAACGCAATGTGAACTGAAAATAAGCGTTTTTCTAGATTATAGCCGCGCTATTTAATGATTTTTTCCAGTTTATTTTCTCCATTTTTATCTGCGAATTAACGTTTTTCCTCAACTTATACACCCGCAAATTGCAAATTAGTGATTTTTTGCCATTTCAGTTGTGAATTGGCTATTTTTGCCTAATTTTAACCTGAAAGCGTCTTTTTTTTGTCAATATTATAGCGTGTTATCTCAGTGTCAACCGCGGGGTTGGTCCAAGAACTACACTTTTGCGTTGATTTCCACATTTATTCGTAGAATGGCCACCATGCACCGAGAATCAGCGATTTTTTCTCAATTTTAGTCTGGAAGTTCCATTGCGAGACCATGAGTCAGCGCTTTTTCGCGGTTATAGTCACGATTTTTTTTTCAATTTTTTGCCGCGTCAGCAAGTTGAAAATTGCCGATCAGCACTTTACTGGGCTTAGGGACCTAATGAAACTGGGGACACGGTGTCTCTTTTTAGCCATGAATTTTCCTCAAGATAGCGCAAATTTTCTCGATTTGAGCCACCAGAATAGCGCTTTTGGGGGCTCAATCGAATATTTAGTCAACAGTCTTTGCCGGATAAACTGAAATTCGTAGAAAGTAGCCAAATCCCTGTCCAACCGTCCGACCTCTTCACATTACCTACATTCATGGATACTCTAAATAAAAACCCCCATGTATGCGTATTTAAGCTTTTCGTGGGCCCAGTCTGATCCGGGGTGGTTCGCCCCCTTCGCCACTACCTCGGTAAACTACTACGTGGGGTGTGAAGTCCGAGGAATCAGCTGGAAGGACGCGGACCTTTTCGGGCTGCTCGAAGTCCATAAAATCTGCTAAAACTAACTTCTGGAGTTCTAACTAGAAACACTCATTTTTGGAGATTTTATGGTATTCTTTAGAGCGTTGTCCCTTCGTTCGTATACTTGTACCTCTGGGTGGAGGATCTATGCACATATCCCCCCCCCCGTACCTACGCTCCTGAATGCAACATGCCGTTGTTGTCAACGGTTGGGGAGGGGGGATTACATATGTACGCATCGACACTGGGGGCCTATTCTTTGACGAAAATGCAATATGTTATTCATGGCAATGTTTCTATTTCATTCATTTGTTCGAAGAAAACGAATGAAATAAACATATTGCTTCGATAAACATATAGCTTTTTTCTCGGGGTTTGCTCGCTCAAAAAGCCGATTCTGCGGATCAGCTCGTAAGACCCCAATTTCGAGCCGAATTTCCTTTTAAAAAAGCCAACTCCACGGATTTCATGCCTTCAAAATACAAATGTCCAGACATTCGCTTATTTTGAAGAGAAATTTCGTGCGTCTGGCAACTTTCAAAAATCAAATTTCGGAGGTTTGGCCTATTTTCAAAACGAATATCTTGGGATTCGCTCGGCAAAAATAAATAATTTCGGGTTCAGCTAACTCAAAGAGCCAATTTGGTGGGTCGAACTTTTTCAAAAATGAAATTTCTCAATTTTGGTTCTTTAAAAATCAATTTCAAGGGGTTGAAACGTCCAAGAAAGCAGTAGGTTTTGGTTTTACCAAGAAAGCAAGCAATTTCGCTGGATTTGCGTCGTTGAAAAAGCAATTTCAAGGGATTTTCTAATTTAAATCAATTAACTGTGGAATTATAGCTCATTAAAACCCGGATTTTCGTTGATTTGGCCCTTTCAGGAACAATTTTTGTGGCATCAGCACCTTCAGAAACGAAATTTGAGTTGAGAATTTTGTGCTTAAGCACTTTGTGATTTGAGCGTTTTCGCGATTACATCTTTTTGTGGTGAATGTATTTTGAGGAAACGCCCTGTCATCTCATCGTTTTTGTGATTACAGCTGTTTGCGGTGTGAAAATTAAGAAAAAGCACTCATTCGCGGCTAATTTTTTTTCTTCAAAAAAGCTAAAATGGATTTTAAAAAACGCTAATTCGTCGATATGCACGTATGTGAATGCAGCCACATAATATTGGATATAAGCGCTAATTCACTGCAAAATTGTGAAAAACTGGGAGATGGGGGGAAAAGCGCTAATTCGTGGCTAAATAAAGCTGTGTTTCCTTAGTACCGAATCCGCGAAATTGCTTCTATGAAGGCCACAAACGTGTGAAATTGCTATCTTGAACCCCGTGAAATATATGACTTTTTAATGAGTCAACCCCGCAAATTTCTATTTTAAGGGAATCAATCCTTCAAAATTTATTTTTCAAAGGGCGAAATCTTTGAAATTTGGGCTTGAAGGGGTGAAAACTGTTAATCCTAGCCATCTAACCAAAACAATTGCAGTCAAGACCATAAAGAAGAGGAATGTGACTCTGGAATCAACTGTTTCGTCCTCCTGGTTGGTCTTTTTGGGTAATCAAAACCCGAGAAATTTGGTTCTTTGGAATCAAAATCCACGAAAGGGCTTTGAAAGGCTAACCCACTCAAAAATTATATTTTGGTGTGATCAATGAGCATTTTGGCTCAGAGTGGAAAGTACATATCACAGCCATTGGCGGGGCCCGGGGCGGATATCTCTATGATGCCCCTTAGTATCTGCTCTGTATTATTGTTTTTTCTCACTTTTAGCCACAAATAAGTTGCATTCAGAAGCCGAGAAGCGGTTTATTTTCAATTTTGTACATTTATTGGAATTTTGTCCATTCCAATATATTATTGAATTTTGTCAATTTTGTCCATTTTATCCGCGAATTAGCGTTTTTTTTTTTGTTTTTTTTTTGTATTTTCAATTTTCAGCAGGGAATTACCACTTTTCTGAATTTGAACGTAAAATTATCATTTTTAGGAAGGCCCGCTTCATCGATTGTCAATTAAGATTTTTAAAGAACTGATTTATCCAAATCGGCCTTATTCAAAGAATTAGCGATTTTTATCAATTTTTTGCTACAAATTGGCGTTTCGCTCAATTATTAGCCGCGAATTTAGAAATTTCGATTTTTCCTTATTTTTAGCCGCACTATTTAGTGATTTTTTAAATATTAGCCGTCATTAAGGCGTTTGATTTACATTTTAGCCCCACATTGGCCATTTCATTTCAATTTATAGTCATGGATTAGCAATTTTTCTTAGTATTAGCCGCGAAATTTCCTTTAGAAGATACGGATTGGCGTTTTCTCAATGTTATTGGCGAAATAAGTGATTTTATGAGGTTATTCGCGAATTAGCGCTTTTACCCAATTTCATCGACGGATAAGGCGATTTTTAGCCGCGGGCTTGGCCCAAAAACAGCACATTAGCGTTTTTTTTTTTGTACATTTTAGCCGTAAAATTGCCACTATACACCGAGAATCAGCAATTTTTTCTAAATTATGGTCCGAAAGTTGCATTGAGAAACCTGGAAGGAGCGATGTTTTGCAGTTTTAGCCATGAATATTAGCACTTTTTCCAAATTGTTTGCCGCCTACTCGCCCCAACATCGGCACATTGGAGCGCCTTCTCCACTTTATTTATCTCAATTTTAATTACGACTGGTTAAAGTCCTGATCATTCCTCCTGAAATATCCCGTATACGGCTAAATTATAGAGACAAAAATGTCTATTACATAGATAAAATTGAGAGAACACCAATAAGACTAAAATTTTGCAAATTCCATAATTTAGCGCTACGCAAATTTATACTCGTTGATTGTTTTTTTAATGTCAAGGAACGTTTATAAATATGGGCATGCGAGGCCTCATTGGGATTACTGTCCCAGGACCTCATAATGTGAAGTTTCACCGGTGTTTACACTACATAGGCCTTGGATCAATCAATTGGGACGATTTCATGGCCAAATAAGCAATTTCAGTGGTTATTTAGCAGTTTTCATCCCATATGGGTTCACGGCTTCAAAGTAAGCTTCCACAGCCCGATAGTTACCCTTAAATCCCGTTCCCTTAAATCGCTCCGCTCTACTCCTCTCCATTTAGCGTGCCCCGCTATTCAAATAACGTAAACTCTATTTCTGAGCATGCGCAATTACGATTATTTAGCGTTAGCGTATACGGTAAGTGTGTGCTAAAACTCTCTCATCAGCCCCATTTTAGTGAAACCGACCCGCGAAAAGAATTCTCGAGCGAGTGAAATTGGCGTTTTATAGTGAGCCAGGTTTCAGGTCACGGGGGCCGCTTATTCAAGTTTTCCACCCTAACTTGGCAGTACGATGTAGCACCAACATTCATACTTGAGCACTACCGACTGGTTTTAAGGGTTTTCATTTTGGTTGAGTGGTGGGTGGGTGGGTGGGGGGGGGCAACTTCATGAACGTGCTTTGGAAAGCATGAAATGCGACTTCCCCACTCTGCAACAAACGTAAATTTCAAGCTCATAAAACGGTCATAAATAAACTGAGTGCCGGAACGCCTAAATTGATTTAATCCATTTCGGTGAGAAAAAAGTCGCGAGGAGACTCAACCAGACGTACAGTGAATATTGCCGGTTTTTAGTATCATACAGCTCTGTCAGTCGGTAAAGTATAGGTATGCATATTTTCTTGTTCCCGAGGGAATTCGGAGAACGGTGGCCGCGGGAGCTAGAGATGTCACTACAAAACTGGCGATTTTACCAAATTTTAGAGTCATTTTCGTAAAGGTTCTGCGGTCTGAGACAAACGTCCCCTGAGCGGCTCAGCCATGCCCTCCATGTGCATCGGGACTTTTCCTTGGACTTCAGGGCTGTCCGCGGGAAAGTTCGTGCGCTAGTGGTTAAAAACGGTGGTACCGTAGAGAGAGCCCCAAAGATATAGAAATACTGGATTGCTCACGATGGACGGGGAATCCGAGCCAGTAGTTGGAGGGGTTGACCTTGATGAAGACTGTTTCTGAAACCTCCGTACTAATTGCATCACTCCCGCCCTCCTCCACTGACCTGCCGCGTCACCCGCACACCTTTATGTGTAATGTTTCCCAATTCTTTACATAAGGGGCCCACACACGGTCAAACATGCTTGACCGTGCTTGACCCTAAAGTATTGGTTAGGTTGGAGGCTCACATAGTGGTTTGAGATTTGAGATTCATGTGCTTAGAGCTTTGCTGAGGTTGGACCTTTTTTTGTAGTTCGCAGGGGTGGTCAGTTGTCCTCATCTAGACCTTTTTTTTTTTTTTTTTTATTTTTTTTTTTTAACAGAATGTAGTACCATGTGGTGTTACAGGGGGGGGGGGAGAGACCCAGGTGGAGGCTTTCGCTATTATGCCTAGCGCCTTACCTACCCCGAAGGGCAGGTGCCAAGCCACTGGAACGCAATGCCCTAGCCCACGGACACACCGACCCTCCCACCAATTAAGTGAAAATCCATCAGGATCGCCACATTTTGTACATCGAAAATGTTCCCAGGTCTAGCTCAGCAATACACCAATATTCACCTTTTCGGATTATTCGTCCACTAAAATACCAATTTCGTGTTTCTTTTGTGCTGAAAACCAAAAGCGGAGTGGCTTATTTCAAAAGCCACTTTCGTGGTTTTCGTACTCTAAAAAACCATTTTCGCAGGTCTGTATCACTAAACAACCACTTTCTCACATTTTGATCACTAAGGCCCATTTTCACCAACAAAATTGATCTCGTTTAAAGTTGATCGTGATTTAGTTGCCAATAACGACCCAAGCTTTGTCGATCGCGGTTTTAAAAAGTTGGTGAAATCGGGGCCAAGACACCAATTTTCCGGATTATTCTTGTCGAAAAATAGCTATTTTCCTTGACCTGGCTGACTGAAAAAGGAATTTCTCGGATTTCGCTCTCTAGAAACCAATTCTGCGGATTTTTCTCAGCAACAAAGAAATGTTTACATGACGAACTCACTAAAAAAATCAGCTTACGGATTTTTGTTGCTATCAAACAAATTAACAGTGTGCCTAGGGACCGTTTTCGAACATTTTACGCACTAAAATTTCATATTAGTTGGGTTGGTACTCTAAAAGACCAATTTTTCGGAGTTCAGTTTCTAAAACATCAATTTTCCGGATTTTTCTTGAAAAACAAAAACAAAACATATTTTACCGGATCTGGTTCACTAAAAAACAAATTCCTCAGATTTCGCTCTCTAAAAACCGATTTTTTGGATATTTTTGCTTGTTGAGTTCACTAAAAAATAAATATCACTTATTTAGTAGTCGCTGACAGACAAATTTCGCTGGGCACCTCCAATTCAGAGACCGAACTTGCTGATTTTTTCGCACTTTAAGACCATTTTCGCAGGTTTGACGCACCACAAAATCAATTTATCGAAATTCGATCTCTAAAAAACCATATTTCGGGGATTTTTCTCGCAGAAGTAAAACATTTCCCCGAATATGGCTCACTATAAAAGAAATTTATCGGATTTAGCTCACTGAACATTCAATTTCGGGGACTATGTCGCCAGTAATAGTACATTTCACAACGAGAGAGGAAAGAGGAGCTTTACGTCAACGAGTCGGGTGAAGTTCCACTTTCCTCTCTCGTTGTCAAATGGACTATTTCGCGTTACCAGTGAAAAAAATTAGTATTTCCCTCCCAGTATAACCTCAAATCTCAATCGCCCGGCGAAAACCAATTTCACCGGGTGGTCAATGCAGATCGATCTCTGAATTGGGCCGTCCCAGCGAAAGTGGTTCTAACCGGCAACGAAAGTTCCCGAAATTGCCTTTTCATTTAGCAAATTTCCGAGAAATTGATGCGCTAAATGCCACGAATATAGGTGGGCGAAAATTTTAGCCAATTTTTTCAAAGTGTTCCGATCTGCACCAAACGCGATTTATGAGTCCCACGGGGTAATACTGAAATGAAAAATGCCCGCGGTTTCGGCACCAACGTCCCTAAAGGGGCGACAACCCCCCCCCCTCAAAGTGGCTAAAAATGAACGCTTTGGGCCATTCTTCAAAATGTTTCGATTTGAGCTGTTCGCCCGTTCTGAGTCCCGCCTCCGACCATGCTGAATTGAGAACTGCAGGCGGTTAAGGCCAAATAGCCCCTAAGGGGGCGTCTGCCCCCCCTTCATTTGGGAGGTCATTCAGGTTAAAATCCATGCAAAACTGCACATTCTATGGGCAGTATTCAACAAGGGAAATTTTATGTGTAGTGAAATTGTCCATTTCATGAAAACTTTTGTCAGTTTCATGAAGAAATTGTCAATTTCAGAAGGAATTCTTAAGCTTATGAGCTAATGGTTGATTTTATATGAGAACATTTTCAGTTTTAAAGGTGTCAATTTAATGAGTAAAATTTAAATCGTCAGTTTCATAAGGGAGTAGTCAATTTTAATGTGGAAATTGCTATTTTTGAGTGAATCTTCAATTTGATAAGGAAATTGATAATTACCTGAGTCGTGAAACCTCAAAATTCACGATTTTCTTCATTTTTATATTTTCATCATTTTGGGGCCGATTGGAGTCCTTGCCCCCTCCTTAAGCCGAACCTGGATCGCTCCTGCCTCAAAACCGTCGGTTTTAACCCCAAAACTAATTGTTTCATCCACAAAACGCACCATAATACTGGAGAAACTACTCCAAAACTGGTCATTTCACTCCAAAAATTTGTTTTTGTTTGTTAATTGAGCGTCAACGTAACAATATGTGGCGCTAAAGGATTTGTATATTCCTGTGGTATCTAGGGGTGAGCAGCCGCCCCACTAAGTCTTCGTTTTCGAGTCTAGGGGAGGGCAACTGCCCACCCCTCTGGCTACGCTCATGCTTAACCCATGGAATTTGTTTTCTGAATGAGCCAGACCCCCAAAATTGTTATTTCAATGAGTCAAATAACATAAATGCGATTCTTCAAGGATCATTAACTGGGTATTGACGTTAATTAATAATCATAGCTTAAAAGTTGTTAGGCATTGACGGGAATGACCGGGTAATGTTGATAACATCAACATTAACCAAAAATACTGGATGGTGACTTTAATGTCGACAATAACCATTTTGAATGGTCAATGACGTCATTAACCACATTCAAAACATTATAGCCGTAACATATACACGATAATGCACGCCTATGGGTCCTGCGAGGACTATAGTAGATACAGTCGTGCGCTCAGGCAAACTCGACTGGGCAGTATGGGCAACTCAAAAATAGCGTCTGTAACTGACCTAATGGCTTGAAGTCGCTTAGGTTAGTTGAATTTGACGGTTCAGTCCCGTCTTCCAATGCCGTAGCATTGCCATCGTCGGAACGTTGTAAATGGTTGTGAATCAGAATCGAATAGTAAAAGTAGACGACCATGAAGCAAAACGAGTAGATCAGCTGTATAAATGTTATAAAATATCAAAGACGTGTGTAATTAGCGGAAAATTTCGCGTAAGGGAAACTTACCAAATGAGTCACCGCAACTATTTTGGACCCAGTTTCGAGGGTGCGTCCAAAGAACGAATACTTTATTCGGGGTATCCACGACATGTTTTCTTCTCCTTTGAAAAAAACAAAAAAAACAACAACAACAATTCACTCAAACCGTACAGAAATTAACTGTACAGCGCCGTATCGTCGTCATCCTCAACCCTCTCAATTCGCGATTATTTCATTCTCCGACCTTGGTTCGTTTTTCTCAACAAAAAACACTCGCTTGCGACAAAAAGCCAAACAAATGTGAATCCTTTTAGACGTTAAAATGAATTCCAGGATTGGTGAGACAGTTTTTGACAAACTCGCGTGCTGTTTTTCTTTAAAAACTGTGTTAGTGGCCATTAGTACGCTTCACGTTGTGAGTAAAAAAACATTTTTTTTTTCCATGCGTTTTTTCAATGATGCTACAAATATTGCCCCTCCCCTCACCCTTGTACAGGTTTTCGGGCTTTTAATGACGATTCAAACGGTGTTCACCGCTACGCATTATTTTCATTGGAGGGTGAGAACTTCCTCAGAAGGTAAGTGGCTGATTGGTTGAAATGAATAAAACAAAAAAGAGGCGTAGTTCTTGATAATTTGTCCCACCCCTCTCCTACTCATTCTATCTCTCTCTAGACGAGCTTCATTTGGTATTTTCATTCAACACAACTGCCACCATTCAACTTATATTCGGAATTTATATGTTCGTCGGCGTTATAAAAGTACTCCCCCTCCCCACCCACCACACGAACCAATTCCCTTTGAAATAATGTTCATTTTTAAAGGACAATGCAACTTACATTCTGAGTGGTCTCACCATTGATGCGATGTTTTTTCTCGAGGGATTGACTTTTGTGACCATTCCAATTATTTCGACTATTTACCAACGGAAAACGTTCGACCACGAGGGTTATTTGATCGAACAATGTCTTTTTCTCGGTACACCGGAACCTCTTCAAAGAATTTCGAACGAAAATTTCAATAATTTTGCGGTTATTTTCAGCTTTTGAAGTCGTTATTGTGTTAATCGTGTATAAATATTACCAAAATTTGATTAAGGACGCAACCACGGCGAGTCAAGAATCACCGGCCGAGTTGATAAATTCATCTAGAGAGGCTGATGACGTCGAAGTTGAGTATTTATAAGGAAATTAGAGTGAGATTGGGGGGGGGGGGTACTAAAGTGGAATTTGTGTATACTGTTCGCTTAAATTATAAGCGTATTAATCGTATAAATCTTATTTTTACCTGAGTGACGTTTTGTCACTGTCTCCCTCGTCGATACGCGGCAATGTCGCTCGCTATTAGTAGGAAGAAGAGGGCTACGAATAGGCAAAAACCCGCATGACCAGATTTCCACGCTTATTCGTATCGAACAAACGATTTAAAAAAATCGTTTTGAGCCCCTTGGTTGGTGCTCCAATCCCCGTCACTAAAACACAAAAAATAAATTATTAAGCCTCCCGTGTCAGGTAAAGAGACGCAGTGACGATGGGACGACTCGGAAACAGTCAATTTGCCCCGTCAAAACGGCTGATTAGCATGAAAACTAAACGTTTTCCCCTCAAAAAACGAAAAAAAAATAATCTTGAAATTTTGCTCGAGAAACAGATTTTCTAAGGAGAAAATGACAATTTTTTACAGAATCACCTCACGGCTAAAATTGAGAAAAACACTAGCACGCGGCGAAAAAACACTCATTCACGGTTCAAATTGATAAAACTCCAACTCGCGGTTAAAATGGAGAAAATGCTAATTCGCGGTTCCTGGAAGCAACCACGAAAAAGCGCTAATCATGACTAAAATTGAGAGAAGGCGGTAATTCCAGGCTGTGTAACTGAAAAAATTGCCAACTCCCCAAATTGTGAAAATCGCTCATTCGTGGATAAAATTGAGAAAAAGCGCCAGTTTACAATTAAAATTGACTAAAAACGTTCATTCGCAATTTCGCAACTGGTGTCTAGAGAAATAGCCGCAAAATTACATCTCTCGGAATCTGCGATTACATATAAGTTTTGGGTTTAAATATCTGCGAAATTGCTAGTTTCCAGTTTTTTTTTTCACGAAATTGTAAGTTAAGGGGGGGAGGGGGGCTTTTCTTAGTGATCGCGGAACAGTGGCTGCGTGGGCTAGCCTGTCACGACAGCGGCTCAAATTGTGAGGAAAGCCCGCAAAATTACAACATTTTGGAGGCATATAATATCCACGAAATTGGAATGATCCTCGCAACATTGCAAGTTACACGCGTAATTTAAGCGAATTTGCCAGTTTCGGGCGTTTTTTTTTGTTTTTTTTGTTTTTTGTTTTTTTTTTCTTTCTTTCTTTTACGTGGCCCTAGGTCATGGGAAAGCCGGCCCCGGCAGCAGTCAAAGCCACAAAATTACATCACTCGGAGTTGAAAATCCACAAAAATGCAAGTTTGGGGGGCTAAATATTCGTGAAATTACTAGTGTCCGGTATTTATTTTCGCAAAATTGGAAGACACTGGTTTATACTTTTGCGAAATTGGTAAGTTTCGGTGCCTTTTTTTTTTTTTTTTTCAGTGATCGTGGAACTCGGGTAGAACAGCACCAAAATTTCGATGAATAGCTGCAAAATTGCCACATTTTTGTGGTCAAATCCGGGAAGTCACCAATTCACGGCTAAAATGGTAGAAATAGCTGATTCGCTGCTGAAATTGTAAAAAACGCTAATGTGCTGCACTAGGGCCCGCTGCTAAAATAAAGAAAATAAAACGCCTAATTTAAGGCTAAAAGTGAAAAAAATCACCAATTCACGTCCAGAAATGAAGTACATCGATCATTCTTGGTTAAAATTGAGAAGACGCTAATTCATGTCCGTAATTGAGAAAAGGCGATAATTCCAGGCTATATGTATATCAGAAAAAATAGCCAATTTCCGGCTAAAATAGTGAAAATCGCTCATTCGTGGATAAAATTGAGAAAAAGCGCCAAAATTAACTGAAAAAGCTCATTTGCAGCTGAGGTCGAGAGAAATAGCCACAAAGCTAAATATCTACGAATTTATAATAATTCGATAGACGAAGAAAGATGTTGTCGCCGGTATTTAATTAAATAAATTAAATGAAAGTGATTACTTCCGGACGACGATGGAAGGGCATAGCCCAACACGATTCGAGTTTCGAGATAAAATGGGCTCCCAGGCGGGATTTGAGCCCGCAACCTCTGGATTACTAGTCCAGCACGCTACCAATTGCGGCACGGTGACGCCTTTGAAAGTCGTACTGCGAGGGATCAGCTATGCCGAACCCCTCCCAGGGCCATTGTTTCTCGAAACTCGAATCGTGTTGGGCTATGCCCTTCCATCGTCGTCCGGAAGATATCACTTTCATTTAATTTATTTAATTAAATACCGGCGACAACATCTTTCTTTATCTATCGAACTACGTCGACGATATGATTACACCGGCGTGGTTTACCTTTGTCATAAGGAGAAACGCCTAGAGTTTCGAGAAACAATGGCCCTGGGTGGGGTTCGGCTTAGCTGATCCTTCGCAGTACGACTTCCAAAGGCGTCACCGTGGCGCAATTGGTAGCGTGCTGGACTAGTAATCCAGAGGTTGCGGGTTCAAATCCCGCCGGGGAGCCCATTTTTTCTTGAAACTCGAATCGTGTTGGGCTATGCCCTACTTCCATCGTCGTCAGGAAGATATCACTTCCATTTAATTTATTTACATTATAATAAGTTTCAGGGTCTAACTATCTGGGAAATTTCACAGGTTCATGTATCCGCGAAATTGCTAGTTTCCAATTTTTATTTTCGCAAAAATATCCGCATAGTGACCGATTCGCGGCTAAAATGGTGAAAATTGCTGATTCCCGGCTGAAATTGTAAAAAGCGCTAATGTGCTGCACTTGGGCCACGGCTAAAATGAAGAAAAACCCTTAATTTAGGGCTAAAAGTGACCAAATCACCCATTCACGTCAAAATAGAGAAAATTGATCATTCGTGGATAAAATTGAGAAAATGCGTTAATTCACAGCTATAATTGAGGAAAAACACTCATTCGCAGCCGATATCTATGGAAATAGCTGCAAAATTACATAATTTGGAGCTACATATTTTCATAGGGTGCAAATATCCGCAAAATTCCAAATTTCCGGTCCAAGTATACGCGAAACTGCTAGCTTCCCGTCTTTATTTTCACGAAATAGTTAAGTTGGTGGGGGGGGGGGGTATTTTCATTGATCGCGGACCCCGCGGGCCAATTTCCACGAAATTGGAATTTTCCTGGTGATGGTCCGCTAGTGTCCAGTCTGTATTTTCGCGAGATTGTTAGTTTGGCTTTGGTAGGCTATTGTTTGTTGTTGTTATTTTTTTTTTTTTGTGATCGCGAAACATCCGGGCTAGCCAGTCGCGACAGCCGTTCCAACTCTCTGAAGAATAGCCACAAAAGTACAACATTTTGGAGGCACAATATCCGATATTGCGTTGCAATGTGCGTTATTGCACGTTTCATGTCTTAATAAAAGGGAAATTACCAGTTTCGGAATTTTTAAAAAACGGCCGTGGATTATAAGGGAGATCCTGGCCAGTATAGCCACAAAATTACACCACGCGGAGCTAAAAAAAGGGCAAAATTTCAAGTTTTGGGTTTAAATATCCGCGAAAATCCGGTTTTTATTTTCGCAAAATTGCTGGATCCTGGTTTAAAAATTCGCAAAATTGTGAGCCGGGTTGGCCGTGGCCGGCTATGACAGCTGTAAAAATCTGAAAAGAATAACTTCAAAATTGCCACATTTTTTAGGCAATAGGCAAATATCAAGTTTCGTACTTTTTTTTTTTTTTTTTCTAATAAATCGCCGACCCCGGTTCAGCTAAGGCTCTATAAGTTCCTACCAGTACTGACAGTCCGCCATGTTTGGTCCCCCCCCCCTCCACATAGGGATCAAATAGATTTGATATCTCTCGTCATCTCATTCGTATTGTCAGTACCTATAGTGTGTCACTATAGGTTCTCTATAGTTCAGCCAGCCACGAGAGCGCCGCCCTAAGGTTGATGAAATCCGTGACTCCCTCTCCCCCCACTCTTGTCAATATCCGAGGCGTTGTTTCGTTGATGAGACGAGCTCAAGGGCTCTGGTTAGAACGCGAAAAGCTGCTATAGCCATTTTCCAGAGCTATAGCTTTTCCCATGGACGATAGTGCAGTGGCACCTGCAACTCCTGCACTCCTGGAGAGCGAAACCACACCCGTCCCGTGGTTCGGCTCACAACTAACTAACTGCAGGGTGAAGAGTCCCAAGAATTACTGGATGGCCCAGTGAGCTGAAGGTGTGATCCCGTGACTGCGGAATGCATCGTCGTCGGTCTGTCCAGTCGCATCGAAACGATGCGAGGAGAAGGAACCGAGGAGGAGAAGGAAACGAGGGGAAGGAGTTGAGAATAACAAGTAGTTCTTAGTAACAATCTTCGGTGAATGGCAAACAAAAAGATGAATCGGTGAATGATAATTTCACCCAATATTTAGGAAGTCATCAATCATTCTCTGGTCGTCTTATGAGATTGCGCCAACAATTTAAGATCGGGATTACCCACGATGGAATTATTTTTGATCCTTCACTGTCTACCTCATTATCCATTATCCTACCAACATGCCTCGGCCATGTTATACTGTCGAAAAAATAAAACAATGTCCGCGTACTTTAATGCGACAATCTTCACGTTGGTATATCAGACAATGTCTTTAAAAAATTAATTCGAAGATTGTCCGAAAATAAATAAGTTAGATAAGCCGGAGCCCCCCAGCTCTGCCTTCAAGTGTTTGCCCGAGTTTAATATAAAAATTAGGCCGCGAAACGTCGTCATAAATTCTGCTTCCTTGGACTTGGAAGGTACGTATATTTCTTGGAGTGTTTGACGCGTTATTTCTGAATATTTTGTTTGTTTGTTTTTTATTTCAGCCAACCATCATGCAAGCGGTACTGTTTGTGGCCTTGGCCACCATTTTTGCCTTGTGCAATGGCTTGACCGTTGTGGATGACAAGGAATGGGAAGAATACAAGGTATGGGGGTGAAAATATTGTAATGTGACATTTATAAAAAATGAAATTTGCAGGCTGAACACAAGAAAACGTATGAATCCAAAGCCATTGAAGAGATCCGGAAAAAGATTTATACGATCAACAAAGATTATATCGAGAAGCACAACAGGCGCTATGAAAGGAACGAAGCCTCTTACTACATGGGCATCAATCAATTCAGCGATATGGTAAGGTCCTTTTGCAGCAAGTCTGTACGAAAACAAATTCAAATTGCATATTTAACGGGCGCTTTCATAGCTCGCCATCGAAGTCACTCAAAAGATGAACGGCTACAGGCCGGGGAATTCGTACGCCGTCACCGCTCATGAAATCTTCGACGCCTCCGGCGTTGAGCTGCCCAAAACCGTTGACTGGCGTGAGAAACACGTCGTGACTCATGTCAAAAACCAGGGAGAGTGCGGTGGTTGTTGGGCTTTCAGTGCCACCGGGTCGTTGGAAGGTCAACACGCTCTGAAAACCAAGAGACTCGTCTCGCTCAGCGAACAGAATTTGATCGATTGTTCGAAGGCTGAGGGCAATGATGGCTGCGATGGCGGTCTCATGGACGACGCTTTTAAGTATGTGAAAAAGAACAAAGGCCTTGACACGGAGAAATCCTATCCTTTCGTCGGTAAGGTAAGCGTGACACGTCGTTTTTCTCCACAAACGGATTCTTTAATTAAACAATAAAAACTGTTCTAGGATGAAACCTGTCGATTTAAACGTCACGACGTTGGTGCCAAACTCAAATCTTGGGTGAACATTAAAGAAGGAAGTGAAAAAGCTCTTCAAGAGGCCGTAGCTAAGAAGGGGCCGGTCTCGGTCGCCATTGATGCCTCAGCTGAATCATTCACCTACTACTCAGGAGGTAAATTCACCACGAACAATTTTTTATTATTTAATATAATTTCACATTCCATGTCGCAATTTCAGGTGTCTACGACTCGACTGAGTGCTGCAACGAGACATCGTGCTTGGACCACGGTGTACTCGTCGTTGGGTACGGCGTTTACAACGGTACGGACTACTGGCTCGTGAAGAACTCCTGGGGTACTAGCTGGGGAATAAAGGGATACATCATGATGTCGAGGAACAAAGACAATCAGTGTGGTATATCCACCTGTGCCTCTTACCCTGTCGTTTAATTAATTTTATTGTTTTTAAAACTGAAATACATTCGATATTATTCGTGTGAGCATTCGACTTCTAGCAGTGAAGAAATTCCATGTCTGGGGGCTCTGGATTGGTAAAATACGTATTGTTTAGCTAGCTCCGCGATGTATAATTGTTTTAAGAAACTGGATCCACCAAAGGTTTTTCAAGTGGGCCGAACCCCGCGAAATTGTTTTTCGGGTCAGCCAATCCTACAAAATTGGTTTTGAAAGAATCCAGACCCGCGAAAATCCTCTTTGAAATGAGCCAATACGCTGGAAGTTTTGAGTTTAAAGCTGTGAAATTCGTTACGCTTTGCTTTTTAGGGAGCCAAACCCACGAAGTTGATTGCAGTCTTTGCGGTAACGAAGAATCACGTCTATAGCTATATTATTATATACTTGGATTGTGGAAGGAAGGATCTTGCCCCTCCACATGAAATCCTTCATTATACTGCCCCGTTGACGCAAATATTCAAGTGTTCCTGATGGCACACGGGTGGGATCCCATCACTCATGAAAGTCTCCTCCGCCCTGCCAGCATTAAAGTACCGCCCCTGCAGGCCGACCTGAAAGTTCTCTGGGTCCGCTAAAAAGTCGACACCGGCAAAAACTGCCGACCCCAGATCGAGTGACGTACCCGAGAAAAATGCCCTTTTTATTTTATCTGGAGGGTTACACCGTGTGTCTGGCTTTTTTCTCGGACGAGAGACAACTCTCGCGCACGCGTCCAATGTGATGGCGTTTTCCATTCAATACAATGCACTAGTGTGGTGTAAGTTTTTTTTACCCCAGTTAACATTTCTTGGTCTAAAAGACGTCTACATAACGTCTAAAATACGTATATATATATACACGTCTATTTAAGGTCTAAACGAGACACTATTTGACGTCTATTTAAGGTCTATTTTACGTCTAATGGACGTCTTTTTAAGGTCTATTTTACGTCTATAAGGCGTCTAACAAACGTCTATAAGGCATCTATTTGTAGACGTCTATGAGTGAACATGTATTAGACGTCTATTTAACGTCTACTTCTCAATTTCAGCCGCAGATTTGGTTTTGCCCCACCCCCTCCCATAACCATGAATTTGCGCATTTTTCAACTTTAGCAGCTAAGTATCGATTTTATCCAGTAAACGATGTTTCTTATCTATCCACGAGTTTTGGCGTTTTCCTCAATTTTAGCAGCATATTACCGATTTAAAAAAAAAAATTTACCAGCGAATTAGCACTTTTCTCAGTTTTGGCTGGAAATTAACGTTTTTCTTAAGTGTTTTTCTCAAAATTAGCCGCAAAATAGGGGGACTTTTAACGAATTAGGATTTTTTTGGTTAACCATACGCAATGCACGAGCGATTTTTCTCAGTTTACTCGCGAATTAGCGGTTTCTTCACCTGTTGCCATAAATTGGCGCTTTTTTTCAATTTCAGCCTGAAAAGTTGCCTTCAGAATCCGCAAATTGGCGTATATTCAGTTTTTGGTGCAAATTATAATTTTTCTCAATTTCAACCGCGAATTAGAGCTTTTTTTAAATTGTAGCGGCGACGCGTCGTAGCGTTTCAAACCTGTGAATTAGAGGATTTTCTCAATTTCAGTCACACATCGGCGTTTGGTCCAATTTTAGCTGTAAATTGGCGATTTTTTCCATTTTTAGCCACGAATTAGCAATTTTCTCAATTTTTAGGCTTAAAATAAAACTTTCTCTTAATTTTGACCTGCTGATTATTTTATTTTCTAAATATTACCCGCAAATTAGCGGTTTTTCACATTTTACCACCGCATTAGCAATTTTGTATAACTTTTATAGGTATAGATTATTGCTTCACGGCAGTTCTAGCCGTGAATTAGCGTATTTTTTAACATTATACTATAGCCATGCATGAATTTGCCATTTTTCTGAATTTTAGCCTCAAAAATGCCTTCAGAAGGTGCGAATTTAAATTATAAATGTAAATTTTTTTGTTCAAACCTTTTTTAAACCAAAAAATTTACATATCTCCATCCATTTCTGTCAAAAAATCATCATTTTTAAATTATGAATTTCACGACACTTAATTCGAGAATCAGTGATGTTTCTCAATTTTAGCAGCGATTTTCCGCTTTTTCTAAATTTTAGCAGCATTTTTCCAACGACTGCAGGCATTTTTACATTTTAGCCATGCTAATTTTCAAAATTGGCCGCAAAGGAGCGTTTTTTGTTTGTTTGTTTTTTTGTTTTATTTTATTTTTGTTTTTTACATTCTAGCCCTTCATTAACACTATAACCAATATAACAATACCTTAAGCTATGGATCAGCGCTTTTCCTAAGTTTTAGCGACGAATTATTAGCGGATTTTTTCACCTATTGCCATGAGTTGGCATTTTTTCGCAACCTGTGCCACAAATAAATTGCTGTTATAAACCTCAAATTGGCATATTTTCAATATTAGATGATAATTGTAATTTTTCTACTTTTTTAGCCTCGAATTAGAGTTTATACTACACTTTATCCACGAATTAGTGATTTTCCTCAATTTCAGCATCAAATTAGTGCTTTTTCTCAATTTTATCATATCTTGGTGAAATGTTTTTCTTCAATTTTTAGCTTCGAGTTAGTACTTTTCCTCAATTTCGGCTGAAAATTAGCGTTTTTCCTAATTCCAGGTCCGCTAATTAGCGATTTCAAAAAAAATTTGCAAATTAGCCGGGTTTTTCACATTTTAGCCCCTCATTAACAATTCTTTTTGTCATTTTCTAGCTATTGATTAGCGCTTTTTCTCACTTTTAGGCCCCGAAAAAGGTTGCACTCAGAAACCGAGAATTGGCGTATATTCAATTTCAAACACCTATTGAGATTTGTCTCCATTTTTTCAATTTTAGCAACGAATTGGATTTTTTCTCAATTTGTACTGAAAAATTATCGTTTTTATTCCTTGAATTAGCGATACTTCCCAATTTTTGCCACAAATTAGCGTTTTCATAAATTTTTAGCAGCGAATTAGCACTCTTTCTCATTTTGAGCTGAAATTTAGCGCTTTTTGAAATTTTATCCGCGCTAACTAGTGGTTTTCTTAATAATAGCCGTGAATAAGTGTTTTCTTTAATTTTAGCCCCTTATTGTCATTTGGTTTGCAATTTTAGCTGTGGATTAGCTATTTTCTCAGTTTTAGCCTCGAAATATATTTAAAAGAAGCTTCGGATTGGCGTTTTCTCAATTTTAGCCGCGAATAAGGAATTTTTTTTCATTTGTAACCGCAAATTAACGGTTTTCCTACAGGTTATTCGCGAATTAGCGCTTTTTCTCAATCTCATCTACGTCGAGTCGATTTTTTGATAATTTTAGCCGCGATTTTTTTCACTTGTACATCCTTGATAAAGTGCATTTTTCTCATTTTTAACAGCACATTAATGGTTTTCTTGTGTGTACATTTTAGCCGTAAAATTGCCTCTATACGCCACGAACAAGCTGCGAATTGGCGATTTCTTTCACTTTTAGCTGTGAATTAGCACTTTTTCTTAGGTTGAGCCATGAACTTGCATTCAGAAGCCGACCTACTTCTAGGCTCTAATTGGCGCTTTTTCTACACGTTATCCGCGGAAGCTTCAAGGTAACTTAAGCCGCGAAGTAGCTGATTATTAATCTTAACTAGAAGAAATACGCTGATCCCCGGTTTTTGTTTTGTTTTTAGTTCCTTAGCACTTATACGCTGTTCTTTGAGCAAGTACGCAGCAAAACGTTTGGGAAAAACGATGAAATTCGTGGCTGAAACTGTGAAAAGCGTTCATTTGGGCTATTTCGATGAAACTTCCAGACCAAAATTGAGACAAAAATCGCTGATTCGAGGTGTACAGATATGCCACTTCACGGTTAAAAGGAAGAAAAAAGCTCTCCCGGCCGGTTGCTCTCCGGTTTTTGCTTTTTTGCAAGCGCGAAAAGGCAAAAAAAGGCTATAAAAGTGAGGGAAAATCGCGGCTAATATCAAGTAATTCTGGACTAAAATGTAAAATTCGCAACTGAAATTGCAAAAAATCGCCCATTAGCGAGTACAAAGGAGAAAAGCCGCTAATTCACAGCTAAATTTGCGAAAAACGCTAATTCACGACTGAAATTTAGAAGTTTTATAGGCTGAATTTCAACATTTCCAACAAGTAGTTTTCGAACTCGGCTAAATTGACACAATTTTGGGCGTAACTGAACGGTTTCAGGGGCAATAGCCAGTTCAAGCGGGAAAATTACCAGTTTTCAACAATAAATACAATGAATTGGCAGGGCATGGTCAAAGTGGTCTCTATAGGCATAAAAAGTCAACTCTTATAGCCAAGTAATTAGTTTCAGGGCCTATAAGTTTGCCAGATTTGACCTTTTCCTGTATTAGAGACTTGGAGAGTATTAGCGCCAGTGTTACCAATTTTAAAGCGTCAGTTATAGAGCAAACATTGCGGTTTCTTGGCTGAAATCGAGCACTAGCTGCGACCCAATATTGCGATTGATTGGGTGACAGCCCACTCCTCCCCCCCCCCCACAAACTCTTTACCTCTGCCCATCACCTATCGGGATTATTGGGTTTCCCAAGGTGGCACGCAAAATTTTCCTTTAGTGATCCTTATGAGTGCTTTAAATTCCAAATGAATATTCGAATTAGTCAATTAAAGGTACAAAAAATATAGTTTAATTTGTCGCAAATCGTCATAAAAACAAAAAACAAAAATGAGTATCACGAAAACAACCGATTGGCCGTCCTTAAATTTAATGACTTAGTGGTGAGAAGGTTTCCAGTCAGATGAGTAGGAACCGCCGTATGAAGGGGACCAGCCACTGGATGAAATGGAAGAGGAACTGAGGCCACCTTTGTAGCCGGCGAAAGAGCCGCTGCCATAGCCGCCTCCGTAGCCACCACCGTAGCCGTAGGAACCACTGCCGTAACCGTAAGAGCTACCGTAGCCGAGACCACCGGCGCCACCGCCCAGCAGGGAGCCGGCTGAAATGGCGACGGGTTGCGAGACAACGATGGGCTGTGGAACGGCGACCGGTACAGCTTTGGTGATGGTCACTGGGTAGGGCTGGGGTACGGAGACGGGGACGGGATGGGGTACGGAGACGGGGACGGGGTGTGGCACGGGGACGGGTTGTGGACGGGGAACGGCGACTGGATAGGGACGGGGCACGGCAACTGGAACTGGGTGGGGTACGGAAACTGGGACGGGTCGTGGAACGTTGACTGGGACGGGCTGTGCGACTGGGACAGCGACGGGGCGGGTCACGGTGACTGGTACGGGCTGTGGAACGGAAACAGGAACAGCGGTGTTGATAGTGTTGACTGAGATTGGAGCAGCTGATACTGAAATGCCTCCGATACCTTCAAAAGACACATTTTTTTTTTTTAAATAACGACATTCCACCGATAAAACTCTTCATTTTATTACCTCCTCCGAGTCCGAAACCTCCACCGTACCCTCCGCCAAGAGCTCCACCATAACCGTACGACAGTCCACTGCCCGAGTAAAGACCACTACCTCCCGAGCTGTACGACAGGCCACTTCCACCCGAATAGTGACCGACTCCTAAGCCACCGTACGACAAACCACCACCGTGGCCGCTTCCAAAGCTCACTCCACTGTAGCCAGAGCTGAGACTTCCGTGACCGATGTCCGACGACAGGAGTCCTCTTCTTTCCACTTGTTTGCCGTCATTGTCCCCGGCAGTGACCGCCGAAATGGCCAAAGCGGCTATCAGGCAAATCTGATTAAATCGAAAAAAAACAATGATTAATTTTAATTAAATTCGTCCCTCTTTTGTTTAATTAAAATAGCGCCCTACCTTGAAAGAATTCATTCCTTTGAAAAAATTTCTTTGAACTCTCCTAACAGACACAGCTGTGTATGCCTCAATAGGGCTGCTCCACAGACTTATATACCTCTCATCTCACCCCAAAGCATCCCAATGGTGGGACTTTCACCACTGCCCAGTGCTTCAACTTACATCATCCCCTCTGTGTTGTACTTCATTGACGCTCTTGAGATTTAAAAAACGTTTGTTTTTTAAAATACAAGTCGCGGGGACTCGAGCGCAACAAGTATAAAAATGCTTGTAATTTGCAGTGCGGTGTGCGGGGAAGGGAGTGAGGTAAACAACGCGTTCCTGCACGTACAACAAATTAATCCACTGCCCCCATCCCCCTATCGATGGATCTACTCATTCTGGCACTCTCATAGTACAAGTCCGAAGCCCTCGAACTAAATTTTTGTCATAATTTTTACACTTGGGAGGCATGAGTGATTTAATTTTTGTAATTTTATTGACCAAATCCTGCCTGAGAACGTTGAGAATTTTCAATTTCAGTAATTTTTCTTCCATAAATAGAGTGCGCAATGAAATATTACGGCCGCATTTTTAAAAAAAATAAAAAATGAATAAAACGCGACGTGTTGTAACCTCGCGATAATCTCAATACCTCCCCCCACCCCTGCCTTACCACACTGGTAAATAAGAAGAACGTTCCCCATAGTTTTCTCACGTTCAATTATTCCAGAAAGGAAAGGATGGTGGGACGTGGTGAGGGGGGGGAGCGTTTCGCAAGAAAATGGGGTACATCGCGATGGGAATCAAACTGGCGGGTATAGCGATAAAATTGCTCTTGTAGAAGCGGAGGGGGCGGGGAGAACAACCACGTGGGTGAATCGAATACAAACCAAAAAGAAGGAAGTATAGACCCAAAAATTTAGAGAGTCGCATTTAATTTTTGACCTAATTTTTGTAAAAAAAAAAACAAACAAACAAAAAAAACATACACAAAAAATCATTTAAGACGTATTGAGGAAATTACGCGAAAAATCAATGATCGGAAACCGGTTTGGGTCTTCTCTGAATATAAGTGAATGAAATAGAGCAGGTCGAATACGTAAAGCATGGGTGATGTTGGCGAGGGGGGACGAGGGAAAAGATACCAAAAAAACCGAGGAAATAACACGCGAGACCACCCCTCCCCCCTTCCTGTTACCATTAACGTGAGACAAAGTCGCCGGGCAAGTTGAACTTCAGCTTCGGACTTAGCCACTTATGTAAACACACTGACCTATTACGTTGGCCCCTGTTTCTTTTATTTTATTTATTTTTTAGAGCATTCCACTGTTCAATTTACGTTTTGAATGCCTTGTATGTGAAATAATGGAAGCTTTTTTAAACAGAATTAAGGGGTGAGGTCGAGAAATGTCTGACATTACATAGGATGCGGGGGAGGAGTGGGGGCCTTTCTTCTCCTTCACCGCGTATACGGTATAAGAAACGGCGAAGATTGTCAGTTATTCTACGATTGGAAGCAATTACATTCGTGAAAGGAACTTCGCCTCAAGTCTTGAGTGAGGTCAGGTGAACATGTAGCCCTGTCGGTCGTTAGAAATACTGCACCCTTAATTATTGTGCAGGGATTTGAAGGGAAAAGGTAGTTTTCAAGTATAGAGGCACGGGTACCGCGCAATAGCCATTGTAATCGCGTCAAAAGCTACTCACTTTTGCATTCCGAGTTACAAAAACCAATATTCGGGTCAGATTCGGGACGTTTTTTTCAAAATGCCACAGAAAAGGACCTGAACTTCAAATTGCATTGCCAACCGCCAAGGAGTCAATGCGAGGTAGGAGTATGGTGAGAGATGATTATGAGAAAAACGCCAATTCACGGCTGAAATTGAGAAAAATCTCAATTTAGTGGCTTAGATTACAAAAAAAAACGCTAATTTGCGGCTAAAATTGAGAAAACACAAACTCGTAGCTTCTGAAATTTTTTGCTAAAATTGAGAAAAAGCACTAATTCATGGCAAAAAATTGAATAAAATGGCTAGCTAATTAACGAGTAAAATTAACACAAATCCAAATAACGATAATTCTTGGCTAAAATTGATATAAAGTAATAATTCACGGCTAAAGTGCAGAAAAACTCCAATAAACGGCCAAAATTGAAAGAAATTGCAAATCGGCGACTAAACTGAAGAAACATTTACCAGTTCTTGAGGCCACCAGCATGGCAGGGTATCTGAAGGCAACTTAGCTGCTAAAATAGAGAATTTTAGCTAACCTCAAGTTCCTTTAGGCCCTTAATATAGGGCAAAAATTGAGAAGGCACGCTAATGTGCTAATCCTGGGTCAACTATGCGGCAAAAAGTTTGAGGGTGGTAATATTCGCGGATGAAATAGTGAAAAAGCGCTAATTCGTATAGCAAACAGCGAAAAAAATCACAAATTCGCGGTTAAACATTGAAAAAAAGTTTCAATTCATAGCCATAATTGAGAAAAAGCGCTAATTCGTGGTTATAAAAATTGAGAAAAAGAAACGATAAATCGCTCTGTAGGTTCAGTCAATTTCTTCGTTCAAAACTGCGCAGATTTCGTCCTCTGAACTGTGAAATTCGTCCTTGAAACTGTCAATTTCGTCCTTGAAATGTCAATTTCGTCATCAAAACTTTAAATTTCATAATTCAAAACTGTGTAAATTTTGTCCTTGAAACTGTCAATTTCTTCCGATAAATGTCAATTTCGTCCTTGAAACTGTCAATTTCGTCCCCAAAACTGTCTATTTCGCCATACAAACTGTCAAATTTGTTCTTGGAACTGTCAATTTCGTCCAAAAAATGTCAATTTCGTCGTTCAATACTGTCAATATCGTCCTCGAAACTGCCAATTTCATCCACGAAACTGTCAATTTCGACCTAAAAATATCGATTTCGTCGTTCATAACTTCCAATTTCGACCTCTGAACTGTCAAATTAGTCCTTGAAACTGTCAATGTCGTCCGTAAAATGTAAATTTCGTTGTTCAAACTGTCTAGCCCTGGGAACGATCAATTTTATGGGAACTGTCAATTTTGTCCTATAAACTGTCAATTTCGTCCTATAAACTGTAAATTTCGTTAGAGAAACTGTAAATTTCGTCCTCGTATCTATCAATTTTGTCCTTGAGACTGTCGCGTCAATTTCGTCGTATAAACTGATAGTTTCGTCCTGGAAACTGCCGATTTCACCCTTGAAGTTGTCGATTTCGGCGTTCAAAACTGTCAAACAATCAATTCTCTTGTACCTTACTGTCAATTTTCTCTTAGAACGTTTCAAAGTGTCCTGGAAACTGATTATTCCAATGGACAAGTGGATATTGAGCCTCTGGAGCCCCAAAATATAGAATTCAATGTTATTTATTCATTATTTTTATTTATTATATATGTTATTTATATATTTTATTTATTATATATGTTATTTATTTATTATTATCATTTCTTTTTCATAGTTTCATTGTTTTATGGTTAGTATTTTGTGGTTTGGGCGTTTCACGGTCACAGCTTTTTGAGGTGAGTGCATTTTTAGGCAACGTCTTATTGTAGTCTGATTGTGCTGAGCGTTTTAGTGATAAGAGCTGTTTGCGGTTTGAACATTAAGAAAAAGCGCTAATGCCCGGCTAAATTTTAGAAAAAGCGCTAATTCGGGGCTAAAATTGTAAAAAAAAAACGTTCATTCTCAGCTAAAATTGAAAAAAGCGCTAAAATTCGTCGCTATAAGTATGTAATGATACAGTGTTAATTCGCTGTTAAAAGCTAAAAGTGATGAAATGTGCTAACTCACTGCTAAAACTGAGAAAAAGCGCTAATTTAAGGCTAAAATTGAGAATTTCTGAAGGCAGTTTTATAACTGAAATTGGGAAAATGTGTATAAATCTCCTACAGCTACAATTGAGGATAATGTGAATACTATATATTCACTGCTTAAATCGAGAAAAAACGCGAATTCTTTAAATCGTGGCTAAATTCAAAGCGCTAATTCTCTGCTTTAATTGTAAAAAAAACGCTAATTCATGGCCAAATGTGAAAAAAAAACCGATTCACTGCTAAAATAAAGAGAAAGCGCTAATTCGAGGCTAAATGAGAATACACTGCTGAAATGGAGAAAAATGTGAATTCACTGCTATAATTTGAAGAAATTGCACTAAATCATGTCTAAATTCGTAGCGCCAATTCGCCGTTAAAATTGTGAAAAAGCGCTAATTCACGCGGTCAAATGAGAAAAACCGCCAATTCACTGCTAAAATTATGAGGGAAAGCGCTAATTCGAGGCTAAATGTGAATACATCGATAATAATTCACTGCTAAAATGGAGGCAAAACGGTAATTTGCTGTTAAAATGGAGAAAAAGCGCTCATTCACCGGCTAAAATGAGGAAGACGCTCAAAATCCAGCCAAAATGTGAAAAAGTTGCTAATGCGCTGCTATAAACCCAACAGCAAGTGCTAATTCGTAGCTGTAAATGGAAGGACATCGTCGATTAACTGCTGAAGTTTAGAAAAAGCGCATAAATAAGCGCCGAATCTTAGCTATATCGAGACGAAGTTGAGAAAAAACGGGTTTTCAAGCTGCTAAAATTGAGAAAACGCAAATTCAAATTTCTGGGTGCAACTTAAAACTTGAGAAGAAGCGTTAATTCATGGCAATCGCTGAAAGTGAAAAAGTCGTTAATTCACTGCTGAAATTGAGAAAAATCGCTAATTCATGGCTAAAAGTGAAAAAAAATTGCTAATTCACTGAATGAATTTGAGAAATACGCTAATTTTAGACTAAATTAAAGAGGAAAAGGTCTCATTCGTAGATAAAGTTGCGGGAGCGCCAAATCGCGATTTCTGGAGCCAAATATTTAAGACCCAAGACTTGCATTTTCACAAGAGCGAAGACCCATGTCAGTCTGTGGGAGCTGTTGAGAGAGGCGACCGGTCTCAACAGCTCCGCTGCTTTAAACATGGTCCCGAATGTACCATTTTGCTTTAAATTACGACCATAAACTTGTAATTTCACCAAAATTAAGACGCGAAGACCCCGAAACAATTACACGGCTATTCGTGTGTGACTGAGCTCCTTCTGCGTGAAACTATCGTATTCCTGTAACTGGCAATTTTACAGACTTTTACCTCCAAATGACGTAGTTTTGTGGTTATTTCTCTCAATTTCAGCTTCGAATGAGCTATGTCAATGTTCTATTCTCCTGGTCATTGGGAACCAAACCTTGTCAAATACAACCAATATGCCCCCTTTTTCAAGTGTAATGCGGCAATTTTCGATCTTTCGCATTATCGTATTAGAAGAATATAATGTGCCAGGAGCTCGGCTTCCGGCTAAAATTCCATTGTCGGCGAGCTCCATGCACTTTCCATTCTCCTGCGGTCATTGGGGTCCAACCTTGTCAAAAACGACGATTCTTCTCCTTTTTGCAAATGCAATGCGGCGATTTCCGATCTTTCGAATTAGGAGAATATAATGAGCTAGGAGCTCGGCCTCGAGCTCCGCGCAATTCTCTTCTCCTGGTCATTGGGGTCCAGCCTTGTCTAAAACGACGATTTCCCCCCTTTTTTTCAAGTCAAATGCAGCGATTTTCGATAATAATTCGTATTAGGAGAATTTTATGTTCCAGGAGCTCGGCTTTCGAATAAAATTCCATTGTCGACGAGCTCCATGCTATTCTATTATCCCCCGCAATTTTAGATTGGAAGCCAAACCTTGTCAAAACCACGATTTTGTTAATTTTTCAAGTGTAATGCTGCAATTTCCGATTTTATTTCGTATTAAGAGAATATAATTTGTTAGGAGCTCCGCTTCCGGCTAAAATTCCATTGTCGGCGAGCTCCATGCACTTTCTATTCTCCTGGTCATTAGGGGCCCTAACCTTGTCAAAAACGACGTTTTTGCCCCTTTTTTCAATTCAAATGCAGAGATTTTCGTTGATTCGTATTAGGAGAATATAATGTGACGGGAGCTTTGCTTCCCAATAAAGTTCCATTGTCGACGAGCTCCGTGAACATTCTATTCTCCCGGTCATTTTGAGACCAAACCTTGTCAAAAACGACGGTTTTGCCCCATGTTTTAAAGTCAAATGCAGTTATTTTCGATCTTTCGTATTAGGGGAATATAATGTCCTAGGAGCTCGGCTTCCGGTTAAAATTCATTCGGTTCTGCACTTCTGCAGGACCCTTAAAATGTACTACAATGGGAAACATCGCTCGCGTCATTCAAAATAGTCATAGTTTCCGTTTTCAGCGAATTTCCAATTATAATAATTCCGGATTGGCAAGGGGGGTACCTGGGGTCTGGGGGTCAGCTTCCACGGAATAGGTGAGCAGTTCCTTGCACCCATTGTTTTCGGGGATAAAATTGACGGTGCCCTGTAACAAACGATCAGTTTCTTTAAAACGTTTCCCGTTTAAAAGCATTCAAAGTGCTCAATATTTTTGGACTAATTAATTATTGGCATTTCTGGTTTGAAATGTGAGAAACTGCCGCCGTTGGTACAGTATGACCTGACCGCGCGGATCGCTTGCGTGATTCCTCGTCCATCGCCTTCTTTAGGAACGTCCTTGCTAATCTCAGGGAATGAAAAAAAAAGTGAACGTTGAACCATAAATCTTACCCTTCCGCCCCTCAACTATCAACCCATCGCCGCTTTTACTCTCGTTTGCGGCATTTTTATGTTATCCCCCCCCCCCCCGTAATTGCATATAGACATTTACTTTGATGCAGCCATGCTCCCATTTTTATACATTTTTGCCCCGCAAGCATGAGAAATATGAACGTTTACATGCGGGTAAAACGGGTGGGGGGGGGGGGTGCGTGACCGCGAGGTGTATCTTTTATGGAATCATTTTTCGCCTATTTAAATTCACAGCGAAATTAAATGAAGGACTTTTTTTTTACGAGAATCTCCTTGAAAGTACTCTTCCCCTGCCACTCCGCACATTAAACGCTACAAAAAATCTATCGAACATTTATAGTCCTTCGAAACAGAAGGGACCCACCCCCTCCTTCCAAACCGGGTACAATTACAGAACATGTTGACAATTTCAACGAGGTTTCTCTCCTTATTTTATCCGTAAACATAATCATCTTCGCGCAATCCGATTTTAGAAAACTGACGATCGCAGTTACGTAAATTTTTGTGACCTTTTAGGAGAATTTTAAATTTTATTTAGAGGATGACGTCCAGAAATTAAGGGTTGGAGGGTGGTAGTGGGGTTCATTCACTTTAACCGTTAAGGAGCGGTGGTGGAGGGCAACAAAAAAAAAGGGGGGGGGAACTGGGCCATTCATAAATTATTAAGATGGTAATCCCTTTCCAGCCTTCATATGTTTATACAAACGGGAAGCTGAAGGAACAAGCTGTGCCTTCGATCATCGCTTACTCCCCCCGCCCGCTCACCACCGTGGTTGCTTTGGGTCAACTAAAAAAGGTGTACCGCTTGTAAACTCGTTTTTATGTGTTGGGCGGAGGGGGAGGGCGTCATTGTTGTGTAACTTGCGGTCTCTTGTGATGCCGGGAATGGGAAATTAAGCGATTAAAAAAAAAAAGGAAAGAAAAACGTTATTTATATCGTGAGAACTGGAAAGAAGAAACGGCGATTTAATTTTATAACTTCTGTTTCGTTTTACGCTTCATTGGCGCCGCAGTTTTGGGCTTTTGCTGCCTCCAAAAGTCCTGTCGTGTTGTTAGGAAGTCGATTCCCTCTTTCGCTTGTATGGCGACGTCGTTGTTGGAAAAGTCTTGATTCAAGTTTATGACGTCTATCAGACCAAACAAAAAAAGACGTTGTCAAACACGAAAAGAGGGCTCTGTAAGAACAATTTGTACCTAATTTGTCGGTTAACAGCTCTTCCAAGTAGACTTTATCCAAATACAGTTCACCGAGCAACTGCCGCTCGGCTCGTTTCTTGCCCACCGTCGGTCGTTTTTTCATTCCTCCACCAGAATTGGACGTTTGTATTTTATTACCTCCGCCGCCGTTGGCCACGGTCACACCACAGCCACCGCCGCCGCCGGCAATTTCACTCGCCTCTTTACCCAAATCGAGTACGGCCGTTTTGTAAAGTTCGTCGACGGTTCGGGTGCCGCTCAGAAGGGTTTTGAGTTGTTCTGGCGAGGCGATGAGTCCGGTTTTTCCTGCGAAAAGGGGGCTGGTATAAAATGTGGGGTGTGGTATAGTGTGTGGATTCACCTCCTATGATGTTTTCGATAGCTTCCTGTGCTTTTTGAACGCCCAAACGGAACCCTTCCATGTCTGGCCTTAGCCTCAACCCACGGTGAAAATACATGAGACTGTGCTCGAAATCACCCAAATGGTACAATGCTTCGGCTTTCTGGTAGAGTGCTGTTTGAAATTGATTTTAGGGTGTGGTTAAAGCCCCAAAACTGCGTGGTCACGGGCAAGCCGTGGTTGTATACCATACCTTTGATGAACGACGGGTCAATAGACAACGCCGATTCGGCGTCATTTAAGGCTTTTTGGGCTTCGCCCAACAGCAGATAGCACTTGCTTCGAGCAACCAGAGCGTTTTTGTCTTCTGCGTTAAGATCCAAGGCCTATAATAACAAAATTTGAATGAAAATCCGTAATTTGATTTTTCCAAAATAAAAATTTTGCTAAGTGTGCGGTTAAGGTGCGAGTGATAGTGCCTTATTGATAAAGTCAAGAGCGATGTTGGTTCTTTTGGCTGTCATTTCGTATCCAGCTAGAGCCAGCAGAGCGCCCGGCTCGGTTTCCTCAGGCAGCGACAGCTCTTTTGACTTTTCAGCTTTTCGCTTCAATTTCAACGACTGTTTGATGTCGCGAGAGCCCATGTTGACCGCGGCCGCACGATCCTTGTCCGTATAGACTTCTTCGTAGCGACTTCGATACCTTTTTGACTTGCCTTCGCAGATAAGAAATAAAACCGAGAAAACGATAATACCCTCCCTCCCCCCTCGTCAATCGCTCACCAGCTTTCATCTTCAACTCCTTCGACAATTGCCAAAATGTCCCGTGATGCTGTGTCCCGCCTCCAAAGACGGAACCACCGCCGTCGACGACTGATGTTCTTTATTTCCCACGGACTTTGAAGAAGTTACTCCTCCTCCACCGCCACCACCATCGAGCACTTTACTATCGGTCGCTCCGTTCGACGACGAATCGTTGACGAGTATAAATGAGGACATAACCTCAGTGTCACGAGTGATTCTTGCCACAACCTCCTCCATCGCAATTTCGAACTTTTGTCTTCTGAATTCTTCTCAGTTGTAGTAGGTGAGGGGGGGGGAGATTGTGGGCAGAAGGGGCCGACAGAGAAAAGATTGATGTAAAATTAAGTATTTAAAGGTATCACTATATCAGGCTAAAATTAAACTCTCCCTCCTTGCTCTACACAGCTCGAGCAACGAAGAACCCCAAGAATTGACGTCTTACGTAATTAAAAAAGCTAGTTTTATACACTTAAAAAAAAGAAGAAATAAATCTTGAAAATTCACATCATACCTCAGGATCGCCTATTAAATAATAGGAGGATGTCCATAAAGATACAAAGCCTTCGTGTTGCCCTAACAACTGCCCCAACGGGTCAATTATTTTTTTCCATCCTCTTCCTAGTGCCCGTTTTTAATAAGATTTCAACGTAACAATGCAAATACTATTCATACAAATCATACAGCCGCAGAAATTAACGGCTGAAACTCGTTAATTACAGATCTTTTACACACACAAAAAAGTATAGTAGAATGGAATTATAACGGTCGATGAAACGGATGGCAAGCGTGGTGCGAGCCGATCGATAGATTGACTAATACGTTAAACGAGACTGATAATTATGGCCATAAAAATTAAAATCGAGTCGTAAATAATTAAATGTGGCATAATAAAGTGAAACAAAAAAAAAATTAAAAGTGATTATAAAAGGCTTTGAAAGCGTTACAGTTTAGTGCGATTTTAAACCCTCCGCGAGTCCCATGAGCGACGAAATAAGTGCAAAGTTCTTTGAAAAAAAAAAATCGCTGCCGGATCAGACTGTCTATGGCCAAAAACTATAAAATTCTACAAAACTGCGTATCTTTGAGTTTCATGACACAGAGAATTAGAAAATCGAGACGGATGTTCGATCGTTCCGTTTGATTCCTGATGCCGCGTTCGCTCCGAGGATCACTGCACGTGACAGATAGGTCGGCGGGGAAGGGGGCGTATAAAAACGATAACGTAAACAAAAACCATTTGCCAGTTTGTTGGCAGTGTAATTTTTTATTACCAGTTCTTGAACCACACATCGGGATTTCAGGGATAAAAATTGTATGCCCTCACTGCAGTTTTTTTGGGATGAAATTGGCTTGAAAACTAAAATTCGACTCATAACTCGGCAGTTTCGAGGCTTTCTGGTAAAAAACTATCATTTATGCGCAAGTTGACCAGTTTGAGTTAGGAATGCGGGACTGGGGGGTTAATTACCGCAGTTGCCAACCTATGGTAAGTTCCTGAGGACAAAATTGCAAGTTTATCGTGGTTAAAAGGATCATTTCCAGGGCCAAAATTGATTAGAAGGCAACACCGACAGTTTACTAGGCAAAAATTGGGAATTGGTGACGTATATAAACAGTCTTTTCCTGCGGTAAAATTGACGGTATCCTTGTGGAAAATTGGCCTCGTATCTAGAGGCTCTTGTATTTCTCAAGGAAATAACCGCGTCTGTTGGGTTGGGCAGCGTGGACCCGTTTGCGGCTCTTTTGAAAACCTTTGTCTATTGTTTGAAAGATATTGACTATTTAAAGCCCCCATTTTGGCACTTGCGAAGCCAAATTTTGTGGATTTGGTTAGTTTTAATCCCAATTTCAAGGATTTTCAATCTTTCAAAAGCAAACTTTTCATGGGCTTGGCTTTTTCAAACTCCGATTTTGTGAATATGGCTCGTCCAAAATCCGAATTCGGGATTTTGGCTTCATCAAAAACAGAATTTCGTGGACTTCGCTCTTTTCACTTTTCGATTTATCACGTTTGACTCATTGCGAAAACTAAAGTGGCTCTTTCAAGAACCAAATTCACGAATTTGGCCCATTCAAAATCCAAATTATGTCATTCTGACACCCAACCTTGTTATACGCCGCTGCTCGGCCCATTTGACCTCGAAACTGATAATTTTCACGACTTCTCTCGCGCTCATTTGCCGCTAAAAGTAAAACACCGATTTGAGGTATCTGAAGGCAATTTTGCAGCTAAAATGGAGAACATATAATATAAGGCCCTTAGTATAGACGACTAATTCAAGGCTAAAAATTGAAACGCTGAGTCGCGGCCAAAGAAAAAGAAAGGAGAAAAAGTGGTAATTCATGGCTATAAAATTGAGAAAACGCCGCAGTAATATGATCAGCACTGTCTGCCGATTGAGAAAACGCCCATTTCTGGATTCTCGAGGCAACTTTGTGATTCAAATTGAGAAAAAATTTCGCTCCGGCAGCTGGCGGTCGGAAAGAGTGCATTTCATTTCGTATGCGGATATCCTAAGCCGTCCCAGAAGTAATAATGTTGAGACCATGATTTGTTTCGTTAATGTTTGACCCTTCCTCGTACTGTTTGATGCCGGGTTTGTTTAAGCTGAACTTAGTGGGAATCAAAGGCTACTTCAAAATGAAATCATCGTACCGAATATAATGCTTCTGGAACCAACTGGTGATTTGTAGTGATTTTTTGACCATTTCAAGCCCTATTCCCCCCCCCCTCCACCTTGACAGCTTTGGCCCAAATGCAATACCGACCGGGGTCTTATGACCACTGATTTTTGTGCCAAAGCGCGTTCCGCTAAATTATCTTCTACGAGAGTTATCGTGCTAACAAGAAAACGGCCATAATATATATATATATATGAATTCCGGAGACCACTGAATTCGTGTTCTAGAGGTTCTGAAACATGAAAAAAACATGACATGACCCATATTTGCCACCATCACGACGAGACCAATAGTGTATTTTCAGAATGAAATGCACTAAAAGCGCTAACACTCTGAAAACCTTCTAATTCGTGACTAAAACTGAGGAACCCCTGCTAATGACAGCCTGCCCAGCTAAAATTAAGATAAGGCGCTCATTCACTGCTAAATAGGCTAATTCGTGGAAAATTTTTTGAGAAACCCTCGAATACGCGGCTGAAACTGGCAGCTAAATCCCGGATAAACCGGAGATAATGCACTCAATTGCACGTAAACTTTGAGAAAAAACGCTAATTCGCGGCTAAAATTGAGAAAAAGCAGTCATTCGCAGCTAAAATTATAAAAATTGAGAGACACGCTGATTCGCGGACCAATTTGATAGAATCCGCTGCTAATTCGCGGCTCAAATTAAGGAAACACTGTTGTACTAAAAAATGATTCATTTTTTATAATATTAAATTTCATTAAATAAAACATAATTTTGAAAAATTAAGCGGACATTGTCGAACCAGCCCTAATCACAGTTTTGCGGCTTACATAGCGTCTAATTCGTTGGTTTTTTAGTCGATGAGTCACTCCCGCATAATTTCATGTAGCGTTTATCGCCTGCTAAAACGAAAATAAAATCTAATGCCCTGGGAAAAAATAATCTTGTGTGAGGGGGGGGGGGCACCCACCATGACCACCTCAGCGCCGTGGGCTTCAACATGTCATGCTGATACGCCCCCGCTAGGAAGGTCTCAAAATGAAAATTTGAAACATTTTTTTTTGTTGATTAGTATTTTATTTTGAGGGGTTTGGCTTGTTGCTTTTTTTACTTCTTCTTTTATAACTTTTTTTGTTGAAAAAAAAATTACCCCAAAAACTGCCTTAAGATTTTTGATCAGGCCTACACCAATCGGATCCCGGAGCGCAGCGGAAATCACTGTAATGCCCCATAGTCTCATATAGTAGAATACAATTTTTTTTAAATAATAGAATTATAATGTTTACATGACATTGAATTATTTCGACTTAGTGTTTTCTATATTTTATTTGCAAATGATCACTATTTCTCACTTATTCTTATTCGCGGTTAACAGTGAATTAGCATTTTTCTATATTTAAGCAAGGAAATAGCGCTCCTTCTCAATGTTCCGCGCTTGAATGGACTGCGAATTGGTGTTTTTTCAATTCTAGATGTGAATGAGCACTTTTCCCAATTTCAAAGGCGAACTTGCGCTGGTGTGTCAGTTTTAGCAGCGAAGGTAAAAACTTTTCTCCCCATTTCAGTCGTAAATCAGCGATTTTTTTCATTTTTATCCTTGAATTTCGTGCTTCTTCTTCATCGTTAACCCACGAAATGGCTTCCAGAGACCGCAAATTTGAGTCTCCTCAATTTTAGCTGGACTTGTCCCACGAACAGCATTAGAGTTTTGTTTCTAAATTTCAGCCGTAAAAAGGGTCACCATAAGCCGTGAATTAGCGATTTTTTGTCAGAAAGTATACCATAAAACCACACGAGTTGGCTCAATTTATCCTCAAATGTGCGCTTTTCCGCAATTTTAGTCGTCATGTTAGCGTTTGTTCTAAACTTTCAGCAGTGTAATTGTCCCAAAGAAGAGCAGATTAGCGCTCCTGGTCAATTTCAGACGCGAACTTGTTCGTAGCCTTTCTCCAAGAGTCTGCCTGGACCCCGATATCGTCCAAAACCAACACAAGGCAAAACTTTCTGTTTTCGGCGTTGACGATCAGTTATGGAGGTTTTTTTTTTGGCGCAGGGACCGGGAAAAACTAACTTAAAAATACCGTTGCTTCATATCCTGAAACCTGAAAATCCCCATTTTTCGATTTATAAGCTTGTCGGGTGCCCCTCTCAAAACGGGGGCCCGGGAGCGATTCACTCCCTCTCTCACCACTGCCACTGCTATAGGTTGAAGGAGTTCTCATTGTGACGCCAGCGTGCTTGACAAATTTGCCCCGTTCCCACTTCCCCCAGTGCCACTCAAGATTTATCGAATGACCTGTAGTGCCGATACCTATACTTTCAGTGCCGGTTTAAGGGGGGGAAGGGGTGAGCCACGTGACCTGCTGGTCACTAAATACAATTTTTCTTCTATAAACCATATTGCGGATTTGTTTCTCTATAAAACGCCATTTTTTCTCACTTTTAGTCGCGAATTAAAACTGTTTTTCCCAATTTTATCAGCCGATGGGCGTATTCTCAATTTTAGCTGTGAAAGAGCGCTTTTTCACGCGCGCGTTTTTCCTCAATTGAATTAGCGTTTTTCTCAATTTTAGCCATGAACTAACACATTTTTCAACTTTAGCTGCAAATTAGCAGTTTTTCCTCAATTTTAGGTGCGCACATTAGCGTTTTTCTCAATTTTAGCCTGAATTAGCGCCTTTCTTAATTCTACCCTTAAATTAGCGCTTTTTCACAATTTCAGCAACTAATTGGCTCATATTTTTATTTGACGGGCATTATGATTGTTTTGTGTGTTTACTTCCACAGCCACGAGTTAGTGCTTTTTATCGATTACAGAGACAAAATTGCCTTCAGAAACCACAATTTGGCGTTTTCTCAAGTTAAGCTGCGGATTATCGTTTTTTAAGAGTTTACTTCAATTTTAGGCGCGTACTAGCGATTTTTGTTTTACTTTTAGTCGTAATTTTGTGTCACGACTAAGTTAGGCCCGAGAAACCGCGAATAGGTTTTTTCTCAATTATACCCTCGACCTCGAGGTCACTTCCACATGCTACGACGTTCATAAGCCTTTTCTAGCATTTTAGTCGACAACATTGAGCTTTTCTCAAATTTAGCCACGATTTCACACTCGTTTTTAGTAGTGAAGTTACCCCCCCCCCCCCCAACCGGGGAAACAGTGAATTTCCTATTTCTAAATTTTAGCTATGATTATGAGCGGTATTCCTTAACTTTTACGGTAACCTATCAATAGCTGATGAGTATCTTTCATCCCATTTTGGCAAAAATGTGAAGAATCCGGGGCCCCCTCAGACGCCCCGAATTAGGGTTTTTTGTTGCTTTTTTTGGCTTGTTTAGTTATGTTTTGCTTCAATTGTAGTCGTCGCTTTTTCCTCAATTGAATTAGCGTTTTTTCTTCCCTTTCATTAGTTTTTTTGCCTTTTTGAGGATAAAAAAAAACACAAACCGGGGTACTTATCAATTATACCGAAGAACAACAGCAAATGAGTGCTTTTTTCTCAAAGTGGCATATGTAAATCTATACACGGCGAATTAGCGATTTTTTCTCAATTTTGGTCCGGATGTTCATCGAGGTACCGCGAATGAACGATTTTACACAGCTTTTTGCTGCGCGCTTTGCCCCAAGAACAGCATGTTAGTGCGCCTTCTCATCTTTATCCGATTGTGAGCCTGAAAAAAAACGGTGATCACCGTATTTTCTCTATTTTAGCCGCGAAGTTACCATCAGAAGGCGCTGTATCACCATTTATCTGCATAGCGTTCGATGGACGGAGCCAGTATCGTTGTCCAAACGCAAACCAAAACTCGTTTTCGCGTACCTACATTTACATCCATGAATACTGAGCCTAAAAATCATAATTTTTCCATTTTTAAGCTTTTCGGGGACACATTCTCCGCCCCATTCACCACTGCCTCGGTAGGCTACCGATTCACGCGGACAGAACTGAGAAAAAGCGCTAAATGACGGATAAAATTAAGAAAAATACGGGGCTTCTGCGGATTAAGTGTAGAAAAAGCGCTAATTAGAGGCTAAAAGTATGGAACTACAATTTTTGGCTTCTGAAGAAAAGTTCGTGGCTCAAACTGAGAAAAAACTCTAATTCATAATAAAAAGCGAAAAAAAATCGCTAATTCGATGCGAAAGAAAAAGAGAATGAAATTGAGAAAAATCGCTCATTAGCGGCTAAAAACAGGAAATAACACGAATTCATTGCAAACATCGTACTTTTCTATTCCCTATAGGGGAACATATGGAATATAATACATATGTTAACATCCTATAACATAAGGAAAATAAAGTTGCTAATTCGTGGCTGAAATGGAGATAAATTGCTAATTTACGGCTAACATGGAGGCAAAACGCTGATTCGTGGCTATATCTTCACTGATAAAATTGAAAAGAAGTGCTGAAGTGAGGAAAACCCGCGCTAGCTCCCAGTTAAATGGAGAAAACGTCAACTAAATTAAATTATCGGGCTAAATTAAATTATTAAAAAAAAAAAAAAAAAAACGTATCCGGGGAAAATTCAGAACAAGCGTTAGGCGATTCGCGGCGAAAATTGGGGAAAACTCTCATCCGTGGCAGAAGTGTAGAAAAATCTATAATTAGCGGCTAAAATGGGGAAATCCGCAAAGAGACGTGAATTAAGCGTTTTTCTCAATTTTAGCCATGAACTAACACATTTTTCAACTTTAGCTGCAAATTAGCAGTTTTTCCTCAATTTTAGGTGCGCACATTAGCGTTTTTCTCCATTTTTGCCGTGAATTTTAGCAGTTTTTTCTTCCTAGTTTTAGGTTTACAGTTGGATTTTACTAACCAACTGGCCATTTACTAAAATGGCCACCAAAACGTCGAATAATAGATAATTTCTGTTTACAAATACAATAACTGGATTTACCGTACGACTAATGATAGGTTTTGCCTCTACATTAACCGCCACTTAGCGCTTTCTCCAAATTTTGGCCCCAAATTAGCGATTTTATCACACTCGATACAATGAATTTTTACGTAATTTTAGCTGGGAATTAGTGTTTTTCACAATTCCAACCTAAAAATTAGCACTTTTACTTTGTCTTAATTCTGGCGAAGGATTAGCGAGTTTTATTAATACTAGCCAGGAATAGCATGTTTTTTTGATTTAACATAAGGATTTGCGATTTTTCTTAATTTTAGCCGAGAATTAGCAATTTTATCCGTGAGTTTAGCCTTTTTTTTTTCTTCATTTTGTAACCGTGAATTAGCGCTTTATTTCTCAATTTTAGCCTGAATTAGCGCCTTTCTTAATTCTACCCTTAAATTAGCGCTTTTTCACAATTTCAGCAACTAATTGGCTCATATTTTTATTTGACGGGCATTATGATTGTTTTGTGTGTTTACTTCCACAGCCACGAGTTAGTGCTTTTTATCGATTACAGAGACAAAATTGCCTTCAGAAACCACAATTTGGCGTTTTCTCAAGTTAAGCAGCGGATTATCGTTTTTTAAGAGTTTACTTCAATTTTAGGCGCGTACTAGCGATTTTTGTTTTACTTTTAGTCGTAATTTTGTGTCACGACTAAGTTAGGCCCGAGAAACCGCGAATAGGTTTTTTCTCAATTTTAGCATATAGGATGAGCAATTTCCCCCCCTCTTGCCACGGCCTTTTTTTCACAATTACAGCCGTTACCCGCTATGAACTTAGTGAACTTCAGCAGGTTTCTGAATAGCAAATAGCACTTTTTCTCGATCAATTATACCCTCGACCTCGAGGTCACTTCCACATGCTACGAATTGGTGTAATTCTCATAAATTAGTATCAAATGAGGATTTTTTTTCTCAATTTTAGCCGTGGAAATACTCTAACAATAAGAACAACACATCGATCTATAGGCAACTCTGAGTCGGGAAAAATCACCCCAAAATCAACGACGAGGCAAAAAGATTCGCATTTTCGGCGCGGATGACCCATGGAGGCGTTTTGGCCGTGACTGAAAAAAAAAAAAAAAAAAAAAACATCCTGCTGCTTTGTTGTTGTATAGTTGCTTCTCTTGTTTGTGAATCTTCGTTGCACATTGGAGGGGGGGGGGCAAAAAATGTTTGCCTGGGCCAACCAGAAGTCCAAGGCCGGGGCCCTGCCCACTCGTGTCGCAGTGCTTTGTGTGAATGACGTGATTGTGACTGGCATTAGCGTGAATACATTGAATCATTTAACTTACGGGCTTGATACGTACAAGATTGAACGAATTCAAGGCTCGTTGTGGGGACGCCGCTTTGAAATAGTTTTCCGCCTCCTCAATGTAAATCCGTCTTAGTCGCAGCGTTTCATTTTGACGTTCGTTTTTCTGATGTTTCTTCTTCTTTTTCCCTTCTTTTTCCATTTTCCTGGTGAAAATTTAGACAAATAATAAAATGAAAAGTTTCACATTTAATGATTTAACGCTGGCTTTTGATCTATGAGGGAGGTGCCTAAAATAACGCACCAAGAAAAGACACGCCGTTTTTGGCGCGTGGATGTTAAACTTGATTTTCACGAATTCATTCAAACGACGTGTGTTTTCTATGCCTCCCTCTCACCAGTCGGGGGTCTCATCGCACCCTCTTTTTATGTCAACCTCCCCCCCCCCCAAGAGTTAGCGACTTTAAATCAACTAAACGAAACCAAAACTTTAAATTTAAAGCCTTGGCGTGTCACAAAGTAATATACATTCTTATACGAGCTGCATTCAACCGAAGAAAAACTATAAGTTAGCCCTCTCACTCCCTCCGGGCCCTTCACCTACTATTTTTTTAAAAGTCTATGCGCACTCCGTGTATTTTTCCATTTTCTGTTGCACTTGTGGAATGGGGAGGGGGGGGGGACTTTCGAACTCACTTTTCTTTTGGCCGCAAGACCACGATGATGAAGGGTCAAAAGGGGAATGGGTCAAACGGGGCTGGGAATACATATAGATTGCTTTTCGCCGCATGATGTTATAATACTCGTCCTTTTGTTTTTTATTTTGAAGGATATTCGTGCGCTTTGTATATTAAAAGCTCAATAATTAAACCAACCCCCCAAAGTCTCCCTCCCCGTCTAACTAAAAAATAATGTAATGCAGGTGGGTTTAGGGGATGACGATGACAACGACAGGGACAATTTTAGGAAGTTGATGACACGAGGGGTGGTAGTGGGCAAGGAAGAGACAATTCATGTTCACCCTCTCCTATGTAGTACATGGAAAGAAGTTAAGAGAAGGAGGGGGGCAAGCACTACCAAGTAAAATCGTCTACCGAGGTCTTTTTTTTTTGATGTGGTGGAGGGGTAAAGAAGAAGAAAAAGAGAGGAAGAGGATGCCATTTAATGAATCCTATCAAAATGTTATAGAGTGGAGGCACGCGAGGCTTATATTTTATGGGTTTCAGAGATTGAAATAGACGTGGGATGAGTGAGTGAAGAAGTATTGAGGGGTAGTGGTAGTGGTGAGCGGTGGCGAGATTATTGGAGTGAGATAATAACAAATTCAATTGGCGTTACATATCGAAACGATTTTTTTTTTTGTGTTTTGTAGGATATGTGGTGATTTCAACACAAACGGGGAGAATATGAGAAAGAAATGAAATCGTCAGATAAGAGGTGTCAGGCGTGTTTTCCCGACTCGCGAGCTTCAAAATGCAGTTGTAAATTTAGCGTGCTTCGATAAGAATTAGCCAGTTTTGTTGTCTACTAGTTTCAAACTTTACTCCCCCCTTCCTCATCATCATTACCCCCCGTCTCCCCGACACAACCATCAGTAGGAAAACAACCCATCAATATCTTTTAATCGGGGAAATTATAAAGTGTCTTCTAGTGCACGATTAAAGCTTTGCGTTCTGCTTAATAAACTGCTAATTTTTACCTTGAGATTGATTTATTCGCAGCCTCTTTTCCCGGCCCTGACCGGCGTGACGAACCGGAACCTAAACAAAAGTCAAACCTCAGGGGGTGCAAGAGTTGTAGTGAAAGCTATTCGCGACAAACCCGTACTCTCCCACCCCCTTAATATTCCTCCCTTTTTTCACCCTTTTTGGTCCTCGTAGTACCGGGAGGACTATACGGTTTTCCTCACCTATTAGCAAAAACAGCAGTGCACTGACGGATACAAAGGATAGGGAGGACATTGCCCCTTTCGTTCTTCATAATGTACTTTTTTTGTGTTAAAATAGCATTTTTGCCTTGACGAATGACCTTTAGGCCGCATAACTGGAAAGTGCCACTATGAGAAGGAAAATTTGGTATATTTTACAGCATCAGAAATGGAAAAATCCGCTCTAAAAATGAATAAATGGACGAGAACTGTCCCCCTCCCCATTTTTGGATCACGGCCCTTTGCCTTTGTACATGAGTGGCCCAAGGAGAGGGGGGGGGGGTGATTTTCGATGAGGACTGGTTTGTGTGATTTTAATGGTGGATTTCACCACATCGGCTTAAGGTTCGGCTTAACATTAAGTTGGACTTGAGAGAAAAAATTCATTGAATTTTATGTAAACAGGGTTCGGCTTAGTTAAGCCGAACCTTAAGCCGTAGTGGTGAAATCCACCATAAGAGTCTGCGCTTTTTAATTATAAATAAAATAATAAAAAATTATTCGACGAGCGGGTAACTAGCCATCGTGGCAAGACCGCACTTGTTGCCTTGATTTCTGACGATTTTAAAGTAGCCAGCGTCACCCCACGACGTACCCCACGAGTTTTTCACCAGCCAGAAGTCTTTACCGTCCTCGTGACCGTAGCCGACGACAAGAACACCGTGATCCAAGCTGGTGCTACTGCAGAACCATGGGTCAAAGACGCCTAGGTAGGTGGAAAAAAAAAAATGTTTAGACAGTGAGGGGGGGGGAGATATTGGTGAAGGGTTCGGGGCACACCTTTGAAGTAGAATTGGAATAAGATGCTGCTAGCGTCCATAGCGACCGAAATGGGACCGACTGTGCCGACAGCGTCTTTCAGGGCGGCCTCACTTTGAATAACGGTTTTGTAACCGGTGACAGTGGCTTGAATTGAGCTCTCGTTGAATCGGCACTTACCTTGCTGTCAAACGTCGTTGAAATAAATAAAATAGACGGTGAAATTATTGGGCTAAGGGCTGACGCCTCACTTACAACGCCCTCGTACGGGTAACTCGCTTCAGAGTCAATGCCTTTTTGCTGTATAATGTAATCAAAAGCCGCCGTCATCAGTCCTCCGTTACACCCATCGTTGCCATCATTCGTGGCACAGTCGACGAGATTTTGTTCACTGAGAGAGACCAAAGTTCCATTCTTGAGTTTCCATTGGCCCTCGACACTTCCAGTCTGGTTATACTCATCCAATCAATTTCATTTAACCCCCCTAAACCACAAAAAAGGTTCAGAGGCTCTAAAAATGTCACACTCACCGTACTAAACGCCCAGCACGAACCACACTGTCCCTGGTTTTTGACTTTAGTCACAGCCAGGTTCATTCGCCAGTCGATGGCGTCGGGAACAGTCGTCGAATTCTCGGCCAGACTGAGAAATTCGGCTCCTTGTAAAAATTCCGCAACTTCAGTGATGTTGAGACGGTTGTAACGAGCGCGAAATTCGTGGTTGTGCTGGCGCGACCGAATTTAACGATTTTTTTCTATTATGATGACGGTGTGTGGGGGGGGGGGTAATGAAGATTCGACTCACCAGATCCCCGAACTCGTTCATTTTCAAGCTGAAACTAACGGCGCCCTTCTTGTAAAGTTCATTGTGAGCTTCGATGCTTCGTTTGTTGTCCAAATAGATTTTCATGCGTTCAAACTCTTCATTCATGTCACCGTAGGCTTTTTCGTGAGTCGACTTTTACCACAAAAAAAAAAAAAAAGGTTTTGTCTTCACCTAACACAAACACACACCCACAACTTCAACGTTTTACCTTGAAATTGATCCATTCGTGGGAGCTCAAATCAACACCAATGCCAAAGGTCTGAGCCGCCACCCCAAGTAAGATGAAAACGCCAATTTTCATGGTACCTACCTGCCCAGCAAATAAAATTGCAATGTTATCGTTATTTCAGGGGGACAAAATCCGGAGAAATACACTCGTAAACTCCCTAAAAAGTGTAATTTATCTTCAAGTGTTGCGTCACGTGGGTGCAGTCATTTACTTTTGACAAATTAGCGTTGGTGGGGGTGATGGGGGGAGGAGAATCTTAGCTAAAATACCGACCTTTTCCGAGGAATAATAAGGGACTCGCCACAATGTGATATTCTCTATTCAATATTTAGTTCTTTATTAGTGAGTACGCTTCTTGAGCCATTATCTTCAGTAATTTGTCATTAGCTGATACTATCTGTAGGCCTCAAGTGTTTATTAGTCATCACACTTGAGCCAATAGTACACAATACGACGATTGTTATTTTTCCCTGGAAATACCTAGTTGAAATAAAACAGTGAACGGAATAAAACGGTGAAGGTGATGAGTGTCACGTGATGTGTCACGTGTGGTCCTTCGAATCAGCAACATCGTCAGCGAGTGGTCCGATGTTGGGAAGTACGGTGACTCTGATCAATGGGCGGGCTTCCCTCCCGGAGGGGGGAAATATTTAATTTTTTCAAATTCGTAGCTTCCAAGTATTTTAATCCCCCGGGCGCCCGAAATTGAAAAATTATTCCAAATCAGTAGTCCATCGAATGGGAGCCGATGAAGGGCGATCATTTCCGACTATTTCCCCACGCGATTTTGTCTTTTAAGCTACTTTTTGTCCCTCTCCCCCCTACCATTCCCACACCATCACACAGAAGCCAAAATAACGGAAAATCTCAATCAAAATTACCGCTTTTTGAACGACTGTTTAGCATTAGACAGAGATTGCCCGTAAATCTGTCGTGAAAGGCACCACGTATTAAGGGATCGTGACGATGAGTTCTCCCGGACCCCCTCCCACCCATCGAAAATAACACACCAATTCCATCCCCTTAGACAAGCTTCTGAAGGGTTGAATGACGTCCATTCACGCGAGTCCGCGGGGGCTTATAGGTCAACTTTTTGTTGGCTGGTGAGAATTGGTTGGTGGTGAGAATATTGGAAGGGGAGTTGGAGAGCCCTGAGTTTTTCCAACAGTAATATCAGATTCTGGGATAAAAAGTAATAGTTTTTGAATCGAAGAAGTATTTGGGGGGGGGGGTACACAATATTAAGCAAAGAGAAAAGGAAAAATATTAAAATTTAATAATAATTTAAAATGTCATGCTGGAAGAGGATATTGATTATCTTAATATTGTCTTATTATTTACTTTAATGGAACAAAATAACAAAATAGGCGATACGTAAAATAAATAACAATACTGCACTGGCAATGAGGTTTTTATCACCGGCGTAACGTTTTCACTGGGACACTCTTACGTTTTATTGAGTTTCTACGTCGAATCCTCAAAATTGAATTGTCACTCAATTGGTCGTCAACAACAGGCTTCAGAGGTGTCCTCTCCTCCCTGAATCAAAAAACAAACAAAAATTGTCCATTTCTGTCCTCCTCCAGTCCCAAATCAAAGTTTCCCTCACTTGAGAACTCTAAAACCGTTCTGATCCGCCTTATAGACAACGCGAACACGAACGTGACCGTCCGAATATTGATACTGTCCTATAACGGTGGATCCACGGCGAAATTCCGTACGCCCCTGTGAGAAACCTCTTTTTGGGTCGTCTACGAGAGTTTGCCACCAGTAGTCTGTCGGTGAACTGTTGAGTTGAGATAATTCTTCCTGTAAAAAAAAACAAAAAAAAACGTTCGAATTACATTGTTTTTTAGGCGTGGGAGGGTGGCGTAATGTAACTGGGTTGGGGTGGGAATGAGGGGGTGTTTTGGACCTCTAGTGAATGTTTGTCGTGAGCGATTTTGTACGGTGACGTTCTTCGGGATCGACCAGCGGCGGCGACGGCTCTTGCAGGCGATCTTTGACGGTTGATGGCTGCGGCGGCAGCGGTGCATGGAAACTGGAAGAACGGGCCTCGGACCATTTCCACCAAAAATAGTACTTTCCACTGGAAATGAAGAAGGAGAAAGACGAAGTCAAGGGACCATTTCAAAACAAGGGGGGGGGGGGAGCACAGAAGCACGGATTCAAAAGGGCGATCGCCCCCACCATCATTACTGGTCATTTTATTAAATTAAACCGGGACCATTATTCCTGCCCAACTAATCCTGGTAGAAGGGTACCGTTACTTTTCTCAATCGAATTTCCTTTCACAAATTCATGTGATTTCAATTTAAGGACGAAGACTTCCTTGAATCAGTCGTGATCATAGCCAAACAAAAAATACTTATTTATTGGGAAGCTAATCTGCTCATATTGTAATTTATGTCGAGGTCTCTGCATGAAAAACCGTCAGGGAAATGGATTTGAATAAAAAACGCTCGTCAATGATGACTAGGAAATCAAGAAAATACTAGGGGGAAAAGAGTTATTCCTAAATCTCGTTATCACTTTTAGTCAAGACCTCAAAGGAAAAATTAAATTATTACAGCAGCCCTCAATTTTATTTTAAAGCGTCTCCGAGTGTAAAAACGGTGGTTTCCCTTGAGACATTATCCCCCTCCCACCTATAATAGTGCATAAGAACCCCCCCCCCCCTGAAAACGGTCTCTAGATCAGCAGCAGTTAATTCAGTAGTGTAAAGCTGGCTTTGCGCGAGTCAAGTCGTATTTTCTCTGATTTTCTTGAATTTGGCCTCAAATCTGCCTCCAAGAAACTAAGAACTCGCGTACTCTCAATTTTAGCACCAAATTATAGCCCTTTTATAAATTTTAGAAGCTAGTGAATTAGCGTTTTTCCTCAATTTCAGCAGTGAATTAGCGATTTTTTAAAGCGTATTTAGCCGTGAATCAGCGCGTTAACGTTCATCTTAGCCGCGAATTGTCGGTTAGTGACAGTTACATGCCACGCAGGGGGGTAGTAGGACGGGACGATAGGGACGGTCGCCACCCCCGTCAGCTCAGCCAGCTTCAGAGACATGATGGAGGGGGGGGGGAGGCGAATAAGAAAAGAAGAGAAAGTGAACGGATAAATATGCGAGGGAAAGGGAAAGTGACCATACTTTCTTTTTGACCACGGACAAAATGTCTTAAATTTAAACGGAAAATTACCTCGTTTACACAATTTTAGCCGCGAATTTTCTCAAATTAATCCGCGCTTTTTCCCTATTACTGGTGTGAATTAGTGTTTTTTTTCTCAATTTTAGTAGCCGCGCATAAGACCTTGTGTCAATGTTAGCCACGAATTATTCCTCAATTTTAACCCACATTACTGCTTTTACTCAATTTTAGCTTCGAGTTAGCGCTTCTTCTCATGTTTAGCTGAAATTTCGCTAACTAAATGTTATTCGGGACTTTTAGTGATTTTTCTCAGTTTCAGCCACGCATTAGCGGGTTTTCTCAAATAGATCCGCGAATTAGCGTTTTTTATTCAATTTTACTACCCACGATTCAGAATAATTGTTCCTCAATTTTCACGGATTAACGCTTTTCCTCAATTTAGTCGTGAAGTTGCCCTCTGTGGAACCATAAGTTGGGGTTTTCTCATATTAGCTGGGCCTGCTTAGCCCCCCAATTCACTGCTTCTTCCAAATTCATAGCCGCGAATTTGCGCTTTTTCTCAATATTATGACCGTGAGTTGGAATTTTTCTCAATTTTCTGCCGCCCATTAGTCATTCTCCCACTGTTTTGCCATGATAATTGGCGCTTCTTCGCTATTAAGCTACGAAATCACTTTTTCATGACTCTTTCCCGCCTACTTGCCCCAAGATTAGCACATAAGCGCGACTTCTGAATTTCAGGCGCCTATTATACGGGCCTTTATAAAGGGGTTGGCATATTTTCTCTTTTTTTCCCTCAGATACCTCAAACTTTCCCTCAGATACCTCAAATTGGTGTATTTTTTGTGTGTTAATTTTAGTGGTAGATAAGCACTTGATCATTGTTAGCCGCGAATCAACGCTTTAAAACCTAAAATCCTTATTTTCTCATCTTTTAAGCTTTCGGGGGGCTCTGAACAGTGGCCTAGGACGATTGATTTGGCTTTTAATTCAAATCGTCAACGCCAAATTCACTCAGAGTCTTGAGCAAATCTCAGACATTGCAATAAATAACTGAAAACGATACGGGACGGGTAGAGCATGTCAGATCAGTGCCGGGCTTTAAAGAGCGGGTGATTCGGGCGACAGCCCGGGGGCGCAATGTCCTAAAAGGGGGGAGTCTATCAAAATGGTGACAAATTTTTATTTAGCCGTGAAGTTCAGAGCTTTTCCTCTACACTTTATCCGCGAATTAGTGAGTTTCCTCAAGTTTAGCCGCAAAGTAGCGTTTATATCCCATTTTAGCGATTTTTCTCAATTTTTGAAGCAAATTAGCGACTTTTAACCTTTTCAGCAGTGAATTAGCACTTTGAGCTGCAAGTATATAGCGTTTTTTGTTTTTCAGCCGCGCTAATTAGCGATTTTTCTCAATATTGTCCGCAAATTAGCGGTGAATGAACTATTTTTGCCCTGCATTAACAATTTTTTTATCAACTTTCGGCTATAGACCAGAGCTTTTGCTTAGTTTTAGGCCTGAATTTGCCTTCAGAAGCTGCAGATTTTTGTTTTCCTAAATTTTATCCGCGGGTTAGCGTCATTACTAAATTTTGGTCGTTTTTCTCAATTTTAGCCGTGAATCAGCCGATTGTTTTCATTTTTATCCGCGAATTAACGTTTTTTCTATACTTTGCCCGCAAGTTATAGAATTTTCCACAATTTTAGCTGCAAATTAATTAGCGATTCTTTTCAGTTGAGTCCGCGAAATAGGATTGTAGCCCTAATTTAGCAACTAAGTAGCCCTTTTCGTCAGTTTCATTAGCTATTTTTCTCAATTTTTGCCGTGTATCATAGAGTTTGTCTCAATTTTAGCCGGGTTTTAGCCATTCTTCTCGATTCCAGTCGTGAATTAGCATTTTACGAAAAGTTGTCAGGTGAACGGGCGATTTTTTGCAATTTTAGTTGCGACTTTGTCATTTTCTCAATTTTAGCCCTGAATAAGCGTGTTTTTTTTTATTGTATAGCCTTAGTGGGGTTTCTTGCTGGCAGTAAAGCAAAAACTGTGTCACGTCTCAATTGTACCAGCAAAAATTAGCGTTTTCTCTTCATTTTAGCCATCTAGATACCGCGTATCAGCGATTTTTTCTCAATTTCTGTCTGGATGTTTCATTGAGATTGAGATTGAGATAGAATGGACGCTTTTCGAAAGTTTTAGCCACGAACATTAGCGCTTTGCCCAACATTTTGCTGAGTCTTCATCCGCTCAAGAACCAAAAAAAAAAAAAAAAAAAAAACACGGGTAGCAGCGTATTTCCTCTATTTTAGCTGTGAAGAAGTTATCCCCAGAAGGCTACGTTTTCTCTCAATTTGAGCCATCATAATAGCGCTTCTGTAAGCTAAATCGAATATTCAGCTACACTCTCTGCTGATCACCTGCAGCGTCCCATTCCGTCCAGGGTCTGATGAATTGAAAATCGTCGAAAGGAGCCAATATCGCTGTCAAACCGCAAGCCAAAACCCCGTTTTCACGTACCTGAATACATAGAACCTAAAAATCCTCATTTTTCCACCTTTAAGCTTTTCGGGGGCCTCTCTAGTTTAGGAGGGGGGGGGGGCCCTCGCCATTACCCCGGTACGCTACTGATTCGCGGACTGAAATGAGAAAAATTGCTAAATGACGGCTAAAATTAAGAAAAATACTTATAGCTACTTCGCGGCTAAAGTTTCCTCAAAGATTCCTCGGATAAAGTACAGAAAAATCGCTAATTAGAAGCTAGAAGTACGGAAACGACAATTTTCGGATTCTGAAGGCAAGTTCGTGATTCAAACTGAGAAAAAGCGCTAATTCATAGCTAAAAGCGAAAAAAACTCGCTAAATTCGAAACTAAAAAAAAAAAAGTGCTAATTCATGAGTGAAATTGATAAAAATGGCTCATTAACGGTTGAAATCTGGAAAAACACGAGTTCGCTGAAAAAATTCGGAAAAAACGAAATTCACAGCTAAAATGGTGAAAAATCGCTAATCCGTGACTTATTCACCGATAAAATTGAGAAGAAGCGCTTAAACGAGGAAAAAACGCTAATTCGCGGATCAAATGGGGAAAACGTCAAATTCGCGGCTTCTGAAGGTAACTGTGTCAGAAAGTGAAAAAAATAGCTAATCCACGGCCAAATTCAGACAAAGCTTTAGGTAATTCACAAAAAAAATTGAGGAAAAACTCTAATTAGTGGCTAAAGTGTAGAAAAATCTATAATTTTAGCGGCTAAAATGAGGAAAAACGCTAATGTGCGGTCATAATCAAGATAAATGGCTAATTGGGGGTTAATTTGAGACAATTTGCTAATTTAAATTGTTAGAAGAAGCGCTTAAACTACGAGGGTTAAAGGATAAAGCATGCATAAACCCGTTGCCGTAGGAGCCTACATCGTCTGCCTTCCCTCGTTGAGGTTCGTCAAAAACGGACCGGTTTCGGCTGCGCTCGCCATCTTCAGCATTTGGTGACCCAACGGGTCTGGGGTTTTCCAAGGTCAGATCGAGCGCCAGGGGTTGGGTTTTGGCCATTTCAAAAACCCAATTTTGTGGCATTTGCTCTTTCAAGAACATTGCGAACTTGCCTACTCCTCTAAAAACCTAATTATGGAAATTTTTGCCATTCAAAACCCAAATTTCGTAGCTTTATTTACCTATAGCTCTTTAAAGAATCAGTTTCGAAGGTTTGATTATAGCTCGAAAAATTAATCTGGCAACAAACGAACGACGAAAAAACAAATTTCATGATTTTAGCTTTTACAACTCCCCTATAATTTCGCTCTTCGCTAAAACAGTGGCGGTTTATCTGGTATTTCGGTCCATAACCAATATTTGGCACCTTCAAACCCCAATTTCAAGGATTTCCGCTATTTCAACCCTCCAATTTCGCGAATTTTCACAATATTAAAGCCGCAGATTTCGTTTTTTTTTTTTTTTTAGCTCTTACAATTGGTGAAATCAGATTCACCAGGTTTGACTAGTTCAGACAACTAATTTAGCTCGTTTAAAACCCAAATTCAGGGATTCGACTAATTCCAAACCCAAATTTCACCATTTTGGCTCCAAATCCCCAAAGTTTTGCGGATTTTCGAGCGGTTTCAAAACGAAATTTCACGGATTTGGCTCCTTCAACTTCACAGATGCTTGATAGATTTAAAAACCGGAAGTCGTGGATTTGGCTCTTTCTGAAATCATTTCCACAGTTTTGGCCGATTCGAAAAACTAAATTGTTGACAAACGAACAAATAAATCTCAGGGTTTGATCACTAAGCTTTACGTCAGTTGAATCACCGAAAATGATGGCCAGGAATAAGGGCAGGGAATTAGGGCAGTTTCATGGGTGAACAGTAAATTTTGTGCCTATAACGTATAATGAGGGTTTTTCATTACCTTTTACACAGTTAAAATGAAAGTTTCCTGGAGGTTAAGTGTAAGTTTTCTGCTGAAGAAGTAGCTTTGGAAGCTAAATATTATATTGTTTGCCGACTGGCCAAGTTTGTAGGCAAAATTGACATTCACATAGCTGATCTTACACGACGTAAATCGATTTTGCGGCAGTTTTTGGATTCTAAAATAACACTTTGATGATAAATTCACACTTTCCTGGCTCATTGGGCAAAAATTGTTTTTTTTTTTGTCGAGTTATAATCAGGTTTCGTGGCTAGGTTAGGTTTTAGTTTTCGACACAGACACTTGTGTGACGTCATTTCCCCATCTGCGATCATTTCAGAGGCGTGTAACGCCTTAGAACGCCTGAAATGTGTGTGCCTCAGAAAATAAAGCTTCGTAAGAATAACGTCTAGATATTGTTGAAATCAAAAATCTTGACTACAGGCGACATGCTTTTGGATCCTGCTTTTTGTATTATGTCTGTTTCTTTATGTTTTTCAAGTTACCCATCATTACGCTTACGTTCTGTTACCAAAACTTACCATAGCTGATTATCCACAAATTACAATATTGTAATTTTTGTGTGTTTGTTTTTTCGACTCTTCTTTGTTCTCCCACTAAAAGGCATTTTTCTCAGTGAACCCTCTTGATTTCAAAACATTCCTACGCCAATGCTCTCAAGCCTTACTCAACGCACAATAATGACATAATCGGTCGGTTATTTAAATAAATTAACGCTTCCAATGACCTATAACATTGCCAAACAGCGAAAAGATCCTGAAAATAATCACTCGAGAAAAAACTCACATTACGATCAATAAAGCGGCGCCCACCGCCGCTGTTGTTGTCCAAGGCGATGAACTAAAAATCGGGCGTTTTACATTCGCCATTACCCTTTTTTCACGTAGAAAACGAGGGAAAAACTACGATTTTTGAGACGTCGCAAATATACGTGAAAAAAAACGACAACTTATCAAATAATCGTGTCAAGGTTTTCGCGATAAACTGTGCATACTGTTCCCTAAATCCACCCGCTCGCGGGCGTTTTCAACGCCAACACGCCGCACGCTGGCTGATACTAAACTTCTCGTTTTTTCCTCCCCTCTTCTTTCTTTGTTTAAGAAACACAAATAATAATGAAAATAAGTACATCCCGTGTAAAAGTTACAGTCTTTATAAGGCAGGTCAGCTTTCATAGAGATTCCGAGTTTTTACAGTATGAAACTTTCTAGAGCACGTAATTCTAAATGGTGGTGGTGAGGGGGGGGGATTAGATTGCCTAAAATACTCAATGCGTGAGCAAAAAAATTCTAAATTGACTAAGCCGGTCGTCAAATTCTTTGAGGTCAAAGTCAACGGGCTGAAAAGTTGTTAAAATGACTCGATGATTATCTTCGAAAGGCCGTTAAACAACGCTATACTATTAACTAGTAAGTTTTAACGGCGTTTGTGAATGGGGGGGGGGATGACATCGTCCTGAAAATAAGTAAAATTTAACTTACGATCGCTACGAGTAAACGCATTTTTAAAAATGTTTTTCTGTACTCGGGGGCGGCTAAAACACACTTCGCGAGAAACGCGATTCCTATACGATGTACGCGCGATTAAAAAGATGATGGAGTGAGAGGAGCTTAAGAAAAAATAAAGATACAAACGCACTTCACATCCTTCTTGGAGAGAGAGAGAGAGAAAAAAAAATTCCTGTCAAGAACCCACAGAAGGGGGGGCCTTGCCTGGCGAGGCAATCAAGTGTTTGAATGTTTGGACGAATAAGTCCTATGAGTCATTCATAGTGGGGGTGTGTGGGGGAAGGGGGACGAAAAAATGTACAAATTTTCGCTTGATTAGATGCTGCTGTGGGGGGAGGGGGAGGCTGTACGCAAATAAATAAAAAAAAGTGCAATTCTCGTGCTGAATTCAGGGTCGACTTCATCCGCGACTATTAAAATAATTCCTTCGAGCGTGTTATTAAAGGGTTGAACGTGAATCATCATCATCATCAATTCCAACTTTCATTTTTGTGTACTTCCGTAGCTGAAAAAAAAAAACAAAAACGGCGAGTCGATTGCCACGGTCATCTTTAAAAGTGAGGAGCGCCCTTGAGGGGGGCTAAAATAAGGAAGAACAATTCTTCTCAACAACGGGGCGAGAGGCTTGATAGGTCCCCTGGTCTAATGCCCTTGGGGCGCAGCTTCTTCCACTTCCAAAAGCTGGCTGAATGGGACCGACTGAGGGAGGCCAGCTCTCGGGTGATCCTCACGCGTTGGACGTACTTCCCTCGCCACACTCAATCTACCAAACGTCGGTCGGCTCTTGGCCGCCTATGGAGGATGACATTTGATTCGGAGCCCCGCTAATAAAAATTCTCGTTAAAATATAAATCGGATTTTTTAAAATACATGTACACTTCTCGGAAGAAACATAAAATAGTACATTTTTATGAATATTTTTCATCGCCAATCAGCAAACGATGTAGTTGTCTTTATAATTATTTGTGTGTTATTTGATTTAAACACTGTTATAATAAAGTCAAACAAACGAGATCCTCCGTATTAAACACACAAATAAGACAAATCTCTTTAAGTACGGGAAGCGATAACTATAAGTGAGAATGGACAATACAGTAGATATGACCGGTGATAGGTTTATGTTACTCCGATGATAATGGGGGGAGGGGTTGCTAAATAACTAAAACTAAAATTAAAAATAAAAGGTAAAAAAGTACACACATGACACACTTAGGCGTGAAACAAACAATTAAGCCGAGACACATAAAAGATTTTTGGACGTTTTGGTCCTTTTGAGCGCGTAAAAAAAAGAATAAATAGGAACGAACAGCGTAAAAAAAAAATTGTAAAAAAAATAAATTAAAAGTAAGAAAAATCACAATTCCGAGTATTATAAATTGTTCATTGATATAAATACGCTTATCATGGCCCTCGATAATGTTTAAATTACTCACAAAAATCGCGCACACATTCAATTGTAAGCATTTTAATAAAAAGGGAATGTTATACTCAGGTACAGTGCGGGATTTATGCCTCTTACAAACTAATCTCAGTGATAAAATTAACGATAAAATAAAAAAGTCATGAAATTCAGATCTAAAAGAGAGGTCAATTAAGAAAAATAACCTTAAAACAAACACACTATTTTTTTTATATAAAATAATTCAAGCGATACAATAAAAAAAAAGTCAATTTGAGATTATTGCACGTCAATCTTCTTTGGTATTATGCGCTATAACACGAATTTGAAGAATAAACCAAATATTTTCGTCTATTCATAGTTCTGTTTGGCATTTTTTTTTTGTCAACCTCGAAATAATTTCCATAAAACTGGGAATAGCAGGGGTTCTAATGACGCGCACGCGCCATCAAAAATTTTAATACTTTTGAGGTTATCTCTTGGCACGGACTTTTAATAGAGTGAAGAACGTTTTGGTCCCTCGTGTATTAGTCGGAAAATGTCCCAGCACTTTTTTGTTTTCTAATGGGCGGGTGGGGTGGGGGAGCGTCTTAGACAGTCGAGGGTGGTTAAAATGGGGGCTCCGTACGATATTTTTGAGATTGATATGCGTTACAATCAACTACTTTGATGGATTTCTATGTCTTAAATCTTTTCGCTAATTTACAAAGCCCATTTAAGCGGGAAAATACGCGAAAAAACTGATTTTTTTGATATTAAGGGGCTCATTGTCAATATACTATACGGTACAACATAAGAAGATATGCGAGTACTTACCGTCATATGTACCTCGTATGACAGTCGTTTGGCTTTTGTCAGACCGAAGTTTCAGAGTTGAGCCTTAGAATGAACCTGTTGCTCGTCGGATCGATCACCTCTTCGGTGATGTTGAAATGAGGTAGACCGTGTACTGTGCACAATAGGGAGACGTCGTTTTGACGAAGCTGGAAAACAGCGCCGGGTTGAATGGGTTGCGAGAGCATTTTGTCGCAGATGAGTGACCAGGATTGAACGTCTTTCTGTTCTTTTTCATTCTAAAATATAACGACGCGAATTAGAAGGCAAAAATTGTAAAATAACAGGGGGGGGGGGGACTACCTGAAGCACGGGCACTGGGTTGAGAAATTTGTCGAGGAAGGCTCTGGGTGACAAGTCGTGACTCAAACACTGGGCCAGATGTTGTAGAATGGAGTCGACACTGTGCCGTGGCTGTTGTCTAGTCACGCGTAAATATTTTTGTAGGGCCCTGGCCAGCGAGGGGAAAACAGCTTGGGCAGCTTCGTGAGAGTCCATGGGTAGAGCCGGTGCTACGCCGAAAAAAAAAAATCACGTGAGCAACCCACTCAATTTGAGGCTAACAAGTACCCAAATTCCGTGCAGAATAATTAAAATGACAAACCTGGCTCATGATGGAGTCTCTTGATGTGAGTAAAAGCCTCTTCAGCGGCGGTCACCAAACGAGCCCTTCGTTTCTTCACACGCCTCTCGTAGTCGTGCTCTTCGTAGAACCTTTCATTGTGACTTGAATCTCTTCGCCTGGCATGGGCACTCAGAGCCGACCTGTTATTTTGACTCTAAACAAACCACCAGAAATAATCAGCGAAACGCCCAAAAGAAATCTAGAGTAAATTCCAGTTCTCACCTGAAGCGTCGCATTATTCACACCGTCGACTTCGTAAAATTTAAAACTGGACGTGGGTTTCCTCGACTTTGACACGGGGATTCTCTCCAGGTATGGATTGTACACAGGAAATTCTGTGTAATATTTATCTAAAATCCAAACGGCCGCTCTTTGAATGCTCAGCTTTCCAATGGCGTAGGATTTGCTTTCCCCGTCGGGGCTTCTCACGACCTTGAATTGGGGTTTTGGTGAGTTATTTGGCCATTTAGAACTCCGAGGGCGGGGGGAGTATCATACTTGGACGTAATAAGTGGGTTGAAGGTGTCTCAACTCTAGTAAAACAACGGCGGTGTAGTGGATAAAAAGTAAGGTGTCCGTTAGGGTTGAAGCGTAGCCCACGAGAGATTTGTAATCAAGCGATACTTCACCGGTGACAGGTTCAATCGCCCCTGAAGGAAACGCATTTAGCGACAAGAACAACACACATACACACGCAAAAACAAAGGCGTACCTTCGGTGATTTGAAATATGTAAAACATCCAAAACGTAAAACAGCAGATGAACAGAAGGAGGAGAACGCCGGCTCGAAACAGGAATATGCAGGGAAGAGTCGCTCGAGGCTTTCGAACGAAGACCGCCCACGTTCCGACGGCGAGTAGAAACAATTTGAAACAGAGTGAGACGAGCAGTCCTTTGCACTCGGCTCCACAGGATAGAAGCTGCTCGCGGTGAGGCTCGCTGAGACTGGCGCCGGGTGCTGGGAAAAATCCTGAAAGGTTGGTGGTGGGGGGGGGAGGTGTGAGAGATGTCGGCGATTTGGGTGTGACGAGGCGCGTCACGCTGTTTGGTAGCGGGTGGAAAAAGGGGCAGACAAGGACGACTGGTTGTAGCGCCTAGCCGAGACTGGCTCGTACGCCTTGCCCTAAAATAGTGAGGATCCTCAAAGCTCCACAGGCGTGGCGTTCAAGAACTAGAGGACCCATAGGAGGACGACTAGGTCCTCGAGAACGTCAAACGACTCACCCACCAACCGGATTTGCCGATTTCCCTACAGGACACGCGGCGGTTAGGGCCGTGTCCTGACGTCCAAGGGAGATCCCCCGACGATGGCGGACCTCACTGGTCAGCTCTGGGAGTCAAGAAAACTGGTGTAGAATTCGCGCTGATGTCCAGGGCAGTAACGAAGGCTTTTCCAGGAACCACCACCACACTAGCGTAATTACACAGCTAGTCGTGATTCTTTGTTACCTCGGAGACGAAACGGATAATTCCCAGGTCTCCATTATCTTCTTTACAGTATTATTGGTACGTCACGGGCTAGAACCTAGGAATTTCACCACTTCAACCCCCGTTTTCACGAATTCGGCACTTCAACAAATCAATTCCGCGAATTTGACTCATTGGGAACAACGGCAATCACAGAACTAAATTTCGCAGTTTTGGCTAATTCAAGAACCAATTTCGCTCTAACCGGCATTCATACCAGAATGATACGATACTACCGGTGCGACGTGAAAGCGTCCAGGACGGATAGAAACAACTGGAACTGTGTGAGTGATATGACTTTGTCATAACTATATCCAGTTGTTTTTATCAGTTTCAGTTGTTTCTATCCGTCCTTGATGCTTTCACATCGTGTCGGCGATACCAAACCAATCGTCGCATTGCTCTAGTGTGAACGCCACCTAATTAGGCTCCTTGAAAAAATTAATTCCACAAGTTTGGCTCTTCAAAAACGAAATTTCGTGGGGCTGGCTCTGGCTCCTTCAAAAAAGGAATTTCGTGGGGTTGGCTCCGTCAAATATCAAAAATTCTGTGGGGTTGGCTCCGTCAAATACCAAAAATCCCGTGGAGTTGGCTCCGTCAAAAACCAAAAATCCCGTGGGGACGCTTCCATTAAAACGGAGTTGGCTTCTTCAAAAATGCAGTTTTGTGGGGCTGGTTCATTTAAATAACCAATTTCGCGAGGTTGGTTCCTTCAAAAAAGTAATTTCGTGGGGCTTCGTCAAACACCAAAAATTCCGTTCGCTCTTTCAAAAACGACATTTTTGGGTCGGCTCAACCCAAAAAGCCATTTCACAGATTTCCCTGCACACAAAATCAAATTCAACGCAGTTGACCCCTTCACCAATTTAGAGTGATTTGTTCATTGTAATGACCAATGTCGCGGGGTTGACTCCTTGAAAAACAAAATTTCGTGAGGTTGGCTCCTTCAAAAACGAAATTTCATGAGGAAGGCGCCTTCAAAATCCAATATACCGTAGGGACAGCCCACCCAAAAAGTCGTTTCCCAGATTTCACTGCATCAAAAATAAAATTTTGGCTCACTTGGCCCCTTCAAATAACTAATTTAGTGAAATTGATTCATTGAAATAACCAACGAAACGTCGCGAGAAATACGCCTCCGGCACACGGGCAGAAAATTATCTGCCCAAAAAAAGAAAAAAAAAAACTTTTAAAATAACCAATTTCGCGGGGTCAGCTCATCCAAAAACAAAATTTTGAGGAATCGGCTCCTTTAAAAACTGAATTTCGTGGGATTGACTCCTTTAGAAAAGAAATTTCACGGGGTTGGCTCATTTATTATCCATTCTGCTGCAATCCAAGAGTGAGAGAGACAGTGAAGGAGAAAATCCGCTTCAAGAAAATCCTTCAACTGTGCGGTTGCCACGTGGGGCGCGTGCCCCCCTTTCACACCCCCGTAGATACGCCTCTGGGGATGGCCCCTAAGGTTCATTTTGACCAGAACGCATTCCGCAATTTTTGACTCATAAACCACGCCCACTTAACCTCTGAACGATTTTTTGACAATTTTCAGGGGCGGGAGCGTTTCTCTGCATCTCTGAAATGACACGAATACAGCCTGTCACCATTGCCCAACGGTCTACCCCCTCCTCTTGTACAAGATCTGAGATCAATATCCTGACCCCAACGTCCCAGAATCGAAAACTTGACAACTTCTTCACACTCACTTCGAACCCGTTCTCTCTTCCAAGGGCCTGGTGGGTTTTCGTACTTGGAATATCTAAAAATCCACGGTCGAACCGTCGCTAGGATGGGGGGGGGGGCTGAGTATCACAAGACTGCAGCACAGCGCTATTCAGTCCTGGCTCGCTCATTGTGCCGGCTAGTGAGCCGCGTACAGTGATATATAGAGGACTGCTCTCTTAGTAGCAGAGGGCAAACTGTATACGACGACCTGGAATATCTGCCGAGGATATGAGTCACCAAAAACCGTCGAGAACCGCGAGGACTGACAACGGTAGGGGCGACTGACCCCGCCTTGGTTAACTACTCGGCGCTGAGCAGTGGATTTTATTGTGCCTTCCTTGGATCTGCGGGCCTAATTCAGGGCCACCTCCCCCCGGACGAAGTCCCCAGCTGGAATCTCACTGGCCAGAACACCCCCGAGCATTATATGGAGACCGGTATACAACAAGTTGGGTTTAAGCACGATCCTACGATCAAACGCTTACACAGGTCACACAAGTCTTTGCCAGCACATAGCCGCCTGGAGCGTTAACCCATCAGGCATTCAGCGTTGGTAGATGCCCAGACAATACGTGGACTTAGTGTGATCCAGGGCACTGACTGTTTTTCGACGGGGTTGAGGGCTAAATGGGTCAACAGACGCTATCAAAATGGCACGACCGAACTTACCAATTTTCGGCAGTATCAGCATGCATATGGGGCTGAGAAAAGCGAAGACAGAGAATATAATTCCAAAGGCGCAACTCAAATAGCGCGAACAGGCGCCTCCTTGTCGAACGTCAGGCTCCGTGGGCCAAAGGTTGACCTCTTCGACGGACCCCGACTGATCCGATGTGTTCCCCGTGATGGCTGTCGTATTCTCACCCCAGTTATCGTCCTGTTTGAAAATGAGAAGAATGTTTAGAACGATAACTACAACCCCCATCCAAGGAAGAAAAAAGGGAACGTGGCGTTGTACCTGAGGTAGAATTTGAACTTCAACCACTTCCTGACCATTCCGAGTTTCGTCAACTGTGACGGCCGTCTGAAACGGGGGCATGCTCTCTCCTCGATCACTGCTCTGCTTCCTATGTGTGTGTAGTGGGGGGGGGGGCAAATGACGCGATTATTCACCAATAAAACCAAAACCACCCTCCTCCAACGATATATTACCTCGAACTTTTATGAGAGTGGGACCGATGAGAACTTCGATGATTATGCGACGATCTGGACCGCTTATTCGACTTGACAGTTCCTCGCTCGCTCAACGACTTGATCGATTCCGTTTCCAAGCCGTTTTTCATTTCCATGTCTGACAATCCATACATGATGGGCAGTCATAGCTTTGTACAGCATACAAGCGCTGAAAGAGCACCGATACTCGCGATTATTAGCCGAAATAGCACACAGTGAATAGGAGAGGGGTTTACTCACCGTGAAATTAAAGCGAAGAAACTGGCCGAGGGTTTGTGAGTGTATTCGTCCAATTAAAGAAGCCTCGAAAGTTGAATTCCCTCGTACACGCACTTCACTCGTAATTGTACAATTAAGGTAAAGGTCACACGGAGAGAGGAGCACAAAATAAAAACTTAAGAGATCCTTCCCCAAGTGAGGGCTTTAAATACTTCAGAAATCACACTCGCACCGATCACAAACACGCCGCTGACCTCTTCATTCTTGCCTATCTATCAGAAACTACGAGGCATTGGCCTCCCGTCTATGCTCATAAAACGATTGAACCTGATCTGAATGCCACCGAGGAAATCAAAAGGACCGTGAGAGAGTGAATGTACGAGAAAGTATGAGAGAACGAGACAGAAAAAGTGATTAAAAAAAAAACTTCACCGCCCTGTTAGTCAACGCGGATCTACAGGCAGCACGGAGGTGTTCTTTTTCGGTTATTTTAGTCCAAATTTTGTTGTTTTTTTCCGTCGGCCGTTCATTTATACACGTGCACCGGCCTAAAAATGTCATAAAAACTCGTTTAAAAACAATTTTCACCTTATTTTAACGTCCAACATCAAGCTCGAGTACTTCGTTCGGCCTTATCACAGAAGACGCGGACCACCGATGATAAGAGATTGTTGGGGGGAGACTTGAAGATGATTCAATGACCGCCGGTGCTTGCAATTTGTATTTTTGGTGAAAAAGTGTTTTTTTTTATTAGTAAAAGTCATGACTTCTCGTTATTCAGCGTTTAACGAAGGCCTCGGAGAGCCTGAACACGATGCCAACTCCGCTCTGACAGAACTTGACAAGGGTGAGCGACACTTTTTCAGATTTATTTGATTTCATGGTAATTTCACGTTTGTCGAGGATCTCATGGGTGTTATAATACCCCGGGCCAGCTGTTGTTTACACGCTGGAACTGCTTAGAGTACTGGAGACGAAAACCAGGCCTGTGCCCCCCCCCCATCCCTTCGAAGGGACGATCAGAGGAAGGGCTGCTCTGCTTCGGCCGGGGAGATTTATGGGATGCTTGTGGGTAGCTAACGTCTTCATCACGTTAAGCTAACGGGAAACGTTGACGCATTCGATTATGATCCATTTGATGAAGGCCCCAGAAAAGCCAGAACTTCATCATGCCAGTATGCCTGTCAACAGACCTGTCGAGATGGAGGGGCAGTGGGTTCGTTACCCCTGGGCCTGATCTTCTTCAGGGGGCCCGGATTTCGGTTATCAAGAGGGGGAAAGGCAGGATTTATGTTTGTGGTGGTTGAAGATCCACAGGTGTTGGAGCTTTGCTGTGGCTGGGCCACCTTCGTGATTGAAGCTCATTGAAATTTGATGACGATCCGGTAATTTTCTGACCCCCTTCTCCCCGCACCAAAGCGAGTTGAATTTTGCGGACTAGCCCAGAACTCGCCCTTAAGTGTTCCGACTGGCCTTACTTTCTGTATTCGGACTCTGCTCCGGTGGCAGTACAAGCCATTGAAATTTGATGACGATCCGGTAATTTTCTGACCCCCTTCTCCCCGCACCAAAGCGAGTTGAATTTTGCGGACCAGCCCAGAACTCGCCCTTAAGTGTTCCGACAGGGCTATTTTTTTGAATTTGGACTGTGCTCCGGTGGCAGTACAAGCCATTTTAATTTGATGATGATCCGGTAATTTGCTGACCCCCTTCTTCCCGCACCAGAGTGAGTTGAATTTTGTGAACCAGCCCATAACTCGCCCTAAAATGGTCCGACTGGGCTCATTGTCTGTACTGTATAGCTTACGATCCGGTAACTTGCTGACCTCTTTTCCCCGCACCAATGCGAGTTGAATTTTGCGGACCAGCCCAGAACTCGCCCTAAAATGGTCCGACTGGGCTAATTTTCTGTATTGTATAGCTTGTACTGCCACCGAAGCAGAATCCGAATACAGAAAGTAAGGCTAGTCGGAACACTTAAGGGCGAGTTCTGGGCTAGTCCGCAAAATTCAACTCGCTTTGGTGCGGGGAGAAGGGGGTCAGAAAATTACCGGATCGTCATCAAATTTCAATGACTTGTACTGCCACCGGAGCAGAGTCCAAATACGGCAAATTTGCCCAGTCGGTCCACTTTAGGGTGAGTTATGGGCTGGTCAGCGGAATTCGTTTTGTTGGTCCGCAAATTAGGAGGACTCGAGACTTGCTGTGGTCGGAGCTTTACTGTGGTTAGAGCTTTACGGTGGTTGCTGCTTTATTTTGGTTAGCTCTTTTTATGTTTGGTTCTTTTCTGTGGTTTGGAGCAAAGTTTTGGCTTGGAGCTTTGCTGTGTATTTTGTATTTTAGGGATGTAGTGCTTACAGGGCTGCACTCTAAATAGCAAGTCAAACGAGAAAAATGAAATACCGTTCCATGCACAAAAGCAAGAAGTAAACAAAATGAAGGGGGGGGGGGTCAATAATCCCAGAATTAAGAGATGTGTACCGAAATCGCTTCAACAAGTGATTTACAACAAGGCTGTCCAAACAAGTCGATAACACCACCAAAACGATTAACTAAGCTAGCGAGGGAATAGAAGAAACCGTAGTCTGTCCTATGCATATCAACTTGAAACAAGACGTTCTGCCGCGTATTACGAACGGGAACTGTGGACTTAAATTCAGACAATAAATCACGTCTCACTACCAATGAGCTGAACCCGACAAAACTCTGTGCATCGGTATACTTCCAGTCCTCCCAAGGAAGACCAGACTTCAAGAAAAGAAACTAAAATTGCCTTTCTTTGGACGCGCTCAAGATCAGAAATGCCCTTTGAAGTGAAGGGAAACTAAACAAGGGACCCGTACTCAAGGACGCTCAAAACAAGACTCTGATACAAACTCCGCACAACGTCAGGGTTCCGAAAGTCAGAGGCAACTCGCCTAATGAACGCGAGCATCTTGCAAGATCTAGCTACGACAGACCCCACTTGATCTCTAAATGACAAAGCGCTTTCAAAAATAACTCCTAAATCACTCACTGACTCAACCCTTGGCACAGCGTCACCAGAAACAGAATACGAATGTGTCGGTGGAGACCTCTTACGTGAAAAAGAAATGACGGAACATTTTGAAATGTTAAGAACCAACCCATTATTCTTGTACCGTACATTAAAGCGATCGATATCTTTTGTAATAAAAGGCAGCACTCAGGTGAACGAAAAATCTTTATATCGTCCGCAAATAATAAAAATTTACTGTTTGCGGTTTTGACGTAGTTACAAGACTATGGAACCACCCCCCTCCTTGCACTAAGGTGTACTTCCTTCTCTATCATGAATGTCTTTATTATTTTCTCCTTTTTTTGTTTTCTTTCCCCTTTGAGAGAGAGAGAGAGCCTGGGGAGGAGGAGTTTCATGTAGTACAAAGTCCTTTTTATTTCAGTACGATTTTATTTTCCTCTTCTAAAAAGTTTTTTAGTCTCGTTATTGCTACCGAGAGCGTATGCAGTCGAAAATGCTCAAGTCCCTTGTTGAGAAGTTAAGTCCTTTTCTTTTGTCTTAAAAATCAGTTGGACTAATTTATCGGTCAGTGCGGAAATCTCAGTCGGGTGTGCCGTTACTTCGTGGTTTCTTGCCCTTCTCCATCTTCCTTCCCTGTCTGTGTGAATGAAGTAAGGAAGCGTTTTCCCTGTCTCCTTGTGCCCGCCCGAAGTACGCCCCCCCCCCCCTGAAGAGTCGATCGCCGCCAGGACAACGGTAAGTTATTCCCCAAACAGATTTACTTTTGGGTGTTGGTAAAGAAGAAAGGCAATTGCCCTTAAACCGTATGAGCAAGCCCCCTGGCTACTCAAACATTTACTATGATTTATGGCATTGCCAACGTTATTGAAAAATAATAAAAACAGTAGAGGACCAAGGTGAGAACCTTGTGGAACACCAGAAAAAGAAAGCGAATGTGGTTACAAGCAGCTTCGTCCATTTACCCTGATGGCTGGACGCTTTCCCCTCTCATGTATTAAAGGCATTTAAGAAGAAAAATTACAGCGAATAACAACGTTTATGAATTGTAGGTACTTAACTTTTTTTTTTTTTCTAGTGATACACGAATTATGACTGATTCTTAGTTTGAACCCCGAATGAGCACTTTTTCCACACCTTATTCGCAGCCTAGCGCTTTTTCTCAATTTCAAGCCGCGAATTAGCACTTTTTCTTAATTTGAGCCATGAATTGTATATTTTTCTCCATTCCAGTCGCGAATTAGCATTTTCACTTTTTTTTCTCTCTTAGATAGTCATAAATTAGCGATTTTTCACCATTTTGCAATCACCAGAAAGCCGCGAGTTGGTTTTTTCTCAATTTTAACCGCGAATTAGCGTTTTTCTCTATTATGACCGTGAATTAGCGTATTTTCTCAATTTTACGTGCATATTTGAGCTTATTTCCAATTTTAGCCGCAACTGAGTGTTTTTAGTAATTTTAGCCGCAAATTAGCGATATTTTTTAACGCTCATAGTCATGAATTAGCGCTTGTCACAATTTTAGCCACAAACTAGCGATTTTTCTCAATTTTACCCGCGAATGAGCGAATTTTGTTCAGTATTTTCCGCGAATTATCAGCTTTTTCCCACTCTTTGCCGTTAGTTGGAGCCTTTTCTCAATTTTGGCCAAGAAGATTCCTTCATCAGAGAGTCGCGAATTAGCGTTTTTCTAATTTTGGCCATGAATCGGCCCATTTTATGAATTTCACCCACGAATTAGCGCTTTTCTTAATTTTTAACCGTGCATTAGCGCTTTTTCTACTTTTCATTCACGAATTTTAGCACTTTTTTTTCAATATCATCCGCAAATTATAGTGATTTTTCTACATTTTTTAAACGCAAATTATCCTTTTGTCTCAATTTCAGTCGTAAATTAGGTTTTTTTTTCTAATTTTAGTCGGTAATTAGCCGTTTTTCCCAATTTCAACCGTGAATTAATGTTTTCCCCAATTATATTCCGTGAATCAGCTCTTTTTAAAAAATGTTTGCCGTAAAGTAAGTTAGCGATATTTCTCAAACGCCAATTAGTGCGTTTTCTCATTTATATTAGCGAATTAGCGATTTACCTCAATTCTAGACGCGGACTTGGTTCAAGAACAGCACATTATGGCGTTTTATTCTAAATTTTAGCTATAAAGTGGCTCTATTCTTCGCGAATTTTTCACGGTTTGGGTCTGGAAGTTGCACCGAGAAACAGCTAGAAACCAAAGCTGGCCATGTTATTTGTGACCCCGCTTACCGGGCAGGGTCATCCCGGGACGCAATTACTCTGACCCCACCGAGTCAGTTTCGCCGATTAAATTGCTTGGATAACCACAGTGGCTAAAGATTTCTTCTTTTTTGAAAAGAATTCCAAGAAAAAATGGGGGTTTGGATGAGAAAAATCCATGAAATTGGGATTTTAGCGAGGCATGAATTCGCCAAATATAGTTCTGTAAGAGTGAAAGTCCGTAACACTGGTATTTGTAAGGGCCAAAATGACGAAATTTGGGGTTTGAATAAGCCAAATCCCGAAATTTAGTTTTTCAAAGAGGGAAAATTCGTGAAATTGGGCTTTGAAATATGAAAAATTAGTGAAAATCTCCAGCAAAATTGGTGGCCACTTTCGCTTGGTAAACAACGCCCGAAAGCTATTATTCTAATGAATTATACGACTGTGTCCCCAGGATTGAGGTCGGGCAAGGTCGGAGAACAATGTGAGGCCATTGTCCGTTTTCCACGTCTCTTCGAGAAATACCCCTTCCCTATTCTTATCAACTCGGCGTTTTTAAAACTTGCGGACGTTTTCCGTATGGGGTACGTACACCCACCCCTTACCCCTCAAACCCTGCACTTATAGTCCCGCGTCGACTGATTTTGTTTATGTCTACTAGGAACAATTTTCTGAGGCTCTGGGTTCTAAGGGTGTGCCAACAGAGTGAGAAACATTTGGACAAAATTTTAAACGTGGACGAATTCGTTCGGCGGATTTTCAGCGTTCTCCACTCGAACGATCCAGTGGCTCGTGCTTTGACGCTTCAAACCCTCGGCAGTATTGCCGGTGTAATTCCAGAACGGCAACAGGTTCATCATAGTATTCGCGGTAGTTTGGACTCGCACGACAGTGTCGAAGTTGAGGCGGCTATTTACGCGGCTATGCAATTCGCTGCACAGTCGAAGTATTTTCTATTCATTTTAGGTGTATTAATAGGGGCGATTTGATTAATTCAAGTCTTTTTAGATCGTTCGCCCTTGGAATGTGTGATAAAGTCTCTGACATGATCAGGGGCCTTGCAACGCCTGCTCACATGAAACTTCTTCTGATTCCCATATTGCAGCACATTCACCACGATACGTCAACCGCCGCGATGGTGCAACTTTAATTTCCTTCGTTTCTTTGATTTGTCTCTTAAAAATTTGTATTTTTAGGTTAGAAAGGTTTGCACCGATTTACTCCCTAAATACCCCGCCAAGGATTTCGTCGTTACCACGTTGAACACACTCACTAAACTAGCCGCCGCCACATTAGTCGACATACCAAATCAGGTGACTTAACGATTGTCGAATTCACGCGACACTGTGACGTCCTTCTAATCTATCGATAATGGTGGTGGGGGAAATAGGTGGAGCTCTTACTCGACTATCTCGTCAAGGACAAACGGTGGTCGGTCAAAAAGACCGCCCTCGTCGGTTTACATCAAATGGCCAAAGTGGGGCCTCATCTGTGGCCGTCACGGTGCGTGACTCAAACCATTCAGGTAGTGAGAACGTCAAACCACCAGGGCGTTATATCGTTGGCTTTGGACGTTTTCATAGTTTTAACCCAGTCGTCTGTTATTTGCAGAGAATACGTCGAATCAGGTAGGGTTGTCGCTGTTTTTCTAACCAAATTTGTCAATTTCATTTCCATCTCCCCCTGCCATCGACAGATTCTGAACTGATGATGCTCTGCCAGGAAACTTGTTACTCGTCTAATTCCATGGTTTCCGCTAAATCCGTTAAAATCATAACCCACATGGTGAACTATTGGTAAGTTCAACGTTTATGCTTCGTGTTCTACTCTAACCCCCCACCACCACCCTTCAACAACTGTTCAATAGCTTCGAGGAAGGCCTTCCCATTTCAAACGTCGAAGAACACATCAGCACGGTTGAATCTTTGCTGCTACTATTAGTAAGCGGTCAAGGCGATGAAATTCGAGACTACGTCCTAAAAATTTGTCTTCAGTGTATAATAACGCTCTGTAAAGTGCATAGGCCGCTTTCAAATCGTTTTTCTGATCTTATTGCCACGCAGCTCGCCCATACTTCAGGTATTTGTATATTTCCTGTTTATACCGACTATTTTTGATTGAAGAATTCGTGTGTTAGACGAGCATTGCCTGATTTTATCCGAGGCACTGGGTGGTATTGGTGGGTTGGAGGCTCGAGCTCTGGAAGCGTACACGCCTGAAATTCTTACAAAAATTAATCAAATCTCTTCAAGGGCGGAATTTCCTCTCCAGGCTAAAATTTTGGTTTGTACTTTTGAATTATTAATCAATTTAATTGTTTTAATTGTGCTAACCATCGTACAGGTCATGCTAAGTACCGTAATATTCCAAACGGTTGCACCCTCGGAATGGGAAACTCCTTTTCAGGTGGCCATCGATTCAGTTCTGGGACGAATCGATTACTGGGCCCAATATAAAGTTGGCAGAGCGGCGGCAAGGTACGGCCACTATACCGTCGCAGCACCGATTTTCTCCAACCTCAAGGGAAAGGTGTCTTCGGAGCATCTTCATTTTTGGATTCTCGCCCTTAATAATATAAGCAACGCCGAGGCCGCTCTGGCCAAGTCGGGACCACTTCTCGACCGTCTTGGAGAAGCGATGACCTTTTATAGCACGTCAATTGCTTCGTTGAGGGTAATTCGGGGAACGGGAGGGGGGAGGCATTGTTCGATCATTTCAGTTGTGATTAACAGTCGTTGGGGCGGTGGGGGGAGTTCAGGCGGGAAGTACGCCAGGGAATTTATTGACTTTCCAGTGTGAATACTCCGTCCTTCGATGCGAACTTCTGCAGTGTTTTTCACAGTTGGTGGCGAGCTGTCACAGTCTGTGTTTTTCACCTCCTCCAGCCATAGCTGTTGCAATTGTCAACGCGACGAGGGATGACCTTCAAAGATGCGGTCATATCACGAATCAAGTACTTTAGGCCTCTTGCCCACCCACCCGCCCTCATTTGGTCCTTAATTTGAGTGATTCCTTAGCTTAGGAAATGTGCAAAGGAGTTCAGGACGTGCGGTGAACAATACTGGAAGTTGTACCAAAGCGCTTTCGACGCCGATCCCGCTACTTTGACTAACATTCAAATGTATTTTCCATTTTTCCCTACTTTATCGTTCATTTTAAACCCTGTAAAACAGTATTACGATGTTTTCAGCATGCAGTACATGTGCATGGTGATGACCTACAGTATCGAATCGATCGCACTTTTGAATCACAAGGCCGATAAACCTCAATTGAATTTCTCGTAAGTCAACCCCCTCCCCCTCTTACACACGTCACTATGACCCCAATTCGTTTTTAGGCATCAGGATAACAGCATCGAAAATCAATTAATTTTGAAAGCCTGTGACGATGCAGGAAGTCTAACTCAAAAGCTGGACCATTCTATTAAGGCCATCACTCATCAGGTAAGGTCTTTCGTTTTATGATGACGCTGTTAATTTTAAGCTTTTTTTTTGTTTTGTAGCACACTGAGTGTTTGCTGGAACAGGTTGAAATTTTGGTTGGAAGTACTTTCTGTTTACCGCGTTACTACTTCCAAGTTCTGCAATCGACTAGCGTAACTGTAAGCCTTGCTCGTCACCGCTCCCCTACATTCCCTTTAATAATAATAGTAATAACAGTAATCCGTTTTTTGTTTTGTTTAGCTTTCAGTGACCCCTCAGCCTCGAGTCAACGGCGAGTGGATCACAGTCACAAGTGGCTCTCAACTGGCCGTCAAAGTCGAGGGCGTCATTCAACATGGCACCAAGCCCGGCCTGTTTAGAACAATTGAAAAAGTGATCGTCACTCTTACAACACAGCCGACGGTTCGAGTCAATTCGATCGATAAAGTACGTCAACACCTCGTGTCTAATCCTCTCTGTTTATTTTATTGTTATTATTATTATTATTATTATTATTTTTTTTTTTTTTTTGGTCTTCAGATTCCCGAAGCGTCGATGAATCTGACGCAGACTGTCGTCCCTCACCGGGACTTCTTCTCTGCCCAGTTTCTCGTCTCACTTGGCATGGGAAGCGTCCAAGCGACGGCGACAGTGTCCGCGTCAGTCATCGACCAAACGGGCGTGGTATGGCAAACCGGTCCCAAGACGGTTTTCACGTTGAAACAACACGACGATCCGATTACAAGGGTTCATTAACTACATTATAACGTACGTAATTTTTATTAATTGAATGATGAATTTATTGATTAAAATATTGTAATCCTACAGTTGGTCATGGAGTGGATGATCACTCACCTCGCTCCTCCAAACTCCTATCCCTTCCTATTGGCGTCGACCCGGCCGCCCGGCCCTCGCTGGCCCGGTGCCAGACCTCCATCCGTTGCCACGTCGTCGTAAGGGCATGTGCTCGGTTTTGGGCATTTGTCCAAACAACACCTCCTGTTTATTTTTGCTAAGTTTTAAGTTGCCAACGGAAGGGAAAGTGCCAAAACCCACAAAATTGGTCTTTTGGAACTGCTAAATCGGCGATTGTGGCTCTATGAAAGAGCTAAACCCGCGAAATTATTGAATGAGCGATGGGTGCGAAATTTATTTTTATAAACGCTCAACGCGCTGAATCCATGCAGTTCAAATTGGTTTTGAGAAAGTGCCAAACCCGCTAAAGAGCCAAAAAGAAGTTTCTTGCCACGAGGAGTCCGAAAATCGAAACTGAATTTGGATCAGACGAGCCATTGAAAGGGTTCTCGCCGTGATTTCGGCCGCTTCGGCCCTTTTCCCGGGGTCTTACGAATTTTCCCGTTCACTGGGTCCGCGAAAAATTCGGACTTCAGGGCTGTTAATTCCCGGGGAAAATTCCCTGAAAACTTTTGCTAATGGCCAAAAATGGCCCTATCACGGTGAACAAACTTTTAATGGGTCGATTGATCGAAAAATCCGTTTCTATTTACGGATCCCCCGCGTCGTGAAACGTGACACCCTTAATCCACCATGTATGGCCATTTTAGGGCGCGAATAGCCAGTTTGGCCATTTTTTCCGGTGCAGCAAGATCAGATTAGGCATTTTAATGGGATGAGTCGTCAGATACGCCATCTGTAAGGTGGAAATGATCAATTCGGTTATTTTTAGTTTAAGAATCGTCTGTAATTCAGCCATTTTCAAGGTGCGAAGGCTCAGTTTCACCATTTTAGAAGCACGAATGGTAAGTTTCGTCATTACCCGGGCACGAGTGGTGCGAATCTTCATTAACACCATCTGTAGCCTCTGTAGGGTGCAAATGATCACTTTGGCAATTTTTAGAGCGTGAAGCGTAAATTGCCAGTACGAGTATGCCATTTTTATGGCGTGAATAGCCAGTTTTTCTATTTTTAGGGCACGAATCGTCAATTTCCGAGACGTGAAGGGTCAGTTTGGCCATTTTTTACGCGCAAATCATCAGTTCAACTATTTGTAGGCCACCTGACATGTTGTCTTTTTTGTCAGTTTTAGGGCCTGAATAGAGAGAGTGTGTTATTTTCATGGCACGAATCGTCAGTTTTGCTTTTTTGGGTCCGAACGGTCATTATGCCATTATTGTAGAGTTTTTAGAGCGGGAATTAACAATTTAACAATGTTCTAGTTGAAAATGGTCTGTTTGACCATTTAAAGGACCAGGCAATCGTCTGTTCAGGTATTATCAAGGCGAAATTGTTAGTTAATTTTTTTTAGGGCACTTAGATTCAGTTTTGCCATTTATAGGGCGTGAATTGTAGTACGCCAAGACAAGGCGAGAATTTTGGTGCGCGAATGGTCTAATTTGTTTTTTGATCATTTTATTTTTCACGTATCAGGCATCATCAAGGGTGAATATTGTCAGTTAATCCATTTTTAGGGCTCTTTAAAGTCAGTTATGACTTTTTCAGTCTAGCTATTTTCAAGCCACGAATGGTCAATTTTTCCATTTTTAGGGCTCAAATGGTCAATTCAAGGCGCGAATGGACAGTTCAAACTTTTTTAGGGCGCAATAATAGTCCGTCAAGCCAAAAGGCGCGAAATTGCCAGTTTTGTCATTTTTGGCACGCGAATGGTCCAACTTAGCCATTTTTATGGTGGGAATTATGATCTTTCAGGAATTTTCAGGGCCGCACGAAGCGTTGGTTTGAGCATTTTTAGGGCTTGTGAAAACAGTATGGCTATTTTTAGCTATTTCAGGTCAGTTTAGCTATTTCCAAGATGCCAATCGTCAGTTTTTATCATTTTGGGGCGCGAGTATAGTTAGAGAACCTTTAAAACACAGGTACGGCAACACTGATTTCAGCGCCATATTTTGTCCCTCAGTCGTTAGGGTAAACCAAAGATATAGAACTACTGGATTGCTCACGAATGTTGAATTGTACGAGAGAAAAACGGTCTAACCTGCACCCCGTGACCTTGAGGGAGTCCGGGTTGGCGGCACATTTAAAAACTCCTTATACGTTATTCGTACAATGGGGATGAGCTCTCCAATTCAGCATGTAGGGCCTGTTCTGTATAATAAACAACAGTTGATACCAACTATTAAGCCCTGTGCACACGATACAATGTTTGAAACTATATTGCATGCTGGTTTTTTAAAAACATGTGTTCCTTGGTAGTGACCCGATGTTTTTAAAAATCCAGCATGCAATATAGCTTCAAACATTGCATCGTGTGAACAGGGCTTTAATTACAATTTTGTCGCGGTACTAACTGAAAGAATATGGTGAGCAATCCAGTATTTCTATATCTTTGCATCCTGCAGTACCTGGTTTACCCCAAAGATATAGAAATACTGGATTGCTCACGATGTGCGGGGAATCCGAGCCAGTAGTTGGGGGGGTTGACCTTGATGAAGTCCGCGTATCTGAAACCTCCGTACGTATCGCATCCCTCAAGCCCGCCCCCACTATCCTGCCACGTCACCAGACCTTTATGTGCAATGTTTCCCAATTCTTTACTTATTCATTTTAGTTTATTTTTTGAATTATAACTCGAAGTTAATACCTTTCAGTTTTATTTCAAATGTCGGACTGTGAAAAATGTATGAAATCTTTTGGCTTGTGTAGGTATTAGGTACTGCAGGATGCAAAGATAAAGAAATACTGGACTGGATTGCTCACCATATTCTTTCAGTTAGTACCGCGACAAAATTGTAATTAATAGTTGGTATCAACTGTTGTTTATTATACAGAACAGGCCCTACATGCTGAATTGTGATTTTTGAAATTGGAGAGCTCATCCCCATTGCACGAATAACGTATAAGGAGTTTTTAAATGTGCCGCCAACCCGGACTCCCTCAAGGTCACGGGGTGCAGGTTAGACCGTTTTTCTCTCGTACAATTCAACATTCGTGAGCAATCCAGTAGTTCTATATCTTTGGGGTAAACACAGTACCATGAATGAAAAAATTGTCATATATATATATATTATTTCTTTCTTTTTCAACTGTTCAGGGCTTCTGGGAGGGATTCGTACCCCCAAAACCTTCCCTATGGGCAGGCCACTGCCTTCAGGAACCGCGAATGGACGTTTTCACAATTTTTGCCATGCTTTTCCTCAATTTCAGCCTCGAATTAGCGCTTTTTCTCTATTATAGCCGCGAATTGGCGTTTGTCTCCACATTTTTCTCCGCGAATTATTGATTGTTTTCGCTTTTTGCTATGAATTAGCTCTTTTCCATTATTTTAGCCGCAAAAATTAGCGCTTACCTCAAACTTGTTGCCAAGTACTTGCACTAAGACAAGCCTTTTTTTTTTCATCTTCGAGCTTTGGGCCCCCCTCTGAAGGGGTGGCCAGTGGGGACCCCTCCCGCCTTCCGCTCGTTACCGCGTCGGTACGCATCTTGGTTTGGGATACAGACGTGATTTATGAGTCCCTCGAACCATGGTCAACCGAGAAATACAGCCGTTTCGCGTCATATTATTGTCGTTGGTTTCACCGCAGCTCGCTAAAATCCCGAAAGTATAATTGCCACGGCGGCGTTTACAGTGTCTATGGATCCAGCCTGCTGAATTTTTTCGAGGCCATTCGTACTGATAAGGCAAGACCCCTGAGCTGCCCGGCGAAGTCCATTTTATAATGTGGATCGACACTCTCCTGCGAACTTCACGCCTGTCCTATATAATGGAAATTCGTGCGGTCCCTAAAAACGTGCGCAGGTGGTTAAAAACAATGGCATCGCGGTAACAACCCCATCATTGACTCTTTTAGTGCATTTATAACTTTAAAAATGCACCATTGGTCTCTTTTTGTCTCTTCTGATGAGCCCTCACCCCACCCCCCAAGAACTCAAACTGAACTAAACTGTCCCGGATTGGGTAATTTTGTCCCGTGTCCCTGGCATAGGACATCTCGGGACGTGATTTGTCCCGAATTCACGTGACCTTTTTGGAAACAAAGCTTTTGTGGTTAGAGCATTTTGGGGTTCGTTAGAGCATTTTTGGTTTGAGCATTTCAGGGTTAGAGCTTTTTGTTCGACAGATGAAGAAAGATGTCGCCGGTATTTAATTAAATAAATTAAATGAAAGTGATATCTTCCGGACTTATTGCGATCGGTGCTTGTTGCGTTTAGAGCTTTTTCACTGATTCAAGCTTTTTCGGAACCAAGCTCTTGTGGTTAGAGCGTTTTGTGGTTGGAGCATTTTGTGGTCAAGTGCTTTTCGTGCTTGAGTCTTTTTTGTGCAAATAGTTCTTTGTGGTTAGAGCGTTTATTGTTATTTGCACGTTTTAGAGTTGCTGATTTCTGTGCTTCAAGCGTTCTTGTATTTTTGAAAATGTTGACGATTTTTCCGGGAAAAGTTCAATTTCTGAGGTATCACTTGTCCAAAATGCATTCATGACCACATTTTCGGAAGCCTCATGAAAATTCCCATAGGGTGCAACCATTTTCATTCGACATAATTGACTGTAAGACTGACAGTCGGCAATCTAAGCGGGAGGCAATTATCCGGTATTACAAGCTGTCCCATAAACGCATAATGATTTCACTCCGTCTTGGGTGTTGGCTAAGAAACTCCAATTTCACAAAAAGTTGCCCCATTCAATAAGCTTCAAATGTATGTATTACAATTTGTGGATTGCTGCATCAGAATTAGAGTTAATTCACGTTTAATACATAAAGGCATGCATACGAACTTCCCATTTCTTCACTTTAGAAGTTTCAGCCGGTCAAACGCGGTCGCAATGTCTTTTTTGTCACAACCAAAAGAGAAAAGAACCTTTTGAACTAAAAATATAGAAGCACTTCTTTTCTGTTGGTGCTCTCTGGACCTCCCAGCAGTGGCGTAGGTAAGGGGGGGATATGGGGGATAGATCCCCCCCCCCCCAGAGCTACAAATATACGAACGAAGGAGCACTAGTACCATAACGAAGAGCCCCATAAAATTTGTTAAAAAATGAGCGTTACACGTTGAAGTTAGGTTTAGCAGATTTTCTGGACTTGAAGCAGCCCGAAAAGGTCCGAGTACGTCCAGCTTTTTCCTTGGACTTCAGACCCAACGCAGTAGTATGTATCGAGGTACGGGGGAGGGGGGTTCGCTCTGGACCCTCTATCAGACAAAAATCGGCAATATTCGTGGCTATAGCTGCTAAAAAGCGCTGATTCATGGTCTCACGATGCAACATTGAGAAAATTGCTAATTCGCGGCTAAAAATGGAAAAACTCGCCAATTTACAGCTAAAATTGCGCCAAACGCCAATTTGTGACTGAAATCGAGAAAATTCGCTAATTCACTGGTTTGAAACGCTAGGACGCGTCGCCGCTACAATTTTAAAAAAGCGCCAATTCGCGGTTGAAATTGAGAAAAATTCTACTTTGCGCCAAAAACTGAATATACCCCAATTTGCGGATTCTGAAGGCAACTTTTCAGGCTGAAATTGAAAAAAAGCGCCAATTTATGGCAGTAGGTGAAGAAACCGCTAATTCGCGAGTAAACTGAGAAAAATCGCTCATGCATTGCGTATGGTGAACCAAAAAAATCCTAATTCGTGAAAAGTCCTCCTATTTTGCGGCTAATATTGAGGAAAACACTTAAGAAAAACGTTAATTTCCAGCTAAAACTGAGTAAAGTGCTAACCCCCAAGTAAAAAAAATCGGTAATAATGCTGCTAAAATTGAGGAAAACGCCAAAACTCGTGGTTAATTAAGAAACATCGCTCACAGGGGATAAAAACGATACTTTGCTGCTAAAGTTGAGAAAATGCGCAAATTCTTGGCTACGGGAGAGGGTAGGGCAAAAGCGCTAATTTGCGGCTGAAATTAAGAAGTAGACGTTAAATAGACGTCTATTACATGTTCACTCGTAGACGTCTACAAATAGATGCCTTATAGACGTTTGTTAGACGCCTTATAGACGTAAAATAGACCTTAAAAAGACGTCCATTAGACGTAAAATAGACCTTAAATAGACGTCAAATAGTGTTTCGTTTAGACCTTAAATAGACACTTTTTTTCTAAATGCCGCTAAAACCATCAGCTTTAGAGGAAATTATCCCGCACAACATAGGACATTAAATTTCCTACATCTTTTGCATTCAAAGTACTTTTCTACCGCCATTATGGAGGGCGCTACAGCCTCTCGGACAATTTTTCCTGTAATGGTTGAAAGTTTTAAAATCCCGACCAAAATATGTTTGGTGAGCTTCATTTCTTGCCGTTAACATTCATCCCTCCGTACCAACTTTTCAAGCCCCCCTCCCCCCTACTTGTATGACAATTTCAAAATCACTTTTTTCCGCCCAAGCTGAAACCTTGGTAAGTCGTCGAGTCCTCGACGTTGTCACTACTCGACATACGAGTCGGGGGTTTACCATGACGCCTGCTTGCAAGTGTTCGTCAAAACCGATGTCGAAGAGTTGAAAGAAAAGCTTTGGCTAGAGCCTTCAGTGGCTTTTCATTTAAGATGGATAAATAAATTGTTGGATGGCGGAGTTGGTGATTTAGGGAGGGGGATCTATTGAGTGAGAATTTATTTGAATTTGCGGAACGTTAATAACGTTCCGTAGATGCCCACTGCTGTCCTCAAACTCTCCAGTGGATTCTGTTGGAAATTCCTGAGCTTCATTTAACCAACTTTTTCAGTTCGCCCACCCACTTTACACTCCCACTCCCATCCCATTGGCTACAGAGTGAAAACGGGTTTAATGGTAAAGAGCAAACTGAATTATAATTGTTGTTCTGTGATATAAAGTGAATCATTTCTATGCAAGTCACTGAAGACTCCAGCCAAAAGCTCTTCTTTCTGACACCGGTTTCGGCGAACACTTGCAAGCAAGTGTCATGGTAAACCCTCGACTCCTGGTGTCGAGTAGTGACAACGTCGAGGACCCGACTTGCCAAGGTTTCAGCTTAGCCGAAAAAAAGTGATTTTGAAATTTTAAAACGAATAGGGTGAAGGGGGGTTGAAAAGTTGGTAATGGCAGAAGGATGAATGTTGACGACAAGAAATGAAGCTCACCGAACATCTTTTGGTCGGAAACTTTAAAACTTTCAACCATTACAGGAAAAATTGTCCGAGAGACTGTAGCGCCCTCCATATTGGTCGTAGAAAAATACTTTGAATACAAAAGACGTAGGAAATTCAATGCCCTATCTGTGTTATGCGAGATCATTTCCTCTAAAGCTGATGGTTTTAGCGATATTTAGAAAAAACTATTTAAAAAAATGCCGAAAAATCGTGGTTTTCGGGCTGCCAATCAAAAGTGGTAAAATGTCAGCTGGAAACTGAGTTATTCCCATCTAGTTAAGAAAAGTGACGTGAGTCATAATAAACGTTAGAAAAATCATATCTCGTAGGGTTTTGATTTTCGGACCATGGTACAAAGGGTGTTCACAAATGAGGCCTACTTTCAACCAATTTTTTTTGTCACACTTATCCTATTCCACCCTGTATTATACAAATTCCGGAGACCACTGAATTCGTGGTCTAGAGGTTCTGAAACATGAAAAAAACATGACAGGACTCATGTTTGCCACCATCACGACGAGACCAATAGTCCAATAGTGCATTTTCAGAATGAAATGCACTAAAAATTAGGTTCTGTAAGGAATTTGACAATTTCGAACTTGAAAAGAGACCAATCCACAGAATTTCATTTTTTCAAGGCCCCAATAGCGTAAAATTGTTTTTTTTTTTTTTAACCCCGTGATATTGGTCCTGTGTGTGCCAAAACCGAAACATTCGGGTCCAAACGGCTAAACCTACCCGAAAACTGGACTCATTTTGATAGGAAACGGGAAGAAAGAGAGTACTTGGCCCGAAAGAAAAAAACGCTAAAACTATTCACTCAAATGTTTCCCTATAAATTCTACTAACATAAGCATTTTTCAGCTGCGTGAGTGTGATGGGTGGAGGTGAGGCTGCATGCGTGGTATGTGTACATATCATCATGATCTCCCCAGAAAGTGGAAACGGCCCTGATGGCTAGACGGCTGGTTGTAATTAGAGCAAACGAGCGTGACAATCAACGCTCCCTTATCCGCCCACTTTAGACTGCGTTAAAATAACTTCTCACAAACTTTTAAAAGTTAAGCGAATAAAAGTCAAATTTCCTTAAATTGCCCCACAATTCGAAGTAACTCGAGCGGAGTCTCCCGACGATTAATCATAGGGTCGCGAGACAAATTCGCCCACCCCCCACCCCTGCTTCACCAAAATATATTCTTACGTCCACCCGTTGCGCCGAGATACTGGGGAAAAAAGGAGCTTCCACTTTTTTTCCTCCTCATTTATTTCTTTTTTATCCTCGCCGAACATGCGAGGGAGTAATATTCCTTTTGGGCCCGGTTAAGTGGGTGAAATGGTAGGCATCTTCATAATAGTGATCACGGTGGCGCGGGGGAAAGGGGGTTGTGTATTGTCAAGTTCATTCCTATTTCACCAGAAGCAACCCTCCTCGCCAATGTGAAGAAGGCTTGGGGGGGTGGGTTGAACCCCTCCGATGACTTAGCGTTACCGCCAGTGGCACGGGGGACGCGATGCTGATTGCTTCGAACCGAGACGACGGTCGTTTGTCGAAACACCTCGTCAGGTCGTAAAATTTCGATGTCGACACGGTAGTATAGGGACATGTTTAAAACAGTTCGACAAGGAGACGCGTCGCTCCAGTATCGAATCATTCAACAGGATGAAACGACGTCGACGTCGTTATTGTCGTCGTCGATTCGTATCGCTCGAATTAAACAACAACGACTCCGTCGCAAGAGAATCGCCTGCATTCTCATTATCGCCCTCATCATCGGCTGTATGAGCGTCGCCGCCGCCGTCATTGTCCCCATTCTACTAACGACAAATATTATCGCTCTTCCGGCTAAATTCCAAACGTACTCACTGTCGACCAAACACGGTCGAGTCAATTTGGAGGACACTCAGTACATCGCCATACTTCCAGTAAGAGAGGGTGCTCATTTGAAGGACGTCAAACTTCTTCATCAAGAGCCTCAGAGTCATTCGGATCGGACTCGAACCGTCCTGTTGACGTCTAAAGATGAATGGAAGTCTGTGCCGGCTTGGAAAGTAAGTTTCTGGGCCCTTATTACGATGCTTGACCCTTTCAAATTTCCAGAATATCTTGTGCTATATGGTGGTCTTAACATTTAACATGTATTTTTAAATCCAGAAAGCTGGAATATAACGCAGAAAAGCCTTTTAAACTTCTTTACTTACCCGGTATAAATAGTCTACAGCGGCCGTTCCTCGAGGAACTCGTTTGTACCTTGGATTCTCGGGTGGAGGGGGTTGATATAAAATTGGAAAACCGTTAATTATATTCGTATATTAACTGACTAATAGCAGGCCACACAGTTCAGTGGCAATCACCCCAAGGGTCTCTTTTGTGAGCTCTTGCGGTATCTTTTTTTTTTTTTTTTTCAAACCCTAATTACTTTTGAATTACTCTGCCATTTTTTTCATTTTAGCCCCTAATATAACGGAAGCCTACCTGTTGGCTACGGTGAACGTTAGTGGGAGGGGGGTGTAGGGCCATGCTATGGCATGAAGTTCAAACATGTGATCTTTTATTTTCTTCCTCCTATCCTCGAAATTGAAAATTTCCCTCAGCAACTTAGTGCGCGATGGCCAATTTAAGGGACACAATAAAAAAAGGTTGCCGTTTTCTAATGAAAACCAGTAACGGCTGCACGTTTGAGATGAGAAAAATGGACGGCCGAATTAAAATGAAAATCGCTCGCAAGGGGTACGTTGTTGTCACCGCACCGCCCCGCCCCTCAACCACCCACCAAATTCGCTATCTCGCTCAGTCCCCTCACAAGGTTCGTTTATAACGCGCGCGATTCCGCAACAGGGCCAGTAGGCTGCCGCTCTGTAGGAGACGACGAAAAAAATCGGATTCGTGCGCCTGTCGAACAAAATCGGCTCACCGTCGTCGCGTCGGAGGCTGTAGAAAGGCCGGAGAAATGAAGGAGCCCGCTAGTGGCAGCGATGACAATTCGTCCGACGACGAGCCGTCGGACAAATACTACACGATTTCCCAGCGACAGCGTCCGGCTCCTAAAGTCTACTACATGTCAGTCTAAGAGGTTTCAGAGAAAAACTCGCCAAAAATAAACTTTTTTTTTTTTTGCGGGTGTAATCCACGAAAGTGGTTTTTTAACGAGGCCGATCTGGGCATGGTTTTTTAATGGCCAAAAAACAGCGAAACTGCGTTTTGGAGAGCGAATTCCGAGAAATTGGTTTTTAAGCGATACGGAAAATAGTTTTTTGGTGTGCATAATCCGTTTAACATGAAAATTGGTTTTTTAGTAAACAAATTCCGAGGATTTTTTAACGAGACCAATGTGCGAAAATGGTCTTTTTTTGTCGAAAACCACCGAAACTGATTTCTGAATCATACAACCTCGCGAAATTGCTTCTCTACGCTGAGTAAAACCCGCGAAATCGTTTTGTATTCAGGGAAACCTACGAAATCACTTTTTCAGTGAGCAGAACCCGCGAATCGCTTCCCCTGCAAGCGAAATTGCTTTTCTAGATAGCAAAACCCATGAAATTTTTGTTTTTTATATAAATTATCAAACCTCCGAAATTGCATTTTTTACTAGGAAAACCCTTGAAATTGGTGTTTTAGGGAGCGAATCTCGCAAAATTGCTTCTTTAATTTTAACCGCAAGTGAGCCCTTTGACTCAATTTTAGTGGCGTACCCTTGGGGAGGGTTTACGGAGCCAGAACCCCTCCCACAGAACTTAAGCTGGCAGTTTAGAAATAAATAAAAAAAAAGAAAAAAAAATATGAATGAAAAAGTAAAAGCCCAAAAGAAACAACATAAAACGGATTTGTTTGGCCCTAAAAGTTCGCTGTTTAGCCCCGCTAAGTAAATATCCACAGCATCAACGGTATTAATTATATTTTATACCACTGACCAGGCTTGGATTCAGGATTTGCTCGCGGGAGGGTCTTGGGGAAATTGTGTCCTTTGCTCTACTCAAAATGGTTTGACATCCATTTCACTGCCTGAAAATAGCTAAACTAGCTAGGCTGACTTTATACTCGCGTGCCAAAATGGCAAAACTAACTGTTTGCTTAATGAATATCGCTAAACCGTCCATTTTTAAAATAGCCAAACTGACTTCACGCACCCTACAAATGGCTAAACCTACTATTCGTTTGGCCCTGAAAATTAACTAAAGTTTATGATTCCTACGATTGAAATGGATAATTCGACCAAAAGCGTGCCAGAAATAACCAACATGACAATTCGCGCAATTTGACTCCCCCCCCCCCCGTGATTCATTAAATTGTCGCCATTCGGGGGGGGGGGGGGTTAATTGAATGCCGTTTGCCTACGGTATCTTCTCCTTCCTAAAATATCCTGTCCTCCCTTTCTAAAACAGTATTTCCATAGAAAAATATAGGCAGTTGCCTTTGTGCCATTTGCCAACAATATTCGTGAAGGGTGCTCAGAGATCGGCAGAAATGGATTGGGGAGGGGGGCAAATTGAATGCCTCTTGCCTTCTCCATGGTAAGATATCCTGTTCTCACTTACCGCCGATCTCCCTGCACCCTTCACGAATACCGTAGGCTATGGCACACGTTCCGTAAAAACACGGTTTTTGTGCATTCTCGTGACGTTTTCGTGAGAAACGTCAGTGGTAACATGAAATGTGAACACGCCAAAAGGAAGCTTAGAAGACGGGGAATTTTTTGTGATACATCGAAATTCTGTTGAGGAAGCCGTTTGGGTACAGCGACTTTTCGTAAAACGGACAAATTTTAGAGGACACGTAAATTTATGGAAAAAATGCCAGATTTCTGGGTGTTGACGATTATTTCAAGCAATAAAATGGCCTCTATTCTAAAGGAAATGTTTCGTAGTTTCTGAAAATGGCATCACCTTTTTGATTTGGTGCGATATAAGCCGAGAAATTGCGGATTTTTTGAAGCAAGCATTGGTTGCTTTTTTAAACACAAAAAAAAATCATAACTCCGAAACGGATCGACATAGGGCACTTCCGAAGGTACCATTTTACTCCAATTTTAACACAGTTTTACCCAAAAAATTGTGTCACACTTATACGGATCTACCCTGTGTATAGGGTGTTTGGTAAGTCGACGGCAAAAATGAAGGGGGTTTTTCTAGGTCTAAAATGGACCAAAAAAGTCCCTAAAGACAAAGGTCTGATTTCCAACCGTTTTCGAAATAATTGATATTTTAGTATTTTTGAGCCACGGCGTTGGTTTTATGGGATTCAGCGCTTAAAAGTCGAGAACGGTTGCACGTACATTCAATCTGAAGGCGCTACCGGAAAGAGCAGACATTTTTCAGTGGGAATTGGTCCATTTATCTCCAGAAGAAGTCCTACTTTTCCAGCAATCAGTCAGATTGTGGAGGTTTGTATCAATTTTAGGCAGTTTAGCCGTAACTAGTTCACATGATAGCGAATCTTGAAATGCTATCCAGGTTTGGCAAATTTCCCAAAAACTTGCCTGGTTTGTGAGGATCAAAAGACCAAACCCAGATCATCGCACCCCTTCGTAAAAGTTTGGAAAAATGAACACATTTCGAGCTAAAAGTTCTTTTTTGGGTGTTCTTTGCAATAGACCTTTGTGAATAAATGAAAGTGAATGGAATCAAGCACACTATTATTTCTCCTAAAATGACAATAAAGCTTCTCGTAGGTCTAATTGTGGTCAGCGATGCAAAATAAAAACATTTCGTAGCGTTTATTGCACCAATTCGTAACAATTAGTAAATAAGATGACAAATAAATTACCTAAAACTTCTTTTTTACAATGCATTTTCAAAATGTCCTTCTCTGTTCCGGAGGTTCTGTTCTTGCCCTTTTTCTCGTGGCACCCACTGTCACGCGAGGAGAAATAATGTCGGCTCGAATGGCCTCAAAAGCTCCTGTAATAATTCTTTGAAGCTCCTCCTGATGCAGTAAACACGGTCTTTTACTTACGGTCTTGATCGATGGGCGCCATATCCGGCGATCGAAGTGGTAGTGGAATTGAACCCCTCATCATATCCACATATTGAGGAAGTTTCATGGGTCAGAACTTATTCATAAATCTATTTTAGTGCATTTCATTCTATTGGTCTCGTCGTGATGGTGGCAAACATGGGTCATGTCATGATTTTTTCATGTTTCAGAACCTCTAGAACACGAATTCAGTGGTCTCCGGAATTCATATATCAGGGTGTTCAAAAAATGGATGTCAATATTTTGCCCTGTGAATGTACGTCCAAAATGCGTCAAAATTATCCGTATTAACCATAGTCCGATTCCTAATAGTTTCCGAGATATTAAGGAAATAAGCACTTTTGTAATGGGTCTCGTTTTTACGGATAAAATCGTTCGTAGCTTGGCAACCAGAGCTCTCACGTCAAATTAAGTGGCACCATTGGAAAGGACAGACTTTTTTCCATTAGAATTCGTAACGTTCAATTCAATTTTGTTCGTACGCGCTGAGGAAATCAGCTGCGAACTCAAAATTATGTTCTAGTTCATCGTCGTTGCCCATAATTTGAAGTCTGATTTCTGCTCAACAGGTGCTTTCCGAGATGACATTTTTTGAGAAAAGTTGGCGCACGGTACCATCGTTAATGTGACATGTTCATGCCCACCCTTTACCCACAATTTTTCCAGAGTTTCTCTATTCATACTATAAAAAACGCTACATGCATCCTCATGTAGTCATTACATTAATGACCAGAGTAGCGCCTAATAATTGTAACTCTCATGTTTTATTATTCTTCTTCTTTGTGATATCATTTCTCTAGATAATCATTTCTAGAAAAATTTGGAAGTTCTGAAAAAATGAATTTTTAAATTTCCACTTTTCGGTGATCCGATAGGGTTTTCCGAAAGTAAACCCCTAGAAAAACACGAATAAATTCATTACAAATTCTAAAATTAAGTTATCCATAGAAGTTTTCGTACATAAAAGGGATTAAGTAATTTTTAATTCAAAGAAAAAATTCGAATTGCCTCCCTTGTTGGCGGATACAAAGATGTGCGCGTCTTTCCAACGACCAGTGGACCTTATATCGAGCAATTCATCACGGATACTGTTGCACGTGTTGATTATTTTTTGTCTTAATGTCTCGATGTCTGGAATAGGATCTCCATGCATGATGGAGCTCCTCCTCATTTTAGTGGATTAGCCGGCCATATTCGGGACACAACTTTCCCGAACCGATGGATCGGAAGAGCTGGTCCAACATTATGGCCGCAGCGTTCACCTGGCTTGAACCCTTTAGACTTCTACGCATGGGGACACATCAAAACTATAGTCTACGCAGATCCTATTCCAGACATCGAGACATTAAGACAAGAAATAATCAACACGTGCAACAGTATCCGTGATGAATTGCTCGATAAGGTCCACCGGTCGCTGGAAAGACGCGCACAACTTTGTATCCGCTCACAATAAGGGAGGCAATTCGAATTTTTTCTTTAAATTAAAAATTACTTAATCCCTTTTATGTACGAAAACTTCTATGGATAACTTAATTTTAGAATTTGTAATGAATTTATTCGTGTTTTTCTAGGGGTTTACATTCGGAAAACCCTACCGGATCACCGAAAAGTGGAAATTTAAAAATTCATTTTTTTAGAACTTCCAAATTTTTCTAGTGATGATGATCTAGAGAAAAGATCCGCCTATCACAATGAAGAAGAATAATAAAACATGAGAGTTACAATTATTAGGTGCTACTCTGGTCATTAATGTAATGACTATATGAGGATGCATGGAGCGTTTTTTATAGTATGAATAGAGAAACTCTGGAAAAATTGTGGGTAAAGGGTGGGGATGAACATGTCACTTTAACGATGATACCGTGCGCCAACTTTTCTCAAAAAATGTCATCTCGGAAAGCACCTGTTGAGCAGAAATCAGACTTCAAATTATGGGCAACGATGATGAACTTGAACATAGTTTTGAGTTCGCAGCTGATTTCGTCAGCGCGTACGAACAAAATTGAATTGAACGTTACGAATTCTAATGGAAAAAAGTCTGTCCTTTCCAATGGTGCCACTTAATTTGACGTGAGAGCTCTGGTTGCCAAGCTACGAACGATTTTATCCGTAAAATCGAGGCCCATTACAAAAGTGCTTATTTCCTTAATATCTCGGAAACTATTAGGAATCAAACTATGGTTAATACGGATAATTTTGACGCATTTTGGACGTACATTCACAGGGCAAAATATTGACATCCATTTTTTAAACACCCTGTATGTGTGTGTATAGGGTGTTTCTGAAATGGATGTCAATATTTGGGCTGGTGATTCTGCGTCACAAATGCGTCAAAAATAGTCATATTGACCCTAGTCCGATTCCTAATAGTTTCCGAGATATTCACGAATTTATTAGTTTTCAAATGACCTTGTTTTCTTGAAGAAAATCATCCGTACCTTAGCAACCAGATGAGCCACGTCAAATCTGATGACACCGTTGGAAAGGCCAGACTTTTTTCGACGCCGTTCAGTGTTATTTGCTTCAATGTCGCCCACTCCTGCTGACAAAATCAGAGTCAAACTTGAAATTGCTTTTAATGTTACCAATGCTGACTAGGTTTTGAAGTCGATTTTCTCAGCAACAAGTGGTTTCCAAGATGACCTTTTTTCATAAAAGTTGGCGCATGGTGTCAGCATCATTATGGTATTTTGACATCGCCTTCCATCTCGGATATTTTTTCGATTTTTCCAAAATGATTGCTGAAAAATCCGTTTTAGTGCTCATAACTCAAACAGTCTTTCTTCACGAATAACTCGAGAAAAAACATTAAGAATGTTTGCCATCCATTCTTGACTAAAAAGGACCTTTGAAAGTGAACATTTTCCAATGATGAAGGACTCAACTGTGCTGACACAGTAGGTGGTGATACAGAACAAGAGGTAATTTAGGCCTATAAGGAAATGTTCTTATTAATCGTTGAATGGTCACGTCATGAGAAGCATCAGATGCAGCATTGTTCCGCAACATGACAGCCACTACATGAAAGGGTTGTACCTCTCTACATTGCATAACACTATCCATATTCAAAGCGAATATTGTTTAAATGGATGCGTTTTCAAACGGTGAATTTTGCGACATGCACTTCGTGTATGGACGTGCGGGAGGAAGTGCATTAGCTGCTAGTCGCATGTATCGAGAGATGCATCCTCATCGACGCCAACCCGATAGAAGAGTTTTTTCGTCGATTCATCGTCGTCCTGGAGAGAATGGCTCTTTTGCGGTACGGTCAGCTGATCGAGACCGGGAAAGGTCAGTATTGACAGCCGACGTTGAGGAGGAAATTCTGGCAGTAGTCGCGGAAGACCGGACTCTGAGCACGCGTGAAATCGGGCAGTTGATGGGGCTCAGTCACTCAATGGTCTGGAAAGTACTAAGTCGCGAGGGCCTTCATCCGTACCATTTGCAACGCGTGCATGCCTTGTTACCAACTGACCACGAGCCACGAGTATTTTTTTGCCGTTGGCTACGGCAAAAAATTCGTGAATCGAGAAATTTTACAAAAAATCAAATGACCTTGTTTTCTTGAAGAAAATCATCCGTACCTTAGCAACCAGATGAGCCACGTCAAATCTGATGACACCGTTGGAAAGGCCAGACTTTTTTCGACGCCGTTCAGTGTTATTTGCTTCAATGTCGCCCACTCCTGCTGACAAAATCAGAGTCAAACTTGAAATTGCTTTTAATGTTACCAATGCTGACTAGGTTTTGAAGTCGATTTTCTCAGCAACAAGTGGTTTCCAAGATGACCTTTTTTCATAAAAGTTGGCGCATGGTGTCAGCATCATTATGGTATTTTGACATCGCCTTCCATCTCGGATATTTTTTCGATTTTTCCAAAATGATTGCTGAAAAATCCGTTTTAGTGCTCATAACTCAAACAGTCTTTCTTCACGAATAACTCGAGAAAAAACATGATGAATGTTTGCCATCCATTCTTGACTAAAAAGGACCTTTGAAAGTGAACATTTTCCAATGATGAAGGACTTAACTGTGCTGACACAGTAGGTGGTGATACAGAACAAGTGGTAATTTAGGCCTATAAGGAAATGTTCTTATTAATCGTTGAATGGTCACGTCATGAGAAGCATCAGATGCAGCATTGTTCCGCAACATGACAGCCACTACATGAAAGGGTTGAACCTCTCTACATTGCATAACACTATCGATATTCAAAGCGAATATTGTTTAAATGGATGCGTTTTCAAACGGTGAATTTTGCGACATGCACTTCGTGTATGGACGTGCGGGAGGAAGTGCATTAGCTGCTAGTCGCATGTATCGAGAGATGCATCCTCATCGACGCCAACCCGATAGAAGAGTTTTTTCGTCGATTCATCGTCGTCCTGGAGAGAATGGCTCTTTTGCGGTACGGTCAGCTGATCGAGACCGGGAAAGGTCAGTATTGACAGCCGACGTTGAGGAGGAAATTCTGGCAGTAGTCGCGGAAGACCGGACTCTGAGCACGCGTGAAATCGGGCAGTTGATGGGGCTCAGTCACTCAATGGTCTGGAAAGTACTAAGTCGCGAGGGCCTTCATCCGTACCATTTGCAACGCGTGCATGCCTTGTTACCAACTGACCACGAGCCACGAGTATTTTTTTGCCGTTGGCTACGGCAAAAAATTCGTGAATTGAGAAATTTTACAAAAAAACGTTTTATTTACGGACGAAGCTTGCTTCAGACGTGACGGAATCGCAAATTTCCACAACAATCATAGGTGGCAGAAGGACAACCCTCACGCTTACTTTGAAAGCAGGCACCAGCAACAATTTTCTTTGAATGTGTGGCTGGGGATTCTCGGGACGACAATCGTTGGTCCACACTTTTTGCCACCGAGGCTGACTGGTGAAATCTAAAGAGATTTTCTGGAGGAAATTCTCCATGCTGTTTTGATGGAGCACATACCGCTGGCCACTTGTGCAAGAATGTGGTTTATGCATGACGGAGCCCCTCCTCATTACAGCAGACTAGCTCGTGGTTACCTCGACGAGGCGTATGGCAATAGATGGATCGGGAGAGGAGGCCCTGTTGCATGGCCACCAAGATCACCAGACCTCAACCCTCTGGACTTCTATGCTTGGGGGCATATAAAAACCCTTGTATACGCGACACCCGTTCCCGACGAAGAAACTTTGAGGCAGAGAATCTTAGATGCTTGTGATGAAATCCGACGCGATCATAATGTGCTTTCAAATGTCCACCAGTCGTTGACCAGGAGAGCAGAGTTATGCATAAGAGTAGGAGGAACGCAGTTCGAATTTCTCGTGTAAATAGGAACACTTAATAAAAAATGTTTTTTTTCGAATTCTTTAATTAGTGAAGAATGGATAGCAAACATGCATCATGTTTTTTCTCGAGTTATTCGTGAAGAAAGACTGTTTGTGTTACGAGCACTAAAACGGATTTTTCAGCAATCATTTTGGAATAATCGAAAAAATATCCGAGATGGAAGGTGATGTCAAAATACCATAATGATGCTGCCACCATGCGCCAACTTTTCTGAAAAAAGGTCATCTTGGAAACCACTTGTTGCTGAGAAAATCGACTTCAAAACCTAGTCAGCATTGGTAACATTAAAAGCAATTTCAAGTTTGACTCTGATTTTATCAGCAGGAGTGGGCGACATTGAAGCAAATAACACTGAACGGCGTCGAAAAAAGTCTGGCCTTTCCAACGGTGTCATCAGATTTGACGTGGCTCATCTGGTTGCTAAGGTACGGATGATTTTCTTCAAGAAAACAAGGTCATTTTGAGAACTACTAAATTCGTGAATATCTCGGAAACTATTAGGAATCGGACTAGGGTCAATACGACTTTTTTTGACGCATTTGTGACGCAGAATCACCAGCCCAAATATTGACATCCATTTCAGAAACACCCTGTATATCTTTGTGGCCGTTTTCATGTGATAACTCTCGAAGAAATTAATTTTGTGTCCGACGTGACGCCTAGGTATCTAACACTCTTAGCTTGTGGGATGTCGCTTCCATTAAGAGAGAGTTGTGCTTCATCGTGGTTGCGGAGGTATGTAAAGGCCACAGCTTGTGATTTAGTGGGATTTAACGAGATTCGCCACTTGCTTGCCCAGGTATCAATTTTATTGCATATAGACTGAAGAGGAGTCTTGGCCTCCAGCATTGTTTTCCCTCGACTGAGATAGGCGGTGTCGTTAGCGAACTGCATGGTTTTCACAGCATCGTCGGTGGGAAAATCGGAAGAAGAACAAAGGTACAGAAGAGGGCCTAATACGCTCCCTTGGGGTACCCCTGCCTTAATTGGGCGGCTTCGGGATAGGCTACCCTCGCACTTTACACAAAACGTTCTATTCATTAGGTATGATTGAATTACTCTGTAGTAGGTGTCCGGGAGTACTCTTTTCAACTTCATTAGAAGACCCTCGTGCCACACGCGATCGAAGGCTTTTTCGACGTCGAGAAACATTCCAAGGCAGATTTCTTTGTTTTCATAAGCTTTCATTATCTCATCCGCCACTCTGTGTAACTGATGAACGCACGAGTGCCCTGGTCGAAAGCCGAATTGTGAGTGAGGGATTAGTGGTTGAAGAAAAGGGAGAAGTTTGGGAAGAAGAATTCTTTCGAGGATCTTTGACAGCATTGACAGTTTACTTATAGGCCTGTAACTTTCTGGCAAATTTTTTGGTTTTTCTGGTTTCTTGATTAATAATACTGATGCGTGTTTCCACTTTCTGGGCCAGTAGCCCAATCTTACTACTGCGTTATAGATTTGTGTTGTGAGAACTATAGTTTTTCGCGGCAGGTTCACAAGAAGGGGCTTCAAAATTAAATCGTCGCCTGGAGCTTTCTTCGAAGAAATTCTTTTTATGGCATTTATTACTTGGCATGGTTTGAAATAGTCGGAAAATGGTGAGAGCTGAAGAGGTTCGTCAAGTGCACCGAGGACTGAGGTATTAAAATTGGGTTCTTGAATTGAATTTGGAGTGAACTGTTTCTCTAGAATGCTAGATAAGAGCTCTGCTTTCGCAGCTGGCGTTGTGTACCATATTGATTATTGTGTTTAAGTGGAGGGATCCCATCCCTTAATTTGATTAGTGTCCTCGTTTTCCTCCATAGGCTGCCATCTTGGGTTTCGAGTTTAGTAATATCATTTTTTTCTACGAGGCATCGATGTTCGATGAGTGCCATCTTTAACTCTCGGGTTGCCCTGTTGTACGTGGATTTATCTGCTGGATGTTTTGTTTGATGCCATCGTGCTCTGGCACAGCGTTTGACTCTGAGAAGATCCAATATATGAGATGGCACAACAGACTTGGGAGATGACGTGATGGCAGGCCTGGTGCTCGCTTCTGAAGCCGCAAATTTTATTGATGTTGTTAGGGCACTGACAGCCCGCTCAACATCTATGGGAGTTTTAAGAGGTATTTTCAGGTCTGTTAATTCATTAAGTACTGTTTTGTATTTTTTCCAATCCACTGGGTACTTCAAAAGTGATTGATATGTGGGCTTGTTATTTGGTTCCTGAAGTATTTCCAGAATCACAGGGAAGTGATCGGATGAGAGATCGTGGTCTACCTCAAGAGTACCACATGACATACAGCCAACACCTAACAGAAATTAACAAGAGGTGCCGCAACAGATTCCACATTCTCAAACCGTTACTTGGCAGTCGCTCCCCACTACCTCTGGATACCAAGCGAAGCATATACATCATGCTGATACGCCCCATCTGGCAATATGCGAGCCCCATATGGAGCAGTGCATCTGCTACCCAAGTTAGAAGAATTCAGGTTCTCCAAAACAGAATCCTCCGATACATTACTGGAGCTCCCTGGTACATCAGGAACGATAATATTCATAGAGACCTGGGCTTACCAAATGTCGAAGATCCTCTAACTATCAACTATGTCAAACTCCTAAACAACATGCAAAGTAATGCGAATCCTTTGATTACGGAAATTCCACATGACTTGCTTCCAACCCGTCCTCCGGGTCTTCCAACCGAAGACTTAAAAGGCGGCATCATTCAGACCGACAATTGGAACCCTAATGCTAACAAACAAGAAGAAGAAGTAGAACAACAACAACAACAACAACAACAACAAAAATGTCAACTTTGGTCAAGAAGTTCCCTGATCCGAAATCCGTTCAGCTTAAACAAACCCGTCATCAAACAGTACGAGGAAGGGTCAAACATTAACGAAACAAATCATGGTCTCAACATTATTATGTACTTCTGGGACGGCTTAGGGTATCCGCATGCGAAATGAAATGCACTCTTTCCGACCGCCAACTGCCGGAGCGAATTTTTTTTTAAGGTTTATTTATGCTAAAATATAGCATAAATCGTGATCCGTTCGTAAAATAATCCAACAGTTAATAAACACGCGATTTTTGAAGTTTTAGGTCATTTCAAACACGCCAGCTAGCATGTTTGCGTCATAGGCGCTTTCCGAAAAAAAGTCACCTGTAATGTAGCTGTCGAAGAGCGGTTTGTTGTGTTTCTTTTTCCTTATTTTCTACTAGAGCTCTCCAATAATGAAATAGTGGAGGATAAACAGATGAGCTATTTGGGCCTGGGTCGACCACATGGGTTTAAGAAATATCTAAGCGGAGCTTAGACTTAAACAGGAGATAAATGAAAATACCCGGTCGGCACTATGTGTTTAATCTTAATCGGAAGAAAAACGCAGGATAAAGTTCCGATTAGTTGAACGCTGCTCTGGGTTTCGTTTAGTATAATATTTATACATAAAATTGAGAAATTGTGATCTTCAGTTAATTATTACCTTGGCTCGAGGGCAAGATTATTCGATGTCATTCTGTTTATTTTAATTGAACTTGAAATGCTGGACAGTGATTTAGCAGAGATGGAAGAATTGGAAGAGTTAAGCCGGCTAGTAGGGTACGGTCGGCCTCTACCTCGGCCCCGCATCTTCCGTGACCGGACGAATTATTTCGATATTTTGGACGATTGGGAGTTTTTACGCAGGTTCCGGCTCGACAAGAACTCTGTTAAGTCCGTCCATGACCGAATCGAGGATAAAATAAAATCACCGTCGACTAGGTTAGGACTTATTTTTATTGCTTATGTTCATTTATAGAATATATCCATCAGCGAGTGTTCTATACTTGACGTTTATTTATTAACTTATTTCAGAAACCATGCCGTATCCAGCATGAATCGTCTTCTGTTATCATTACGGTTCTACGCTGGGTCCGATACATTGTCCATGGCGTATTTTATAGGGATCAGCAAAACCTCGGCCGTTGATTTTATCGGGTTGGTCACAGATGCTATTGCAGGCCTAAGAGATGCGGTTATTTACATGCCTCGATCCCAAGATGAGATTGCCACAGCGAAGAAAAAAATCTATAAAATCGCATCGTTTCCTAGGGTTATTGGAGCGATGGACTTAGCGATGAAGCTTAGTGGTATTGGTAATTTGTATATGATGTAGGCAGTTGCAGTTTCCTTTGGACTGTAGTTGGATTTTTCCATCATCTATTTGAGGGGGTGACAATGCAGAAGTTTTCAGAAACAGAAAAAACTTCTTTTCTATAAACGTCCAAACTATTTCGGAATCCAATTTGAAGATCTTGGACATCGTAGCCAGATGGCCAGGGTCCAGCCATGACCAAACCGTTTTTAATAATTCAAAGATTTTGAATAGACTTGAATCAGGGGAATTTGGCAACAGCTTGATTGTAGCTGATGCGGGCTACGAGAACAGGAATTATTTTGTAACACCTTTCTCCAGTCCTCAAAATGCCGCAGAAAACCTTTACAATGAATCGCAAATTCAAACGAGGAATGTCGTCGAAAGGCAGTATGGTGTATGGAAAAAGCGTTTTCCTATATTATCAATTGGGTTGAGAACGAACTTGGCTAAAAGTTTACGCGTTATAGTTGCTACTTCTGTCCTCCACAATCTTGCTATTGATATGAGAAGCCCTCTCCCGGAGTACGATATAACCTACATCGAACATGATGACCATGAAGTGCCAGTTTCCACTCTGGATAATAGAAAAAATGACCGTACTCGGCAAATATTGGTCAATACTTATTTCCAACCTCTTTTACATTAAAATAAATTACAAAAATTTATAATTTTCTTTCTGATTTGGCATTAATAATTTGAGCTTTCAACTGCTCTTTTTCGAGTTCATGCTTTTCTCTGGCCCGTAATTCCTGCCCAATTTGATGTTCCAGCTCAGCGTTGAAAATTTTCAATTTTACCTCATGCAACTCCCATGCTTTTACCCCATGCTTCTTGCTTGTTGCTGCAAAAATCTTTCGCCTTCTTTAAGGTCTATTTCGATTTTAGCCGAAGCCGTTTTATGAGAGACCATTTCCTCGAATCCCGCATGACCATCTGACGTATTTTTTCCTCTTCTTGACGCTGAGGAAAGTGAAAAATTAAGGCACAGCGCTCGCTTAATTATTTCGTATAAGTTTTTCTACTTTCTAACGACCATGACTTGAGGTTCCTGTTAAATTTCCGAGCTTATTGCTCAAAGATTATCAGGAATTATGAGGCTTGTTCGCAGTACAGTTCCGAAAAAGGACCTTATTACGACGAATGGTCGGGAAGAAACGCCGCAAGCAGAATCCAAAGGCACAAAACCGCATCTCGCGGCATTTTCACGCGGGTTCGTAATAAGGCTCGAGTTCTTAACATTCTGAGCCTGCAGTGATGGGATTTGAGCTTTCTACAATCTGTGAATGCCCATTGAAAGATCGGTGGGTTACAGTAAGATGATAGATAATCCTACGATGCCTGATGTGTTTGCCGAAGCAGATCCAGCTATCTCGGGAACTCCTTCCTCCAGAGGGTCACATGGTGCCTTAGTCGACTCATCAACAACTTTTGTGACTAGACAAGTCACAAGAGGCCTTAAATTATTTTCACAAACATGTTTCGTCTGGCCCAAAAAATTATCGCAACCTTCGGTGATTGTCAATTGTTTTAGCGCGGGATGAAGGGGTTTCTTTAATGTCACGGGATGCCAACTACTCCAATCGTATCCTTCACTTGGCAGATCGTTCCCCAAGTTTGTAGAAATATGACTCAAACTTCGACCTCCACTCTCGCTCCTCACGACCTCGTCATTCAAGAGCCCTGAGTTCTCATTCGAGTGAGCTCCAGAGGTCAGAGTTTCATAATCTGCAAAGGCGGTTAAAATCAAACGGGAAAGTGTGTGAAATCTACAAATGGGCAATGCCCGTTCAATCCATTTATTACTTTCTGGCACTGCATCTGAGTCGGTCGTATTGGCAAGCCCCTCGGCGCTCAGAAGAATCATTTGTAGGATCTTCGACTCTATTTCAGACAGCGGCTGGGCATTGTTCGAACCACCTCCAGTGCTAATGGCTTCTTGCCGTAGTTTTGCTTTTTTTGACCTTACAATTTTCTTCAAATTTTCGAACTTGTTCCGTAGCTGAGTGTGATTTCTTGCAACGTAAATTTGTGCCTATTAAGATAAGAAGGGCCTACAAAAATAAAATGTTTATTGATACCTCTGGTATCCTTGTTTGAATCTGTCCGCAATGCCAATCCAGCATTTCTCCTTTTCCCTCCACATGACTGCATCAGTCTTCTTGTTTTCAATATTTTTTTTATTTTCAACGACCGCAGTTGAACCAATAAATCTTCTTCTTGAAAGGAATAATTTTTAACTCTGGCCCTTCTTGGAACCCTCCTCTCCAGATCGCGGTCGTTTCTCTGGTCCATCCTAGTCTAATAGCATGAGTCTATAAAGTCAATTTAAGCTCGCAACGAGACAGTTTATACGCCCTAAGTTTTTAATTATTATTCCAACTCGCACAAGAAGAAAAACTGTAAGCACCCGTTGTGAAGCGCTGAGAGGCGATTAAAGTTCTCTCTGTATCAGCTACGTCATTCTTCCATTCACTGGCTAGAGTGTGTGTTCACTTCAGTTTATTAAGCAAACCATACACTATGCGTCTGTGGTGCAACTTATCAAAATGCTTCATTTTTCGAAGGAATTAATTTTTCGTTGCATAGTCGACTCCACAGATGCATAGCACAAAGCTTCTGAACGGGGCTTCAAAGATTTGTTTATAATAATTTATTATTATTGTAATAATCGATTTTTGGCTGTACAAAAAATAGCGTAAAACACTCGGGCGATATTACTCATTACGATCTTGGGCGACAACTGCCCTCGGCTTCACCTCGGGCACTTCCTGTCTCCCTCGACCGTAATGAGCATCATACCGCCCTTGGATCGTAATATACTATTTTGTTTACAATGAAATTGGTGGTATTTAAGTCACGTATTAGCGTTATTATCTTATTTTGGCCGCTAATTAGTTTTTTCTTAATTTCAGTGGATCACTGATTTAATCAATTTTAGCCACGAAGTAGCGTTTTTAACCCGCGCTTTTTTCGTAGCGATTTTTCTTTATTTTAGCTGATTGTTCTCTTTGCTCTCCACGAATTAGGTAGCGTTTTTTCTCAATGTCAGACGCGAATTAGCCCTTTTTTTCTTAATTTCAGTTCCAAATTATAGTTATTTTAGTTCTGGTCTGAAAGTTGTATCCAGAAACCCGGAATTAGTGCTTTTCCGCTGTTTTATCCACGAATATTAATAATTCTTCCAAATTTTTAGCCGCGTACTTGCCCTTCCGCGTACAGTCGTGCTACTTGTGATGTAGGCTAACTTTGGTGTCCACCAAAAAACAAGGAGAATAAGACGAAACTTTACATTTTCGGCCACAGCAATATGAGAGGGAACTGACGCAAGGCCCCTGATCGGCATTTGACTCGTGACCACCTGCATTTGTCATTTTGAGGATATTCTGACGACTGCGGCGGACTCATAAACCACGTCCGGATAAAATTGAAGCAACATTTTGAATGTACGTGAACCTCGTGCGTGTGAATGTACGTGAATTCGTTAGTTTACAGTTTGTTTACGTTTGTTTAGCCTTGCAACTTAAAATTAAAAAAATAAATAAAATGTGTGCCGCCAACTTCACGCAAAGGCAAACATGACCCCAATCGTTTATTTCGCTACATATTCCGACAGAACGTCGTTTTTTGCGTTTGTTTAGCCCAAATTTTCGTTTTTGAAAAAAAAATCGCTCCGGCAGCTGGCGGTCGGAAAGAGTGCATTTCATTCCGTATACGGATACCCTAAGCCGTCCCAGAAGTAATAATTTTGATACCATAATTTGTTTCATTAAGCCGAACTTCTTCCTCTATTTTCACCACACTCTCTTCAAAAATGTCGAAAATTTTCGGTAGTTTTCCAAGGGCTTTGTTATACTACATTTTTGTGCCGTATTTTATAGCACCTAAACGTATGAATTTAAGCGATTTTTTTGAAATTTCATAACCCCCCATCAAAGTTTTCGATAAATCTAAATGGAACCCAGGGCTTTCGTTATATTAAATTATTGAGTCGAATTTTAGAGCGCTAAGATGAACTAGTGAAGTTCAACGCTATTTTAAACTTCCACACCGGGAGGACCACCCCCACCACCTTGACTTTTTTGAAAAATTAAAATGGGAATCAAAGGCTACTCTAACATGGAGTATACGTACCGAATATGATGCTTCTAGAATCAACTGGTGATTTATAGTGATTTTTTGACCATTTTAAACCCTAATTCCCCCCCCCCCCCACTTTACCTCGAACGATTTTGCCCAAATGCAATACCGACCGGGGTCTTATGACTACTGATTTTTGTGCCAAAGCGCGTTCCGCTAAATTAATTTCTTCGAGAGTTATCGTGCTAACAAGAAAACGGCCATAATAACATAAATATAGAGATATAATACGTATACAGGGTGCGGCAGATAATGTGGACCACCCATTTTTCTTCGCTATTATTGATGATATTGGAATGGTGCTCGGAGTTATGTCCCCTTGATCTTAGGTGAGGATTTCATATCTGTAGCCCAAAAATTTTTATTGAGCCCCGGTAGGGCCCAAATTTGACCTAACTTTATGAAATATTTCATAAAATGGGTGGTCCACATTATCTGCCGCACCCCGTATATATGAATTCCGGAGACCACTGAATTCGTGTTTTAGAGGTTCTGAAATGTGAAAAAAACATGACATGACCCATGTTTGCCACCATCACGACGAGACCAATAGTACATTTTCAGAATGAAATGCACTAAAATTGGGCAAACCAAACGAAAATTTGGGCTAGACAAACGTAAACAAACGTTTATTTGACCGAATATGTAGTAAAACAAACGAGTGGGGTCATGTGCGCCGTTGCGTGAATTTGTGGGCTAAATTGTATGTTGCAGGGCTAAATTGTATGTTGCAGGGCTAAATTGTATGTTGCAGGGCTAAATTGTATGTTGCAGGGCTAAATTGTGTGTTGCAGGGCTAAAAAACGAAAATTTGGGCTAAACAAACATAAACAAACGAATGGTGCCATTTTTGTCGTGTTTAGTGATATATGTGCCGCCAGGTTCACGTACATTCACTTTGAGACCATTTTCAAGGAGCTCCTAGGCCAGTTTAGTCATTTTTGTGTACTCGAATCGTCGTTTTTTTTTTACGCTGCACTTCGTTTAGGCCGAATAGAGTTATAGTTGTGCCGGTTTTAGGGCGTGAAAAGCCAGCTTTTGGCCATGTGTTTTTTTAGGGGAGTGAATTCCCAGTTTGGCCATTTTAAGGGCACAAATGGTCAGTTTTGCCATTCTAAGAGCACGAATAGTACGTCACGCCAGTCTCGAGCACGAACTCCGTCCGTTTGCCAGTTTTGGGGCGTCAATGCGTTTTGGGGCACCACAGTTCAGCCACGAATTGGCCATTCCTGCTAGTCCTCATTTATAGCCGTTTAAGTCCTCCAGGAACCACGAATTGGCCATTTTCTGATTTTTTTTATTAGTAGTCACAAATTAGTTTTTTTCTTGAGCAGGAAATGAGTTAGTTTTTGCAATTTTTGCCGTGAATTAAGGTTTTTTCTCAATTTTAGCCGTGAATTGTCGCTTTAAACCTTGAAAATCCCAATTTTTTCCATCCAGTAGCTCTACGTTGGACCGTTTTGATCGGTCGCCTGAGCTGGTCTGCCCCGCCTCGCACCCCTGCTACTGTGTCCATGGCCTACGCGCCTCTCCTTGAATTAGCTATTTTATTAATTTAATAAAATGGCCAGTGACAAAGTGACGGAGCCTTGTGGTTTCGGTAGGGGCGATCACTCCCCACCGACGTTCTATTCAATCCACGCCTGGGACCAGATTTAGCCTGCCTGCCATGACAGCGCTGATAGTTGGACGGGCAGCAGCGAAATTTCCTTCTTTAACAGCTGAAAATAAGCAAACTTGGGAGTTTCCTAGCTGAATATTCGCGAAAATTCCGGTTTATGGTTTTCAGTGACCAAAAGTTGGAAGTAGATCTGGTCTTCTTTTTCACAAAATTACTAGTTTGGTGTAATAATACTCTGAAATTCCTGTGTTCATCTTCGCGAAATTGCAATTTTCGGGTTCAATATTTCGTGAAATCGTTAGTTTTTGGTTTTGGTCTTTACTTCCATGTTTGATTTTCTAAATTGCAAGATTCTGGTCTATATTTTTGCGAAATCACAAGTTTCTGGTCTTCTACTGGGTCTTTTACTGACCGCAGTCTAGAATGCCACAACCGAGCCCAAAGCCTGGCAAATATTGCCACGATATCACATCACGCTAAGCTCAAAATGAGGAAAATCGCAAGTTTTAAGTTCAAATATTATTCTATAAAAAAAATTTCAAGTTTCGCGTCTATTTCCCCCTACCATTCTGGAGCTGGTGTTGAAGCTTTAAAAAGGGGGAGTTCGGGAAGGGCAGTTAGTGAAGGTGATCTGTACGAGGGGGAGAGGTTTCGATTATATACCCCCCCCCCCCACACACACACACACTCGGTGAGAGGTCTCAGGTACTCTCTTCCCCGTCACGTCACCCAATCACTCACAGAGCTACTCCAAAGTTTCCTTGAGAATGCTAGGACTTGATGGTTTCACGAGTATGAATTTCAAAGAACAGGAAGGGCTTCCGTTGCTTGCTGCCGCCGCGAATATTTATTACGGTGATGGGAGATGTTGGATGGGGGTGGGTGATGTTTAACTTTCAACTCATGGTGTGTGACGAGGAGGGAAAATTACAAGTTTTCTGCGGTTGTAATCATTATTGCGCGTTAAAACAAATAAATTGTAATAATGCGGCCCCCAGCACCTCTCCATTTTTTTTTTTGTTTTGTGAAAAATACTAGCCCCTGGTGTATTGAAACTTTTCTCTGTCTCCCCTTCCCCCATCACCTAAACTTCAATAATAATTGAATTTTATCGATAAACTCAATTAGGTCTGACGGTTTACCTCTTGTCCATACCCGCTCTCTTTTGCAATGCTTTCCCCCCGAGAGCATTAAGTGTAATTTCCTGTTTTAACCCCTTCACCACCAATATCCTTTTCCTGGATAGTTGGGTGGGGGAGGACAATGTACCCTCCGGGACTGGAAATTATTCGTTTCTCACAATTTCGACGTGAAAACCCGTCAATTTCACCGCAGTTTTGCCAGACTATTTTAGATTTTAACAATATATTATTGTCTCGGAGAAATTAAAATTAGCCGATCATGGCCGCAGGGAAGTCCGGTCGCGGGGATGGGGAATTGTTCCTCCCTCTGGCACCAAAACGACGGAAAATAAAAGCGTTTTTCTCTTGTTTAATCTGATCCCCTATACCTCTCCCCTGACCAAAATTTCCTATGTGGTCGTAATTTGCTTAATTAGAACCTTATTAGAGCAGTCCCTTTTCATTTCGTTCCACCTTAAAAAGGTAATGACAAGGTTTTATCGAATGTCAGCGCCCGTTCTCCATCAAAAGATGGAATATTGAATAAAGACAAGGGGGGGGGGGAGTGAGTTTTTTAAAAAAATGTGGAATTTAATCGGTGGAAAGCTTCTGCATGAATGTTAAAACGCTAACGAACGTGGGGGGGGGGGGCCCTAAAGAATAGCTATACAGCCCTATTGGAGATGGTCCGACCTAGTAAAATCTGGTGTGCTCGTGGTGGGTTGGAAGGGGCAGGCATGGGAAAGTAAACTCATTGGATTATACGTGCTACCGCCTTTTTCCGCGGTGCCTTCATTTTAACGGTGTGCCTAGGGAGGAGGGCAGAGAAGATGATGGGAGTGAAATGAAAATTGGTTGAATTAGGGTGTTGTGCGGTAGTCGGGGTTCTACGCCCTGGGGGGGGGGGGTGATTAGTGCAAGGAGAGGGGCAGGGGGCAATATTTTCGTGAGTAATTTTGGGTTTTTTGCTAGAGCGAGTGCTCAGCAATCAGCATCATTAAGATTCATCTTAAACAAGTTTAAAACTCAACCAAAAACGGAGTTTTTCACGAGTATATGAGAAGGTTTCCCCTTAGCCACAATTACACCCGATTAGATCGTTCTCCGTCTCTTTACCGGCAATTATTTTTTATTTCCTTCGAGCTTAAACCCTAGCCATGGCCCTGGTCATGGCCTAGGGATGGACTTGCGGTGCTATTAATGGTCCTTTCTACCTTTTCCGAGCCCAATAATTACCCCAAAGCAATGGCCGAACGCGGGCGCACACTGAACCCCACACTGTTTAGTTATATAACGGTTCTCAAGACTCTTAGGTCATGCGGGTGGTTGCCTATACATATATAATTTTTCAACTCCGCGCTACGGTGAATAAATCCTTTTTTGAGTAGGTGGGTGGGTCGGGTGGAATAATTCTCCCAAGAGCCCTTATTACATCGCTTTGAAAACATCCTCGTCGTATTTCTCCCCTAATTATAACGGCAACGGCCTTTTTAAAAAGGAGACAGTGCTGTGTTGTGGGTGAGGGGGGATTGTTGATACGCCCATGTCATTATACATATAGGTTTACGTACCGAAGGTTTTCAAAGCCATCAAAAGCCCCCCCTCCCACGCCCTTCAACCAGACTAACCCCGATAAAGTTTTACTTTCATGTTTACGCGACAGGGGGGGGGGGAGGTCTAACGGTGAAAGAACGTTGGGGCAGCGTCACGCTAATTTTACGACGATTCCCTATCGTTCTCGTCCGTTAAACAGCCTCGTCATTAGAAGGAAAGGTAACCAAAAGGAAGATGAACGGTGTTGGAGAAGGGCGGGGACTGTTCTTGCACACCGATAGTTAATTTTGACTTTACGGCACGACTTTCAAAGGGGAGTTTTGGCGATGGGAACTCGCTCGTTATAAAGGGTTTAAATTGTGACCTTTTAGTAAAGAAACAGGAGAATGAGAGTTTGTTCTGGAACCGATGTTTATGATATTTAACCTCGTAATTAAGGCCCTTTGGGATACAGTTTTAAATCAAAATAAAACCCATTCCCCCCTTGGTGTTTAAATTTAAATATTTGCCGTAGACTTCCCCAGAAACTCCAGTCCTGAACAAACAATCGGAGAGAATTGATTACTCTTCAATTTGAGTGGAAGGATGCTGCGGCGGCGCGGCGTGGGGTGTGGGTGTTTTAACAAAACCTAAAAAAATTGACGAAAATAATCACAGACTTTTTGTTGTGAGGGGTGTGAAAAAAGTAAGATATATATATATATATTGAAAAATTTCCACTTTGGGGCTTTAATCGGAACGAGTTGTTCCGAAAGACGTGCCCGGCAGATATGAAAGTTGCGGAGGCGAGGGGATTTTTAGGATTCATAAAAGAAAAATAACAACCTGCATCATAGCCAGTCTTTTATGCCTTCAATATCTAAAAGATTCTCTCTCTTTTTTTTGTATCTCCGTCTCACTCTTTTCCTTTTTCAGATTACACAAATTGAAAAGAGACTAAGGAATGTTGCGAGATAAAAGCTTCGTTCATTCTCTCCCTTCCCCCCTTTTCCCAATACTCCAATGTGTATATGTTCTCTGGAAAATGGAAGAAAAACCCTGACCCCCCCCCCATTTTCTTCTTCCATCTGTACAATACTCTCATGCTTTACCACTCTGTTCTTCTTTTTTTTTTCGCGTGTATTGAATAAGAGAGGATTACACACGTCCCACCCGCCAACCATAGCTTTACTCAACGTTGGTAGTTTTTTAGATCAATGTGGCTCTCGCGATGATATTTTCTGACAGGGCAGGTCGGTGGGTTCTTAAGATGTAGGTGGGAGGGGGAAGGGGAGGCACTCATATAGACATAAATAGCCATTTATGCTGGCTGTGTGGGTTTTTCTCATTCCGGTTGGAAAAGCTGCGGCCCCTGCAAATGCAATTGGGAATGTCATTGTCCTTTAACGAGAATGAGTCGGAATTTTCTTGGAAACTGACGACCTCTCATGTTTTTATTTACTATTTTATTTATTCATCATTCACATGACGACGCCCAAGATTTATCTCGCTTAACCCTCCTTCCCCCCAACCAGCAACCCCTTTTGCAGCGCTCTTTTCCGTAATAATGATGTCATTTTCACGGTATCACGTTTACACGCCTCACGTAGAACGCCCCCGCTCCCTCCTTCTTTATAACGGTCACGTCTTGATTATATTTCACTTCTTTCGCCCGTTAATAAATCGCGATCTCCTTTTCTACCCCCCTCCCCCCCACCACAGTAGCTATGAAAGATTTACCGCTTTATTTATAACAGCACCGAGATGAAGGAATGTCGATTGGGGCCGGCTGTGCGCTGACAATTAGAGTGCCCCGGCTTAAATTGCCTCGCAGCTTCGGGTTGAATAAGACTGTTTCTGATAGGGCTACCGTGGATGTAAAAATGGTTTCATGGGTGTAAAAAATGGAACGTTTGAGTGGCGGATTTACAGGGAGGGTTTTGGGAGTTTCAACCCTCCCCCCCCCCTAAGAAGATGGCGCCTACTATAAAATTTGGACTGTTGAATAGGGAGCTGCACAGATGATGTATTGAAAAATCACCCATTCCAGCGGGTTTTCGGGCAATCATCGGGACTGATTGAGTAAAAGCGGCTAATTCGTGGCAAAAATAAAGAGAACCTCCTAATTCACAGCTACAACTAAGAAAACTGCTAATTACTTCCGTCTAAAATGGAAATGAAACGCTTATCCGCGGCTGAAAATAGAGAAAAGGTTCAATTCGTGGCAAACAAGCGCTTATTACAGCAACCGAAATAAAGAAAGTCGCTGATTCGCGCGGTGGATCAATTTTTAGAAAATCCACTGATTCGCAGTCCATCGCTAAAATTAAGAAAACATTCGGCGGCTACGGTGAGAAATAGCGCTAAGTCACGGCAAAAATATTTAAAAAAGCGCTAATGGGCTGCAAAAATTGAGGAAAACGCTACGTCACGGAAACACGCGCTCACTCACGGCTAAAATGGAGACAAACCGCTTATTCTCCATTAAAATTGAGGCATAAAACTCATTCTCTGTCACAATTGTAGAAATGCGTTAATTCGCGGCATTTGTTGGCAAGAAACACTCATTCGCAGCTATAAAATGGAGAAAAACTATAATTCGTGGATTAGGAGGCCCACTGGATTAGGAGGAAATAATTCGCAACTAAAACTAGGGAATATATCTCGGGGCTAAAATTGAGAAGTAGCGCTAATTTGCGGCAATAGAGGTGAAGAATCGTTAATTCACATGACTGAGAAATGAAGAAAAACGCTAATTCGAGGCTAAAATGAAGAAAAGTCTGTAACAGTCTGCTAAAATTGAGAGGGAAACGCTTATTTCTCTGATATACATTTTATAACACACACACTTATTCATGGCTAAAACTGAGAAAGACTGCGCGATGATTCCAGGCTAAAATTGAGATACATCGCTCATTCGCTTCTAGACTGGAAACGAACGCTAGTTTACGGAGAAATCTGACAAAATCCGCAGCTAGAGGGGGGGAAACGCGGTAATTTGCTTGTATTAATAAGACTCTATATTGGCAAATTAATTTCACCGAAATTAAAATCCTTACAATGTCCATCGGCCATCGCGTGGATATCCAGTCAGGAATCTTCCTGTTTTGTGGGAGTTTGTCATGCTTTACGCTTAGGCCGGTTAGCCAGAGTTTCGCCGCCAGAAAAAAGACCCCGAAACTTGCAATTTTGCTGAAATTAATAATAAAGGCCCTAATAAACTACTATTTTCTAAGGAATTAAAACAGAAAAGTCGCGTTGCCGTGGCTGTTATAGACCATGGAACTTCCATCAATCTTTTGGGTATTCGTTATTCGTCATGCTCTGCAAGGCATTCCAACCAAGCATTTCAAACACAATGCTTGGCGCTCAGAATCTTGAAATTATACACGGCTATTCGTGAGGCCGTGAATGCTGTCGGGGTCGATCAGCCCAAATGACCTCAAAAATTTGCAAATCTGTTGAGCCAGGTTAGCCAGTTGCTTAAAACCCCCGGAAACTTCCAATTTCGCCTAAAAATGTTTTGACTTTGCGGCTGTTTGTCAGGGTGATGTCGAGGCCGGCTAGCTCTAGGTTTCCGCGTTCACTAAACTAAAAAAAATCGTTAGGTCCACGGACCCGGAGTTTAGCGTGAATACGTGGCAGTTGAGCTTGAGTTTTGAGTTGGGATCTTGATCTTGTTGATATCCCTCATTCCCAGGTTCACCGGCACTAGGCGGCGCACGCGCTGTGAGACCGATTTTGCCACTTCTGCCTAATTGGTCCCTACATTCCCGTAAAACTTATTCACGTTAAAAATCCCCGAAACTTTCAAATGCGTGGAATTAAGACGTGAAACGGTGCAGTATCGTGAGTTTCACTGATATTTGCCTATTTTGCGATTGTTCGTCAGGGCGAAATCGTGGGAGGTTATATACCTCTACTCCACGGGCAGCAACATCACTTTGAAAATAAGGCCCGGAACTTACTAATTCTCCTTATACTAATGGCTAGAACATTGTTTCACAAGAAGAAACATTCTATCAGATTTACGGTGGAACCTCTCCCAAGATAAAATCCTAGATCCGCCACTGGAACGTTTGCAACAATAAGCAGGACGCAACCTTAAAATCCTTTACATGGACTATATGAAGGATGCCTAAAATCAACGTCTAATCGCTTCGAGTTTGATGGTCGCATGCAAGTTTGACGCCGCTGAGTTCGATGTTCGAATCGCTCAGTTTGACGTTAAAATTGTTGTTGTGAAGCAGCGTTGCTAATTTGACGCATTTCCCGTCAGATCTGACGAAATTATAATGTGGCTGACGTGATCAAGTTCTAACGGATGGCGGATTTCGAAACGGGTCCCGGTAAAATTGCGGAATCGCTCAATGATTTTTATAATTATATATATATTTTTTTTAACGCAATTGAAATGGGAAAAGTGTAGGTACTCATTCATATTGCATTATGGGTAGAGATATAACTTCAATACCGAGTTTGCCAACATGGGAAGATACCATCAGCCAATTTGCTTGTACGGCATGGTCATTAGGCGTTTTTTCTCTCTTTTAGCCGAGTGAAATAGTGAATGAACGCATTAACTCAATTTTACTATAAAGCGTTGAAAAAACCGTGAACTAGCGCTTCAACTCGATTTAACCACTTTGCGTTTTTTTATTTTTATTTTTATTTTTTACAATTTCAGACTCGAATTAAAGCATTTTTTTTACTTCTGGCCATGAGTTGACGCTGAGGAGCAATTTGACAAAATCCGTTTTACGGCTAAAATTGAGGAAATGCTGTGATAGGCGGCAAAATTGTGAAACGGCGCTGATTCACTGCTAAAATAGAGAAAACACGCTAATTCGCCGATACATTTGATAAAGCCTGCTAATTCACGACTGAAAATGAAGAAACGCTGTAATTTTCTGTCATAATTAAGAAAAAGCGCTAATTAACGCGGCAAAAATAGAGAAAAAGCGCTAATTTACGGGCAAAATTGAGAAAACGCAAACTAAGAAAACTTGTGCTCTAAACGCAATCAAGTCTGTGTGGCTATAGTCACTTTCTTGGAGTTGATTGCGTAATAATTCTCGAGTTTCCCCGAACCTGAAGGGTGTGAGGGGGTCCTGTATACAGCGAACAATGTCGTCACTTGTCCACCACCAACCCATCAAAAGCGTTAATTTCCCCTCGAAGACACCTTTGAAAAAGAGCCGTTGCGGGTTTTCATTATTATATTTATTTTGTTCCACGGTTTTAAATTAATTATACTCCGAGGAATATTAATGACACAGTTTAATAAGTTTAGTAGGATCATTTAACATAGATTAGGATTACCTTAATTGCAAGAATGATAATGAAAATTAATAGAGGGCGTTTAATTTTTCAATCCCTCACTATCATCCTCTTCTATATGGGTCATAAGATGGACGCTACAGAATGGCGGAGGGGGAGGGGGATAAATACATCGGGAGCAACTTTTTGAAAACATACACGAGTTTTAAACTCGCCTCTATACTGACAATCTTATTATGAATAATTACACCGTCAACGTTCCCTTCCTTCTCATTCTGCAAGCTCAAAACTGTCTTCACGATAAAAAAAAAAAAACTCTCGAAATTTATTCTTCACGTCTCCCTTTTAATCCAACCCCCTCTGCCAGAGCCACTCGTTTGCATCGTTAATCAAAAGCCGCGCTTTATTATCAGGAATTAAACAAACAAAAAAAACGGAGGGTTAAAAGCTGTTGGTTGAGGCCTTGAGGGGTTTAATGAATATACACGTCATAAGGGTGAGTATACGTGTCATCTACTTTATTGCCTTCAGAGGTTATTTTTATATACTTTTCTCGTCCATTGTTCATTTCATTTGAGGAAATAATTAAAAAATGTAGGTACAAAAGGGCACAAAGGGTCAAATCTGATTCAGTTCACCCTATAAAAATGCCTGACGATTCGTGCCTTGAAAATGCCTAAACAGATGAGATTTATGCCCTAAAAATAGCACTTCGGGCTCTGCGCACGCTCTAAAATTGACAAATCTGATTAAAATTCACCCTTAAAATTGCCAAACTGACTATTCGCAGCATGAAAATTCCTAAACAGACAATATTCGTGCCCTTTTAAAAATGGCAGAAAGTTCATTTCCCCTCAAAAAATTGCCAAACTGACTATTCGAGTCCGTAAAAATCGCTGGACTGACAATTCGTGTCTTAAAATTAGAAAATCTAACCCACTCGGCCCTAAAAATGGGAAAACTGATCTCGCTTCTTGAAAATGCCTAAACTGCCGATTTAATCGTGCCCTAAAAATAAGCCTAATTCACGCCCTAAAATTGGCAAACCTGGCTCAACTACACCCGATAATGGCCAAACTGAAGATTTGTAACATGATATTCGTGTCCGGAAAATTGAAATCGATCGCGTGCGGCGGCGGCGCTGCAAAAATGGCCAAACTGGGTATTCAAGTTCTAAAAACGATAATATGCGTTCTAGTAAAGGCCAAGTTGTCTATTTGTGCCTTGAAAATGGCCATCGATTCACACCATAAAAATAGCTAAACTAGCTATTCACGTCCTAAAATTGGGATAGCTGACTGAATTGGCTCTAAAAATAGCAAAACGAACCATACACATTCCAAAAATGGGCAAACTGAACATTGTGCTTCTTGAAAAAGTCTAAACTGGCGGGTCGTGGCCAACAAATGGCCAAACCGGACTATTCAAGTGCTAAAATTTGCAAATAATATGACTCTATTGACTCTAAAAATGGCCATTCGCTGCCTAAAAATGACTTAACGGACGATTAGTTGAAAAATATCCCACACGCCATGAAAAATGGCAGACTGTTGAGTTCTCAAACATTTTCTATTCCGGGGCTATTCGCGCCCGGATTAATTTACTAATCCACACCCTAAAAACGACAAACGTATAGCAATTCGTTCCCGCACCGAACAGAGACGCCCCTCCCCCCCAACCACCATCACCAACCGATTGGTTTCTTTAATACTTTTCCGTGCTGATTCACTGACTGCTCTGGTCCTATAAAATGGCTTGACTGACTTTACGCGATCTATAAAAGTATGGCCAAACTTACTAGTATTCACGCCCTAAAAATGGCTGCAAGGACAATTCGGGCCTTGAAAATTTCAAAATCGACGTGTTGAATTGTGTGATATTTTCAGAAACGAGAGGATCTTTTTTCGAATGTCACTGTGTGGTAATGGTCAACTTCCCAGACTTTTTTGGGTACAGAAAGTGACTACTTTCGGAGCATGTCGGGTGAAAAAATCAATTTATCAATTTATTTGGGGTTTACATCGTAAAAAACGAAATTTGGTGGTCCCCGCGCTCGTTAAAAAAATAAAATTTCGCTGATTTTGCCAGTTCGAGGTCTTGGATTTTAAAAAAACCTAATTTAGTTACGCTAATTTGGTGTTGAAATTGAGATAAATGCCTAATTCACGGCTGAAATAATTGAGAAAAATCTCTGATTTACGGACAGAAGTGAGAAAATTGATATATCACGGCTAAAAGGAAAAAAAATAGCTAATTTGCGGGGTGAAACAATTCTTGACGGCTAAAATTGAGAAAATGCGTAAATGCGCTGAAATCGCGGATAAAGTGTTTAAAAAAAACAGTGATTCGCGCCTAAAACTATGAAAACATACATTTTCGGCTTATTCAAAACGCAAGTTCGCGGCTCAATCTGAGAAAAAGTGCTAATTCACTAATAAAATTGGGGAAAATCGCTCTTTAGTGGCTAAAATCACGAATTCACGTCTAAAATGGGGAGAACATCGCTAACATTCCCAGCTATGGGGAAAAATCGCTAATTCACCGTTAAAGTTGCGAAGAAGCGCTGATGTGTGGAAAAGAACGTGAAAGAAAACGCCAATTCACGGCTTCTAAAGGTGCAAAGTGAACAAGATCGCTAATCCACGGCTCAATGAGAAAAATTCGCTTATTTCCGGATCAAGTTCTGAAAAAACGTTAATTCGAGGCGAAAATTGGGAAAAACTGTCATTCGTTGCTCGCTTGTGGGTTAAAATTTGTTAAAACGCTAATTCACGACTAAAATAAAAATAAATGGCTATTTAGGGGGTTAAAATTTGCTAATTTCCAGAAATAAATCTAGTGAAAATGGCAAGTCACGGTTTCCGGAGGCAACTTTGTGCCTAAAATTAGAAAATGGCGCTAATTCACGGGTAAAATGGGGGAAATCGCTCATTAGCGGCGAAAAGCAGGAAAAACAGAAAATTGGCGACTTAAATGGAGACAAATCGCTGATTCGTGGCTGAAATGGAGGCAAATCGCAGAATTCACCGATGAAATTGAGAAGACGAGGGGGGGGGGTAAACGCAAATTTGCGGCTCCTGAGAAAGCTGCTAAGGGGGGGGGGGCGCTGGTGATGAGTCTCGCGTGTTCTACGAGTATCATTTATCCAACCGCGATTTGATATTTGTGTGTGATGGTTGACGATGGGATGGAAAGGGATAGTATGCGAACTAAACTTATTGTTTAAATTTGTGTGCCCGCCAGAGAAATAGCACCTGTTGCGTGTTAATAACGAATATTTGCATCCGACATGAAGGGTGCTAGACAATGTGTTATATTACACGTACAGAGAGAGTTTCCATGATTTATAAGGCGACCGTGTTTTCCCGCACGTCTTTCCTAGCCATTTTGAATGATGTGTAAATAGGGTGAAGGGGGGGGGTCACGAGCTCTATGAAAACTTAGGAAAACAGTGTTGGGAAAAATCCAGCCGATCCCCCGCCACTATCTACCTCGGCAACCAAAAGAAAACTTCTATCGAGAGTGTATGATTGGCGGGGGCTTGGTTGGTGGGGTTCGGTAGTGCGGGGAATCAAGGGCCAATAAAAGAAGACTGATCGAATTTCAAACTCCTTTAATTTGTTGATTTAATAGGCAATCCACCCCGAGCGAAGTTTTTTTTTTTTTTTTTTTTTTTTTCTAAAGCAAAGTTTTGTTCAAGAAATGCACGAAGTAGTGCAAACAAGAAGAGAAAAAAGAACGATTGTTCCACCCTCTAAATAAAAGAATTATTTCGAGAAGAAAAGCGTACGACAAACTTTCTTATTTCAGATCACCCACCCCTTAGTTGTTTACGGGCCTCACACAGCTCCCCCCCAAATCATTAAATTTCTTCTCAACGGCTTAAGACATTCAAAAAAGTTTCAAACGTCCTCAGCTAATTTTCTCTCTCTCTCTTTCCATATTTTTAGGAACTTTTGAAGGCAATAAATTAAACAGGCGGAGTACTAAAATAACAAAAGCGTTTTATTGGCCCGAAAGCGTTTTATTCGGTCGAAACTTTTGGATTAATGAAAAAATTGGACACGGTGTCCAGCGTCGAAGCTGCGCTTTTCGAACCGACACCAGTGGCTGATCTAAGGGAGGGGCCTCCCTTGGATTCGAGGTCACTTGCCCAAAAAAAATCATCAAAACCTCCTCCAAAAATACCGCTGAGGAGCGGTGGTCACCCTTAATTTTAGGGTCATATTCTCAGAGCCCCAAAGGTCATGAGAGGTTCTCGAGAGACGCGAAATGCCAAGTTATTTAACGAAAAAAACTCTCGAAAATTGACCACGTCAAGGGCAAAATTTATGCGAAAGGTCACGACAAGGGCAAACTTTAAGCGAAACGTCACATTGTGAGGAAAAAACACTTTCGAAAGGCCGCGGCACAACGAGCAAACTACGCAAAATGCCCCACGGTGGGCAAAACTCAACATTCGGGAAAACACTCTCGTGAATCGCCACAATCAAGGTAAAATTTACGTGAAATGCCGCGTCAAAGGCAACAAATATGCGAAATACTTCATCATAAGAACAACGTTAAGGTGAAGTATTGTCCATTTTATGAAAAAACTCTTCGGTGTAACGAAAAGCTATTGTCTGTTTTATGAGAAAACTTTCCAATTTTTTAAGCCCTCTTATAAGCTTATGAGCATAATGGTTGATTTTATGAGGAAATTTTCAGTATAAAAGGTGTTAATTTGATGACTACATCGTCAGTTTAATAAGTAAATAGTCAATTTTACGAGGAAAATGAAATAAATTGCATGAGGAATTGTCAATACTATAATGAGAAAATTACTCCTTTTTGAATGCATTTTCAATTTTTAGGAAAATTGTTAGTTCGAATTGGAAATTGTTAATTCCAAGAGGAAATCGTAAATTTTCTAGGAATCGTTAATTTTAGGACAAAATTGTCAATTTCACGAGGAAATTGTCATTTGTATTAGTAAATTGACATTATTATTAGCGCAAATTAAAATTTTCTCATTTTGAAGCAGAGATTGTCAATTTGACGTGGAAATTGTCAATTTCACGAGGAAACTGTAACTTATCCTCGATAGTTTTATTTTTGGTCCTTGGAACATGTTAATTTTGCTTAATGACTTGATGTGCAATTGTCTTTTCGGTGATTATTGTTAATATAGTAATTTATATGTTAATATAGTAATTTATTTAGTTTATTTTGGCTTTGAACTTGTTATTTTTAGTACGAAAAGCCGATTATGCGCTAAAATGATCAATTTTAAGAGTGAATTGTAATTTTATGAGGAAATTGTCAATTTTATGAGGAAATAATATATTTTATGGGGTAATTGTCCGTGGTATGGGGAAATTGTCAATTTTATGAGGAAATTGTCAATTTAAGAGGAAATTGTCAATTTTATGAGAAAATTGTCTATTTTTTCGTGAAATTGTCCATTTATAAGGAAATTGTCAATTTTATGAGCAAATAATAAACTTTATGGGAGAATGGTACATTTTATGAGGAAATTTACAATTTTATTAAGAAATCGTCAATTTCATGAAGAAATTGTTTACTTTACGAGGAAATTGTGAATTTTCTATGGAAGTTGTCGATTATATGAAGAAATTGTTTGTTTTTTAAAGAAATTGACAATTTTATGAGGAGATTGTCAATTTAATGAGGAAATTGTCAATTTTATAAGGAAATTTTCAATTGTGTAGAGAAATTTTCTGTTTTACGAGGAAATTGTCTATTTCATGAGGAGACAGTCGATTTTAAAAACAGCTAGCTTAGGGAAATTTGTTTGCCAATAAATCAATTTCACTGGGTAGCCTATTTCAGTGACCGATTGCGCCGATTTTTCGCACTAAGAACCGTTTTTAGCTGCTTTCACTCAATAAAAAAAGTAATTTCCTGGATTACGCTCATTAAAAAACCTAATTTTGAGGGTTACAACCGCAGTACTAGCCGTGGGACATAAGAGCTTCCCCTCCACCACTGCGCTGAGTTCAGTTCATTCGGCTGGAGGCATATTTTTGCCAAACTTATACTTGTTGTTGTTGTTTTGTTTTTTGTTTTTTCACTTTTCCGGCCTTTGGATTTTCTTAATTTTCCGATGTTTGAGAACTGTGTCTGTACAGCAACGTGTGGTATTGGTTGGTGATGCGGGGACCGGATGGAGTCATTATGTGGCCCCCCCACCTTCAGTCCACTCTGGTTCCACGCCTGGCCGACGCTATTAGCTCGGGTATCCGCGGCTATTGGCAGCGATGAAACTGGGCCATTTCGATTTGAAGTTGTTCATTGGGATGGAAAAACTTTCATTCACGCTTCGAAAGTTGTCTTTAAAGAGGAATTTTAGTTCCATGGTTCCGGATTTCACGTTAGATAGGATCGGGCAAAAAGTATAGTCTTTTGTGCTCCCTTTACCCCTAAAATCAGACTCTAAAGAAAGACCGAATTTGGTGGCAGTTATACCGCCTTTCGTGGGGGGGGGGGCTGCTTGCTCCCCGGACTATTTTTCAAGACAATAAACAAAAGACAGCACTTTACTTAGATGACGTCTTTTTGAGAAATGAAGAAGGACATCAGAGGGAAGAAAAATAAAGAAGAAAAAAAAACTTTTCAAAAAGTCATTTTGATGAATTATTTAAACTCTGTGGTGCTGGAGTGTGAAGGGGAAGGAAGAGTAATTAAATTAACTTTTGATTTATCGCGAGAAATGGGTCCTGGGCCAGCCGCCTTAATGCTTCTGAATAAAAGAGCTTAAAGAGGATGTTTTGTCACAGATTTATTTTTAAAAACAAATCCCTAGATTTAACATTCAATAAAAAGACACACTTTTTTATTTCATCTCCCCCTCCACAACCACCTCACAACTGCCCCCACCCCCTCTCTCTATAAACTACCCTTCAAGAAGTTGAATGTTTTACTGAATTAAATGCTCAACTGCTCGAAAAAAAAGAACTCTCTATAGAGGCGGAGAGGGTTCTATTTATTATTCTCCTTTCTAAAAACGTCTCAAGTCACCACGAATACCCCCCGCCCCCGCCCCTACAATTACACTCAGTGTGACGTTGGAAGTTTTAAGCCTATCAAGAGGAAGGGGGGGGAGGGATTTATATTCCGGCACAATCTTTAGCTTAAAATTGTGTTTTTTTTTGTTTTTTTTTCAGGCAATTGGACTCGGTCGACTGGCAGTGGCGGCCGTCATTTCTCTCGCCATTTTTATTTTTCTCCTCGTTCTACTCAGGCGTAAAGCGAGAAGTCAATCAAATGACGTGAGTTTTTCGAAAATCGAATCAAAGGCTTCCAATATATTTTGTTACATAAAATATAACGTTTGAAGGTGGTGTGTGGGGTGGGGGTTGGTGGTGGGGTGGGCTTTCTTTCTGTATACACCCCGATCGCAGCTCTTTTCTTTCTCCACTAAGACCATCAAACGTGATGTTTGCAAAACGTTTTATGTACTGTTGACTTTTCTTTCTTTTTCCGATACATTTTTATTTGTTTTGTTTGTTTTTTTTTTTTTCAGTAGTTGTTTGACTGGGGAAACGTGACGGATAGTAGTAACCCATCCCCCTCTTCCCAAATACCAATTGCTGAAAATAGAAACGCAGTGCGGCATGGATATAGAGTAATTGTCCTTTGATGCCAAAGATTGACAATGAAAACGTATAGCATTGTCAGTGTGGATGAGGTGCGGGGAGTTTGGTGTAACTGGAACACAGGGATTTGATCCCAGACGAAACAATAAAATGCTCTTAAGCTTTGAGAGCGTGAAACACGTCAAGACCTTCGTTGACAGCGAAATGAAATTTTAAAAAGGGTTCGGGAGAAGGATGAAAAAAAAAAATTGACTCCATATATTACTTTTAGTGAAATTGAATGATTGAAAGTCGACAAATCATGGAAGGAAGGGAGAAGAAAAAGCCTTCTCGATTGAAGTATTCAATCAAGCGGACGGTAAACAAATTATTTCCGTCAGTCGACCCAGTCAATTACTTTACGCTGTCATCTTCTTTCAATTGTGTTTCAAAAAAATCGATTTATCAAAGGCAATAGGCCTGAAAATGTCTTCTCTTCTCTATTCTTTACATGGAAACATAACTTTTTTCCGTTTATTCAACGGATATTTTCCCAGTGAAGCCACCGTGGACCTTTGTTGGTCCTCAACTTTTCCATTTCGTCAACCCGGAGGCGGGTTGCGGTAGCTCTTTTCTTGGTAGCCTCTTTTGTTACTTCATTATACGAAAGTCAAGAAGCTCAGCGCAATGTTCAAGCACTACTTGCAGGCCTTAACCCTCCCTTTTTCTCCTAAGTATCCACTCCTTCACCCCTCCCTACACCACCCCCAAACTAGTTTTTTTTAGAGCTCTGAAACTCTGAAATACTCAGTTTTTTTTATTTTTTGTATTTTAAGCGTGGAAGAAATCCTCTTGCACTTACTTACTATCCACTCCAATTAAAATTAAGAATTCCCCTAGTTTGTTTCTCTCTTCGAACGACCCAAACTTTCCTGGAATTTAAATATTTTACATCGACTTTTTATTTGTCTTCGTTATAGCCTCTAGAACTACACAGAAATAAAAGTTCTGCCCCCTCACCACCGTGCTGTTTTAAATTCCTAATTTTCAGCCTTCGCTTTAAAACCCAATGAACTGAGAATGATGACAGGGTGCTGTGTGTGAGGAGGCGGTGGAGTTGGGTGGGGATAGGCACCACCTCAATTACTATCGTATAGCAGGGGCTGTTCGTAAAGGGTGAAACCGGAGGGAAAATGAGCGATAATGGAGGTTTTGGTGAACTGTGAAATTCCGCAGTAGCGGTGGAGTAGGGTGGGGGGGGGGGTTCGACACCCTTAGAAAGATTTACCGCGCGCATAGCGCGATAATTGTTTCACATTTCTCCGCCTTTTCTGGTTTATTATCGGGACGGTGTGATGAGAGGGGGGGACAAATGTGACGTTCTGTGTTGGAACCATATCAAACGGGCGAGTCATTTAATTTATTTAATTTTTGTACATTGTCCGATCGATTTCAACAAAAATGTTTTAAAAACACCCCTCATCCACTCCCCTTCACTGTGTTAAAACTCAAAGTAAAAATAAATAAAGTGAAATCACCTCCCCTTCACGGTCTCATTCATTAATGAACTTCGTCAAAAAACAAGAGATATTATTTTCCTCGAATCCCCAAGCGCGTTTGTTCTCCCTCCTAACACACCAGGCTTATTAGAGAGAACAAATTTGCATTTCAATGCTTTCAAGGGTGGTAAAGAGGGGGGGCTCGTTGGAGTAAAAACTTGGAATATATCCCAAGTGATTTACACACACACAAAAAAAAACCAATTTCGGAAATTTGGTAAGACGCCTACCGCTGAAATAACACTCGAGTTATAGTTTGACCCGCATAACGGAGAAGTTGTGCGGATCACTGTCTACCTTATCTTTTATTTAATCCACAGATTTGTTTGTATTTTTTCCCCCTTCCATTTATTTATTTATTTGATTGATTATTTAACAATTTGAAATGGTAATTTAGTGAGTGCGTGTAGTTTCGGTGTGGGGGGGGGGACTTGTAACCATCGATCACTGTCAGACACCAATAAAATACCGATAAAAAAAAAATCTCCCTTGACAGTAGTCCTTGTAATTTATGTAAGGATTACCATACACCATTCCAGTTTTTTTGTGTTTGTTTATTTTCTATTTAAAAATTAATTCAAAAGTGATTTTAGATTCATTGACCAGGAGGGGGAATGTGTAGTGTCTCCCAGTAAGAAGAGGGAAATTAAAAGACCGAGCTCAGGATTAACTCACTTGTCCGTCCCTTAAATAATAAATTGTTTTTTTGTTTTTTTTTAAAACACACTCTCACGAGTAAACACACCTGTGGCTGAGAAGAAAAAAAAAACAAACAAAAACGGGGTTTTCATTCCCCTTTGACCCAGCTTTGACCTCTCTAAACGAGTGCTTTTAGTGACCGTTGCCTCTCCTTGTTTATTGTTTGTACAAACCTTGGGGATGAAAACCAAAGGAGGGGGAAAACTTTTGTGTGTGTTTTTTTTGGTTTTTTTTTTTTGTTCATTTCATGTTTCTTAGATCTATATTATCAGTGCTTTTATTTTAATGCAATATTTATGTTGTAATGACGCATCCTATACAGTTACCTGCTGCCTACCAGTTAGTTGCAAAATTAGAGTTTTCTCTGTATGAATCGAGAAACCACAAGTTAGCGGATTTTTTCAATTTTGACATTGAGGTTTTTTTTAAATTTTAGCTGCGATTAGCGCCTTTTCTCTATTTTAAACGAGAAAATAAGAATAAGCGCTTAATCTCGATTTTGTCTCAAAGCGTTATTTCTACATTTTAGATGTGAACTAGCGCTTTATCTCAAAGTGAACCGTGAATTAGCTGATGTCATCCACAGCCACTCAAGCTCCTTCCAGAAACCGCAAATTGGCATTTTCCCAATTTTTTTCAGCGAATTAACGTTTTGGTCAAGTAAAGCTGCGAGTTAGCAATTTTGTCCTTGAAATCGCATCAAGAAACCACAAGGTATAGTCCAGTCAACGAATGATTCTAGAAGGAATGAGTGAAAGCAGAAAGTTTGACTCCGGAACCTTGTTAGGGCTAGTTAGGAGGCAAACATCCTAAAAGTCCCCACCCCTAGGAGATGAGCCCTAGGTAGTTGTTATAGAGGACTAAATCCTCCCCGTTAAAAAAAAAAATAACTTCTGACCTTTTTTTTTTTTTTTTTTTTTTTTTTATTTATTAAATACTTGGCCTGCCCGAGAGCAATAACATGCACTGCTAATAAGGAAAAAACAACGGGATATAAATACATTGCGCACTCGCAGGGTACTTACAAATGACAAAATAAATAGCTGACGTGATTAATTGATTAAAATCTACACCATATCTAGCGGCATGCGCCTTTTAAGTCTTCTATTAGGTGGCTCTTCAAGTAGTCGAATCGCCAAAATGTTGGGGTGGCGGTGCAGTCTCCGCTCGTAAGACACGAGATGCTTCTTTACTACTTCTACGACGGGGTCGATCTGCAGGTCACCATGCAGTGTTTTATTTTGCTCATAGTATGGCGCCCCCTCCATATTGCGTAGCATAATGTTCTGCCTTCGCTGCAGAAGCTCCAAATTTGAGTCGACACAGTAACCCCACACCGGAATACCGTACGCCCAAATAGGTCTGATCACCGTTGTGTAAAACAAGCGCTTGTTGTAGGTTGATAATTTATTTCTTGCCCGTAGCAACCAAGATAGTGATCTGAATCTAATCCTAATTTCAGCGCATTTGGATACTATATGCGGCTTCCAGGTAAGTCTTTTATCCAGCGTGAGCCCAAGGTATTTGACTTTATCACCCACTGGAATTTGTTGGCCGTTGACTACGGAGGGAACATAAGCATGAGGCCTTAATGCAAAATCAATCCTAGCTGATTTAGTGGAGTTTAATTGGATTTTCCACCTCCTAGTCCAGTCAGAAATATCATTAAGCGACCGTTGCAGATTTTCCACGGCTGAGGAGTAATCACAATGTGGCGCCAAAATTGCCGTATCGTCCGCGTACGTAGCTACGTGGGTTTCCCGATTCAGTGGAATATCCGCCGTGTACAACGTATAAAGCAGCGGACCGAGCACACTACCCTGTGGTACTCCTGCTTCTATGGGACGCACGTCAGACTGCCCTTCCCCATACTGTACTTGGAACCTTCTGTTAGTAAGATATGACTGCAATATAAGCACGTGATGCATCGGAAGGTATTGGCTAATTTTATGAAGGAGCCCCGCGATCCACACTCGATCGAAAGCCTGACTGACATCAAGAAAGACTGCAGGACAAAACATCTTTTCCTCCAGAGCAGCTCGGGCAATATTCGTTACTCGGTGTACTTGCTCTACGGTCGCATGCTCAGCACGAAAGCCGAATTGGTGTTCTGGTATAATTTGAATCTCGTTTATGATATTTATTAGCCTGCAGTAGAGAATTTTCTCGAAAAGCTTGGAAAGCGTCGGGAGCAGAGAGATTGGTCTGTACGACTTCGTTTCGTCAAGTGGTTTACCAGGCTTGGGTAACATAATTACTTTTGCTATCTTCCACTGATTCGGAAAGTATTTTGTATATATAACTGCGTTGAGTATGTACGTGAGCGTAACAACAGCCTTCTTCGGTATTTCCTTTAAAATTTCCGCTGACAACATGTCATGGCCGGGAGCTTTGTGAGGCTTGAGTTTGTTTATAAAACTCTGTACCTCCGGGGGTGAGGTCGGCTTGATCCTGTTTCCTTTATTGTACGTGATTGTTGGCAGAATGTCAGAGGTAACGTTGTTGGGTTTGAACGTGTTTTCCAGGTGTGCTGCAAAAGCGTCGGCCTTTTCTTGCTCGCTTCGGGCCCACGTGTTTGTCTCGGTGCGAATTGGCGGTACATAACTAGGAGATTTTTTTGCGGCTTTCGTTATCTTCCAGAGGGAGTAATTAGTTTCCCTCGTGGCGTCTAGTGAAAGTAGTAGAGATGTGAACGTATCATTATTTATTTTCTTCAGTAAGTATTTAAGTTCTTTGCAGCGTTTGCTAAAAGCTGCCTTGCCTGCCGGGTCTCGTGTTGATTCCCACTTACGTCTGGCTTGTCTCCTTTCCCGGATGGCATTGCGAACTTCTTGCGGGTAGTATTGTCCTGTCTTCGCCTTAGCAGGCTTTGGGGTGGCATTCACTGCAGCTTCAGCAATGGTAGTTGTAAAGTATGTGATTGCATTATCAATATCGACTGGTCTCTTAAGTCGCGTATTTAATTCGATGCGAGCTGTAACTTCCTCCCGAAAGCTATCCCAGTTCGTAAGTTTGCTGGTAAGTTTCTGGCGGCTAGCTTTGCGGATGATGCTATTACTACACGTAAGTATGATCGGTGAATGGTCCGATGATAGATCGCTGACGTTCTGGAGCTCAAAATAGCCTTCAGCAATGCCTTTACAAATAAAGAAGTCAATACAGTCAGGGATCTTCAGAGGATCAGTAGGCCAGTACGTAGGTTCCCCATTTGAGAGGCAAGTGGCCCCAGTCGCACCTATGGCGTTGTACAAAGCGGTACCCTTAGCCGTGATGAGTCGTGACCCCCACATGTGGTGTTTGGCATTGTAAAACAATTTGTTTTTCGGAAATTTTCACTTTTTCGGGGCATGTATCTCGAAAACGGTTAGGAATTAGTAAATAATGTGTATATAGAAAGTTGTAGGGAATTTTATGAACTTTCATTGGTTATAACCGTTGAGTTTGCTAAAACGCGCCGTTCTCAAGATATTAGTAAGTAGAAACCCGAAAAATAGTGCCTTTTTTGTGCCCCCCCCCCTCCAAGGGCTCACCTCCTAGGGGTGGAGACTTTTAGTATGTTTACCTCCTAACTAGCCCTAACAAGGTTCCGGAGTCAAACTTCCTGCTTTTGCTCATTCCGTCTACTCCCTTTTTGAGCACTCGTTTAATGGACTATACTATAGTCGGATCGACGAAAGAATGTGCATGAGTGGTGGGAGGTCATAAGTCCGCTTTTTCCCTCTCTTAACGTGGTTCTCTACTTCTCCTCTTATAATCAAACTTTTTTTTTTTTTTTTTTTTTTTTTTTTTTTTTTTTTTTTTTTTTTTTTTTTTTTTTTTTTTTTTTTTTTTTTTTTTTTTTTTTTTTTTTTTTTTTTTTTTTTTTTTTTTTTTTTTTTTTTTTTTTTTTTTTTTTTTTTTTTTTTTTTTTTTTTTTTTTTTTTTTTTTTTTTTTTTTTTTTTTTTTTTTTTTTTTTTTTTTTTTTTTTTTTTTTTTTTTTTTTTTTTTATTAAATACTTGGCCTGCCCGAGGGCAATAACATACACTGCTAATAAGGAAAAAACAACGGGATATAAATACATTGCGCACTCGCAGGGTACTTACAAATGACAAAATAAATAGCTGACGTGATTAATTGATTAAAATCTACACCATATCTAGCGGCATGCGCCTTTTAAGTCTTCTATTAGGTGGCTCTTCAAGTAGTCGAATCGCCAAAATGTTGGGGTGGCGGTGCAGTCTCCGCTCGTAAGACACGAGGTGCTTCTTTACTACTTCTACGACGGGGTCGATCTGCAGGTCATCATGCAGTGTTTTATTTTGCTCATAGTATGGCGCCCCCACCATATCGCGTAGCATAATGTTCTGCCTTCGCTGCAGAAGCTCCAAATTTGAGTCGACACAGTAACCCCACACCGGAATACCGAACGCCCAAATAGGTCTGATCACCGTTGTGTATAACAAGCGCTTGTTGTAGGTTGATAATTTATTTCTTGCCCGTAGCAACCAAGATAGTGATCTGAATCTAATCCTAATTTCAGCGCATTTGGATACATATGCGGCTTCCGGGTATGTCTTTTATCCAGCGTGAGCCCAAGGTATTTGACTTTATCACCCACTGGAATTTGTTGGCCGTTGACTACGGAGGGAACATAAGCATGAGGCCTTAATGCAATATCAATCCTAGCTGATTTAGTGGAGTTTAATTGGATTTTCCACCTCCTAGTCCAGTCAGAAATATCATTAAGCGACCGTTGCAGATTTTCCACGGCTGAGGAGTAATCACAATGTGGCGCCGAAATTGCCGTATCGTCCGCGTACGTAGCTACGTGGGTTTCCCGATTCAGTGGAATATCCGCCGTGTACAACGTATAAAGCAGCGGACCGAGCACACTACCCTGTGGTACTCCTGCTTCTATGGGACGCACGTCAGACTGCCCTTCCCCATACTGTACTTGGAACCTTCTGTTAGTAAGATATGACTGCAATATAAGCACGTGATGCATCGGAAGGTATTGGCTAATTTTATGAAGGAGCCCCGCGATCCACACTCGATCGAAAGCCTGACTGACATCAAGAAAGACTGCAGGACAAAACATCTTTTCCTCCAGAGCAGCTCGGGCAATATTCGTTACTCGGTGTACTTGCTCTACGGTCGCATGCTCAGCACGAAAGCCGAATTGGTGTTCTGGTATAATTTGAATCTCGTTTATGATATTTATTAGCCTGCAGTAGAGAATTTTCTCGAAAAGCTTGGAAAGCGTCGGGAGCAGAGAGATTGGTCTGTACGACTTCGTTTCGTCGAGTGGTTTACCAGGCTTGGGTAACATGATTAATTTTGCTATCTTCCACTGATTTGGAAAGTATTTTGTACGTATAACTGCGTTGAATATGTACGTGAGCATAACAACAGCCTTCTTCGGTATTTCCTTTAAAATTTCCGCTGACAACATGTCATGGCCGGGAGCTTTGTGAGACTTGAGTTTGTTTATAAAACTCTGTACCTCCGGGGGTGAGGTCGGCTTGATCCTGTTTCCTTTATTGTACGTGATTGTTGGCAGAATGTCAGATGTAACGTTGTTGGGTTTGAACGTGTTTTCCAGGTGTGCTGCAAAAGCGTCGGCCTTTTCTTGCTCGCTTCGGGCCCACGTGTTTGTCTCGGTGCGAATTGGCGGTACATAACTAGGAGATGTTTTTGCGGCTTTCGTTATCTTCCAGAGGGAGTAATTAGTTTCCCTCGTGGCGTCTAGTGAAAGTAGTAGAGATGTGAACGTATCATTATGTATTTTCTTCAGTAAGTATTTAAGTTCTTTGCAGCGTTTGTTAAAAGCTGCCTTGTCTGCCGGGTCTCGTGTTGATTCCCACTTACGTCTGGCTTGTCTCCTTTCCCGGATGGCATTGCGAACTTCTTGCGGGTAGTATTGTCCTGTATTCGCCTTAGCAGGCTTTGGGGTGGCATTCACTGCAGCTTCAGCAATGGTAGTTGTAAAGTATGTGATTGCATTATCAATATCGACTGGTCTCTTAAGTCGCGTATTTAATTCGATGCGAGCTGTAACTTCCTCCCGAAAGTTATCCCAGTTCGTAAGTTTGCTGGTAAGTTTCTGGCGGCTAGCTTTGCGGATGATGCTATTACTACACGTAAGTATGATCGGTGAATGGTCCGATGATAGATCGCTGACGTTCTGGAGCTCAAAATAGCCTTCAGCAATGCTTTTACAAATAAAGAAGTCAATACAGTCAGGGATCTTCAGAGGATCAGTAGGCCAGTACGTAGGTTCCCCATTTGAGAGGCAAGTGGCCCCAGTCGCACCTATGGCGTTGTACAAAGCGGTACCCTTAGCCGTGATGAGTCGTGACCCCCACATGTGGCGTTTGGCATTGTAATCTCCACCCACGATCCATCTGTCCCCAAGGGTGCCAAAAAATGCCAGATAATCTGCGGTTACGATTCTATGCTTTGGAGGACTATAAATTGCCGCAATTTTAGTGACTGAGCCATTTTCATTGTAAATAGTAATACATGCTGCTTGAATTTGTCTGGTTGTGTAGCTGTTATTTTCATGATGTCTCAGGCTGCTCCTCCATGAGCTGCATCATCTGGATGATTGCAGGTGTAAAGGCTGTAATCACGTATTTCAGCATTACTACGTGACGTAAGATGGGTTTCTGAGAGTAGTGCGATGTCGATGCTTTCCATTTGTAGAAATTGCGCGAGTTCGTATTTTCTTTTGAGCAATCCGTTGATATTCAACAACAAGATTCTTTTAGCTTGGTATGAAATGGCATTTGTGGGGTACATTAGAATAATTTCGTGAGTAACTTGGTTAATAGCTCAAGTATCACGGCGTTTTGGCTAATCATTTTTTCAGTCATCTCTTCGAGCCGACTGTTTATGACTGTTGAAGGCTGAATTATTACCTCTTGAGGAGATGTGGAATCTTCTTGGTTTTTCTGTGTGATTTTTCTGGCTGCCACCTCAGAAAACGAGCGTCGAAACCGGACAGACGCAGGGGATCGCTGTGTGGTTATGCTTGACGCTGATTTGAACTTTGGTGAACCTGCACTTAATTTCTTATAGACTGGACAACCTTTGTAGTTGGCCGTATGTTTCCCGCCGCACAACCCACAGGTAGGTTCCGCATCAGAAGCTTTATTACATTCACGATTGTCATGACCCTCGCCACATTTCACACAGACTGCTGGCAAAGTGCAGTAGGTTTTACTGTGCCCATATTGCTGACACCTCTTACACTGGACAATGTCACGTTTTGGGTGTGGTGACTCTACTCGAATTTTCGTGTGCATTAGAGATTCTAGTTGATATACACTCTTACTTTTTTCATCTGGATCCAGCTCAACAAAAAACAGTGGCAGAGGATCCTTTGTTTTCCAATGTCGAATATTCATGACATTACGGACAATTTCCAATGTCGAATATTCATGACATTACGGACAGCAAAACCTTCCTCTTCTAGCGCTGCCTTTATGTCATTTGAGTGTATCGAATGGTGCAGATGACGTATCACCACTTTAAGGGAAGCTCAGACTTGATTTGGTATGTGTAAAAAGCAATGCTTTTCGATAGAAATTCATTAACCAGTTTCCTATAGCTGTCTGATGTCCGAACTTGAATTTTAACTACATTGTTGGCTAAAGCTTTAGTCGAGAATTCCGCGCCACCGACTTAACTTCTGACCTGTTCCAATAAATGGGTGCATTGCATACACATATAGTTCCTAAATAAAATTTAGTCCTCTACAGCTTTCCTTCCTGGAGGCTTTCTTCTAGGATGAACGGTTCAGAAGATGTAAAGAAATATTTAACGAAAACCGTGAGGTAAAACAATTTGTTTTTCGGAAATTTTCACTTTTTCGGGGCATGTATCTCGAAAACGGTTTGGAATTAGTAAATAATGTGTATATAGAAAGTTGTAGGGAATTTTATGAACTTTCATTGGTTATAACCGTTAAGTTTGCCTACAACGCGCCGTTCTCAAGATATTAGTAGAAACCCGAAAAATAGTGCCTTTTTTGTGCCCCCCCCCCACCAAGGGCTCACCTCCTAGGGGTGGAGACTTTTAGTATGTTTACCTCCTAACTAGCCCTAACAAGGTTCCGGAGTCAAACTTCCTGCTTTTGCTCATTCCGTCTACTCCCTTTTTGAGCACTCGTTTAATGGACTGTACTATAGTCGGATCGACGAAAGAATGTGCATGAGTGGTGGGAGGTCATAAGTCCGCTTTTTCCCTCTCTTAACGTGGTTCTCTACTTCTCCTCTTATTATCAAACAACTGCAACCAATAACAGAGAGTGTCACCGATAAAATAGGAGAGGCTTCTCTCAGGTGATGGTGTGGTGGCGGTAAGTCATATGGGCTTAGGGAAAAGAGAGAGGGTAATTTCATGCACATTCTTTCACCCAAAGTTGTATTGGCGATTGTAGCTATCACTAGCGGCGCTAGTGTCGTGTGATAATGAAACCGGTACTCCCCACATATGTTATTTTTAGTGAATGGTTGAACAAGTTTTGTGTTTTTCGTGAAGTGTTTTTTCGTTGTCAACGTCTGAAACATAATGGGAAAAAAGTAGTCAGTTGGCCTAAATTGACGAGAACAGAAGAACATGGCTTCTGTTACATTTATACTCAAAGTCAAGCAAGCTTCCAAGCCTTTCGGCCGTCGACTTTCTCCCAACCTTGGGCTAATTGATAGCTGACACCGTTGAACCCTCAATTTTTGGGAAACATTGAAATGACAATGTTGTGTCTCGTTTACGACGGGAAGAGCAACTAAAGACACAGCAGTTTTCTCTGGATTCACCCTTGAGAAACATCCCACGAGCGCCTTATCATTTCTTTATTCGTACTCGCCAGCTCACCGTTTCGTTTTAGTGCTCAGAGAACGGCACGGGTTCAGCAAAATGGTCGAAAACGTTTTTGAATCGGTGTTTTCGAGTTTTCCTGCTCCAACAAATAGCCGACAGTGAAAGTTTCTGTACAGGTGTACTGCGCACCCGCATAACCGTCTTATTTTCTTGATTCGGTGTGATACCAAAGGTACAATATCGAGGCCTCCTCGTTACCATCGGATTATTTAGCCGTAGTTCACAGTAAAAAAGTGTCATTGATCAACATTTTTGATACATGAACTTCCTCATTGTATAAAACCTTTGTTGTAGTTTGTTGTCAAACGACAACAACAAATCACATGGAGTACCGGACTCAATGTTTCTCAGAAACGCCGCCAGATATCGTATCCCTTAGCTACAATCGCCAGTTTTAGTCTGCTTGAACCAATCATCCACTGTTCATTACTATTATGTCGTGATAGACCCGACATTCATACTTTTCATTTGGTTTAATAAACTATTATTTTTTATTTGTTCACAAGCGTTTTCCGAACCGCCAAATTTTGGGACCAAATGTCATGTGGCACTCTGGCGGGAGCAATTTTCCCTCTAGCTTTAGTGACCACGCGTTATCAGAAGAGAAATGACTTGGTATTTACATGAATTTGCTTTCACCGATCCGACTATAGTACCAATTTTTTTTTTTTTTTTTTTTTCAATTTTTGACACGAACTGGCTCCTCTCCAATTTCAATTTTAGCCTAAAACTTGGGTTTTTATTTTAATATTAGCCGTGATTCAGCGAATTATCTCAATATTAGCCGTGATTTATCATTTTTTCTTACTTTTAGCAGTGAATTAACGCATTTTTTCTATTTAAGCAACGATAATTATCTTTTTTTTCAATTTTAGCTGCAAATAAAAGATTTTTATTATAACTTATAATATACCGTAATATACCGATATATATAATAAGCCGTGAATTAGCGCTTTTCCCTGGTTTTAGCAGTGAATTAGCGCTTTTCATTATATGTATGTATATTAATATTAGCAGCAATTCATTTAATTCTGGCCTTGAATTATATCGTTTTATCTCTTCTTTAGGTTCGTTTCACACATATGCGGTTTCTTGAGGCGCGGTTGCTGCGCGGAGGGTGCCTCCATAGAGATAAAAATGAATGGAGAAAGCTTGGGCTTGAATTTTATTGGCCGTAGTGATTATGGTGGGAGGTGCTCCTTGTGAACCACAAAGTAACCTCAAGTCAAGTTGTTTTTATTTTACATGTCCACTTTGAATATCTAGTTTTCTTTTTTTTCCTTTAAAAGTATACCCAGAAATGCTCACTAGTGAGTTTTTAGATTGTTTTACAGGACATTAATAAAGTGAATAACCGACAACTACTCGGGTGAATCTTTATTCTAAACGGGATGCGCGAGTCGCGAGTTTTTAGACTCTTTTTCCGGATATTTCAACATGCGCAAGTACCTAGCTCCAATCCTCTTCCTAAAATCACGACAGAAGTCTCCGGGTAGTCCATCACTCATGTTTCTTATAGAATATGTCATGTTTGTGTGTTCAAGATAACTTGTTTTTACTGATGTGTTGTGTATTTTTGGGTATGTTTCTTCAGGGGTCGATCCTCTGCTAGTTACGAGAAAAACAGGGCCTAAGAAATCATGAACGTTTATTTCACATAATAGCCTCTCGCAAGCAAGAAACAAAATAATTCAGAAACATTATTTGTACCGGAACAACGAATGAGAAGAACCGTGGATCGAGCACAGCGAGAACTGCATGAGTGTGGCGCCTTTTTGTTCAAATCCTTGTTTCGCAGTCCTCAAGAGACGAAGCGGCTCTTTCTGAACTCGTAACTGTCTCGCCCATGTAATATTTTTCCTAGTATGTTGATGGAACACGATCAGAGCCACTTATTTGAGAAAATAACACCAAAATACACTTGAAAACACGGCTACGTGCCACGAACGATGACATTTACAATGAAATCGTATGAACATCAAGACGCCCACGCTTTGAGAACGAGAGTGACCGAACAATTTCCTCGAAATACCCCTTGTTCATTCTAACTCGGGCTCTTTTTTTGTAATTTTTCATTAATCTCACGAGGGAAGTGAACACTTTTATTGATAACCTGACGATGTAGAGGTAAATTCAAGGTTCTGATGGGTTATTTTGGCGGCCACATTTGTGACAACCCACAAGCCCTTTCAGGCTTTCTGTTATTTACCTCTATGGGTGCCTCGCATGTGTGAACCGAGAAACCTCTTCAAATCGCTGCCGCGTGGAAACCGAATTTCGGTTCACACGTGCGAGGCACCCACCGCGTTCGCGCCGCATAGCAACCGCGCTTCGTTACTCCTGTTCCAAAGAAGAGTTGGATTAAGAGCTACAGCGAGTATCGCCCAATTTTGATCATTCCGGTCTTTACCCGTGTAAAGACCATCTGGTCCTTGCACAGGTGTTCGACTTCCTTGAAGTAAATAACATTCTGGTGGCGATCCAGTTTGGATTCAGGAGGGGCAGATCCACAACTCTGGCCTCTACATGTATGCTACAGTCTGTGTTGGGGCACCTGGAATCTGGTCGGAGCGTCTGCCTCAGGCTATTCGAATTTTCTCGTGCAATCCGTCAGGTTCCTTCAAGGTTATCTCATTCGTTGGCTACAGTGCGTGTCGCTTGAGGGCTCCAGATCTGAGCTCGCTCAGGCTATTAGTCTTGGAGTAAAGCAGGGTTCAATCCTGCGTCCTCTGCTTTTTCTAATATATGTGAACGACCTGTGTCTTTCGTTCTCTCCTCCGCTGTCCGAGATGTTCCTCTATGCCGACGATTCGACGGTTCTGTGCGCTGGGGGTTCAGCGGCTGACCTGTCTAGTAAGCTGGAGTCCGCGTCTGCCTTGATGCAGTATTAGTGCCTCTCTCTCTCTCTCTCTCTGGGGACCTCCTTAAGATGTGGCCACTGGCCAGTACCTAGGCCGTCGCCGGCCCTTACTTGGCCTGAACCCCATCTTTGGCCCGGATTTCCCAGCAGAGCCGGTCCCATCGCTCAGCTCGACCCGTTAGCCGCGACTCTAGGCCAGCCAGAGTTGCGCCAACATCGGGGGACTCGGTCAGGTTTCTCGGGTTGTTCATCAATTCCCGGTTATCTTGGAATAGACATATCGCGGAGCTCTCGTCCCAGCTTTTGAAGTCTATCTTCGTCTTGCGCCGCCTAAGAGCCATGGTATCAGAGGATATGCTGCGCCAAGTTTATCTCGGCCTGTTTAACTCGCGTATGACCTATGGCATTGCTTTATGGGGCAATTTGTCTGTAGGCAAAACAATTTTCAAGTTGCAGAAGGCAGCAGTTCGCATCATGATTCGCCTGCATCCCCGCCGTGAGTGGTTCGTGAGGGCGGGTATCATGTCTTTCTACGGTGCCTACATCTACGCTGTCCTCATTCATGTTCGGTCCAATTGCAACTATTGCAACTCAATTCTTCCTCCCACTCCTACCCCACTAGACGTGGTGGTGACCCCGAAACTTGTACGTCTGGCTACCACTTCACGCGTTGACCCGGAATGTCTTGGCGTAAAACTCCTCAATTTGCTGCCTACCTCTCTCAAGGAGCGTAGCTGTGCCTTAGGCACCTTCAAGGGCCTCCTTCGTCGGATCATTATCCGCAGCGCGCTATATTCTGTCGAGGAGTTCCTCTGCTACCTGCGGAAAGTGAATCTTGACTAGCTGCCTGCGTTGTTGCTTTTTATTTATCCTTTATTTATATTTGTGTTTTCCTTTTTTACGTTGTCTTCCGAATTTTGTTTGTGCCGACAATAAATTATACGATATGATAATAATATGAGAAACCGAGGATGTGTGAAACGAGCCTTAGGCACGGTATGTTTCCTCCAGAATCGCGAATTAGCGTTTTCTCGAGTTTCCCCCCCCCCCCCTGTGAATTAGCGTTTTTCTCCATTTCAGACGTGAACGAGCGATTTTGTTCACTTTCGGTCATGAATTACTGCTTTTTCTCAATTTTAGCCCGAAACTTGCCCCATGAACAGTGCGTTAGCGGTTTTTCTAAATTACCTATTGCCGTAAAAGTGCCACCACTAACAACAAATATGCAAATGGATGCTTTTTTTCGGAATTTCGTTCCTTAATTCATGTAAATAAAACCTAAAAAAGGTAAAAGGGTGAAAAAATAGCTATAGTTTACGAAACTGAGAAAAAAAGGCCGTAATGCGCTCTTAAAAGTGACGGAAATCGCTAGTTTGCAACTAGAGTTGAGAAGAACTTTAATCAGCGGCCACAATGGAGCGAAGGCGCTAATTGGCGTAGGTAAAATTGTGAAAAACGCGTATTTGTGGCCAAAATTGAGAAGAAAAGCTAATTCGTGGCTAAAGATGTGAATTCATGATTTGTGGAGGCTAATTCGCTTTTCGAGCGTTCGAGTTCAACCCCGTGGCTAGAATGGAGCTGAGACGGTAATTAGCGTCTAAAATTGAGAAACAGATCCAATTCTCTTCTTAAATTGATAAAAAGCCTGAATTTGTGCTTATTCGTGACTAAAATTTAGAAGCACTAATTCGCACTAAAATTAGGAAAGAGCGCTAATTAACAGATAAAATTGAGAAAAAGTGTTCATTCGCAGCTTGAATATTAAGAAAACGCCCATTTCTGGTTTCGCCAATGTGCTGTATTCGGTTCAAGCCCGCGGCTAAAAAAGCTAATTCATGAAAAACATTGAGAAAAAGATCTAATTCCAGGAAATCAGCTCTTACTCTCCTTAAACTAGAACTTCCTTGAAACTAGAAAAAGTGCGATCTAAAAACCTAGTCATTTATCGATATTTCCACCAATTTTTACAGATTACTGCAAACTCTGTATAATAAGTAACATCAAATCATGATAAGACGTAATGAGATGATACTGGTGGTTCTGGCTCACGGGCTAATGCCAATAAATAAAAAAATAAAAAATAAATAAATAAAAAGCTCTGATTTGTGCTAAGCCAGGGCAAAAATTGAGAAAAAATCACTTATTCGGGGTTTATGTAAAAACCCTTCTTCGGCTAAATTAAGAAAAAACGCGAATTCGCGGCTAAAATTGATTAAAAGCTCAAATCTGCGGCTAAAATTGAGATAAATCGCTAACTCGTGGCTAAAAAATTGCGGCACTTAAAATTCTGAATCCGGGACCATACGCAGAAACAATAAAATTGGGATAACGCCAATTCTCGGTTTCTATTACGTGGCTAAAATTAAGAAGAAGCGCTAATTCATAGCAAAAGTAAAAAAAATCGTTAATTCACGGTTAAAATTGATAAAAAACGCAAGTTTTAAGGCTAAATTTGTGAAAAAGCTCTAATTTGCAGAGCTAATATTGAGGAAAGGGGCTAATTCGCGGCTAATATGGACAACTACCACTAATTTGCAGCTAATATTTTTAAAAGCTCTCATTTCCAGCTAAAATTGAAAAAAAATCGCTCATTTGCAGCTTAAATTAATATAAATCGCTCGTTGAAAGCTAAATAATTCGGAAAAATCGCAAACTCGCGCGGCTAAAATGGAGTGAGAGCGCCAATTAGATATTTTAAAAAATAAGAAACCTAATTGGCGGCTAAAATTGGCAAAAACTGTTCATCACAGCTCAACTTGAGAAATGCCATTTCAAGGTTTCTGGGGGGGGGGGTGGCGTTAATCTACAGCTGAAATTCAGATAAAACGTTCTAAAATTGGAAGTACTAATCACCACAAAGTAAGTTTTCTGGGTGATTTTAAATTACGGGGTGTAAAAATATTCGCGAAATTGCTTGTTTTCTGCATATTCATTTCCACTAATCGCTTTAAAATGTTCAGCGTGTGCATCTATAGATGCACACAGGGGTCAAGATAAAACCTTTGAGCTGTCACTTATCCAGATCGGTCTATAAAAAGTGACAGACATGCAGGCCGACGTCATGCTGAAAACCGCAGCACTTTTTCTCACGTTTTCGAGGTTGCTGATCGCAAATATGAAATCAGCTCGGAAACGATTTTTTTCCCCCCCAGAGACACCGCACTTGCTGTCCCTACAGGAGCATGGAAGTAAAATCCCTATTACTTCCATGTTTTTCACTTTTTTAAGTTTTTCAGGATCCTTCTCGGTACAGGAGCCGCGCGGGGTCTGTCGGCCCCTCTCTACTGCATGCTACTGAACATTACACATTTTACGGATGTTTTTGACAGGATGGAAGACATTTTGGTGCATTTCTGACGAATTTCGGGCTCGAGTTGACGGGAAAAGCAAAATGTCAGTTGGCAACGATCGAAAATCATGACTCTGTCGAATAGGAATAAGATATTTAGTACAATTTCAGTACTAGGTAGGACAGTCTGTTCAAAGGAAATGTACCTATACTTATTTTTACTATTTTATAAGTAGATTGAGCCAAATTCTTCCATTTTCGTGCTTCGGGACGAATCGTCCTTTCGTTCTCCAGTCACTCTCCTTGGAGCTTATCCTTCTGTTACACTTTGTTACAGTGTGTAATTACCCGGGGGAAAGTTTGATAGCATCTTCCCTCTGTTCAATCCCCGTCTGTTATTTTACTCCCTAATCAACGCTTCCTATTCACCGCCCCCCCCCACGACACTCTTCTTCGTTCGTTTTCAGAGGCTATCTCGCCCCGTTTGAAAGCCTTTGAATGTTGAGAGCTCGTCACACGCTCGATCTGTCGTCGTTTCCCCCCTGCCACGCACCTCCTCTTCATCCGTTACTATGTCTAGATAACACTTTCATCTCGTTCAAAGTAGGCCACTGGGAGAGATTTTCAAGAGAGACGGAAAATTGTGAGTGTGTAAAACTGTCAAAACAACCGCAGAAAGAAGATGCTCTGAGATTTTTTTTGGTCTTGACTAATATAAAAACAAGAAAATCGAGCCCTGCGGAGCCCAACGCGGGGTCAGCGGTTCCACCCACCTCCCACTCCCGCCACTTTTATCAAACGTCAGATTTCAATGGTTTTTCATGTTGTGTTTCAGGAGATAACTTGGAATCTGCAAGAAACGGGGCTTTTGTCAGGATCTGAGGATGACTGAAGAAATGAAGTGAATTCGCCCTCATCGTCTCTGTTGTCATTAATTAATTAATTACGCAAACAAAAAAATCGATGGTTCTAGTTGTATTAACACAAATTTATTAATTAATTACTGTGAAATGTGTATGAAAAGTAAAATTCGATATTTTTACAAGTCACAAGAACTTGTTGACTCGTTCCAGAAATAATAGCAACGGGGGTGGACATTTTTCGTGCTAAAATTCAGGCGACAAATCAGGTGGTCTGTGTGTGTGTGTGAATTTAAGAGCTTACAACTTCTTTACCGTTGATCTAATCCTTGAAAAGCTTTTCCGATGTAACGTTACGGAAGAGGGTCTTGATTGCTTTTGAAGAGGAATGGTTTTCCGGGCGGTGTGGTTGGTGGGGGGGGGAGGGGAGAAAGCAATGGGAAGTTTTGTTTGGAGAATACCCTCGCTCCACTACACCCAACTCCCAACCATAGCGTTTTCTGTCTATCTCAATCTCTGAGTGTACCTAATTTTCATCCTTTAAGAGATAATAAAGTTATCGTCGAAAAGTCAGTTAAGGTGTTGCAAGCAGTTTCTAATAGTTGTTGACGGTACAATGGTGTGAGGAGGTTGGGGCTCCGTAGAAAAGCTGCGCTAAAGTGGATGAGTTGGTGGTGGTGGTGGATGAGGATGAGTGCGAACGAGAGAACATTTTGGCAAGCTGGTCACGAATGGCACAACCCTTGTCAGGTCGTTACCGTGAAATATGAACTTGAAAGTTATAATGCTGATACATACACTCGCACGGGCAAAAATACCGGTGGAAAAGTGGAAGAGAGAGGGAGAGAGAGAGAGAGAGAGTGAGAAAGAGAAAGAAAAAAGGTAACTATCTCCCATGGGAGCCGTCGCAATTTTTTACAGCAGCCGGAAGGTTCTCTCCATTCCAAAAAAAGAGGCACTGTTGAAAGAAAAATGGAGAGAATAAGTGACCCCCCAGTCGTGGTCATTTCCGTGGACCGGACAGTCACCTTCAGAGGGCCAACATGCTCAGATTCAGAGTTGAGTTTTCAATTTCACCCCCGAGGAGCGAGAGGCACCGAATGAGATTCCAAGCGATTCCTTCTTCCATCGTTACTATACGGAAAAACATTCCGGTTCGTCTCGTATTTTACACTTCGTTTACTCAAAAGCCTCGTTGCTTGGCAATTGCAGCCAACCTCCCCTCAACCCACGACGCCTTCGCTCAAATGAGAACCACCACAACCACCACGCACCTCCAAACCAGACACCACACTTTCACCCGTCCAAACAGATATCCGAAACTCCTGTTTTCCGACGAATTAATTAATTCAATTACAAAACTTTCAAGTACATTAAGTCCAGGAAAACATTCTCCCCACTCGCCCTACCCTGAAAGACTCCGGAGGCTATGAATCGATTTGAAACATTATAAGCGTCGTTTATTTAGTGCTATAACACATTCCAACCCCTTTTAACGGTGAAAGGGGACACCTTTAAATTACAATTTCAACAAGCCTTGACAGCGTGTACGTGTGTACTGTGCAAAGTAGTATCAAAAGTTGTTTACGATATTTCACGCTAACATTTTGTTTAATTTATCTCTGAAAATGCTAAAAACTATTGACAACTGACACGAAAAAAAGATGGGAATTGGGACTCAAATTATCTGGCACAAGCCCCTTTCCACCAACCCTCAGAATCTCCAGCGTTGGAGAGCTAAAGTTTGGGAGTTTTAATTTTTCTAATTTTTCACCTCCCACTTCAGCTTCTCACCAGAGATTAGCTTGTCAATGAGCCAGGGAACAACTTTTCCTCAAGGGGGTTTGGGTGGAGAAGAAGAAGAGGGAGCTGTTAACTCAGAAGCCTTTAATCTCGAGAGAGATCAATGAATGGGAAGGCTAGGGGGGCTCAGTTTGTTATGGTTGAGCCTACGAGGAAGGGTGGGGGGGGGCAGCGATTTTCCCTGGGGAATAATAAAAAATAGCCTTGGTGAGAAAACCTGATTGGAAGGAGGGGACTGAGGAGTGTTTTACTAAGCCAAGAAAAGAATAAATTTTCAAAGTAAAATACCCCTTGTTTTCGCTTTTGTGCGAGAAGGTTAAGTGATGACTTTGCCCTAAATTAGGGGACGTCCAACCCATTTTACCAGTATCAACCTCAATTTTCCATCGTTGTTTCTCTATAAGGGTCTGCGACAGTTCAACAATTCTGTCGGCACTGGCGGATGCTATTTCTTTTTTTATTTGTTGTTTTTTTTTATTTCGCCCTTTTCTGTTATAGACCTACAGATAAATTTATAGTTCAACAAGCACAAAAAAAGGTAGGAAGTATTTTCCGTTCTATACCCTCGGCTGGGTTCACTCCCAGTTCCTATTCCCAATGTACCTCTTCACCCCCCTTGCTCTGCCACTTTTCTCTCTCCCCCCATTTAGGTTGTGTTCATCTTTTCACCCTCGCAGAGGATGCGGAAATGACTATACCAGCCATAAAAAAAGGGTTCTCCCTGCGATTCCTGCCTCTTTGACTCGTTTTAAGAGACCACACAGCATTTCCGGCGTCGACCACGCAATATAAAGTCCTAGGGACGCCCTTGGATCTCACTGGCTCACTCTGGTGTCGAGAAAATCGACCGTAATCAAGGACATCGTGAAAATGCTCATTTTTTTCCAGCTTTAAGGAGGACTGACGGCCTCCCTCTGAGGTGTCCCTGAGGGCGCGGTCCATCGGAACTGCTACAATCCTCCCTACGAGTTCAGAGCCCAAAACTCCAAAACTTACAATATCTCTGTAATGAAGACACGAAATTTGAAATCGCGCGGATATTCAGCCAGGAAACATCTGGACTTGGATAGCAGGTCCAGAAACTTGCAATGTTGCAAAAAAAATAAATAAATAAGAATGAAATCTTGTGATTTCTCTGAAATTAAGACCACCAAAATTTCCTGGTTCGTCAAAATTATAAGCCCCGAAACTTGCAGTTTTACAAAAAATGTGAACAGAATTTTTGTAGTTTCACTGAAGTCAAGACCTGAAAATTCTTATTTCATCGAAATTTGCATTTTTACTGAAATTAACATGCGAAACATGCATTTTCGCAGGATTTAAGACCCGAAATTTGCATTGTCGCTGATATCCGGCCATGGAACTTTCAATTTCCGCCGCCGCCGTCACGGTCCGCCGACACAAAAAAGCCCCAAAACTGACTCGTGACTTGCAATGTCACTTAAATTAACACCCGAAGACCCGAAACTTTCAATTTCCCCAATATTCAGCCGGGAAACTTGAAATAATGGACCCGAAAACTCACAAATATTCATCCATGGGTATTTGTCAAAGTATGGGCGCAGTTGGGCCGTCCAAAAAAAAATAATAATAAAATAACCTGAAACTTGAAATTTCGCTGAAGCTTTGTGAACTGAACGCGGTCTTGAAACTTGTAATTCTAAACAACCAATTTTACAGAAATTTGCGTCCAAAATGTTGCAATTTTGTTGCGTGTACGGCATCTGGACCCGTCAACCTACGAAGCGGTTAGACGTCCCGAAATGCAGGCTTACAAAAATCAATTACAAATTTGCGTTTTGGCAGGAATCAAGGCCCGAAGTCTCGAAACTATCAATTTCGCGTAAGTTCAGCGTAGGTCAGCTATGAAACTTGTAATTTCGCTCAAATTAAGACCCACAATCACCCAAACCCGAACGTTCTGACTCATTCAACTTTAAATTTGCATACATGTAAATTCAAATTCAAAGTTAAGTGCACATTTAGGACCGGTTTGGACAGGGTTCACGCCCAAAAGTACCTAAAACTGGAACTTCGATGAAATTAGGACGTTAAACTTGCCAAATCCTGAATATTCACCGATGAAATCTCCAATATCGCGGATATTTACCTTGAAAATGTTGTAATTATGCGGCTATTCGTCAGAATACTTTGGGGCACAGTGTCGTGGTTGACACGGGCTCCACGGTCATTATGAAGGATCGCGAAACTCGAAATTCCGCGGAAATAAATACCAGAAACCAGAAAACTGACCATTTCACAGATTTTCAGCTCAAATTGCTGTAATTTCATGGCTATTTTTGTCAGCCTTTGGGTGCTGTCGCGGATGGCCTTTTATTTAAAAAATGACCCTAAACTTGCAATTTCAGGAAGGGAAAGACCATAAACTATCAATATGCGGGATGTTTAAACCCGAAACTTACATTTTTGCAGGCTATTTCTCTTCATTTTACTAAAACAGAGGTAAAGTTGAAAAGTTTTTCATCAATTTTAGTTCTTTTCCTCAATTTTAGCTAATAATTACCTATTTTCACAATTTTTTAGCCGCAAATTGGTACTAATATGAAAGATTTAGTCCTCTTCACGAATTTGAATTCGTGAAGTGGACTAAATCTTTCATAATACTATAGATCAACCTTCACAACGTCGCCATCACCCATAAAATGGCCGCTAATTAGAGGTTATTTTCCACTTTCAGCGTGTAGGCATTTTCACTTTTGACCCAAGAACAGTACATTAGCGCTTTTCACAATTTCAGCCGTGAATTAGCAGTCCCTCTCCGTTTTTTAGCCTTGAATCAGCTTTGTTTCTCTACCTCACTGAACTCCTACTGACTCCAGAAAAGCCGCGAATTAACGTTTTCTCAATTTTAACCGTGTATTGTTGTTCTGTAGCGTTCTTTCTTGATGGTTCAATTCATTCATTCATTCAGTCAGTCATCCCGCGGCACGGTTTTCTACGCTGCACGGTTTCGGCTGCCACGTATGCATGCATTCATTCGTGTATGGTATTACGCAACGCGGCACGGTAAGCCATTTGGTTGGTCCACTTTCCACTTGTTGGTCCACTGTGATTGGATTAGACCATTGCTTTGGTTGGTCCACTTTGAACCAACCAAAGCAATGGTCCAACCATAGCAATGTCTTCCACGAGCGTTCGTGTAAGTAGGTTCGGTCAGTGAGTTGAATCTTGTTAGTTGTGAACTATGAACTGTGACAATTGTGAAGGTGAGTTATCGCCTAAAAAGGCATTGAAATGTGTTGTGTGTAAAGAACAATTTCATTACAAGTGCACTTCTGTCAAAACAATGGAGAACTTTCGAAAACTAGGCAAAAAGAAGGATGAGTGGAAATGCAACGACTGCAAAAAAGGTAATAAAAAAAAATAAAAATGAAGAGGAAGATAGCTCAGAGAGTGAGGACGAAGGGGCGGATTCGCTTGCCGGGGAAAAGAGTTCCGTTGGGGACATTGTTCTGCGTAAGCTTGAGTCCCTGACTAAAAAAGTTGACGAACTCAAGAATGCTGTGAAGTTTTCATCCAACAAAATTGATGATTTCTCGAAGGAAACGGCGGAATTGAAAAAAATGGTTAAAAAGTTGCAAGAAACAAATGAGGAGCTCGTTTTGTGAAATAAATTGAAAATAAATAAATAAAACTCAAAGAACTATAAATTGTTTGCAGAGGTGACTTTTCTTAAAAATAAAACGAATATTTTGGAACAAAACTCGTTTGAACGTGACCTGGAGATTCATGGGCTTCCTCATACATCCAATGAAGACACGAAGGAGCTGTGCCTGGCTGTAGGAGCAGCTCTGGACCTCAATGCGGACCAGAAGGAAATGGTTTCGGCATTCCGCGTGGGTGGAATGGGTAAAAAGCAAAAAAATATAGTGGTCGTTCGCCTGTTAAGTAATGAAGGAAGAAAGAGATGGATAGAAGCAGGCAAAGCAAAAGGGTTGAAAGTGAAAGACGTCTATCCAAAGTCAGAGGACGAGCAAAAAATTTTCTTCAATGAGCGACTGACTGGATTGAACAGGCGAGTGCTCTGGGTAGCGAGGCTTGTTGCAAGAGAATACAATTATAAGTACGTTTGGGTGAAACAAGGTAAAGTCTTTGTGAAGGAGGGAGAAAATAGTAAAGCAATTCTCGTAAACCCAACAACCTTGAAAAAAATCGACAAGCGGAATAAGTTTGAGAGTGAAATTGCTTCTCTTTTGTAATATATGTATCTACAAAGCTAAAAATGTTCCTTCTGGATAGTTTGTGAAAAAATATGACTTTTGATTTAGAAGAGAGAATAAATGCTTTTTGCCAAGTAAACACAAAAGTCGCGTACACTGTGCAGGAAGTATGTGAAATGATTATTCCTAATGACTTTAAGTTTGTTTTCACTAAATATAAGAAGTATTCATAGGAATTTTGACCACTTTTGCTCTATTTTAGCTTTAATGCGTAGAAACCTAGACTTAATTATATTAGTAGAGGCTTGGCTTAAAGACAGGAAGATTTTTTGTGAATTAAATGGGTATAAGAGATTTGAGACAAAACATAATTTCAATCAAAATAGTGGGGTGGTAGTTTTTTGTAACACAAACCTACCTATTAAAGCAGTAGCAGAGCTCTTTTTAGATGGATGCTCGCATGATTAAAAGTTCAGTTAATTATAGGGAAACGTTGTATTAATGTAATATGTATATATCGTTCACCGAGTCTTGAAGTACTGAATTCGAACTTTTTACAACAGTTAGACGTGGAAATAAAGAACTGTAATGGGGAAGATGTGCTGTTGGTTGGGGATTTGAACATTGATATAATTAATTCCTCACATGTCGCTCAACTAGAATATCTGAAATTGCTTGGTGAATTGGGAATGACTTCGTTTGTGAACGTACCCACAAGAACTGAAGGGGATTCAAAAACGTGTATTGATCACGTATTTTGTAATATTAGGGTCTATCATCTCTCAACTACGATTGGATTGTGATGAAAAAATTAAATTGCCGTATGAGATAACTAAGAATATTTTAAAAATGAAAATTCTAAAACAAAAATTAGAAAACGAAAACTGGCAAGTAGTAACAAGTGAGGTTGATGTTAACTATGCAGCTGAAAAAATGGTAGAATTATTATGCAAATATACACACCAGTCCACTGTTACCATCACATTATCCAGGAACCAAATCAAGTTGAAACCTTGGATGACAAATGGTTTGTTGAAATCTATCAGAAAAAAGGAATCTTTACTTGCTAAGTGCCGGAAACAGCCATTTAATTCCAAGTTGACTAATTACTTTAAAAGGTATCAACAGAAATTGAAGACTTTAATCCAAATTGTCAAACAGAAGTATTTTTCTTCCAAAATTGCTGACGCACAAGGTGATCCGACCAAGACTTGGCAGACTATACAAGAAATAATTGTAAAGGACAGGCAAAATAGCAAAAGTACTCCCTCGTCATTAATTTTGGACAATGTAGAAGTTAGACTAAATGAGAATCCATCTAAAATTGCTGATTATTTCAATGACCACTTTTCGTCAATAGGTGAAAAATTATATTCTAATCTAGGAAAAGAATGTGTTTTGTTGAATCAGGATGGCCAGGTAGGCACTGAGGGAGTCATTACCAGCTCTACTGAATTATTTGAGTTTAAAAAAGTGAAAGTTGAAGAGTTAACGAGAATAATAGATAGTTTAAGGGGTGGTTCTGCTCCTGGAGAGGATGGAATTAGGGTAGCTCACTTGAAATTATTTAAAGCTCACATAATAAAACCATTATTGTACGTGTTGAACCTCAGTTTTAAAAAAGGGTTATTCCCAAATATTTTGAAACGTGCTATTGTTACACCAGTTTTTAAGGGGGGGGTGATTCGACCAATGTAGATAATTATAGACCTATATCTTTAGTTAGTAATATTTCAAAAATATTCGAAAAATGTGTAAAAAGTAGGTTGATGACTTATCTCAAAGAAAATAGACTAATCTCAGAAACGCAGTTCGGCTTTGTAGAGGGTAGAGGCACTCAGGACGCTTTAAGATACTTAGTATCACAAGTAACTTCATCTTTGGACTGTGGTAATAAATGTATTGTGTTATACCTGGACCTTTCAAAAGCCTTTGATTCGATACCACATGCTAACTTAGTGGAAACTTTTAGTAGATATGGCATAAAAAATATGGCTCTTAAATGGCTAACAGACTACTTGAATTCGAGATCCCAGCGAGTGAAGATTTCGAATAATTTTAGCTCAGTAAGGTTTTTGAAGTTTGGTATTCCCCAAGGGACTGTTCTAGGCCCGATTTGCTTTTTGTTGTATATGAATGAAATTTCTTGTCTGAATATTTCAGGGGAATTGGTTTGTTATGCTGATGACACCGCAATTATCGTTGAAGAATGTAACTGGGAGAAAGTTTTTTAAAAAGCTGAATCAATTTTGAAAAAAGTGAAAGTGTGGTTGGGCATGAAAGGGCTTACTCTCAATCAGGGGTGGGAAAAATACTTTAAAAATGTATTTTAAATACAAAGCCCAAAATACTTTCAAAAATGTATTTTAAATACTGAAATACAAATACTTTTTGAATTGTATTTTGAATAAAATACAAATACAATTTAAAATACTTTTCAAAAATTCGATTTCGACGGCAGATAGTGCGAAAAACACGAAAAATAAATAATTCAAAAATATCAGGTCCTTCAATAGACAAGTTGACAAAATGTAGCAGCGCGAAATGGCGATGCGCAAAGAAAAGTAGGCAAGTTGTCACGAAGTATTTAGTACCGAACCGGCGAGCACTGGTGGATCGTGAGCTGAAAAGGAGGTGAGGTCACTGGTGGACCTATTTCGGGGGCGCGGGGCGGAAATCTTCAAGAGGCCCCTAAAAGTCTCTAACTTTGCATAAAACCTCTATTGGTAACCTCTAAGGCCTTTTCCTAATTTTAGCCATGGCCTTTTCCGTATATTGTAGGCAAATTACCGCTATTTCCACAGTCTATCCGCTAAACAGCGCTTATGCCAAGTTTAAACTGCGAATTTCTCCATTTTAGCAACGAATGAGTGCTTTTTGTCAACTTTAACAGCAAAGTAGCGCTTTTCGCCGCAAATTAGCAACTGATTAGCGGGGTAATACCCCCCCCCCCAGACATAAAGACCCCATAAAGACATAAATATGCGCTTTTCCCCAACTTTATCAGCAAAGTAGATTTGGTATCCTGTGAATCAGCGATGTTTCTTTAACTTTCCTCGAGTTGGCGTTTTCCACAATTTCAGCTGCAAATTAGCGATTTTTTCTAACGGTTTACTCAGTATGAGCTGAAAATTACTCAATGTTAGCCGTAAAATTCTCGAAATGTTTACCACAAATTAGCATTTTTTGTTCACCGTAACCATACACTGCGGAATAGCGATTTCGTCTCAGTTTTAGCCGCGAATTTGCGAGTTTTTCACTCATAGCCATAAATTAGCGCTTTTTCTCAATTTTAGCCTGAAAGTCTCCCGAGGAAGCCGGGAATTAACGTATTTCTAATTTTTGACGCAAATTTAAATTTGTCTCAATTTTAGCCGTAAATTAGCGGTTTTTCTTAATTTTAGCAGTGCAGTAGCTATTTCTAGGCCGTTTATTAGCGAATTTTGTTCATTTTAGCCACGAATTGGCGTTTTTCCATATTTTTACTGCAAATCGGCAATTTTGACAGTGAATTAGCACTTTTTGTTTCAATTTAGGCTGAAAATTAACTTTTCTCTTTATTCTAGCCAGAATAATTACTGATTTTCTCTATATTAGCCGCAAATTGGCGGGTTCTTTTACATTCTGGCACCGCATTAGTAATTTTTTTCAATTTTAAATAGGGCTTCATCTCAGTTCTAGCCGTGAATCAGTGTTTTTTCTTTTACTTATAACCATGAATTTGCCGTTTACCTCAATTTTAGCCTCAAAGTTGTTGTCAGAAGGCGGAATTAGAAATTCCAACACACTTTATCCGCGATTATTTTCCTCAATTTTAGCCGTAAATTCGCGTTTTTTTCAACTTTAGCTGCTTTGAAGCGTTTCTATAATCTGTGAATTCGCGAATTAGCTTAATTTTTTAGCCACGAATTCGTGATTTCCTCAAATTTTAGCCGGTAATAACACTTTTTCCCAATTTGAGCTGAAAACGAGAGCTTTTATTTATTTATGACAGGCTAATTATAGTGAAATTTTCAATATTAGCTTTTTTTTGTTTTTTTTTTATACTTCAGTCCCACGTTGGCGTTTTTCCTCATATTTTTGCTATGGATTAGCGTTTATTCTTTAGTTTTAGCCTCAAACAGAAGCTACGCATTTGCGTTTTATCAATTTTTCAAGGTTTAGTGACTTTGTGGGTCGCGCTCTTTTCGGTATACAAAATAACGGCCAACGAAAAATTTAGAGATCTTTTTTATAACGACAATGACAAATTTGGAAAATACGAACTCGCGATCAAACTGACTAATGTTGTTTTTTTGACATAATACATATTTGTTATTTTTGAAAATAAAAATTGAGGTTTGTTAGCTCTTGGCGCGCTACAACTTTAACCAATTTTGGCCACGGGTTAGCGCTTTTAATCAATTTTAGCAGTGCAGTAGGGATTCTTTCGTTTGTTTGGCGATTTTTCTCCATTTTAGCCACGATTTGGCGTTTTCCTCATTTTCAGCTGCAGTTTAGCCATTTTTTAGCAGCCAATTAGCACTTTTTTCTCAGTTTGAGTTGAAAATTAGTGTTTTTCTTAAAGTTGGCCCCGCTAATTAATATTTTTGTCGATTCTAGCCGCGTAGTTTTTTTAGGTTTTAGCCCGCGTGAGCAATTTTTTTCTACGGATTAGCGCTGTTTCTCAGTTTGAGCCTCCATTCTTTCAGAATCTATACAGATTTTCGTTTTCTCAATTTCAGCCGCGAATTATTGATTTTTCTTCATTTCAGCTGTGAAATAGCGTTTTCTGATAATTTTGCAGCGAATTAGCACATTATCTATTCTCTTTTTCTTTTTTTTTATTAATAGGCGATTTTTCGTCATTTGAGTTGTGAATTTGCCATTTTGGTCCAGTTTAAACTCGAATTAGCTTTGTTTTTCGCAATAATTGCCACGAGTTTTGTTTACTTGTACATCTTTGTGTACTTGTAGGCTAGGGCTCTGTATGATCCATTTTTGTGCAAAGTTTCCATCCGCTAGCATCATTTTTGCGGCAGTTGTGCTAACAAGGAATTCGGAACTTCCACCTCCCACCATGACTACCCTTCCCTCTCCACTTTTTCGAAAAATGAAAACGTCAATCGAAGGCTGTTATTACACCGGGTTTTTGTGCCAAATATGGTGTCACTAAGTTAGGTTATACTGGTGAATGGTGGCGAAGAAGTGGAAACTAAAGAACGCTGATATTAAAAGTATTTTTATTTGTATTTTCGTTAAGTGTGAAATACAAAATACTTTTGAAAATGTATTTCAAATACAAAGCCCAAAATACTTTCAAAAATGTATTTTAAATACAGAAATACAAATACTTTTCCAAAAGTATTTAAATACAATTACAAAATACGTATTTTGTATTTAAAATACAAAGTATTTTAAATACTCAAGTATCTTGCCCACCCCTGCTCTCAATGTAAATAAAATAACTTTTTCAACTTACTCATTGACTCCATCAGGCCAACCTGAAGATAATTGCTTATACTTACATGTTAGTGGCTGTCCAGGCACTGAACAAATTTGTATGGTTACTTGTAAAAAAATTGAAAGAGTAAGTGTTGTCAAGTATCTGGGAATTTATATCGACAAATACTTTAGGTGGGATAAACAAATTGAAAATTTGACCAGTCGTGCCAGGAAACTTATTTATGTAAAGTAATTAAAGATTATTTGAGTACAAACATTCAAGTTTTATTAATGGCCGACTAGTTTCGGAGTAGACTGCACTCCATTTTCGAGGCCGAAACAACTAAAAGGAGACATCACAACAATCAACAAGAATTCTCAACAATTATTAAAAATCTAGCTTAACGTTTACTCACATCTCTTTGACAAACGTCTCACGCAAAATTCCCAAAAATCCCGGCGACGGATGTACAAGGAAACTTGTTTCTGTACTAAATGATTTAAACCCTTTTATCTTTCAAGACAGAGAGCCACACCCCCTCAACCCACTCCCATATCTGCTTTTTCCACCACTTCTCTTATACATTGCCAAAACGTTCTTATACGGTTCTACTCCAACACTATCCACCTGAAAATTGACAGTTTTTTCCCCCAAATTTATATGTAATTTTTCCAAGACTTTTAATTTTTCGCAGTTGTTCTCCCGATCCAATATACTAACGTCTTTAAAATTAAAAATATGCCCCGTTTTATTATGATGTTCACTAAGCCCAGTATTATTTTTTCTATTTTTAGTATCACAAACGTGTTGAGCTATTCTATTTTTTAACTTTTGCGTAGTCATCCCTATGTAGCAACCTTCACACCCCCCACAATTAATTTTATATACCACATTATTCTTTTGAGTAATATTATCTTTGTCTTTAAAAGCTGGAAAAATAGTCTTAAGTGAGTTATTCAACTTGAAAGCTATATCTATATTATTGACTGAACAAAATTCTTTTAATAAGTTTTTAATCGTATACGAAATACCCTCTATAAACGTAATACCCATTTTACATCTTAAATTTGTATTCATAACCTCACTTTCAATATTATTAACCGACTTTAATTTGTTAATTTCATTTTTAACAAGCTTTTTCACTAGTCCCGGAGGGTAATCGTTCTTTATAAACATATTTTCCACCTTTTTTATGTTATCTTGATGATAACAATCTTCACTTAACAATAACATTTTTCTTGTTTGGTTCTTAACAATATTAACTTTCATGTGGTACGGGTGGTTCGAGTAATAATTCAATATTCTGTTTGATGCAGTTTCTTTTTTGTACCAATTCGTTTTAATCTCACCATTTTCTAATCTAGTGAGCGTCATATCTAAAAAATTTAATTCATTGTTAATTTCACGTTCAGCCGTAAATTTAATATTAGGGTGAGCACAATTCAACTCGTTAATTAAGGGTATTATATGTTCTTTTTTAACGCAAGCTATGGAATCGTCAACATAAATTTTTAAAAAATCAACTTTTAACTTACTTTTCAGTAAAACGTCATTAATAAGCTTATCTACGTAAATACCAGCTAAAAGAGGCGATAGACAGCCTCCCATGCTTAAACCATTTTTTTGTTCATATATAGTTCCATTAAAAATAAAATAATTATTAAAAACACAGAAACGTAGTATATTAAAAAATAACTCTTTTGGAATTTTAGTATGCTGTTTTATGATTGACCATTTTGACTCGATGTATGCTAAAACCTCCGTTACCGGAATGCTAGGGCTCGTATTTACTTATTTATGTGTTTTCTAGAATTTGGAATAGTTTATCGAGGACTTGGTTAAGGAATGCATATTTTGCTTTGTGTCAGGCATTGCTTCAGTACGGTATTATTGCTTGGGGTGCAGCTGGAAAAACATTACTTTTACCTTTATATAAAGTGCAAAAGGCAATATTACGGGTGATTTTTAGAAAAACATTTTTGGCCCCAAGTTAACCCCTATTTAGGGAGTTGAAAGTTTGCAGTATATTTCAGCTGTTTGTGAAGGTAGCAATTGTCTGTCTAGTGAAAGAAAGACGAGTTACTACATTTGGGCACTCATTTGAAACTAGATCGAAGGAGAATTTGCTCATTCCATACCCTTCCTATGTCACCTCACTAGCCCAAAAACAATGGTTCTACATTGGTGTACAATATTTCAATTGTTTCCCCTAACTATAAAAACTAAATGGGAGTTGCAGTGTTTCAAAAGGATTTTGAACATTTTTTTGTGTGACAATTATATTTTTGTAAAAAAGTAGTAATTTGATAGCTTAATTTTGTTACCACTTTTTGTTAGTTTTCGATTCTTTAATGAAGATATATTCCTAATGGTACTTTTTATATTTCTTATATTTGTTGTATTGCTCCTGGTTCTGTTTAATGGTTCTTTTGTCAGCATAAAAGTACAGCTTATTCTTTTTAACCTACTAGCTTATTTTTCTTTCAGATAAGAGACTCCTTCCCTCATGCGCGGGTTTTTTTCCCATTTGAGGGAGGACATTTTTATTATGTATACGAAATAGTATTTTTTATCATTGGAACATATGAGCTCAGGGGGCCTATTCTCTAACAACAAGCAATATTTTTTTCGCCAGCCATGTGTCTATTTCATTCATTTGTTTGAAGAAAATTAATGAAATAAACATATGACTGCGAAAAAGCTATTGCTTCGAAGTTAGAGAATAGGCCCCCAGGAATCAATCGACTATGAAGGGCAAAACAAAAACGACACTTTTATCGAGTTACGACGTTTCGACGGTGGAATTTCCCCGTCCTCATCAGGAATCAAAACATGTATTTTCTATATTCGATCCACATAGTCCGTGTCAGCATCAATCCACATTTACGTGCCACCCTAGTAACATTAACAAATTCATCCAAATTATACAGGAACTTGTTATATATATTTTATAGCTGCTATTGGTAACTGCTAGTTGTACACTCCGTCCAGAACTCATCAATTTTTTTTCAAAATAAAAATAAATTAATGTATATAAAACAATCTATCGACTAGCCAAATGACTATAGTCGGGTCGGTGAAAGAATGTGCATGAAATCACCCTCTCTCCTTTCCCTAAACCCATATGACTTACGGCTACCACACCATCACCTGAGAGGAGCCTCTCCTATTTTATCGGTAAAACTCTCTGTTATTGGTTGCAGTAGTTTGATAATAAGAGGAGAAATAGAGAACCACGTTAAGAGAGGGAAAAAGCGGGCTTATGGCCTCCCACCACTCATGCACATTCTTTCGCCGATCCGACTATAGAAGAAATAACAATAAACGTGTTTATTAGTTGTCAATAACGACCCACATGAATTCTGATATAAGTTTTTACATTGTAATCGTGATTAGTTGTTGATCTTGGTTTAAAAAGTTGGTGAAATCGGGCCTAAAACAACATATTTGATCTCTGATTTCGCTCACAAAAAAAACTAACTTGGCGGAATTAACTCGCCAAAAACACATCCTATCTGACTTAGTAAAAAATAAAAAATGTTTCGCGGGCTAGACGCGTCAAAAAAAATGTCGCTGATTTCACACACTTGAAAAAATCATTGTCACGGGTCCGGTTTTACTAAAAACCCAATCTCGCGGGTTTTTGTCATTGAAAACCCAATTTCTCGGATTTTGTACACTAAAAAACTATTTTCGCAGGTCTGACTCTAAAAATACACAATTTTGCGAATTTTTCTCGGCAAAAATTCAACAAGTTGTTTCTTAGACCTCTCACACTAAAACACCTATTTCATAGGAATTTCGTTGCTTGAAACCCCAATTTCACGGGATTGGATTGGTAGATGAAAAATACCACTTTCGCACCACGACCAATTTTCGCACTTGTGTCACACTGAAAATTTAATTATTTTTCAATTTTTGTTCGCTAAAAAACAAATTTCGCGGATTCCGCTCACTTGAAAAACATATTAGCGAACCTGGCTCACTAAAACGCGGCAATATCGCAGGTTTTACTCGTCGAAGAACCATTTTCGCGGGTCTGGCTCTGGATCAGTGAATTCCTAGCTACGTGGGTTTCGGCTACGCTATAATTATTGCTGGAAATTAAACTTCTCGAGGTAAGTCTCATTGAAATGATCCGTTTCACTGATTTCTGTCTGGTTTCTGGTTGATTGTGGAGGTGGGGGGTGAATTTGAAACGTCTCTAGCTCTATTCGCCAGGAAATTGCCGTTAGCGTGAGGGGGGGGGGATGCAAGCCCCTTCTGTCCCAGACATCATCCTAGGAACTTTCCAGACAACATCATCCGAGGAACTTTCCAGACAATCTGCCTTTTCCCAAGATCAAGAGGTTTACTATGCGCTTATTGATGGACTGTAAGTTGACAGTTTACAGGCTTGTGACGAACTGTTAGTCACTATACTACACTGGAAGGATGCAGTTTGAGGGGCTTAAATTACCGAGCCTAGGGGCCACCCAGAGGGGACCGAAATTTCATTTTTAAGTCCGGTAGTTTCACTTTTTGAAAAACATTGTCAGTTTTTGGACAGAATATACAGAATATAAGGCTACAACGACCGTTTCCCAGCATCTAACTGTTAGTTTTTGACGGGTAACGACCCCTTATTGTGCAAATTCAGTTAATGGTTGTGACAATTTCCATTCCAATAATTCCAGTATTTTCCCAGTGAACGACGTGTGGTGGTTGGTTGAAGGAAGTTGTTGATTCACAATTTGTGACAAATCACTCTCTCAAATGGTCGGTGGGGGAGTGAAGGGGAAGCTTCTCTGTAACTGACGTAAACCAATCTTGGAGTATTCACGTGTAAACAGATTAGACGTGAATTTCTCCGCGTCGCGTTTCCGAATCGATCTCCTCATCACCAACCCCTTCGAACACTTTAACATCGGTTGACATTGAAAATCCTACGAGAGATGGGCGTGTACGTGAATCTTTTGAATGATGAAACGACCGGTTTACTAAACCATAAACACTAGGTACCGGGCGCTTTAAACTAGCTCTTTTAATCGAGTTAATTAATTTTGTTGCCTTTTGAATTATACACTCCGACTATAAAAGGAGCCCAAAGTCTTTCAAAGAATGATCGTTGGGCGACGGGTGGGCTCGGTTAAATCGCTTTTTCTCTCCAAGTCCATTAAATTTCTCGAGGTTATTTAAACCCCCCCACCCACCCACCCTAACCAGAAATTCAGCTTAAGTGAATTAATGTTCTAGACGACGACGGTGAAGAGATGATGGGCCTCATAGTGGGTGCATAGTGGGGAGGGGGTAAATCTCTCTCATTTTCATTGCCTATAGTTGTTAAAACTTCAAAAATGGGTGAAATCGATGAGCGCTTGCACCTCAGAAACGTATTGCCAAATTCCAGACTGTCAATTATTATCTAAAAAAAAATCGAACTATTTTTGTTTGGTAGGAAGCGCTAGATCCCTAGCTCCTAACTATGTACTTGCTCGACCCATACACCATCGTCAATCTCACTCAGTCGCTTTTTAAAGGGACAAACTTATCGGGTTTCTTTCCATTCCCATTCTAGAGATTCATCTTCATTCCTTTTTTTTTATTATGCAGAAAAGAGAGACAAACTTTATCTTGCCCTCTCCCCGCCCCCATCCACTATTATCCAGGCACTGCTTGAAAAAGTCATTTCTCGTTTAGGGCATCAGGTAAAACAGTCATACTCTACAGTGAGGGTTTTCTCTGAAGGTTTTTTTTTTTCTTATTTCCCGGAATATCGACCACATCCAACGTCCTTAATGTTTTTCCTCGGTGGAGCTTGCTCATCCTCTAATTTGGAAACGCGTTTTCCTTGGTTGGTGGTGGTGGGGGGAGGGGCTTAAGAGATGCAAAGAGAGTAAAAGCAAAGAAAAAAAATCTGATCCATTCTTGATAGTTGTGCCGGGGAGATATAATAAAGTTTTTTCAAGGTTCTATCATTTATTTATTTTTCGTCTTCAGAACGGTATAAGTCGCGTCACGTACTCTCTTCTTCTCCGCCCCGCCACAAACACAAAATCCCTGAGATGCGGCCCTGCGATGACGGGTGAGGTGCCAGGGAGGTGTGTCATGTCGTTAAAAACGAGGTCATTTCTCCAGACGAGCGCCTATAATAAGAACAAACGTTCACCCCCCCCCCCCCCCGTTTTGCCAAACCAATGTGAGGGTTTTCCTTGATTATAAGGGGACTGAATATTATAAATTTACGGAGTATCTTGGTAAGTCGTAATTAAAGTTGTAAATCACACTTTTAACAAGCTGTAGTGGTACCTATCTTTATTAACGCGGTTAGGGGGGAGGAGGGAGTCAATTGTAGCACCCTTAAGACTCTTTGTAGCGCACCAAAATCTAATTGCAAAAAAAAAAAAAAAAAATAAAAAATAAAAAAACAAGGTCACCCAACTATGAGAAAAGGCAAAAAAAAATCCGAAAGTCTTCCTTCCTTCTTCCGACGAGCTTTGAGTTTTTTAACGATCTCTTTAAAATCTCTCTCGGAGGATGTCATGAACCGCCGCCCATTAACGTAAAGGGATAGCGTTTGCTTTTCGGTTCCCTTCCCGTCTGATATTGCGTCCATTAAGCCGTCTTTTCTCAAAAGTAAACTGTTCGTGAAAGGCTCCACTTTGCTATCCCCCCCCCCTCACATGGCTCTTATGTATCGCGTTACACGCTGTTTTTACAAGTAAAAAATGGTGCCGCGCCGTGATATCTTCACTTGTTTAAATATTTAAATAACAAATTTTGTTTAATTGAGCTGAATTCCCCAAAATTTTAATCAGTCGGTGTACTTTAGGTGGCGAACGTACTGCGAGCAGTGATTCTCAACCTGGGGGGCTCAAGCGATTCTGCAGAGGGGGCGTGAACTTTTCCCCATGACCTTAAGTTTGAGACCAATCATACAAATATTGGAAACTTCAGAAACGTACATTTTTGTTTCTTTACACTGCCCCTGAGTCCCTCAGCCCATACTCAATAATTGAGAAATGTAGTCGGCAGGCACGTTGAGAGGGGGGGGGCACTTGTTTCTTTATCCCCGGGCCCGGTTTTTCTTGATTTCGAAAATCAAGAAAAGGAAAAAAAGAAGGAAAAGCTTTACTGGGAATTCAACTGTGGTTGGACCTTTGCTGTGGTTGGACCTTTGTTGTGGTTAGACCCTTGATGTGGTTGGACCTATGCAGTGGTTTGACCTTGGCTGTGGTTGAGACCTTTGCAGTGGTTGGACCTTTGTAGTGTTAAGACCTTTGCTGTGGTTGGACCTTTGCTGTGGTTGGACCTTTGCTGTGGTTGGACCTTTGCTGTGGTTGGACCTTTGCTGTTGTTAGACCCTTGATGTGGTTGTACCTATGCAGTGGTTTGACCTTGGCTGTGGTTGAGACCTTTACAGTGGTTGGACCTTTGCTGTGGCGGAGCTTTGCTTCGGTTGGACAATTGCCGTGGTTGGACCTTAGCTGTGGCTGGGCCTTCATTGTCCTTGAGATGTTGCTGTCGTTGGAGGTTCTACTGTAATTATGGCTTCGCTGGGGTTGAAACCATGGCTTTGGTTGGCCTTCATGTTGGTTTTGGAAGTTGGCTGCGATTGACGCTTTACTGTGGCTTTATGTAAGCCTTTCGAGAAAAAAAGCGAGGGTGCGGCACTGGGTCTGTTACTCACCAAGGTGAAAGTGCCTCATTGAGTTTCGTCCCTGGGCTCGAATATTCTATCCACGGTCCTGGTAGTTGGGTCCCGATCAAAATGCACCAAACGGGGCTGTAGTTGCCCTTAAAAGTGGTCATAAATCAATACCTAGAAGTGGTCAACGAAATCCTTGCCATTTCGTTAAATTTTTTCGGCTCCAAGGCGGTCAACCGTGTTCCGTGAGCGTGGAAACTCTTCGTTGCACTTACGAGTTTTCGATTACGTGAGCACTGCCTTTATACGTTCTGAAAAGTGTGCATGAGGCCAAAAACGGTGCGTTCCTTCGTGATTTAACCAGAATCGAAGCTTTTCGTGGTTTCGGGTCTTTGACATGTCTGTTTAAAAAAAAACACAATGATGGTGGGGGGGGGGGCGAAACAAATTTTCATAGTCCAAGGGGGGCGTGACCGTGAAAAGGTTGGGAACGACTGTACTAGTGCGAAACGATATCGTTTCGACATCGGCGTAGCCAGCGGGGGGGCAGGGGTGGGCAGTTGCCTTCCCCTAGAATCAAAAGCGCGGATTTCGTGGGGCAGCTGTCTATTTCAAAAATCCATCAATCCAAGTTCAAGTCAAAAGTTCAAATCCAACAGGACTGCCACATTTTCAAACATTAAAACTTTCACAAGACTTGCTCAGCAACAGAACTAATACCTCGAATTTGCTCACTAATACACTTTCGCTGTTTTGTACTGTGGTGAAAACCAAATTTAATAAAGAACGATAAAGATGTTGGGGACTGGACCAACCAAACAATCAAGGAAAATTACTCGGAAGGTGCGGTCCAGTCTCCGTTTCGACCTCAGACCTTCAGCTACCTGAGCTACTCGGTCCTGGTTTCATCAGCCCGGCAATAGAGACGAGTAAGGAGCCGATGGACTGCCCCTCAACTGATGAGAACCGTGAGGGCGAAACGGGGAGGGACTGGGGATGTTGTGGCTATAGGCGCCACGGCCGACCACAATAAAGAGCGACAAAGATGTTGGGGGCTGGACCCACCAAACAATCATGAAAAATTGCACCGAAGGTGCAATCCATTCAATTTCATGGATTTATGTTGCTAATAAACCAATTTTGCGAAGTGGCCGAAATTTTGAGACAGAGTTCACTGATTTTGCTCACTACAATCCGATTTTAGCTGGTTTGACTCATTAAGTAACCAATTTCTCGGACTTTTGTCACTGATTACCCAATTTCGCCTATTATTCACTGTATAAAACATTTTCCCGAATCCAGCTCACGAAAAAAAAAGTTTTAAAGATTCTACTTGCTAAACCATTTTGGTGGTTATTACCAAAAAAAAGAACAAAACAAAAAAAAACGCAAATTTTCGAGCCTGGAAATCAAGTTTTGTGGTGATGCTACATTCAAAAACAAATTTTGCACATGGAAACGCCAATTTTTCGCGTTTTCCTCGCTAATAAACCATTTTTGTGAGGGTTTAGGCTTGCTTCACGAGGTTTCCTCTTTCAAAAATTCAAAAACGTTACAATTGCGTTGATTTTGCACTGTTATAAACCATAGTCGCGATTCTGGCTCACTAAAACGTCAATTTCAGGGGTTTTTTTCTCGTTATTAAAGAACCATATTCGCGAGCATTTATGCCCACTGCACAATTTCGTGGGTTCTGGCTAGCTAAAACCGTGTTTATGGTGGGAGAGGAAATGCCAGCTTTATATACCGTCTCACGTCAGGTCTAAAATTTAAAGTTTAGCTCCAAAAAGAATCATCACTTTCCGGGGAAAGAAGTTTTCAGTTTTTCGACGTAAAAATCTTCAAATAGAGGGCTTCAAACGACAGTTTTCCAGCAGATATTTTTTTTTTTGACGGATAGTGGCCCTTTCTATAAAAATTTAGTCTATGATGACCTTGAATTGACGTGATTCTAACCCCAGATCCTGTTATAAGCCTGCGAAAAGGCAATGGTGCATCTGATAATTTCGCCAGTGAAGCTGCCCACAGGCGTGGATCCAGTTTTTCTCAAGAGGAGTTGCACAGAGTTTTTTTTACCCCATTTTACTCGTAAATGAGCACTATTTTTAGCCTCGAATTGACATTTTTCCTTAATTTTAGCTGTAACTGAGTGTTATTTCTCAAGTACACCTCGAACTAGCCAATTCTCTTCATTTTAGCCGTGAAAATGTCTCAGAAAAAACCGTGAAATAACGCATTTTTGATTTACTAATTCAATTTCGGCCAGCACAGGGCATCATCGCCTAACCGCGAATTGGTGCGTTCTGTCAATTTCAGCCGCAAAAGAGCAAGCAGTTTCCCTCAATTTGACCTGTGGATGAACGCTATTTCTCAATTTTAGTCACGACAATGCCACCAATCAACAACAAACGGAGACAAATTTGTCCAATGTTGTTTCCCTTAATTTTAGCCGAAAATTAGTGCTTTTTCTCAATTCTGTCTTGAGCAATATTTTCCCCCCTTAAAATTTTAGCCGTGACAAGGTCCACATAATCCGTAAGCTAGCTGAATTTTATTAATTTTGACCCGGACGCTGCATCGCAAAACCTTGAAATGGGTGTTTTTCTCGATTTTAGTCGTGAATAAGCGCTTTTTCAAAAATGTATGCGCTAAAGTCGCGCTCTATCTCAATTTTACCCGCAAACTTGCATATGTATGTATACAAACGGTCAATTAGCACTTTTTCGCAATGTCTACCGAGATGTTGGTTCGAGATACCCCGAACTGGCGCCTTTTCTCAATTTTACCTGCGTGAATGAGCTTTATTTCTCAATTTTAGTCGTGTAAAGAGCGCTATGTATACACCGTGAGTTAGCGTATTTTCTTATGGCGTTTTCTATTCATTGCAATGCATTTGTGTGGTGTAAGTTTTCCCACCCGTCCTCTCTGAATTGAAACATAATTTTGTTTATGGAGAGGACGCTGCACTACATTTGTGTAGAGTTGAATGGAAATCGCTATTAATTTCTGCCCGGACTTTGCATCGCGAGACCGCAGATTGGTGTGTTTTCTAAATTTCAACCGCGAATAATGAGATTTATTTCTCAAGTTTAACTTAAATCAGGGCTATTTCTCAATTTAAGCTGTGAATGAGTGTTTTTTCTCAGTCTTAGCCGCAAAATGTCCTTTTCTTGATCAGTGAACAGATCTGTGCCTGGCTGCCCACCCCTTGATCACGGCCGGGCTACACCTCTGATCGGCGACGCTAATTAACAACGTCTAGGACAGATAGAAACAACTGGAAATGTGTCAGAGTGATGTAGAAACGATGCTGTATCGCCACAGTATGGACGCCGTCTTAGACGTTCTAAAACGACAAGAAATTGTTCAATTCAAGTTTCTAGCCCTTTCAATACGTTTTCTGTTTTATTTATGGTGAATTTCACCACCTGGAGTTAGGTTAGTGTTACCAAACCCTAACATTGTTTACAAAAAATGGAACGCCTTTTTTTCGTTAATTATGAGTTATTGTAACTCAAACCTTAAATCTCGGTGGTGAAATCCACCATTAAGCGAATAAATTTCGATTATAAATAAATATCCTCGAGAATACTATGCAGGTCACGAACACTTGAACACGTTGATTAGGCTCTTTGAAATGAACCCCCCCCCCTCTTTCCTACCAAGTATGGTCTGCACAATTAAAGGAGAAGCTGTTTGCTTCTGGATGGGTGGGGCGCAGTGGGGGTCTAGGTCGATGAAACGGTCAAAGATGAGCGGAAGAGCGGCTAGGCGAGGCGTATATAAACACACCAAGAGCGGCAAATGAAAACTCCTCCCTTCAACCCCATCCCCCCACCCTCATCCAGTACCATTTTCATTTGCCCTCGAGTCGCTCTCGTTTTTCGGCAGAATGGGATGAATGAAGGATACGGGGAAGAACTGTTAAACAGAAGGGCTTGAAGAGGGAAAATACTCAATTGAAATTAATTTGCCGACTGCTAATTCGCTATTTATTTCGCTCTCCGTTCAGTGCGGGGAAAGGTCTGTGCTCTCCCGAACCCCACAACCAAAACGTCCCCTTTTTAACCTCGAGTTTTTCTTTAGAATGTTTTGAGCACCACCAGCGCGTACTGAATTCAAATTACGTTTTCAAAAACGCACAGTACGCTGCCGTTCAGCCAAACGATAATTTCAACCAAAGGCTATACAGTCACCCGTGTGACCGAGCAGACTTAAAGGCCGTAGCCTATCTTCAAAACGCTCCATCGTGTGTCCCTGAAAACGTTCAATTCTCCTTCTATTTCAAAAAACGACAAGTAAGACAGTCTAAAACTCCAAATTTATGCTAATCACGACCATATTTTTGCTTTTTATGAATATAACCCTCTGCCACGAGAGAATTCATTTCTCCCCCTATTAATTTGCGTTAAAAGAGAACGAAATTCCTCTGGTAGGAAAGCCTTTCCACTGAATTCATTGCTTTCTAAAAGGGCTTGTCGACCCCGCCCCACCCACCCAAACGCCACTACATTCAACCCGAAGCCGTTGGGAAACATTCATTGTGCTTAAGAAGGAAAAGGCAGCGGTGGAGGAGGTGAAGTAGCTGTAAAGACCATTCGAGTGTCTCAGAGAACAGTTTGAAACGTTGTTTGGAGTGCACCCTGTTGGGGGGGGGGTGGAGGGGAGGCATGTAAACTCCACTCTGAGCCAAATGAGGATTTTCAGTATTAAAAGACCAATCGAAAGTTCTCTTTTTTCGAATTTCAGGTTATAATATTACCTTCCTGGACGCCGGTGAAAGGAAATTCTTTGCCTTTTTTTTTTTTTTTTTTTTTTTTGCGTGTTTCAACAGTGTGACGGATTGTCGTTGAAACAAAGCTGAACCAACAAACCCTTTTACGGCAACCTTTCCATCAGGCGTGTAATAATAAATGCTACATCCCCCCCCCCAGCACCTCTCACAACACATCCCATCCGGAGGTTTTCAACCTCCTTTTCATCACGGCCTCCAGTCACTTGTGTTGTGAACGTGGGGGAGGGGGGACAAAGTCTTTGGTGAAACTTGCCTTTTCCCTTCCCTAGCGTTTTGATCGATGAAGAGCGATGCGAGCAGGGTACTACGTAACATTCTATTATTAAAGAAAAATAACGCCCGCCAATGTTCCGGGGTCTGACTGTCATTTGTTAAGCAAACGCCTGTTTTTAAACCGACAGGAAATTAATATTCTCCGGGGCTAAACGTGTGTATAGTTTCCTCGGAATAAATTGTCAGTATTTGAAGTCAATTTTATATTATACGACGACAGAGCAGTTCACGTGGCTCTCCCACGTACAACCCGCGTCACACCGCTTTCTCAACGCAAATGCGCGGTTAAAATTGAGAAAACTTTAATTCGCGATTTCTGGGGTCAACTTGGTGGCTAAAAAAGAGGAAAAGCGCTAATTCATTGCTGAAATTGTGAAACGTGCTAATTCACCGTTATTGGATCGAGTCCGCAACTGAATAAAAACGCTCGTTCAACGCTAAAAATGAAAAAACAACTAAATTGCTTCTAAAATAGTGAAAATCACCAAATCTCCAATCACATTGAGAAAAAACGCTAAATCACAGCTAAAATTGATGAACAAATTTTCAATTTCACCAGAACTCGAAGGTAATGGAGATAAATTGCCACAAAATTACATCATTCGGTGCTAAATATCTGCGACATTGTGAGTTTAGGGTCAAGTATCCTAAGTTTATGGTCTTGCTCTTCGCGAAATTGCCAGTCTCATCATATACATATATTATATTATGTGTGTGCTACGGACCCAGGGCTACAGCCTGCCTCGACAGTACACGAAGACTGACCACAGAAGACAGGCCACGGAAATACAGCACTCTGACAATGAGCCGAAAATCTGTGGAATGGCCACTTTCGGCTTTAATCATCGATGAAATTACTGTAGTTTCCGATATTACTTTTGCAGAATTGTCAGTTTTTTTTGTTTTTTTCGAGTTTCGGGAATCTTTAATAGTGACTGCGAAACGCCGGACTGGCCGGCCACAGCAGGGCTCTAAGCCCAAGGGTGGCCAACCCAGGCGGGCCATTCACAATGGTCCACATATAGCCTTAGTGGTAAATTATCCCCCTCGCCCCTCGGATTTTTGTGCATTGAGAAAAATAACTGCGATTCACGGACAGAAGTGTGAATAAGTGCTAAATCACGGATAAAATTAAGAAAAATACAAAGATAATTCGCGAGGTAGAACGTTACTTCACGGCTAAAATTGATGAAAAGCTCTAAAGTCGCGGATAAAGTGTAACAAAAAAACAGTAATTCGCGTTTGAAATACACGAAACGCGCTAATTCACGGATAAAATAATGAAAAATCGATAATTCACCAAGGTTTTGAGAAAAAGCGCTAATTCACGCCTAAAATTACGAAAACATGAATTCTCGGCTTATTCAGAGCACAAGTTCGTGGCTCAACCTGAAAAAACGCTAATTCGTGGCTCAAAGAGAGAAAAAACAGCTAATTCGCTGGTAAAATTAAGAAAAAGTGCTAATTCACGGATGAAATTGGGGAAAATCACTATTTAGCGGCTAAAATCACGTATTCACGGCTAAAATGGAGAATAAATTGTGAAAAAAAAAGAGGCTAGAATGCAAACGACAATTTCCAGTTTCTGAAGGCACTGCGAAAAAACGCTAATCCGCAGCGAAAAGATAAACAAATCGCTAACTCGCAGCCAAAAGTAAGAAGTGAACAAAAGTTGCTAATTAATGGATGAAATTGAGAAAATTCCCTAATTCGCAAAATTATGATAAATCGCTAATTCACGGATAAAATGGTAATTCGCGACTAAATTCTGAAGGCAACTTCGAGGCTGAACTAAATCGCTAAAATCCACGGCTACATCAGGTTAATGCGCTAATTCGGGGTTGTAAAATCCATAAAAAGCATTAATTCGCAGCGAAAATTGGGAAACAAAACTCTCATTGATGGCTCACTATGAGGCAACAATTAGGAGAAACGTTAATTCACGGCTGAAATAAAGAAAAATGGCTACTTATGGGGTTAAATTGAGAACATTTTTGCTATTTCACAGAAATAAATTGAGTAAATGGCAAGTCGCGAATTCCAGAGCCAACTTTGTGGCTAAAAGTAGAAAAGTAGAAAAAGCGCTAACTCACGGGTAAAATCGCTCATTAGCGGCTCAAATCAGGAAAAACATAAATTCATTGCGAGAAAAATCGCTAATTCCTTGCTAAAATGGAGACAAATCGTTAATTCGCGGCAATGGAGACAAATCGCTAATTCACCGATGAAATTGACAAACTGTGTTACTTATAATGTTGTTTAAGTTATTGAACAGGTCCCAAGTGCGTTTTATTCGGAGTGTCACGGCCTTTTGCTAAGATCAAAGTGTTGTGTTCAATGGGGGGGGGGGGCGAGAATGTGTGGGCCGCCTGAGTTCTTACAACCAGGTTTATGGCCCACGACCAAAAAAGGTTGGACGGCCCTGCTTCAAGTCTTCTGACGAATGGCCGTACAGCTGCAACGTTTTAAAGGTGAATACCCGCGAAATTGGAATTTTCCTGGCTGAATATTCACCGCTTTTGCAAGTTTCACGTCCTAATTTCAGCGAAACTACAAGTTTCAGGGCCTTTTGGATGTGACACCTGGCCATACCAGCCCCTACCGCGCCGTTAACACTTGACTAAAGAATTTGAATTTGATACTTTATTCGCAAATTAAAAATTGAGTGAGTTTGTATGTTCGCGGTTCCTAATTTGAGCTGAGTTACAAGTTTCCTAGCTGAATACAAGCTAAATTGACAGTTTCGAGCCTTACCTCTTGCGTAATTGTAAGATTCGAACCTCGGAACCCAGACCAGCGAGCCCGACTATAGCGGCTCATACGTCGTATCCCCAACAAAATCACAACATTTTGGAGGCAAATATGCCTAAAAATGGATGTTTTCAGGCACAATTTTCACAAAATCGAAAGTTTCAGGGCCTAATTCGAGCCGAAAGATGGGCTATCGGGCCCCGATCGCACCCACACCCTGACGAATAGTTTGGCGGTGTTTTTCGAAGCGGCGGATCCAATAGAGGCCAGCCGGCCCTAACAGAGCCTAGAGCCTGACGACTACCAAGGAAATTGGAAGTCCCGTGGCCAAAAACCCGCGGCAATATACGACTTTCTGGTCTTCATTCCTGCGAAATTGCATGTTTTGCGTCTTAATTTCTGTGGATATGCTAATTTCGGGGCTTAATTTCAACAAAAAAGTCGTACAAAAGAAGTCAATGGTTCCCGATTTTTGTGAGATAGCAAGTTTCGGGGCCTGTTTTACAAGTAGCCGCTTCCCTCCGTGGTCCAGGGATCACCCAAAGCTTGATAAACAACCGCAAAATTACATCATCCGGTGCTAAATATTAGTGAATTCCTGTCAGGGTCTTAATTTCAGTGAATTAACCAGTTTAGACGTCTTAATTCAAGCAATATTGCCAGTTTTTTTACGTATTATTATTATTATTATTATTTTTTTTTTTTTTTTTTTTTTGGTCCGTCCAGTGGCGGCAGAATCCAGGCTAGACAACGGCGCCATATTCCTGACGAATACCAACGAAATTGGACGTTTCCTGGCTGAATATACGAGCGACAACTGGATATTTCGGGTCTTAATTTCGGAGATATTGCACATTTTGCGTTTTAATATCAGAAAAGTTGCCAGTTTTTGAGCCTTTTTTGTATATAGTGGCCGTTCAGCGCTCGATGAAACCTGTGAACCGCAGCTCGCGCAAATAATGAATTGGCCTATTTTTAGGGCACCAATCAAATCGTCTGCATTTTAGCCATTTTTAAGGCTTGGAGGCTCAGTTTCTCCATTTTTGAAGAACGAATGACAAGTTTCTCCATTTCCCGGACACGACGACTGGTACGTTACCTAAGTCATTTTTATAGGGCGTGATTAGTCAATCAAGCAATTTTGTAGCGCGAGAGTTGTCAGTTCATCCAGTCCTTGAGGAGCATGTAACGAATGTTACATGCTCCTCCACATGTTACATGTGGTGGTGGGGGGGGGTCGAGCAATTGGTAAGATGAAGTTAGCACTTTCCACATGCTCGGTGCGCAAACGCCAGTCGTCGGTTTATCGTTTTAAGGGCGCGACTAGCTATGTTTGGCTATTTTTTGGGTGCAGATAGCCTGCACTTTGAAGGCGTGAATCGTCAGTAGTCTCTGTAGAGAGTGAATGAAGCGCAAACTTATTTGGGCATTTTTAGACCGTGTATTGCTAATACATACGACTATGCCATTTTTAGGGCGTAAATAGCCAAATTTGCTGTTTTTTGGACACAAAATCGTCAGTTTAGACATTTTTGACGCGCGAGTGATCGATTTTACCATTCTCAGGTCAGAAATTATCTTAGCTAAGGGCTTTTCAGAACACGAATCGTCAGTTTAACCATTTATAGGCCGCGTAGAGTCAGTTTTACCAATTTTAGGGCCAAATGGGGGGGGGGATAGCCAGTATATGGTCATTTTTACTGTGATATAATCAGGGCACAAATCGTCACTTTTGTAATTTTTGGGGTCCTAATGATCAGTTTTGCCGTTTAGAGGCGAATTACCGGTATGACGGCTATTTTAAGAGCGAGATATTGCCATTTTAGCTATTTTCTAGGTGCGATTGACCAGTTTGGCCATTTTTAGAAAAGGGATCGTCTGTTTAGGCATTTTCAAGGCCTGAATCATTTGTTAAGCTATTTTTTCATGGCGTATAGAGTCAGTTTGCCGATTTATAGAGCGCAAATAGTACGGAAAACCAAGGCAAATTCACGAACACCACACTTCTATTCCCGTAGAGAACGTGGAAGTAAAATGATCAGTTTGGCCATTTTTGGCGTGCGAATGATCGATTTGGCCATTTGCAGAGCAGGAATAATCTATTCAGGCGCTTTCAGGGCGCGAATCGTCAGTTCATATATTTTTATGGATCGTATATAAGTCTGTTTGGCCATTTTTAAAACGGGAATCGCCAGTTTGGCTATTTCTAGCGCACAAGTAGTCAGAGTAGCATTTGCAATACAGTTTTGCTATTTGTAGGGTGCATAAAAACAGAATGTTTTAGCGGACGACCGTTCTCGGCTTTTTAGCTGAGTTGAAATCAACAACTTTTCAACCCTCATCGTCCCCCACCCTTCCCCCCAACGCCACAATTACTTAAAAAGTTTTCTCTAAGTTGTTTGATTTTCTTACGAGAGGCTTAAAAGGCATTACGTAGAGGGTGAGGGAAGCATTAGTTAACTTTAGCGGTTCGGGGGCTTTATTTCTGTAATTGACCTTTTCTCTTGCTGATCTATAATCTGCTTAAGATCGACTGAAGTAAAAGTTTCTTCCTGCGCTGTTTTTCTGTTGTTCCCGAAGCTCAATACCCGGTAAACCTATATATATGGGGAGGGGAGGTGTATCTAGGTATTGGTAATATATTGCCACTGAACAACCTTCCAATTCAATGCGAGTATATAGAACTCTATACCTTTTCGAACGATGTTCTGCCCCTCCCCCACCCAACACAACGCCATTAATCTGCCTTTAAGGGCTTCGACACATCGTTTAAAACCTCTGTCTAATATTCAAACTTGTACTTTCTCTTCTATACCATAGGGCGTTGTTCCTTTCTTCACTCCAGTGTTATCTCGCTTGAAACGCTTCAGGAGGGGGGGGGTGTCCTTGATTAATTAACGGATAACGCGGGTAAGTTCATCACCGGCTTTTCCCCTTAATTAAAACTTAAATAACTTTTGATTCTATATCAAAAACTGTATGATGGAGTTTCAGAGTTGTGTCGATATATAAGTACAAAAGTCAAACACTTCTGAACGTGAGAGTTTTGTTTTACTTTTAAAGTCAAACCCTTAACTGTGAAAGGGAGGTGTGTGTGTGCGGTATCGGCCCCCACCCTCGACGCCATAAAATAGTAGTTTTAATCCCCCGCGAATTAATCATTTATCGAGTGTGATGTTTCCTTCAAAGTTTTGCGCTTACCGCACCTCTGCTATACAGTCGAGTTCCGATCGTTTGCGAGAAAAGTCATTTCGATGTAGAGAGCGCCCACCCCCACCCCATCGTGCGTGGTCTCGCGATTTTCCTATATGCTTAAAAATGAAATTGACTTTGCAACATACAAGTTTCTAAATAGACGACTGGGTAAATAGTTGGGGAGGGGGGGGCGTTCTTTGACTGCTGCATTGAGTACTCCAGCCAATGACGCTGTCGAGCGTGTTAAGGGTTGCATCGACTTGTCATCTCAGTCCCTTTATTCAGTCACTTTATTGTGTCAATCAGTCCCATTCATTCGACTATGGTGTGTGTGTGTGTATGTTTGAGAGAGCGAGATTGTGAGAGAGAATGACCAGTCGGCAAGATGTGAGAGCTAGAAGCTGGATTTCATCAGTTTCCCGCGAAAGTTTTCTAAAAGTATCCCCCCCTTCATTCCATATTTTCCTTGAAGACATTTTCCAAAGGGCATTGTTGCTAGTGGCGGTAGGTGGGGGGAAGCGGGTGAACGAGGCAAGCAAGAAAGGTATATAAAAGGATTTGTGCGAAGGGTATAAAAATCTAGATTTTATCACTTCTGTGACACTCTATGAAACTGGCTTTTCTATCTCCTTTTCCAAGATAATAAAAACTTATCGTCGGAACGACCGAGCGTGACCACCAAGTAAAGTCGAAAATAACGCACTCGCCCAAAATTTTAAGCACCTCACCAGGTGGTAAGGGTGGGAGGGGGTTACATGCCTGCGACTTTTTGGCCTTTATGTCTCAAAAACGACGTAAGAGACTCGAAAAATGTATTAGGCGAGCGTAATACACCCCCCCCCCTCACGGGGTGTTACATCGGTATAACCGGATTTGTTTTAGAAAATTTGCATCGCGGCTCAGAACGATCCGTGTTTAAAATTTTAAGTAAAATGCGCTTAAAGGTAGAGTAAATATTACCTTTTTGTTATTTAAACATTTGAGTTTCCCCGTTTTTAAGAGGCTTTACCCCCCACTCCCTCCACACCTTGCTTAAATTCAGTCTATCGTGAAAGCTTTCCTCCTGCGGATTTAAACAGAGCTAATCCCCGAGGCCTGATCGTGAATTCCCTCGAGGTCTCTCTCCCTACGATGGAGTTGCACTGAATACAAGGGGTAGGATCAAGGGGCGACGGCAAATAGTAAATAATTCAGAAAAAAAAAAAAAAAAAAAATGTAAGCAAGACTCCGAGCGATTCATGCTGAAGACACCGCGGTTATGCATCTCCCACGAATCTGTCAGTTTAAACGGAAAATCGGATTTGTTGGCCAAAAACTGGGACTTTACCTGGAAATTAGTCAAGGAAGATCAAATAGACCAAATGCGAAACATTCATTGATGCTTGAACCGAATTCATTGATGATTTCAGAGGTCTAGAAGGAGCGTCCTACATCGGTGTTTTTTTAGACAACATCCAATGGAAGGGATAGACAGTTTCCGGGACTAATGTCTATTGATAGTTTCCAGGACTGGACAGTTTTGAACGACAACATTTACAGTTTTGAATGAAAAAATTGACAGTTTGAATGACGAAATTGACATTTTGCGGACGAAATTGACAGTTTCAAGGAGTAATTTGACAGTTCAGAGGACAAAATTGTTGGTAGCAGAGTCGTGAACGAATGAAACAGAAACACTATTTTTTTATTAGGACAACAAAAAACTTGAATAAAATATGATCCATATGTTGGAGGCTGTGTACAAAATTACCCAGTCCAACACACCCTCCTTAATTTTGTATTTAAAAAGGGTTTAAAATCAAGATGTCCCCATCTGACTTTTGAAATTTGCAAATTTGGTAGTATGAAGCGGCTTAGTGAGCAAATCAGCAAGTTGTTGGTTCGTAGGACAATATTCAACATTGATGATCTTCTTGTCGGATAGTTCTTTTATGAAATGAAATCTAACGTCAATGTGTTTACTTCTTCTGTTGAAATTTCCTTTTTTGATTAGACTTATGGCACTCTGATTATCAACTTTGATGGTCGCTCTGATAGTTTTGTTTGTCATTTCTTCATACAGGCTCTTTAAATATACAACTTCTTTAGAGCATTCCGATGCAGCGATATATTCACTCTCAGTGCTTGATGTTGCAACGATAGGCTGCTTCTTGGAACTCCAGCTTATTGGCCCACCAGCGAAATAGATTATGTAACCCGAAGTGCTTTTTCTAGTTTCTGGATCCCCGGCGTAATCTGAGTCGCAATAAGCTGTGATTTCGTCTGTCGGATTTCGCGAATAGCGAATACCTTCATTTACTGTGCCTTTCAGGTATTTCAAGGCCCTTTTTAAGTTTAAAAGGTCATTTTCGGTAGGATTTTCGACTTTTCGACTGCTCATTCCAACAGCGAAAGCCAAATCAGGTCGAGTTTTTGTGGATATGTACAACAAGCTGCCGACGGCTTCTCTGAAAGGAAATCCTGAGACCAAAGATTCGTTTTTCTCCGAAGGATTAAGGAAAGGTGTAGGTGCCGGCTTGCATTCTTGCATTCCATATTTGTTTAAAACTTGTTTTGCGTATTCTGCTTGACATATTTTCACACCATCTTTTTCTTTAGCGACTTCTAGCCCGAGAAATGTTTTGGGATTTTTAACAGCACTCATTTCAAATTCTTGTGTCAGCTGAAAGAGTAATAGACGATTTCCACTCATGCGCTCTTCAGTCCTACTTCAACAGTTTTGCAACCCGCTTAGGCCAGGTTATGGGTTACTCTTGTCTTGTGTTGTGGAAAGTGAACTTACTTTTCTCTCATTTCCGTCAAACTAAAACCACATTTGCAGGTATTCAATTCTGATTATATTCTTCAGTCTCCGACACACGAAATGTACCGATGAAAACTCGTCGTTCCGGCGGCACCTTAACATGAAGTCCCATCATAGTTGCGCACTTATCACACGCCTTCACATGTACTTCCTCTTCTTTTTTTCCTCAATTTAGGACGTTTTCAGTCAAATGCCGGTATGGATGAGAGAAAGGGATAAATTTAGTAGCTGGATCGAAACCAGGTCGACCTGGAACGGAAGAACTCGTTCAGTCGCCGAAGCAGCAATAGTATGGCATTTTTCTGACGTTAGATGAGAAGCACGCGAAGGAAGTGTAATTGTGGACTCGAAATAAACGTAAAACTCAAAAATCATGTAGCATTTGAAACCGAAATATACTCGTAGAAACGCTAGCAATTTGACAAAAATAAAACTGTTAAAGAGGCTCTCGGCAACTAAAAATAAACTCATAACCTGCAGTTCTAAACCTTCGCTTTTTTCACGGAAATCGTCTATTTTGAAATCTTGTTTTCATCACTCAAATCAAAATCAAGGTTGACAATTAGAGATGTTTTTCGTCATGAGTGTTAAAGTAGACGTCTCTAGATACGACAATTTTTCGTCTTTCAGTATCCCAGAGTCTGTAAGCGTTAGGTGTATAGCCTACGAAGACGTATTTCTTTACTTTGGGATCAAGTTTCCCGGTATGAGTCAATATTTTTGAGTACGCGGCTGACCCAAAGACTTGTAGATGAGACAAATCAGGCTTTTTACCGAACCATAATTCAGCAGGTGTTGACTTTACTGCTTTTGACGGACTTCGGTTCAGAAGGTAAGTGGCTGTGAGAAGACATTCACCCCACATTTCCTTTTCGAGACCAGAATCAAAGAGAATAGCTCTGGTCTTGTCCATTAAAGTCCTTCCTAGTCTTTCGGCGTGAGAGTTCAGTTGAGGAGTGTGAGGTGGAGTATAGTCGAGTTCAATCCCCTTTTGATCACAGTACTGTTTGAAATCGTGGGAAACATACTCTCCTCCGTTGTCCATCCTTATTTTCTGAACTTTCGGCGACCATTTATTTTCAATTTTAGCGATGTAGTTTTTAAGAATTTGTTTTACTTCGTCCTTGCTTTTCAAGAGAAACGTAGCAACAAAATGCGTGTTATCATCCATAATGGAGACGAAATAACGGTTGTTGTCCCAAGTGTACGTTTCAATAGGTCCTACAACGTCAGTATGAAGGATTTCGAGGGGTTTTACTGCTCGAGAACGGTTTTGACCGAAAGATTTGCGACAGGCTTTTGCTTTTAGACATACTTCACAAGTTTGAAGTGATTTGAAGTCTGCGTCGGTCAATTTTAATCCGTTAGACAAATTTACGAGTTTTTTGATATATTCCGGACCGAGGTGTCCTAGTTTTCGATGCCATGCCACTGCGATGTCACTGCTCGAGGCAATAAAGGCTTTAGCGGATTCAGATGGTATTTCAACTTCGAAGAGACCATTTGCATTTTTCGTTCCGGTGATGACGAGTTCATCCTTTTGGTAGATTTCAACATGATTGTTTTGAAAAACTACTTTTCCGTCTTTTTCGGTTATTGCGTTCACCGATAGAAGATTAGCAGGGAGTTCTGGTACGTATAGAACGTTATTCAGTTTACAGTCGGTTGATTCGAATTTTCCCATGCTAACAGCTTGAACGAAACTGCTTCCTTTTGCGACGGTTATTTTAGTGTTTGTGGGACGCTGTTGTTTTAATTATTTGTTATTATTCGTCATGTGCGCACTTGCGCCGCTGTCGACGATCCATGTAGAATCACCGGTTTTAGTGGTTGATTGACTTTCTGCGAAAAATGCTGCCTGGTTTCTACCATTGTTTTTGTTACGGAAATAACAGTCTTTTGGCTAGTGGTTCTTCTTTTTGCATATTGTGCATCGAAACTGAGATTTGTCGTCGTTCTTACGAAAATAGTCATTTTGACGCTTTTTGGAGTTGCCAAAATCATTACGTGGTCGAAAATTTCGTTTTTCTTTCGAGTAAAAAGCTATGGAGCTTGAGGAATCAGCGTCAGTTTTCCGAGTTTCTTCGCTCAGAAGTCGGGACGTCATGTTAGGGAAGGTCTTTTCTATTTTCGTCGTCGAGTTCCAAGAAGTAATAAATGAGTCATAATTCGACGGGAGACACGAAATTATTTTTGCCATCAACATTTCATCGTCGATTTTGTCTCTGGAGAGAGAATTAAGTTGAAAACGTAGATTTTCCAAAGAGCTCAAATTTGTAGCCATGTCCTTGCTGCTATCAAATTTGTACGAGAAGAATTTTTTCGTACGTCGACGTTTTTGATGCTCCGAGTCTCTTTCGAAAATAGTACAGAGCTTTTTGTACATTTCCGATGTGTGAACGATGTTTTTTATGGAGAGAGCCGACAATAATTTGCCGAGCTTTGGCATCTCTTTGCTTCCATTCTTTTATTGTCTGGTCACTCGCATCTTCCTGTAAGTTTTCGGTTCCCTCGACGATATTAATTAAACCCTTTGACTCAAATATTATGTTAATTTCGAATTTCCAAAGAGGAAACGATGCCGAATCGGTAAGTTTTTCAATATTGTTTACGACGACCTCGAACTCACCCATTTCTTCGATCTTTCGTTTTACGTTTTAACTCTCTTGCGTCTTATTCGTTTTACGTCTTAGCTTTTTTGAACTGCCACTCTTCTGTAATCGTTCACAATCACGCTTTTAATTGGACATGGGCGCCATAACCTGTTGGTAGCAGGGTCGTGAACGAATGAAACAGAAACACTATTTTTTTTATTAGGACAACAAAAAACTTGAATAAAATATGATCCATATGTTGGAGGATGTGTACAAAATTACCCAGTCCAACAAAAATTGGCAGTTTTGAGCGACAAAATTGACAGTTTCGAGAACGAAATTAACAGTTTAGAGGACAGAATTGACAGTTTTGAACGAAGAAACAAAGTTTCCAGGATAAAATTGACAGTTTATAGGACAAAATTGACGAGGACGAAATTTAGGGTTTCTCGGAAGAAAAATACAGTTTATAGGACGAAATTGACAGATTATAGGATGAATATGGGAGTTTTTACGACGACATTTATGATTTTGACTGCCAAATCTACAATTTCCTGGACAAAATGAACAGTTTCAAGATCTGAATTGACTGTTTCCGGGACAAATGTCCATTGATAGTTTCCAGGACAAAATTTACAGTCTAGATGAAGAAATTGACATTTCTAGAACGAAATTGGCAGTTTCAAGGACAAATGCCCGTTGATAGTTTCCAGGACGAAATTTACTGTTTCTTGAACAAAATTGACAGTTTTGAATGATGAAGTTGGCAGTTTGAAACGACGAAATTGACATTTCTAGAACGAAATTGGCAGTTTAAAGGACGAAATTGACCGTTTATGGTCGACATTGATAGGTTGGGCGATGAAATTGACCGTTTCGAGGACGAAATTGACAGTATTGAACTCTACTGTTCAAGTAACTCGACTGTTTCCGGTTGAAGGTGCTACCGTCAGTTTCCGAAATCCGTTGACTGTTCCCAGGGTCAGATTGGCAGATTCGAGGACGAAATTGACAGTTTGAAGGATGAAATTGACAGTTTTAGAATGATATTGACAGCTTTGACGACAAAATTCACAGTTCCCAGGACGAAATTGCCAGTTTGAAGGGCGAACTTGGCAGTTTAAAGGACGACATTTACAGTTCCCGGTAAAAACGTCTGTCGATAGTTTCTAAACTCCACAATCCCCATATTGTGAGACCGAATCTTCTGCTGCTGAATCTCAAAATCAAGTTTTGTGATCTTTTGTTAAGTTTATGTTGTTGATATTGTTACGCAGGAGAAAATTCACAGATTCCTCGTCAAAGCTGTCAGTTTTTGGCGTAAAATTGAGAGTTTTTTATGACGAAATCAACAGTTTTAAAAAACGAAATTGACAGTTCCCGAGGGAGGGATTAGGAAACTCCATAGTCTGAATCCTGAATTCTCGTCAGTGACTTAGTTCGCAATTTTAAATGTATGAATAGTCATTTTGATGGTCGTTAAGGCACAGCTCGTCATTTTTGGACGATTGTGTCTGATTTGTGGACTGATTGTGTCAGTTTAAGCCTTTCAATGGCGCTAATCTGTCGGTTTTGCCATTTGAGGCGAGATCTCCCGTGAATGGCCCTTGTTGAGAACCTTAAAAAGCACAGAAGTGCACAGTATTGCCAAAGATGCAATACGCCATCTTTGGTCCCTCTATGCCTTCTGCTAAGTAACGGTAGCACGGTGAAGTAGCCATCCTTTACAGTAAATTCGCTCGAAAAATGAGTTAAATCACAGTTCTCAAGACCTAGTGCAAAATCGTGTACATGACTAAAATATGGATCAACGGTGTTTAAAATCATGTGCTCCTTTGATTTTGTGTTTCTCTCTGCCAAAAACGGCTCAACTCACTACACTATTTTTGCCCCCCCCCCCCTGTTCCGCCTCGTGCCATCAGATCACTGAGCAATATGTTAGTGGTCGGAATGCCCGTATTGACACTGAATAAAAAAATTAACAAAGTCTCTTGGTGACAATCTCCCCAGTTTTATGGTTGAAAAATTGCTTTCTAGGAAGATGTTTTAATTTTTTTAGTCGGAATCCATCGCTACTCCGCCAACGACGAGCCATTTTATTTTATTTGTTCTATTCTCCCACGTTTCCTCGTAATTCTCAAGCGCCCATTGTTAGTTCACCGAGTAGTTCTACTTTATTCAATTCCCCTCTACTCCACCTCACCCATCCTTTTATTTTTTTATTAGTGTAAAACAGATAACCCCCGTGGTATTCGACTTTTATTTCTGTTTTAAAGCGAGTTTTATACGTGAAAAGGAGCACCTTCCTGCAGTTCGGGTTGGGTACACTCGACGTTTAATTGAAAGATTCGGAGTACAAAGAGAGAGGAAAAAAGATAAACAAACAGGTTGGTGAAGAAGAGAGGGGGGTGATAAACCCCTTTTAGTGTACTCCCCCCTACCACTCACGCCAAACCCCTCATCATCACAACTAACCCTGCCATTTCAACGGTGTAGAACTTCTCTTTGAAAATTTATGAACGTCTGCGGTGTGGCAAAGTGAGCTATCTCACATGGGAGTGACATTCAAACTGAGGGGTAAAAGAAGAAAAAACGGGTTGGCTGTTCACGTTGGTGGATATTATACTGAGAATGGTGATGAATTACCTCCTGGTGGCTGGGTCGTTTTTCTTTTTCTTCGCCAGACTTTTATCTCTTTCCTCGTTTTATTTTTTTTTTGTGATGCAAGGAGGGGGTGGGGGGTCACTCAACACGCTAACGAGACAGTTCGCTAAATATTTTCCAGAATTTTTTTTTTTAATGTACAAAGTCATTTGTCTGTCCCCAGTTTCCCTCCTCGAATCGGGCGTTTCAGTATTCTCTCAAACTCCCGTGGTAATTTCAACGCAAGCGTTTGATCGAGAAAGTTAATCGAATTTTCTCGATGAAAAATCCCCATCTCCCGCGCCTAATCCATGGGACGGCTCAACCGCCTTCAAAAGAAAAACCGTCGGAGCAATTTATAAACAAAGAGCCAATTTATATACGAAGTTTATAGGATCGAAAAAAAAAACGACAATCTTTTTTGTTTAATGCCCTTTATACCGACGCCTTTTTCTTATTACGTTTATGATAAAATTAGACTTTCAAACACCCCCAGGGCAAGTGGAGTAGGGTGGGGGTAAAATAACGCAGTTTGAAGAAGGTGGGTGGGGGAAAGTTGAAAAAACTTTGCCGGAGGCGGTAAACATTGGCGGGGGAGTGGGAAAAAACTGCTGACAAGATCAAAAGTTTTAGAGTAAAGAGAGGGGTTTGATTAAGTTTTTATTGTACATTATTTTTGTATTTTTAAGAAAATCTCAGGAAAATGTTATAAAAGAAGGGAGTTAGGTCAGGGTGAACACGGTCTTTCGTTTCTGTCCTTCTTTTTTCCTAAAAAAGGAACAAGCCCAAAATGCAGCCACAGGGGCGTAGTCAGCACTTGATTATGGGATGGGTAGCTTCGCCGCATGAGAAAGATGATTGTTAAATGCTACCGCCCATCGGAAGTTCATTTTCTGGGATGAGTCGATCATTTGCGCGCTAAAAATAGACAAATTAGCGATTCCCGCTCTAAAAATGGCAAAAGTGACGCTATACGCGCCATAAAAAATGCTAAAACAGACGATTTCTGTTCTTAAAACTGCAAAATCGACCATTTTTCAAACTGACCATTCGCGCCTTGGCTTGACACGTACGGGGCTTTATACCTCGTCGCGATACTGATTATTTCTTGTTTGACGGATTTTTTTTTTTTTTTTAACGGGATGGAATACATTTTAGGCATATTTCTGACTTTCTGGAATTTCGGGCTTGATTTGACGGAAAAAACGGTGGTTGGGGCATTCCAGGGGTTAGGGCTTGACAGTGGTTAAAGCTTGTTGTGGTTGGGAGTTGCTTTCTTTGTGTTTGGAGCTTTGCTGCGGCTTGGAGCTTTGCTGTGTTTTGGAGCTTTGCTGTGAATTGGAGCTTTGTTGTGGTTAGTGCTTTTTGAGGCTACAACTTTTTGTTGTTGGGGCAGTGGAAGTGTTTGTCAGTGGTTGAAGCTTTTTGTCGAAGGAGTTTTGGTGTGATTGGCCCTTCTTTGTGTGGCTGCAGCTTTGCTGTGGCTTGGAGCTTTGCTGTTTACAGGGCCGTCTTTATTAAAGTTGGGGCCCCGTGTCCGGGATAACACTGAGGCCCCCTCTTTTACCGAATTTCGCCCATTAAAATAAGTTTTTTATCTGATATAGGTACTGACTTCACGGTTTTTGCGCACTAAAAACCCGTTTTTAAAGGTCTGACTCACTAGAAAAAAAAAACAAAAAAAAACATGTTCGCTGATTTCGCACTCTGAAAACCATTTCGCGGGTTTTTCTCGCTAAACCCCCATTTTTGCGGTTCTAGCTCGTAGAAAACCCAATGTCGCATGTCACGGTTGTTCTGTTGATGAAAAAACAATTTTGCGACTGAGATGGATATAATGAATATTTCTGTCGCCGGTATTTTTAATTAATAAATTAATTAAACTGATGTTATCCGGACGACGATGGAAGGGCATAGCCCAACACAATTGGAGTTTCGAGAAAAAATGGCTCCCCGGCGGGATTTGAACCCGCAACCTCTGGATTACCAGTCCAGAACGCTGCCAATTGCGCCACGGAGACGCCTTTGGGAGTCGTACTCCGAGGGATAAGCTAAGCCGAACCCCGCCCAGGTCCATTGTTTCTCGAAACTCTTGGCGTTTCTCCTGATCGGTAAACCACGCCGAAATTTACCTTATCTAGATATTTTGAGATGGATATAATGAATATTTCTGTCGCCGGTATTGTGTTGGGCTATGCCCTTCCATCGTCGTCCGGATAACATCAGCTTAATTAATTTATTAATTAAAAATACCGGCGACAGAAATATTCATTATTGGCGATTGTAGCTATCACTAGCGGCGCTAGTGTCGTGTGATAATGAAACCGGTACTCCCTACATATGTTAAATGATAACAAGTTTTGTGTTTTTTTAAAGTGTTTTTTAGTGGTCAACGTCCGTAACATAATGGGAAAAAAGTAGTCAGTTGGCCTAAAGTGACGAGAACAGAAGAACATGGTTTCTGATACATTTGTACTCAAACGTCAAGCTAGATCCCAAGCCATTCGGCGGTCGACTTTCTCCCAACACTGGGCTAATTTATAGCTGACACCGTTGAACCCTCAAGTTTTGGGAAACAGTGAAATGTCGTGTCTCGGTTACGACGGGAAGAGCAACCAAAGACACAGCAGTTTTCTCTGGATTCACCCTTGAGAGACATCTCACGAGCTCCTTACCATTTCTTTTTATTGGTACTCGCCAGCTCACCGTTTCGTTTTAGTGCTCAGAGAGTGGCACGGGTTCAGCAAAATGGTCGAAAACGTTTTTGAATCGGTGTTTTCGAGTTTTCTTGCTCCTACAAATAGCCGAGAGTGAAAGTTTCTGTACGGGTGTATTGCGCACCCGCATAACCGTATTCTTTTATTGATTCGGTGATGCCAAAGGTTCAATATCGAGGCCTCCTCGTCACCTTCGGATTATTTAGCCGTAGTTCACAGTAAAAAAGTGTCACTGACCAACATATTTGATACACGAACTTCCTCATTGTAGAAAACCTTTGTTGTAGTTTGTTGTCAAACGGCAACAACAAATCACATGGAGTACCGGACTCAACGTTTCTCTGAAACGCCACCAGGTATCGTATCCCTTAGCTACAATCGCCAATATCCATCTCAAAACATCTAGATAAGATAAATTTCGGCGTGGTTTACTGATCAGGAGAAACGCCGAGAGTTTCGAGAAACAATGGACCTGGGTGGGGTTCGGCTTAGCTTATCCCTCGGAGTACGACTCCCATAGGCGTCTCCGTGGCGCAATTGGCAGCGTGCTGGACTGGTAATCCAGAGGTTGCGGGTTCAAATCCCGCCGGGGAGCCATTTTTTCTCGAAACTCCAATTGTGTTGGGCTATCTAACTGTGCACTTCACACCCGTATTACGCGGGCGTTTCGATCGGTGCGCGGTTTGTTGAACGCACACCGCTGGGAACGCCCACACGAAGCCGCGAGTGTGTCGTGTCACAGCTCGCCGAAGCCTCATAGTGTAATGGGCAATGGCTGGGTTAGAAACCAGGCCCGCTGGGTTGCGAAGCGAGCATTGTATTCATTACACCATAGAGGCGCATCGGTTTTCTCGCGTTATAATTGATGAGTTACCTACCGAGTTCTCTTTGTGGGAACTCATCCCCGAATATAAGCCAGCAATAGGCATTGTTCTCACGTGTCAAGCTGTTCACCTCTCTGGATCAAAGGCTGGCAACCCTCCCCCCGGCCGTGAACTAACGATTTTTTTCTCTTTTAGTCAAGAATTAGCGTTTTTATCAATTTTAGACTCGAATTAGCCATGTTTCTCATTTTGTTGTTTCTTAATTTTCTTAACTTTAGCTGCGAATGAGCGTTTTTTTTCAATTACCAATTTTAATAAATTTTAGTCGACAATGTGAGTTTTTCTCGATTTGAGCCGCGAATTAGCAATTTCTTTTGCTTTAGCCATGACTTAAAGCACTTCATCTCAGCAACAAAGTGGACGTTGAAACTGTGAATTATCGCTTTGCAGTGATGACTCGCATTAGAGCTTTTTCGAATTATTTATTTTATGTTTAGCCATGAGTTAGCACTTTTTCTCAATTTTAGCCTCGAATTACTTATCACTTCTTATTTATTTATCCTTTTATTTTTACACTGATTATGCGCAATGCGCATAAAGCATATTCAGGTGAGCACTTCTTAATTTTGGTCACGAATATGTGATTTTATCACTTTTAGCCATGTGAGTTAGCGCTATTTCCATATTTTAGCGTGGAATTAGAAATCACAGATTCGCTGATAAAATGCGGGAAAAGCAGCAAATTAACGTTGCATTCACATACAGCCCCTTTGTCGTTGCGCTACATGTTCCTGATCAAAAACAAAATATATACAGGGTGGTCGGTTTTGAGTAGCAAAAAAAAATTGGGTAATAGTACACGAAAAATGGGATAAAAAAGTCCTATTCGGATAGTGTCCTATCTCTTTTTGTTTTCGAGTAATATTTTTTTTAGTGATTTTTATGCGCAACTGTATTATTCAACGAAAAACTGCTATTTCTCAGCTTCTACTTCTCTTTTTTTCAAAAGTAATGGCAGTTTCGTAATCTACGGAAAATTTTCTATGAGATGAAAGCAAAATCAATATTCTAAATGGTTAAAATCACCTAAAAGCATAACGTTTTCGTTGCGTCAATGCAAAAAAACAACAAAAATTTGACTTCAAAAAACAATTTACTGTGTCGCCAAAAATTGCTTCACACTTTTTCAAGCGTCATAAAAACTTCTCCGTTTTTCCAGCTTTCCAACGGTGTACTCGAAAGTGGAATTATCTCCCTCCTTTGACAATAAAATTCGAAAAGAAGCGAAAAAGTCATAAATTTTGGGCTAAAAATGTGAATAATAACAGGTGCCAAAATTCATTTGTTTTGCTCTCTTTCTTGAGAAATCCAAGCTCTGGCACAGTAAAAATTAAAATAATATTGCGTATCTTTCTTCCATAGTGTTGTATACAAAAAGGGGCAGGAGATAACGAGCGTGGTTTTGGAAGGTTGTTGTCATGTTGGCTTGGTCGAACGATTAAAAGTTTGTGCTTGTTTTGGTCTAAGTAATGAGCGTTTCGTCACTTAAAACACATATTAGAAAAAAATCTGAAGAATCCGGGGCCCCCTTTGACACGGCGCCCAGGCTCGTCGTCGGGCCCCTGCCTAATGACGGCACTGGCTGTTTATTTTCGATTTGCTCTGTGGGCCTTTAATGTTGTTTAAGACAGCGAGACACTAAAACCACTGCTGTGAGGGGGGGGGGGTCTGTGAAAAGGCCCTATTGAGTTCCATTCCCAGGTCCAAATATTCTCTGCACGGGCCGCGTGCCAGATACTTGAAATTTGGTTTTTCAAAGTCACAAAACAGTGAAATTAATTTTTTGCAAGGAGCCAAAGGCGAAATCGCATTGCAAAATCCTTTTTGGCTGAGCTTTTTAGGGAGTCAATTGGTTTTTTTAGTGAGCAAAATCCGTGAAATTGGGTTCCGTGGGTACCTAATCAGAACAAGTTGCTGGGTTTCCAAAAGGGCAAACCCGCAAAACTGATCTTTTTCACTTCAAATACGTTCACATGTTGGTTTAAATGGGTGAAGTCCGCAAATTCCGGGGCTGTAAAGAAGAGTGAGGTGACAGGAATCACGCCTATAGCTCAATTTAGGCTATTTGATGGACTCTTATGTTGTGGACTATTGGTGGTGAACCGCTTCGTGTCTCGAACTTGAGCCCCTGGAGTGACTCGCTTCCGGCTCAAGCCCCCCTGCCACCATGCACCTACGCACCCCGCGATTGTCTTCTCTTCCCAGAGCCAAAAATGACTACTCTATTCCCTTATAGAACCGATAAACCGTAGAATGTCTTAATCAATTAAAAGAAAACCTCGAAGAGAGAACGTAGTTATTCATGACAGTAGTGTTGGGGGTGGGGATGTGTTAACAAAGAGAAAACACAATTCTACTCCAGTAAGGATATTCACCGCAAATCGAATTTATCAAGAAACTGGAAAGTATCCAGAAAAATCTCGAGGAAGGATAAATAACTTCTCGAGACGGATAGAAACAATTAAGAATTTTGTTTTTTGAAGTGATTCCAAGACAAATTCAATTACATTTTTGAAGCGGAAAGAATCACAAAACTTACAAATTAACTCGATTAATGAATAAACTTGAACTGGAAGACGCTCCAATTTAAATATACCGCGAGGCGAACATTCTTCGTTACTTGAACTTCCCTTTCTTTCGTGTTTTAATTTAAGTAATCGCCCAATTAGGGCGCTGGGATTAAATTATTCATCTGGCGCTCCAATTTCTAGGAATGAGAGCACAGGTAGACGGAAAATCGTTGAATTATTGACGAGGTTGCGAAGTGCTCCTCTGACTCTTTGGAGTATTATGGTACGCGGAAAGACGGGGGACACTTAAAACGCCCACAATAAACGTGCGAAGTGAAGCGTTTCAACAGCATCTGTTCCATCCCGGTTTTGCGGGTTTTATGGCTTTGAACGCGGTTCATTCTCAGGGTTGTCCTATACACTTACGCTGAGACGATGCTTAGCCCATCCCCCCTCCACCAGTCACTATACGTCGTTTGCACGAATTTATAGGGAACGCAATTCAAGTTGACCCTTTCATATTAATCGACGGTCGAACAATGGGAGGGACAATTGATCGCGGTCGTCTATATTTTGACGTTCGTGCTTTTCAAAACAGCTCATAAAAGGTTTGAACTAGAAAAAAATTGTTCCGTCACTGAGATTGCGACTTTTTTTTCTACCTCCTGAAAAAAGAGCCGTCAAGTTGATGAACTGGGGATAAAACGTTTGAATGACCTCCACCGTCAGTGTAGTGAAAACCTCCCTTTCAAAACCGAGTCGCTCATAGAGGGAAAGGCTCACCTTTCGGGTGAAGTGAATTTTCTGGAAAATGAAAAGAGAGAGAACGATAAGGGCATTTCACCTTCCCCCCCCCCCCACAGCCACCACCACAACTGTTGACACTCGCACCCTTGCCATGGAATGAAACGTCGCGCAAAAGGTGATTGGCGTTCCTCGGAATACTCACACCCCTGCGTCAAGTGGCGTGTCCCGCAGTCGCCATCACCGCTGCCGCCACCACCACCACTACTGCAGCAAACGTGCCAAATGAAAGAAAAGCGGAATTTAATCGAGATAAGAATCCGACCAATGAGTTTTTGCCTCTGGTATTTTCATTACAAAAGAGGCGAATAAATTATGGTGTTTTGTTCTTTGTTCAGACAATGGTGGGTTAGTGTTGGGGGGGGGGGGGCAAATTTTGAAGCAACAGAGACCGTGCGGGTTAATTGTCGATTCAGGTTGTACCGCGCTATTTCAACCTTACTCGAAGTCCATGAATAATCCGAAAACCGCCAAGTTTTAATGAGGGGATAAATTAATTTCAATTTGATGAAGGGCCGACACTGTTGGATTACGACAATCAAAATTAATTGCTTGCAAAGTTCGGTTCGGAACCCCTTAGGAATTAACAAGACCCTTGTCCCTTTCTAAAGCCAAACGTGTTGCTGAACTATTGCCGAGTGAGCTGCAGAGTAATTAGGTCGCTTATACATAAAATGAATCGCTTAAGGTACGAAGCATGCGCTGAACACGAGTTGGAACGGTGTACAATTACGTTTAAAAAACACTATACATATTATATGCGTACCTTATCTCTAATGGCTCGTCTTAACGAGAATCCTGTTTAAGAGTCCCTTAAACCACGCTAAATTGAGAAGTGCAGCCCCCGGTTTCCCCCTCAATGACAGGCCACACATTCCCACAGACCTGATCGTGTCACCATGAAAGGCGCACCGGCTTTAAGGATCACCAAAACAATTACTCACTCCAAAATTGAACTGCGGGCTCCATTATCCTATCACTCCCCCCACCACCCTTCTTCATCATATTCAAATATAAATTTAAGAGGATTCCTCTTACCTCGATCTAGAGATGTTACCGGTGAGATACAAATCGAGACTCTCCTCCCCTGATCATCCCACCCACCACGAACGCTCTTGAACGGGTATGAATCATCCCAAATCGCCGTCATCTGAAAATAAAATCTCTATTTTATGTAAATTTAAACGTGTTTTTTCCATATATCCTTCCCCCGAGGGAAATGGAAAACTTTTTCTGTTGAACAGACGTGAGAAACAACCCCTCCCCCGAAATCTTTTAAAATCGATGCAAATATACTCGTTTAAATTTTAGTTTTTCAAAATTTAGACTTAAATACTCGTCCCTCCTAGCCTCCTTAGTGTTTATTGAGCGACCACAGGCGTCCCTTGGGAATCGCTTTTAACAACCGAAAAGTCTTAATTATTACGCCTTTTCACCACGAGAAATTCCCAGAGGGTGGTCCACAAAACTCCTTTCCCCAAGGGTTGAGAAACTGGAAAATGCACTTAAAGCCTCTGTATACCTTCTCATCTCTTCATTATAAGACATCCGCGCTCTCACACTCCCCTCCACTCTATCGCAACCATGCACCATCAATAAATGTATGATTTTTGCCCTCGAATAAAGCTTTTCAAAAGGGATAGAAAAATGGGAAAACATTAATATTTTCTATACGTGCTCTCTCTATGTGTAAAGAAGAGTCCCTTTTCGTAGGTTGTAACATTTCCGGTGGTTTGTGAGGGGGGGGGGAGCCGAAAGGATGAGATCGAATGTACTGCATAAACATTGCTTTTTAGTCTTCTGATTTCAATCCCCCAAACCGTTAATCATAATAGAATAGTTCGGGAGGAGGGGGGTCTGTAGGGGGGGGGAGGACTGAGGATTGATGGTTCCTTTCTGAGTACTAACGCCTCCTATCAATAGCCCCCCCCCCCCTCAGACTTCTTGTAATCATGTAGTCGACGAGAAATCTCTCTTTTTCATTTTTTAACCCCCTTCCCCTAGGGCGATAGCTTTTTTTTTCATCTTTAATTTTTCCAGCGTCCTGAATTTTCTCATCTCATTAACTTGTTTTTTAATTAAGGTATAAACACTTACATTCTCTCTTTCTCTGCGTTTCCACACGCCTGTAGCTACCCGTTCAGGGCAACTTTTAACAACAAAATATTGTGGACAGAAAAAAAAAAGATAAAAAGAGCGCCGAATAGATTAAATTTCCATTTTTTAGCCCTTTTGTTAATTTGTTTTAATAAAGGAAAAGTTGCTATTCGCATTCGTACGTATTCTGGAGATTAAGAGAAAAGTGCTGACTGCGTCTGATTAATCTGGACGGAATGGAAAAGATGAGAGTGGTAGAGCCCGCATAATGAAGGCCTTATTTGTTAAAATTGGAAATTGTGGGAAGGAGGAGGGAGGAGTCTTGCCCCGTAACACCTTCGGGTTGTTTTGTTCAAGTGATGGGAGCCCGGGAGCGGGATAACTTAATTATTTGCTATAGCAATCTCGCTCGTGGGTCATGGTTCAATTATATAATATAGATTTTGCTTGGACGTCGTCGATTATAAGTATCGGGTCACTTATGATGAGGCACAGGCGAACAATGCAGACCTCCCCCCCCCCCTACCCAGGCCACGGTCTCCTCCAAGGTTGTCCCTTCAGCTCGATAAATCATTTCGATAGTATTACATACTTAAAACGGGGGGGTTGGTGGAAGCAAACATATATCCCTTACACAATGAACGCCTCGGAAAAGAGAGAAAAGTTGCTTGGTTGGATGAGTGACCGGGTGGGTGGAGGGGTTACTTATTTCTTTGAAAAGCCTTCATGTAGGCGTTATTGACCTATAAAAGTGAATGTACGAGGAAAATATTACATCGGGTTAGGGGATAAAGGGAAAAGAATCGGCTTTTATACGAGAAATTACGGGGGGGGGGTCTCACTCACTCACTCGCCCACTCTCTCTTCCGACCTCAACAATTTGTTAAAAGAAGAACTTCACTCCTCCCGCCCCTTAGCGGCAACTTCTTTGTGGCTCTTATAGGAGTTAATCCTTTCTTCCTTCCCGTATGCTCGAATTAGCACATTACAAACAATAATTTAAGCTGAAAATTTGTGATTTTCTCAATTCTAGCCGCAAATGAGAGCTTTTTGTCTATGTTACCAATGAATTTTACGCGTTTCCCAATTTTGGCTGCGGCTAACATTTTTCTCAATTTTAACCGCGCGAATTAGCGGGATTTTTAACCTTCAGTATTGAATTGACGTTTTTCACATATTTTAGCCACAAAATTGCCTTCTGAAGCCGCATATTGACGTATTCTCAATTTTAGCCGCAAAATGGAATTTTTCTGAATTTTCGCCATGAATTAGAGCTTTTTCTAGATTTTAACAAAATATGCCCCCAGAAACCGAGAATTGCCGTTTTTATTCAATTTTAGCTGCGAATTGGCTCTTTTCGTCAATTTTACGCGCAAATTAGCGCTTCTTTCTATTTTGACTGCGAGTGAAATGTTTTTAGCTAATGCGAATTAGCGAGGGGTTTTTCACCCGTGGCTGTTGGAAATTTGTAACAATTTAGCCACGGAGGAAGAAATTGGAAGAAAAAAATAGGATAACTCGAAAACCGAAAAGACAAAACGTTTTATATATATTGTTTATCAAAAAAGGCTTCACTTTCTCACTTTTTTAACATCCTCCCGCCAAAATTGCCAGCGCAATTTGCACAAATAACAAAATTAAATGAAAATGAGGAAATTAAATTACAAAATCAAATCCCAAAGGAATCGATCCTCATAAATCGAGCCTGACCTGGCGGCGCGCTTGTCGTTCTGAATACGTCCTCCGGTTCCCGGTTACGACAACCGAGCGTGATAAGATCGGAGAATACTCTTCTGACGGGCATTCTTCATCCTCTTCTAGTGGTGGATGAGGCAGGGAATCCTCGTGCTTCTCAGAGGGCCTGAGCCCTTCGATCGGTGATATGGTCCAACTCCATCCGACGTACTCTCTTCACCGGACGGATTAACTCACCGTGGGAGGTTTTTAAACGTACGGTGCGGACGACTCCTCCGGACCGGGGGAGGGGTGGAGCTGCACTATGCGAGCTAAGGGCCACTCTGCCCTCTTGATGCGGTCGTGCTCCACAAGGACCAGTTCCCCAAGTTCAAGTCTGAGGCCTCTCGAAAACTTGGACTCTGGCCGCACGTTAGGTACTGAGATAGTCTGCCAGAAATCGTGACTGCAATTACAGCGGTACAGCGCCACTACGTGCCGAGGTGGCAACGTAGCTGCGCTGTGACCCAGAATCTAATAACGTTAGAATTATTCTTACCCCTGATTTACCGACCAGTGAGACACTTGGCGTCTGAAGAACGATTCTGCTAGGTAACTGTAAGCGCTAGTAAAGGCTTGGTCACATGAGGCAGAGGCAGTATTCGCGTCCACCCGTTTCTCCGAATTGTCAGTTAAAGACGACGCAATCTGATGGCAAACTATGCGATAATGCCGACCTCCACAGCCAGCGCATTTGAGTTTGGCTTTGTACCTTACTGTAAAATGGCGGGGCAAAAGACAAACGAAACAGCATTTGTACTCGCTCTCAGACAGAGTCATAGCCCACGCTTTCGGACATTGTGGAGTGGGATGTGACGATTCACCACACAATTTCGGGTCAGTTTTAGTCAATAAGAGACCCATAGCAGTGGGAACACGTGATTCATCCTTTTCTAGACTACGTCGCTTCTTTTCACCCTCTTCCACCCGACCAAAATCTGCCAAAGCCATCTTAACATGCTCTTCTCGTTGGATTTCACCTTTGATAAAACGTCTTAGGCTACTCAGTCGCTCCTCAGCAGACCTAGACAGCGCTTCGTCTTGGTCGTCTGCTTGTTTTCCGTGCCACGTTCGCAGGAGCTCTACCGGCAAGCATGACTCAACTAAGGGGTACAACACAGTCGCGCAAAGCTTCAAGTCTATGCCCAGGGATTCAAAGGCACCTAATTGGGCTCCGAGTTTGAAATACAAAGCGGAAGGGGTCTTTGACGACTGATTATGACCGTTCGCAATGACCAAGTCATGAGGTCATGAAAGTAGAGTACGATGAGTAGTTCTTCCCTGCCAAATCTGTATTTCAAGGTTTTAAGAGCCTTAGGGTAATTTTCTTTGGAGGGTGGGCAGGCCTCCACTGATTCTCGAGTTTTGGATCCGGGACTGTCGCTTGTATCAAATATTGGAACTTGTCCGACTCATCGAGGGACCCGTCCTCGTCAATTTTCTGGAACTGAGGCCAAAACTGAATCCATTCTCGCCGGTTCCCACCAAATTTGTTCAATTCTAACGTAGGGAGCTTAAATTTACGTTTTGAAGTATCTAACCATGAACTCATTCCAGATACGAATTCGAGCTCACTACTTGATTTGACAACTTTATTAACCGCTATTCTAAGCATACTAAATTTACTCACGAACTCGTCAGCGTTGTCCATTTCGGTTTCCAAGTCTTGTTCCATTGCTTTGTCAGCCAGGGCATCGAATATTTCTTGGTTGATCCTCCTGATATCACCGAACTTCTCCTCGGCGACGTTGTATTCGGCTTCAATAGAAGTAACGTCGTCGGCGTCCTCTAGGAGAGTCATCAGTCGGTTGTACATCTTCATGAAAGTACGCCGAAGTACGCGTCAAGTTCTTTTCTTTCTCTCAAGTGCCTTCTTTTCTTTTTCCATGGAATTTCTGTCCTGTCACGGTCGCCAGATGTTGGAAATTTTTAATAATTTAGCCATAGAGGAAGAAATTGAGAGACAAAAATAGGATAACTCGAAAATCAGGAGGACAAAACGTTTTATATTTTTTTGTTTTTGTTTATCGAAAAAGGCTTCAATTTCTCACTTTTTTAACAGTGACCATGATTTTGCGCTTTTTCCAATTCTATAGGCAAAACGTTGTCTTCACAGAAGCAATTAGCCACAAAATGAAATTTATTGTCTCAGGTTTGCGTGTGAGTGACAGCTTTTAGTAGGTACACGTCATCAAAAAATCTGTGATTTTCACATTTTAGCCACGAGTTATCGATTTTTGCCATTTTGAGCAGCGAATAAACCATTTTTTTTTCAACTGGAGCTGAAAACTATCACGTGTTTCTTAATTTTAGCCGCGCTAATTATAACTCGACCAAACTCTAATGGAATTTTTTAACAAAATTTCCAGATGGACACGTACTGTATCACATGTTAAACAAATTGGTTTCATTAATTTTTTAGTGCCATTAGAATGTGGTTCAACTATAGTAAATTTATCTATATTAGCCGCAAAATTAGCGGATTTTTTACATTTTAGCCCCACACTAGCAATTTGTTCTTATTTTCGCCACGAATTAACGCTATCTCCACACCTTATTTACTTATTTACGCTCATGCTGAATTGATGCCACAAATAGGCGAATCAATTCTCAATTCTGTAGCCGCGAATAAGTGCTCTTTGTCAAGTTTGTCTCAATTTTATTCATGAATTAGTGCTTTTTCAACTATAGCTATGAATTTTTACTTGATCTCCATTTTAGCCACACAGTTGCATTCACAAGCCGCGAAATAGCGTATTTCAAATTTTAGCCGCAAATTGGAATTTTCCTCAAATTTAGCCGCAAGAATCAAGAAATTAGAGCTTTTACTACACTTTATCCACGAAATTGTGATGTTCCTCAATTTGAGCCTTGAATTAACGTTGTTTCCTCATTTTGGCGTCAAAGTAGCGTTTTTATGCAGCTAATTTAAGTAACGAATTGACTTTTTTCTCAATTTTACCTGCAAATCAGCGATTTTCCCCATTTTTAGTACTGAATGAGCACTTCTCTCAATTTGAGCTGAAAATTACTTTAACCGCGCTAATTAGTGATTTTCTCCATATTGGCCGCATATTAGCGATTTTTTTTCATTTTACATTTACTGTGAGCTCCACATTAGTTTTTTTCACATTTGGTTATGAATTTTTAAATCAATTTTGGCCCCGATTTTCATGTATTTGATGGCCTTGAATAAGCGTTTTTTCTCTAAATTTTAGCCGTAGATTGTCTATTACCCACTAAACAGCAATTATCCCTTGATTTTGGTCTGGAAGTTGCACGGAGAAACCACGAATGAGCGATTTTTCGGAATTCTAGCCACGAATATGAGCGCTTTTTCCAAACGTTTTGCCACGCACTCGCTATAAGAACAGCATTGGTCCGCACCCTCGCCCCTACCAGGTTACCCTACTGCCCCCCCCCCCCCCCGAGCCCTAATAGCTGCGGGCCCTCCGAGCTGCTGCTGTGACCCAAGGCCATGGATTGAACTCTATAGGAGCAAGTTGCCGCGATGGTGTCGGCCATCTTATAAGGGTTTTGGCCGGAGCAATGACCAACCATGAGAATTCAGAGAGAGGTATAGGGAACCTGTTGCAGATTTCGTGGATTGCAAGCTGGGATTTATGTCCATAGGCTCCCGAGGCTGATGTGAAATGCAACACAATTCGCGATAATCATGAAAAACGTACATCCAATAAGAACGTTGTGAGCCTTGTTCTCTTAGGTATTCGAAATCTCGACTGCGTCGAATTAGGGTCGGTGCTGATCTTTTGAGGACTTGGAAAGGCGCTGAAAGAGGGCGTGTGGAATACAGGATGCCATCTCCCTCAAAAGAAGTCGCTACTTGCCGGCATCCGCTATAAACGATGCATTCCGAGCTGAAATTAGCCATGCCTCTGCCCCCTGGAGGCCATCGTCAAATCGTGTTGGATGCGTTGAACGATGGACAAGCAAAAAAAAAAGGTTCGGGGACCTCACGCGGATGTAGGCAGCCGCGATGGCTCTTATATTTGCGTTTAATCAGGAAGGTCAGCGCACGCAAAAATTAATTTTCAAGGACATTTCGTGACAAAATGCCATATCTGAGCATATTCGTTGTCGGTCGGTTGATGGTTAAAGCTTTTTGCAGTGTTTATAGGAGCTTTATACGCTACGTTGCCGCTACGTTGATTGCTCTTTTTTTCACTCAAGCTGTGCCTAAAATGCGATGAATCTATATTTAAAACTCATCGAAAACGAAAACCGTCTAAATTGATGGAAAACGATCGGCAGTTAATCCAGAGGGGCCAATAAACCCCCGCAGCGGTGGAGTTCCCATTTGATTTCCGCTCCCCTCACCTTTGTATAGGCCTTAATGACTCTTCTACTTCAATAATGAACAATACAGTGTGAGCCGGGGGGTGGGTGGGCAGGGAATGGGAAAGGAACACGCAATTTAAGTTAAGCTTTAGAAACAGAGTCGCGCGTTTAACTTTGTTTCAGAGCTCGCCGGATAATAGTATTGAAGCAGGGGAATGAGGAGAAGTGGAAAGGCTTATTATTCATTCCCTTCGCTAAAGTGTACGACGTTCGCCTGTAAAGATTTAGGAATTTCAACGTTTAAATGTAAATGCACCCCCGCGCCCCACCCCTTCAGTGCAACTGCTCCGTTTCAAATTATTCAAGAGTCATTAACCAAATATTTGCAAACCACTTAAAAGCCCTCTGGCTCCGCGATGTCATTTTCAGGGGTGTGGTGGGCCCGGGGTGTGTGTGAAAAAAGGGGGCGGAGTATAAAGGCTTAAAACTTAGAATCCCCTCCCCCCCCACCACCAACGCCCCGTCACACTGGGATCATAGCGTGGAAAATACCGACAGATATAAATTGGATTAGTAGTACCCGAGGAAATTCTCACTCGCTGGGGCGCCATTTCTCTCTCCCTTTTCACGCGGCGGTTGTTGCAAATTAGTTCGCCTAATTTTCACGTTTCACATTCCGAAATTTATGAATAACAAATCTTTCTGGTTGTGGTATGCTCGCTGTGAACTTTTCTCATTTCCTCCCTTTTACCCCCCGAGGAATTCCAGTTCAATTCTATCAATTAAGATGAGAGGAAAACGTTACTTTAGCCCGACTTTTTTCATTTATAGAATTTGTGAAGTATTTCCTAGTCCGCCCTTGCGATTCTCGTCCCCGAATGAAACTAAATCGACTATTCGCGCGCTAAAAATTACCAAACTGGCCATTCTCGTGCCAAATATGACCTTGACGAACTCTAATCGAGTCCTAAAAACGGCCAAAATGACTTCTCGCGCCCTGGAAATGCCTATAAATATTATTCCTGCTAAAAAGGCTAAACTGGCAAGTCCTGCTCTAAAAGCGGCAAAACTGACTATTCGTGCCATGGAAATTTCACACTGGCTATTTGCTCTCTCACAATTTGCGCCCTAGAAATGGAAAACTGACTATTCGCACTTTACAAAAAGACAAAACTGACTATTTAAAAATGGCATACTATTGGCAATTAACGCTCTATGAAGTGTCAAAATGATCATTTGCGCCCTTTACAGAGACGACAGATAGTGTCAATGACTATTCGTGCCATCAAAATGGCTATATAAAGTAAAAAATGGCTAAACATGGCTTTTCGCTATCTTAAACAATGAACATGGGCTGTCCCCACCTTACTAACTGGCTGAACCTTCTTCCTCTCTCCCGCGTTGGTTGCTACACGCAGCCTATAAGATATACTGGATAAACTGGCCACTGCCGCGCTAAAAAATTGCTTGCCTGGCTAACCACGTCCTAAAATTGGCAAAACATATCATTCGAGCCCGGGAAATGGCAAAACTTATTATTCGCGTGTTTCAAAAATGGCCTAAACTGAGCCTCCACGCCTTGAAAATGGCTAAACTTCAGACAATTCGTGCCCTAAAAGTAACCAAACTGATCTTTTACGACTTGCAGACGGCTTAACTAACGATTCATGTCATTAAAATGCCTAATCGGACCTGCTGAGCCGAAACAAAGTTGGCCAAACTGGCTCACTCGCAGATCTTAGTCCCGTTTTCGTAGTCGCTGCTTAAGTTAAAATTCTCCTAAGTAAAAATCAAATCAGTTGTTGGAAAAAAATAATCAATTCTCAAAATTCCGCAACGGAAAATGGACGGAGGGCATAGGGAGGTACCCCGTTGCTATGGTTTTTAGACCCCGTTCACAAGCTCTTTGCTATGCATCTGTGGAGCCTATGCAACCTATCAAAATGCTTCATTTTTCGAGGGAATAAATTTGTTTGGTTGCATAGACTCCACAGAACGTAAACATAGAGCTTGTGAACGGGCCTTAACGACACCTGAAGAATAAAACTTCGGAATTTTTACGCTAGATTGGGAGGTCTCGTAGGAAAAGTAAAGAAAAAATAATAAATGTTTCCGTTATAATCGTAAAAACCATGCCAACAGGGTACCTCCCCACGCCTTCCTTCCATTTTCCGTTGCGGAAATTTGAGAGTTACAGAATCAGCCCCCTGTTTAGTTAGACGTCCACATAGGGTTTAAGTTTAAGAAATGTCTATGAATACGGGCCTCTCAACTAAAAATACTTTTTTTTTTCATACTTTGCTTCTCTGAAACCTGAAATTCCCAGCTTATTGGTAAAATTGCCAGTTCTTGGCCCAAATCACAATTTTAGAGCCTTCTAAAATCTCCATTTCTGTGCTCAAACCACCATTTTTAGGCTTGTACATGTAAGGGCCGCGCCGGGTCGACAATGTCCGTTCAGCGTTGCGAAGGATTTGAACATTTTTGTATTGAGGTATAAGCTCTCAGTTTAAAAAAAAAAAAAAAAAAAAAAAAAAATAAAAGGAAAAACTTTGAAGTTTGAACTCATGTGGTCGACCCGGGCCTAAATCGCAAATTTCGCGATTAAATCGGCATTTTGAGCTAAAATCGCCAGATTCGAGGTAAACCCACTATTTTTCAGGTTAAATCGCCAGTTTTGCAGTCGAAACATCAGTTTTCAGTTGACAGTTTATGGGCTATGGGTAGAAACTTCAATTTTGGGTTAAAACCCGTCAGTTTTGTGATAAAATTACCCGTTTGGAGGTAAAACCTTCAGTTTCTGAAAACTGACAAAGTTAGTTAACGGTAAAATCATCAGTTTTAATTCGTCAGCTTTGACGTGAAGTCGTTAGTTTTGTTTTGAAATCGACAGTTTTGTGTGAAATCATCATTTTTCATTTGTCGTAAAATCATCTGTTTACAGAAAAACGCAAGTTTTGTTGTGGGTAAAATAATATTGTTTAGAAGGAACCGCCAGTTTCAGGGTAAAGTCAGGGAAAGTTTTTAGGATGAAATCGTAAGTTTTGGAATTAAAACAGTCACTTCTGGGGTGAAATTGCCAGTTTTTGAAGAGAAATCTTCAGATTTGGAGTGTATCGTTAGTTTTGTGTCAAAATAATACCAATTTCTGGTCTGGTTAAATACTCATTTTTTGAGGTTAAACCATCAAATTTGGTTTTGGAGTAAAATCGCCAGTTTTTTAGTGACGTCGCGTTTTCAGTTATGGGACACCAGATAAGCTTTGGCGTGAAATCGTCTGTTTTCGTACAAAATCGTCACATTTGGGATGAATTCGTCAGTTTTGTGGTGAAATCACCGGTTCAACGCAGAGTCTTCCTTTTATTTGGCCTAAATTCATCCGTTTTGGAGAAAAACTTCAGAGAGTGTGACATCGTCAGTTTAGGAGTAAATTATCTAATTGGGAGAAGGGGATTCATTCTTTTGGATGTAAAATATTATTTTCTGAAATGGAACCGAAAAATTTAGTTTTCACACAGTTTTTTAGTGACATCGTCAATTGGTGGAGGGGGTAACACTTCAGCTTGGGCGAGAAATTGTACGTTTTTTTTACTAAAATCGCCACTGGAGGGATAAAATCGGCAGTTGTTAATGCAGAGTAGTTCGTTTTGGTAAGAGCATTCGTTTTTCATCAGTTTGGGTTAAACCTGACAGTTTCAGAGTGAAATCATCAGTTTTGGTAAGAAACCTTTAAAGACGAGTAGACGCATACGGCGCCATGTTCGTTCTTATCAGTTTAATAAGATAGGTTGGGGGTGGTTTGTTGACATGAACAAAACGTGGATTTTACAAGGCTGATAATTGATAAGAGCGAACATGGCGTCTGTGATTTTACCTGTCTGATTATAGGTTCTCTAGTTTTGGGGGTAAAGCCTTGGGTTTTAAAATTGCCAGTTGTGCTGTGAATTCTTTAGTTACGAGTAAACACTTCGGTTTGGCGTAAAATCGTCAGTTTTGAGTAATTTTTTTTTTTTTTTTTTTTGCCTTGCGAACTTGCGCATTAGCCAAGTGACGACGTCATTGTTGAATTTCTGATATATCGACAGTGCACCACCCTCGGGCACTCCATCCTCCTCCTCCTCGGGCTTCCATATGTAAAATTACGACAGAGATCTGTAAATTGACACGCATACGTGTATACGTATAGCAGTATTTTACATATGGAATCCGCAAGCTTTTATTGGAATCCGCAACATGACTTGTGGACACAAGTACTAGTACTTTTGAGTAACTATCACTTAAAGTGCCATTAAAAGTTACTGGTATGCTATAGCAGTATACGTGTCAATTTTCAGATCTCTATCGTCATTTTATATATGGAATCCGCAAGCTGTTATTGGAATCCGCAAATTAGTACGTCCCCAACTAGATCAAGGTCCACAGATCTTGCCGTTCATTTCAACAGTTAAGACTTTGTTCTCGAAGCATAATTCGTCCATAATTTCAATTGAAACAGAGTTAAATGCATTGGATAGGTCAATAAATGCCGCCACTAGGAAGTTATTATCCGTTAGGGTTATTCTCACGTCTGTGGAGAAGTCCACTATGCTGCCCATTGTGCTTTTCTTTCTTCGGAAGCCGTATTGCCTATCGGGGAGTGTTGTCTTGTTTTCGAGAAACCAGTTTAATCTACGCCTTAGAATTCTTTCATACGTGTTGCTAACGCACGATGTCATAGCAATAGGTCTGTATGATTGAGCTGCGTTAGGGTCTTTCTCATGCAGGCTTTAAAAGGAGGGACGATTTTGTGGTATTTCCACGCTTCTACTTCCTAACCGGTAGCAAATACTGTACTAAAGATAGAAGGATTTCTTTTCCTCGACTACCAAGTTTATTGAGCATTGGATAATAATTGAATCTGTATCTGGAGATTTGTTAGAGGTTATCTTCAGCGCTATGCTTAGTTCGCTCATGCTTATTTCATGTTCAAGGTCGGTCCCATTTCCAACGCTGATCTGATTGGTCTCCCCGGCGAATTCTGGACAACAATTGGGGGTTAAGTTATTCAGAAACTATTCAATACAGGACTCTTGAATGTACTTCGGCTTTATAGGCCTGGATCCGTTAATTGCCTTAGACTTGTTTATGTTGTCTCGGAATAGGGTCTCGGTCACATTGTCTCGTAGTTCTCCCCCTTTGCTTCTTCGTGTTTCCAAAGATTGCGCATGAGTCTACAGCTTGTAGCTGTCGGTGGGGTCTCACCCCAGTGGTTCAACTATAATAGCCAAATGGTCTGATCCAATCGGTTCCTCGAGGACACTCCATTGAGTTGCTGTTGAGCATGCTGTTGCCATGCTGTTGAGCATGGCAAAATCAACGTAAGTCCCACTGCTGTTTTTTGGTGGTTTGGTTTAGGATTAATCGTGTGGTGGCCGTCATTTAATAACAAGTTCATTTCCTCAACTATATCCATTAAGCTCTCACCTTTTCTATGAGTATAGGAGTTGCCCCAGCACGCAATATAATGAGCGTTGAAGTCACCCCCCCCCGCTCCAATAGGGTCGGACCGTTGAGGGCCGCTAGTGTTTTTTGACAAGTTCTCATATTGATGGTTGAATTGGGTTGGCAGTATACTGATAAGAAGTGGATGTGTCTAACAAGTAGAAAAGTTTTATTCCGATTACTTGAATTCCTTGCACTGCCAAATCATGCTCCTCTTCCAAACCAAGAGTCTCAAAGCTGATTCCTTTTTTTATCAGTATTTCACTTCCTCCACAGCCATCCGCACGTGGGCAGCGTAGGAGACGATATCCAGAAACGACAGTATGAATATTGGGTTTTAGCCATATTTCTGAGAGAAGTGCTACATCGATTGATTTTTCACGCAGAATTGTTTCAAGGTAGCGCTATGATTGACTTTTTATTTCCTTAACCCGCAAGTGGGTGTTAGTTATCGAGGTGCATTGCGGTGTATCCTGAATGTTAACGGTATTGTCGTCTGAAGGTTGAATTATATTATTCGTGAGGAATTTTTGAATATCTTTTATTGCCACGTCTACAAGATCGAGAGAGTCTTGTTTATCTGGAAGTATTCCAGATCTGAACTCTCTCAAGATTTGAATGATTGCTTTAATCTTCTGTTCGAAAGGTCTCGTCTTTTCTTTTGCGTTAATAGTATTTTTGTCTACGCTCACGGGATTATTTCGCGAATACTCATCAGTTCCCGACTATGGTTTGGTATAGGTTTTTTGGTGGATTACTTCTGAAGAGGACGTTAGTTTTCTGTAATTATTATGAGTTAGATGTCTTTCAAATTGTGAGTTGAGGTTAACACGGCGCTGTGAAGACGACGGGGTTGTGTCCTCTCTTTTGCGTTTCACGGCTGGGAAGTCACCGTTTTGGGAACTACTATTGTCTTTGTTAGGTAAGGTGTTGAGCACGTAGAAAGGATTCATGGTGACAGATGCAATAGTATATTGTACAACGAATGAGTAAAATGTGAATTTACTTGCGAGTTGTAGTTTGTAAGCACGAGCTGCAGGCGAGTGCTTACAATACAACGAGCAAGGAAATTCACTTTTCTCGCGACTGGCGGGTAAAGTATACCATTTATATTCCATGTAGAAGGAGTAAAGTTGTTTTTTACTGGCCTCAAAAATCACAATGGGTAAATAACAACTTTACTCACTAGTGAGTAAAGTTGTTTTTTACTCATTCGTGGCCGAGCAAGAAATGGTTGTTGCTCTTGTTTGACCGGTAGAGCGCACTACTACAAAAACATTGTTAGTTTTTGGATAAAAAATCAGGAATAGAAGGCTAGAACCGATAGTTTCCCAACGGAGATATTAATTTTTTATGGATTACGACACTTTTTGTGAAAACACAATTACCGGCGAAGAATATGATTTAATGAGTTCTTTTGCTGGGGCCTCTATAGCATGGGCGGTTTTATGGGGGGGTGATAGGGGCGCTCGCCACCCCCGTCAGCTCAGCCACCCTCAGATAAATGGTGGGGGGGGGATATAAGAAAAGAAGGGTAAGTGAACGGTTAAAGATTTGAGAATATTTTTGATGACATTGTTTTACGCGAATGGTGACGACTTGAGTTGGGATTTCAGCCTTCCCCAGTGTTTTTGAATGAGCCTCATGTAAATAAAAAAGTCCACGCATTATGATATCACATTTAGCATATTCCAATGAACATCCCCACGATCCCTTTACGAGGACCACTTGAACAACTTCAAAGGATTGGGGTCGTGCAGACTTTTACACAGGTATTTCAACCGGGAAATCCACCAAAATTTGTGCTCGGAAGATCCAAATCAACGAAATTCGTTTTTTTAGAAGCCTAACCCAAAGGAATGGGATCCCTTGCCACAATGTTCAAACTACCAAACCCTCAAACCAAGAAAAGTTCGAACCACAAAAATGTCCCACCACAAAATGTTCTGATCATGAAATTCTCGAAGGACAAAAGTCGCTGTCCAAAAATAACGCTTGAACCACAAAAAACTCGATGCGCAAAAAGCTCTGACCACGCAATGCTCAAACCACAAAAAGTTCCATCCGCCAAATGCTCCAATCACAAAATGCTTGAACCTCGCAGTGGCGGATCAAAATCTTTAGTGGCCCGGGGTGGAAGGATGTACGCTCCTTAATCTCTAAATATAAGGAATCTAATTTTTACTTTGCCCAAGTTAACTTACGGCTTTTTAAAATTTTTAGCCACGAACTTGCTTCTTTGGGAACTGCTGATTGACACGTGGCCGCGGATTTACTCAAATTAATCCGCAATTAGCCACGCATCAGCGGAGTTTTCAAATGTATCCTCGAATCAGCGCCTTTTCTCAAATTTAGCAGGCACAAATTAGCAATGTTTTTTTTTTTACTTCTTAGCCTTGCGAAAAAATAGTGATTTTTTTGGTTTTGCCTTGATATAACGTTCATCTTTCTCAAGTTTTTCTTTTCTTCAATTCTTGCCGCGCATGTCACATTCAGCCACGAATTATTTCTTAATTTTAAATAGAGAATTACCATTTCTACTCAACTGTATAGCCGTGACCCGTGAATCTACGGATTTTATCAAATTGACCCGTAAATTGGCATTTTTCTTCATTTCAGACGCAAATTAGCCCTTTTACTCAATTTTAACTGATTTTCCTCATATTGAACCACGAATTAGCGTTTTTCTCTATATTAATTAGAGCTTCTTCTCAAGCTAAACTGCGATTGAGTGCTTTAACTCAATATAATCCGGGATTTTTGTGATTTTTCTCAGTTTCAGCCACGTATTAACGGCTTTGTTCAAATAGATCCGTGTGAATTAGCGTTTTATCTTCAATTTCTGCTACGAATTACTGATTTTTCCCTACGATTACTGATTCTTCTCAAATTGGTCGCGAAGTTGCCCCGAGAAACCATGAGTTGGCGTGGGACGTCCTAATTTGCGGAAAATCAGTAATGCTTGCGGAAACGACATAAAAAATTATCCGAGGACGCTGAAAAAGCACACAGATCCTACTTGTGTGGCGAAAATTTTCGACCACATTGTTTTATAAGGAACAGATGAATTTAGTATCGTTCCGATTTTAGAATTTCTACTTTTGAGTTTTTGGGTTCTGTCAAAAATAAAATACTTTTTGTCTCAAGCGCTTTATTCAGAAGTGACAACTAAACCACTTCAAATTGGTGACCCGCGACGTTCATTAACAAGAAAATTCGACATCCGACCCCGACGCTCGACGTGACATGGCCAACATCGAAGAATTGGTTGAGCAACTCGCTCAATTACGCCAACAAATTCAAGAGTTGACGCCTCCCGCCGCTCCACCTGTCGGCGACGATAATCAAGCCGCTCCTCAAAACGCAAACCCCGCCTTCGTCAGCCGCGTCACTCCGAAACTTCCTGCGTTCTGGAGAAATAAACCGACATTGTGGTTTTCTCAAGTAGACGCACAATTCGCTCTCGCCGGCATCACTCAAGAGACAACGAAGTATTCGCATTTAATCTCTCAACTCGACGAACGATATATCAGCGAAATCGAAGACCTAGTAGCAACACCTCCTGCGCAGAACCCCTATACAACTCTCAAAAACGCTCTCATCGAACGCCTTTCTATTTCCGAGTCTCAACGTGTTCGACAGCTACTCTCCCAAGAGGAATTAGGTGACTGGAAACCATCGCAATTCCTCCAACACTTACGATCTCTGGCTGGACCGACCCCGGTGCATGAAAATCTGTTAAGATCTTTGTGGATCCAACGTCTCCCGCCCCCTGTCCAAGCCATTCTCCAAACACAGTCTGACTCGCCGCTCGACCCTCTCTCCGCAACAGCGGAAAAAATAATGGAAATTCAACCTGCCATAGCTTCTTCTCATCCCTCTTTCCCCGTCGTCAACGCTGTATCTCCCCCAGGACAAGATATCAGTCGTGAACTCACCGAGATTCGTCAACAGCTCGCAGACCTCACACTCCGAATTTCCAACAACCCTCGACACTCTCGCTCCTGTTCTCGTCAAAGTCATTCAACCCGTTCTCGCAGTCCATCGGCAGCTTCACAATCGACATTCTGTTGGTACCACGCCAAGTTCAATGAACGAGCATCAAAATGCAGACCGCCCTGTTCGTTTCATTCAAAAAACGCCACCAGCAGCCAGTAACGGCGGCAGCTGACTGCAAAATCGGAAAGTACCGCCTTTTCATTACCGACCGTAATTCCGCAAAACAGTTTCTTCTCGACACCGGTTCTGACGTTTGTTGTTTCCCGGCACGTTTTCTTTCAAACCGTCGTCCTAAAATCTCGTTCGATCTTTACGCCGCGAATACGTCGAACATCAGCACATACGGCTCAGTCACGCTAACTCTTGATTTCGGATTACGCCGCAACTTCCAATGGAATTTCATTGTCGCCGACGTCAACGTCCCAATCATTGGCTCTGATTTTTTTGGGCATTTCCATCTGTTGCCAGATTGACGATCTCACCGTCTTCTCGATGGGACAACTGGACTTTCCGTCGCCTGTTCAAAAATAAGTCAGACGTACCCCAACATCAAAACAATCGACGATTCTCATCCGTTCGCTGAGTTACTTTCACGATTTCCAGAAATTACTCGTCCATCTGGAGTACCTCGGGATATAAAACACTCGACCAAACACTACATACATACCGCTCCCGGCCCTCCAATTTCTTTTCGCCCACGTCGTCTATCTGGTGATCGTTTAAAAATCGCACAGAAAGAGTTCGAAGCAATGCTTCAAGAAGGCACCGCACGTCCTTCGGATAGTCCTTGGGCATCCCCTCTTCACATCGTGCCAAAGAAAACTGGCACCGGTTGGCGCCCTTCTGGCGACTATCGCGCTCTAAACGCACGTACCATTCCTGACAGTTATCCCGTTCGACACATACATGATTTCGCAGTTCGCTCATTCAATCAGTGGTTCTACTATTTTCTCTCTAGTTGATTTGGTTAAAGCCTATCAACAAATTCCTGTCAACGAGTCGGACATTTGTAAGACAGCAATCTCAACTCCTTTCGGTTTGTTCGAGTTTCCATTCATGTGCTTCGGTCTTCGCAACGCCGCTCAAACTTTCCAGCGCTTCATGGATGAAGTAACTCGAGGCCTAGATTTCTGTTATGTCTACATCGACGACATCCTCATATTTTCAAAATCAAGAGCAGAACACATCGCTCATCTCGAAACTCTTTTCAAACGCCTGTCGCATTACGGCGTCGTCATTGAGTAGAGAGGAAAGGCCGGTTCTAGAGGTGGCGCACGGTGGCGACATGAAAAAGAGAGGGTTTGATGGTGGAGCGATGAAAAATTTTTTTTGACGGCGAGTGGGATCGATCCGGTTGGTATGAGGTTGGGAGACGACAGCGCTATCCACTCGGCTACCGTCGACGAGTTGATAGTTGTGGGAATACTTGGGGTAGATGAGTGTAGGGTCGACGACGTTCAGTCAGATGGCGGTGTATGAGTTGAGTACAGGTGCGCTAAGCTGGGGGGGCAGTGGCGTTGAGGTTTATGTGCGTTGGCGGCCTGGTGGAATAATTGTTGTGTTGGCGAAGAAGAAGAGGGAACTGTTCATCGATGCCGGCGGCGGTGAGGATGGGTGGGATGGACTGAAAAAGGTTTTGGTGGATTTAGCTTGGATGAGGGGGGTGGAGCGGAGTGAACATGACGTGGTTTTATTTAGATCGAGTACAGTAACTGCAGTCCTGGTGAATGATCGCCGCCGGAGAACTGTTGTGACAGCGGGAGGGAAGAGGCAGCGCGTGTTGGTCAAACTTTATGAGACGAGCCCCTGGGATGTGGAGGTGGACAACTACAACATACCGCAGTGGAATGAAATTTCCTTCAGCAGAGACGACGTTGAGGGAATTGTTAAGATACTTCCCAAGATTGATGGAGCTGTTGATTTGTTGACAAGATTGTTAAAGGAAAATATAGACAATTCGCTCTAATCACAATAAGCTCTCTTTATTCAACCACTCCTTCTCCTTAAATCCTAAATACTTTACATACACTCTGTTCTTTTTTTTATCATTTTTTAAAATTCTCTCAATTAGGTACATATCATCGTGTTTAACCGCTTGAAGTTCCTGTTGATAGAAACATCCTGCAATGGGGTTCCCTCTCTTATCAACTAATGAGTATGTGATTGGTGAAGTATGGTTTACTTTAGCGACATGAAATATTTCCGGCGTCCACGAGGCGGTGTAGCCTTTATCAAAGACAGTTTTCATCTTGGAAATGCGAACTGGATCACCCTTGGAGAAAACTTTCTTATTGTTGCCCACCGTGAGATTGTTTGTAGTGGCGGAAGTTGAGGACAAAGCTTTAGAAACGAGTCTTTCGTTGGCTTTATTAACCTCCGATGGTTTCATCTTAATAGAACGATGGAGCGTGTTGTTATAATCATGAAGAAGACTATCCAGAAAGGGGAGATATGAGTAACTGCCCCTGTAGTGAAATTCTCTCCACATTTTTGTTTTCAGTGTTCGATTAAAACGCTCTACGAAGGCGCATTTTATGGGAGAATGTGTCGAATAATGATTGATTCCCCATTTCTTCATGAGATCTTTGAATGAGGAGTTGTAGAATTCTTTCCCTTTATCGGATTGAACGTTCGCAGGTGGATAGGAACTTTTTTTCAATACCGATGCCATTGCATCTGTCACATCCTTCGCAGATTTCGTCTTGATAGGTACAGCCCAAGCGAATTTTGAGAATCCATCGATGATCGTTAGTATGTATCGATTTCCTTTGTTAAATTTTGCGTACGGAATCATTTCTACTAGGTCTATTTGCCATAAGTCACCAATTCCATGCACTTCGGTTTTCCTACGAGGATAGTGCACTCTCGCAGGTTTCAACAATTCATCCACAATGTCACGTTTAACATCACGCATTGTCTTAGTTAGTAAATGTGGCCAGCTTCTCGAAGTTCTTCCACGATTGAATTAATCTCAGTTATATGACCTTCGTGACCGCTGCCGTATGATGCGTAGAGTAATCGAAGACGATTGATGAGTTCATTAGGATCGTCCCAGTAAGAATAAGAAGTAGGTTCGGAAGGCAACAAATTATAAGATGTATCGACGCCGGATCCTACGTGTGCTAATGTGTTTTTAGCCAAAATGTTTCTGTACTTGGAGTTTCCGGTTATCAAACGACCATTATCGGCATAACCCTGACGGCTAGCATTGGTTTTGTCAATAATTTCTCGATAATTCTTGACGTCATCTTGTGTATAGTTAGAAGGTTCCTTGAGGAATAGAAGCTCATAGAGACCAGATGTACCATTGTATGGTCTATTGTCAACATAGATATTACTATGGTCGAAAGTATAAGTTTTCCTCTTCCAATCATAACCGACCCATTTGTTGCGACTTTTGGGCCATAAATTTTGTCCAAACGACCCGATAGAAATCCATGATCGCCACTAATAAGAGCTTGAATGAAAGGATGTGCATGGGAGCTGAACTGTGACATTGATTGAAGTTCCTTCCCTTGATCTGCTCTTGAAGCAGTGCGCATCGATCTTGCACCGTCACCAGCATTATTTTCCTCAGCTTTTTGTGAGAAACCTCTGTCATCGATTAATTGTTTCTTTTTCAATAAACTGGTTCCATGCTTCTTCGCTGACGTTGGTAAGGTTGAGGTTCTGGCGGTTGCCAGCGGAGTAGATGTCGTTAAAAGTGGCACCTCAATTTCCGGTTCCGAAAATGATTCAAATGTTTCCTTCTTCCATACGTTTTCATTTTCTCCCTCGTCACCGTCATGATGCTCGAGAGAAATGCGGGAGGTGTCCAACTTCACACTATTTTCCAAGTTAGTTTTTTGATTTTTTTATGTTTAGCGATTGCTTTTAAAGGCTCAATTACTGGTTGGAGCGTTTTACTAATGAGTGCCGCTTGGAAATCTTCGTTGCTTTTTAAGTCTCTAAATTTTCTTTTCAGCGACTCCTTCGCCTTGACGACGCTGCTTAGTACGCTCGTCATGTTGTGAGAACGATGATTAAAACTCCACAGGAGCGGCTCATCCTTTTTATTCATTCATTTTGCTTTGTTACTACTATGAATTCATCCAATTTTTTCCTATATCGGCCATTATTCAAAGAACTGTCCTTATCTATTACTAAGAACCCATATTTATCAGTATTCCAACACTTTGCACACAAATATTTAAACTTCGCAAAACTCATATCAGCTCCAACGTGCTCATTGTATATGTGCTGGAGATTCAGATCATCTTGGCGGAAAATGGCTATGAAATTTGTGTTATCGCGAATTAACTGTTTAGGAACTCGAGTGAATGTTTGGGCTAAATAGAAACAATCCACTTGGTGATGTCGCCCCCTCGTGAAGTAGTCGCGCATTGTGTCTTGAGATGATGGATGACGTCATCAAAAATCATTATTGAGAGAGGTCATGCGCTTTCTGGGGGTAAAACTTCATCTTTATCCGTAAACTCATGGTATTTGATTTGGGGAATGCTCTCCATGACGCGTCTAAGATGAATATATATGCTGGCTGATTAAGCGTTTTGCTGTAAACGTAGACATTTTTGAACTTGAGACCATTCTTGTGTAATAAAAGCGTCAACATCAAATTGGTTTTCCCACAATTGCTCGGACCGCAAAAAACCGCTCGGATGGTGTTCGGTAACAAAGGGCTATGTCTGGGGGATGATGGTTTTGTGGCGATCCCATTAGCCCGTAAAGGTGTAACAGCGAGGGACAACTCATGTTTACGAGTTTTCATGTTTACCCAAAATGGTTTCTTTTAGTCAACTAGAGGGGTTGTTGGAGCAGCTGCTCAATAGTGGGAGAATAAGCGTAAAAGTAGGCATTAATACGGGGAAAATATGCAGCGACGGTGTAAAAGAAGAGAAGTCACCGGCAAAGGATTAGTCAATTCGATCATCTCCAATATACCGTTTGAATTACACTTGCCCACCTACCAATATTGTGGACCGGGAACTCATTTAGAGAAACGATTAGCTCGAGGCGATCCGGGTAAAAACCCGTTGGACCAAGCTTGCAAATCTCATGATATAGCCTATTCGAAGAGTAAAGATATAGCGTCACGTCACGCAGCAGACCTTCAGTTAGCGGACAGAGCTTGGGAACGTGTGACCTCAAAAGACGCCGATATTGGTGAGAAGGCAGCCGCGTGGCTTGTTACGAACGCCATGAAAACGAAAGTGAAATTAGGAGCAGGAGTCAAACGCAGACAACGAAGTGTAGACCAAAAGGTGGCCCGACCACCCACCTACATTCCTTTTAGTCAGATCATGAGAGTCGCTCGACTGAGGAAAAATAAAAGAGACGTTGAAAAAGGAAATTCCTTGCTGGATCAAGCTAAAAAGTCCATAAAACAATCTACGAATTATTTGCGAAAGGTGAATAAAGGAAAAAGGAAAAACGGTTACGCCGTGAAAATTCCTAGAGTTCTGCCTATTCCTCAGCAAACGAAGACATGGGAAGGGGGATTTCTACCATTTTTACTCCCGTTATTCTCCGGACTATCGGCAATCGGAAGTCTAGCCGGGGGAGCGGCAGCCGTCGCAAAAGCGGTGAATGCTTCCCGATCGGCTCTACAAGAATTGGAGGAGAGCAAGCGGCGCAATCAATCCTCGGAAATACCCGAACAAAAAATAGGCGCCGGCATGTTTTTAAAACCATATCGAAAAGGTTACGGCATCTTCCTGAGGCCCTACGGAAAATCTTAAACGCTTTGCCTAATCGACCACTGACAGATAAAGAATTGTTTAATGCCGCGAATCCCATTCTAGGTGAGGTGGGGTTTCAAGGTGTATTCATGAGTGATTCCTTACCCTCATGGCGTCGCCGCCACCACCGTTTCGGGAAGAAACAAAACGAGTGTGCTATAGTTAATTTGGATAAATCTAGCGGTTCCGGGACGCATTGGGTCGCATTTTCGAAGCGCGGCAATGTTGTGAAGTACTTTGACAGTTTCGGTCTCCCTCCCCCACCAGCGATAATTCACTACCTTCGCGAACGGGGGAGCGAATTTATTTACTATTTCCGCGAAAAAAATGCAACAGGACGACTGCTGGCACTGTGGGCCCTACTGTTTGGAGTTTTTATTTAATGAGGCTTTTCCCTCATTCTACTCTCACTAGCTCACCATGTCTCACGTAGTGATTCTCTCAGGGAAGACGTCAGAACTATCATCGGATTTTTTCCCACCACTAAAGCTCGATGAATCTGCAGACTACAGTATAGGACTGATAAGCTTCCAATCATTTTGAAATAATTGGCACGCGAATTGAAATAATTTGTGACACCTCAACAGGTCGTCCTCGCCCTTTTATTCCTCATCCTTTACGACGCTCAGTTTTTCTCAAGTTACACAACCTCAGCCACCCCGGTGCTCGTGCGACTACAAGACTGATCACCGAAAGATTCGTTTGGCCGTCAATGAAGAAGGATATTCCCGCATGGACACGTGCTTGTCTTGCTTGTCAACGGTCCAAAGTTTCGCGAAACGTCCACTCACCGCTAGGACATTTCGACACTCCTACATCTCGTTTCTCTCACGTCCACATCGATTTGATCGGCCCACTTCCACTTTCGAATGGTTTCAGGTACTGTCTCACCTGCATCGATCGTGTCACTCGATGGCCAGAAGTAACTCCTCTTCCTGACATCACAGCTAACACCGTTGCTCTCGCTTTTCTATCCACGTGGATTTCTCGTTACGGCGTTCCAGAAAAGATCACTACTGATCGCGGTATGCAGTTCATGTCTTCAGTTTTCTGCACACTTTCGAAACGTTTCGGAATCGATGTGTGTCACACAACGAGTTACCACCCGGCATCCAACGGCTTGGTCGAACGCTTGCATCGTCAGCTAAAAACCGCCATCACTTGCCACGCTGACAGAAATTGGACCGAAAAACTTCCCCTCGTTCTCCTTGGAATACGATCCGCCTTCAAGGAAGATCTTCAAACCACCTCGGCAACCCTCGTTTTTGGAGAAAGTCTTCGACTTCCAGGAGAATTCTTGTCACCTCAACCCGAAACAAATTCTACTCCTGAGTTAATCGAACACCTCGCTAAAATTATCAGTCAGATCCGACCAATACCGACTTCTCGACATTCGACACCTGGTAGTTTCGTCTTCAAAAATCTCGACTCTTGTACACGTCATGTTACGTGATGACAGCACTCGTCATCCCTTCCAAAATCGTTACTCAGGACCCTATCCCGTCGTTAAACGCGACAAAGTCTACAAGACCATCACGGTCAAGACCAGTTCTGATAAACACGTAACAGTCTCAATCGACCGTGTCAAACCGGCGTATTTTCTTCACGAAGACGTAGACTCTACCACCCTCACCCACCCGACAACTTCAGCCATAAACAAGAAGGTTCGCTTCGATCTGGGCGAGCTACGCTCTCCTCCTCCAAGGGGGTGATGTGGCGAAAATTTTCGACCACATTGTTTTATAAGGAACAGATAAATTTAGTATCGTTCCGATTTTAGAATTTCTACTTTTGAGTTTTTGGGTTCTGTCAAAAATAAAATACTTTTTGTCTCAAGCGCTTTATTCAGAAGTGACAACTAAACCACTTCACTTGCACTGATCTCAAGAATATTTGTCCACAGTTACTCCGAGTTACCGAAAAATACTAGTACTTCTCCCCTCAGAGTCATTTGCGGAAACGATAAAAGGTTGCGGAAACGTTATGTAAAAAACTTGGAGGACGCTCAAACCACTCACAGCTACTTCTGACATAGTTTGGAAGAATATTTGCTGACAGTAATCACGGATAACCAAAAAGTACTAGTACTTCTTCCCGAAGAGTCATTTGCGGAAACGATAAAAGCTTGCGGAAACGTTATGTAAAAAAGTTGGAGGACGCTCAAACCACTCACAGTTACTTCTGACATAGTTTGGAAGGATATTTGCTGACAGTAATCTCGGGTAACCAAAAAGTACTAGTACTTCTCCCCGAAGAGTCATTTGCGGAAACGATAAAAGCTTGCGGAAACGTTATGTAAAAAAGTTGGAGGACGCTCAAACCACTCACAGCTACTTCTGACATAGTTTGGCTGATTATTTGCTGACAGTTATCTCAGGTAACCAAAAAGTACTAGTACTTCTTCCCGAAGAGTCATTTGCGGAAACCATAAAAGCTTGCGGAAACCATAAAAGCTTGCGGAAACGATATGTAAAATATTGTAAGACGCTCAAACCACTCACAATTGCTTCTGGCGTCATTTGGTAGAATATTTTCCGACAGTTACCCCGAGTTACCGAAAAGTACTAGTAGGTACTTCTCCCCTAAGAGTCATTTGCGGAAACCATAAAAGCTTGCGGAAACGTTATGTAAAAAAGTTGGAGGACGCTCATTTTGGTTCCAAATGTGACCAAGAATCACCCATTACATTTATGCCTCCCATAAATTACTGCTTCCGCGTAATTAACAACACATTTGATGGGCTCATGACCTCTAGCAGTCGATGCCCCAACTATGTCAGAAGTAACTGTGAGTGGTTTTAGCGTCCTACAATATTTTTACATATCGTTACCGCAAGCTTTTATCGTTTCCGCAAATGACTCTTCGGTAAGAAGTACTAGTACTTTTCGGTTATTCGAGATTACTGTCAGCAAGTATTCTTTCAACCTATCTCAGAAGTATTTGTGAGTGTTTTGAGCGCCCTCTAAATTTTTTTCATGTCGTTTCCGCAAGCTTTTATGGTTTCCGCAAATGACTCTTCGGTGAGAAGTACTAGTACTTTCGGTAACTCGGGGTAACTGTCGGAAAATATTCTACCAAGTGACGTCAGAAGTAATTGTGAGTGGTTTGAGCGTCTTACAATATTTTTACATGTTGTTTCCGCAAGCTTTTATGGTTTCCGCAAATGACTCTTAGGGAGAAGTACTAGTACTTTTCGGTAACTCGGGGTAACTGTCGGAAAATATTCTACCAAATGACGTCAGAAGCAATTGTGAGTGGTTTGAGCGTCTTACAATATTTTACATATCGTTTCCGCAAGCTTTTATGGTTTCCGCAAATTACTCTTCGGGGAGAAGTACTAGTACTTTTTGGTTATCCGAGATGTCGGTTATTCGAGATTACTGTCAGCAAGTATTCTTTCAACCTATCTCAGAAGTATTTGTGAGTGTTTTGAGCGCCCTCTAAATTTTTTACATGTCGTTTCCGCAAGCTTTTATGGTTTCCGCAAATGACTCTTCGGTGAGAAGTACTAGTACTTATCGGTAACTGGGGGTAACTGTCGGAAAATATTCTACCAAGTGACGTCAGAAGTAATTGTGAGTGGTTTGAGCGTCTTACAATATTTTTACATGTTGTTTCCGCAAGCTTTTATGGTTTCCGCAAATGACTCTTAGGGGAGAAGTACTAGTACTTTTCGGTAACTCGGGGTAACTGTCGGAAAATATTCTACCAAATGACGTCAGAAGTAACTGTGAGTGGTTTGAGCGTCTTACAATATTTTACATATCGTTTCCGCAAGCTTTTATGGTTTCCGCAAATTACTCTTCGGGGAGAAGTACTAGTACTTTTTGGTTATCCGAGATAACTGTCAGCAAATAATCTGCCGAACTATGTCAGAAGTAACTGTGAGTGGTTTGAGCGTCCTACAATATTTTTACATATCGTTTCCGCTAGCTTTTATCGTTTCCGCAAATGACTCTTCGGTGAGAAGTACTAGTACTTTTCGGTTATTCGAGATTACTGTCAGTAAGTATTCTTCCAACCTATCTCAGAAGTATTTGTGAGTGGTTTGAGCGCCCTCTAAATTTTTTACATGTCGTTTCCGCAAGCTTTTATGGTTTCCGCAAATGACTCTTCGGTGAGAAGTACTAGTACTTTTTGGTTACCCGACATAACTGTCAGCAAATAATCTGCTAAACTATGTCAGAAGTAACTGTGAGTGGTTTGAGCGTCCTACAATATTTTTACATATCGTTTCCGCAAGCTTTCATCGTTTCCGCAAATGACTCTTCGGGGAGAAGTACTAGTACTTTTCGGTAACTCTGGGTAACTGTTGACAAATATTCTTGAGATCATTGCAAGTAGGAACTGTGTGCTTTTTCAGCGTCCTCGGACCATTTTATATGTCGATTCCGCAAGCATTGCTGATTTTCCGCAAATTAGATCCTCCCAGTTGGCGTTGTCTCAATATTAGCTGGGCGTGCTCAGCGATTATTCACTGATTTTGCTCGATTTCATAGCCACAGCTTGCTTTTTTTTCTCAATGACAGCAACGAATTAGAGTTTTTCTCAATTTTGAGCCGTCAATAGATAATTTTCAGCCGCCAATAAGTGATTTCTTCCGCCGTTTGCCATGAATTAGCGCTTTTTTGCTAGTTATCCTTAGCCTGCTTAGTTGCTAGTTAGGTAGACTTTTTCGTAACTCTTTGCCGCTTGCTTACCCCAACATTAGCACAGTAGCCGCCTATTAAGGAACGTTTTAAATTTATTAGGGTTGGCGTATTTTCTCTAATTATTCTGCCGCGAAGTTTCCTTTCAAATTTGTGTATTTTTGTTAATGTTAGTAGCAAATGAGCTCTTGCTCACCAATATTAGCCACAAATCAATTCTTTTTAACCTAAAAATTCCTTGTTTTCTCATATTTAAGCCCGGTGGACGATCGGCACCTCTCGCCGCTACGTCGGTACGCTTCTGGAACCAAACAATGCTTCAACCACAAAACGTTCCAACCACAAATTGATTGAACCACTCAAGACAAGTGAACCACGCTGTTAGGATAGGCGGATTGAGCATTTTGTGGATAGGTCCACAAAAATATTGAACCAAAAAATGCTCAATCCACTCAATACTTGAACTACAGAATGTTCAGATCACAGACAGTTCTAACCTCAAATAGCTCGGACCACATTTCTGCGGAAAACATTGTGGTTTGAAAGGGTCAAAGCCACGATAATTGGTTATCAAACGAGACATTTGTTTATTCGTAGTAACCAAAATAATGAAAAGGGCAAAAGCCATGAAATTTGGTTTCTCATCAAGTGTGAATCACCAAAATTGGATTTTTTAAGGAGCCACATCCAATAGATTTGGTTTTGAAAGAACAAGTATGACCGTGAAATTGGAAATTTTGTTTCCGAATCCAAAAAAGTTTGTATGAAAAATCGAAATTTTGGATCAAATTAGCCTAAATTTTGGTACAAAATTTGATTTTTGAAAAAGTGAAACGCGCATGATTCGTTTCGGATCAGATATGGAGCCAAACCCTCGCCCACGCAGCGGAGCGCGAGTCATTGAGTCTGGGTTTTTCGGCAGCATAATGTTCAGGATTGTGGGACCGAATTTCCAGATTTTGTTTTGTTTTTATTTCATTTTTAATTCAGACAATACCATATTTACCCAGAGTCTTGAGCAGATCTCAACACTGCAATAAAAGATCCAGTTTTTGGGAACCAGACACGCGACGTTGGGCTTTTGCTATTGCGCTATTGTTAGGCGAATATGATAAGTGGGGTGAGGTGAGAAGAAAGTTGATCGCCACCCCCGTCACTCATAGGCATAAAACCGCCCCTGCTCTATAGAACATCCAACGTATTCTGCCCACCTCTGTGTCAAGGGCTGGCTACGGCCCTGGTGAACGCGGTATGGGACTACAAGGCCGCACTTTTGTTTCACGTAGAATAGATCGAGATTGATGGTTTCCTGGCAATTGACGACCATACCCCCAACCCCTCCACCAATATTACACCATAAAGTGCACCTACACGGCTGTGAACGGGAAACGGCGGCGTATTTTATCACCAGCACGTTAACCCCTCACCACGATTCTCACTCCATATAAACGGACACCGTTTCGACGACTCTAAGGGTATTTACCTTTCTCTCCCGTATTTTTAAAAGAGCCGGGAAGTGGAAAGCGTGGCCATTGGAGAGCAAAAAAAAAAAACTTCTGTGTCACCGTGTCGGGCAAGCAGCCAACATCGCTCGACGGCAATATGTGAGATCCTGGCGGCGGAGGCGTGCTCCTTTTTCTCAGTCTCTCGAGTCAGTTTATGTGAAAGAAGGGCCCGGAGTTTAAATTTTTTTTTTAACGATTTTATTTACATTTTATAGAGGGGAGAAAAAAAAACAAATTATAATATCGGTCTAGTGAAAACGCGGAACTCTTCTTTATATTCCAATTTCCGGGGTAAGTAACACCCGCCCTCCCAGGACGGGAAACTTTGAAAGGATGCGGGTATAGCCAAATTTTCTCACTTAATTAATTGACTATGGTAGGGAGAGCGGAAGAAGGATGAGAAAAACCAATAAACGGATAAACGAAAAAAGAGGTACCTACTCAGTTAATTTACTGAAAAACCACATCGTCCCACATGACCCTCAAAAGGCATTTCATTTCATACACCATCGCCTCGCTATACGGTTTATCGTTTTTTTGTTGTTTTTTTCGTGAAAAAGACAAAAAGAAAAAAAATGGTTTAGAGAAAATCGCTTCCTTCACCTCCCTTCCTTTTCACCAATTGTTTTAGAGTTTTATACTCCTTTTTACGATTTTATTGGAGACCGATGGTACTATCCGGAAATGAGAAAATAATGCAATCACTCGAGCACTGGCCACACCGCGATTCCCTTCGAATCCTTGTCAGGATGTGGGTGGTGGTATATTGGGTTGCTTTTTTTTTTCTTTCTTTTTTTTTTTCTTTTCAACGATACCCTTGCATATGACTTTTTATTCAGAAGGGCGACGATTTTAGCATCATTGTGCGATAAAGAAGCGTTTGGCTATTTTTGGGTCTTATTACCTTGCCCGCGTCCCGATGAGTCTTATTTTAGCCCCTCTCCACTTCCAATTATACGCTCTCCCAGTGTGATGGGAACAGAGGGAGTGATATAGCAAGGGAGACGGAAAAACTTCGTTTGAAAAGAAAATATAAGTTTTTCCCCCGGTTTAAGGATTGGAGTACAAAAACGAAAAATTTTCTTTCACACAAATCCCTTGATATTCTTCATCTTTTCAAACATCTGTTCCTCCCTCCTCCTCCTCCTCTTCCTTTTCCTACTCTGTTCATATAGCAGACTTTTCTGAAAGTAATAAAGTGAATTTACCCCCACCCCCACCAATCACCCAGCCCGACAAACCGATACTTTGAAAAGTGCCGATCGATTCATCTATCATTTGTCTTTTTCGTGTCCCACGTGGCTGGCTGATTCTTGAAACATCATCTTTCAGAATATTTCACCGATTTGTCATCCACCGCTTTTTGGTGCGGGAAATGGATAGGGGTGGGGGGGGAGAAGAAGGGCTTCAACGACCGTTTTCCCCCTGAAGCCTCGCAATTTTCCGGTATGGGGGCTCCGTTCGAAGGAGCGTCGGAAAACAAGTTGAAATTGTATATTCAAGCTTTTTTTGCTATTCATTCGTGAAGATTTGCAAATTATCAAGCTTATTCTTCCTTGAAACGTCACAATGCCAGCACGTAACGCCCATATAAGACGTTTCGCGCTAAAATCTAATCGAAATTCCTAGGAATTCGATAAGGCCAACCTGTCGACGAGTCAAGAAGGATATATAGGCATAGTGCGGAATTGTTCGATAAAAACAAGGAAGAAATTGACTTTCCCTTCACAGCCCCCCCCCCACACACACACACCATCATAGTAGGTAGACTCACAGATTGGCTTCCCGGTGGACAGCAAAAGGTGCTCCTCGACGTTGGTGTATGTAGTGATAGGGAAGGGCAGGAAGGGGATTGACTGTCGGCGTCCAATAATAAAAGGGCGTGGAAGTGAAAGAAAGGTCAATATTGGACAATAAGGAACATGGAGGAGGGGAAAGGGGTGAATTGCTTCGAGTTAACGTCAATAAAATGCGATAAGCCCTCTGGGCGTTCGTCCTGGGCCATTTTTTGTTTGTTTGTTCGTTATATTTTCGCTAAAGTACTCCCCCAAGGATACCTCTTTTAATTTATTTTTATCGACCACTACAAACAACCAGGATTTCCAGCCGTTCGTTTCAGAGCTTCCAATGTATCCAACGTTGTAGTGCAAGTCAAATAATCAACTGCGCTAATGAATGCGAGGAATTACCCCCCCCCCCCTCTCACAACTCACAACCCAATCACCAATGTTCCTAAAGGACGCGACGCTGTAGAGGAAAAATAATTCCATATAGTGAAATGTTTGTTTTTCTGCGAACTCTCTCATCGCTAATTACTCTCTTTAATCCGTGAAAAAGTTGTTTTTCATCGACCTTCAACCTCCCTCCCTCCCCCCCTCAAGCCCTTATAGATTCATGTTTTTCACATTGAAGTCAATAATCACGTCTTATTGAGACGAGAGTGGTTGGTAATATTTGATGACGCCGACAAAAAAAAAAAACAGAATTTCTTCGCTTTTAGCGCAAAAAATGTCGCCAGCCTTTGACGCTTTTTGCCTGCTTTTCAGCTTTGGGTCGTGAATTTTAAATTAGCTAGCAAACGTAGTCTTTATGAAATACGCTGAAGAGCCCTTTTCAAAGACGCTGAAGAGGTTGAATTTATTTTTAATGGGATTTTCCCGATAATCCTGTCTTTTAAAAGCGTGCCGTTCAATCTTTTTTTCCGAATAAACGAAAAATTGATGGTGATTGAGGTGGTGATGGCGGGGGCGGGGAGTTCTGTGTAAACAGTTCAAAAACCCCCGGACGGTTTTCTATTTAACTTTCGCGCATCATAATAAACAAAATAACTGCTCATTTTACGTGATTATGACATCACTGTCTAAGGAGGGGTTTAGAGATTGAAATGAGAGATTTCTTTCCAGACTGTGTCAAGGGCAACTGCTCTGTGTCAAGCCCCTCGCCCCCCACCGTAGCACTCACTACCAACTTTTTTGAAGTTTTAAGAAGCCTTAAAATGTGTTGGGTTAAAATTGTTTAGAGAGCGCTGTAGTATAACAACACAAACGGGCTTCCCTCACCCATCACTCATTACGCGACTCTCCCCCCCCCTCCCTGCACACCCTGAACCACCACCATCGTCCCATTTTATGGCCTAATCACTTTTCAAACTTACAAACTCTTACAAGAGCCGCGATTCAGTCAGTCGTTCGCTCCCTTTAGTTTCGCGAAGTGATTCCTCATCTCCTTTCGGTTGGATTTTTAACGAACTTTTCCTCGTTTTGGACGCACGTCGAAAAAAAACAAACAAACGCCGGCGGCACTCCAAATTGGGACGGTTTTTCAAGGTTTGTTCAGTTCTTGTCCCCCCCCCCCTCACAAGCTGAATAACCGCTTTAAAAATTAAGTTTGGAAGTTTCTATCAATCCTTTGATTGCTCCTCTGTCCTGTGTGGGGGGGGGGGGGCTAAACCATTCAATCTCGACAGCGGAGATTGGTTTTTTCACAGTATACACCGTCTGCCCCCTATCCGCTCCCATCGCCCCCTTTTGGTGCCCTGTCGACATCAAAAATAGATACAACTGGAATCGTTCGTTTTTTGTTTGTTTTTTTTTTTTTTTTTTATACGAACGACCAAAAATATTGGATTCGAGGTTCATCAAGAGAAAAAAAAAAGTCGAAAGTGACCCTTTTTAATAGAATTTTTTCACTTATTAAGATAAAAACAAATATAAACATGTAAAAATATTGTAATGACGATAAAACAAGTGTTCCTTTTTCGGGGTTACATGTACAAGGCTTTTACCTGTAAATTACACCTATTTTCCTCCGCCGGAACCGTCCCGTACGCAACCCGGCTACCTGAACGTTTCATTGGTGGGTCACAAAGAGGTTGTAGTGGTGGGGGAGGGGGCTCATTAAATAAAACCACTTTCATGAAAGGTGTGTTGTGAAAGAATTAATTAACGAGATCAGGCCAGAGCGTCGACCTTTTTTTCATTTGTTGTTATTTTTTTTAAACAAATTGTGGGAATGGTTCGACCGGTTCGATCGTTAATGCCACCCCAGGTGTTTTAAAATTTCGATCACTTTATCAGACATGTCTCTACGTGTATTATTTATATGTACAACCAAAAAAAGTTGATAGCAATTTAATTGACAGTCCCCTCTCTCTGTCTTGTCGTAATTGAATTATCGACACAAAAAACAAAAAAAAAAACTGGCAATATGTCAAAATCATATACAACAAGACCCGCAAGGGGATGACATCGACAATTTTTCCTCAATTCGCCGGCAATTTAAAGCACTTTTCCTCCCCCCTCCTCCTTCTATTTAAAAGATGAAGTCGTAGGATGCAATTACGTTTCAATTTCAAGGTTTCATGATAGACTGTCCGCCTATCCTCTTCCCCTCTCCCTTTGAAACGCGAAGAATGAAGAAAGCGTGCAAACTTCGACCCACACCGGTGTGACCCGTCGAGAGCAAACGCATTCAAACAAAGAGCGTTTGGTGATTTAAAAGACGGCGTTTATTTGCATGACAAGCAAAAAGTATGATGGCGGTGTGGGGGGGTGAAGGGGGTGGTTGAATATTTCTTCGAGACCTTAAAAATGAATATTTTTTAACTACGCTACGCGTATGTAGAATGCATAGAATGCCGGAATATGTATATTTCTATTGTTTTCACGACTCTCACTCTCACAACGTCCCACGCCCACAATCCGACCGGAAAACCGAGAAAAGGATTGGAGATAAATTCCTGGAAATGTAAACTTGAATCCCCCCCCCCCTAGCACACCATTCTTTGCTCGCCAGACCCAGACAATCTTCACGGCATCACCTAATAGTCTGACCTTGGAATATAGCAACACAATATTCACGATTCGTACACACGAAAAGTCACGCAGCCTTTAAATGAACGAACCGTGGGGCTGTTATTCTGTGCCAAAATTTGACAGTTTATTTCAATCCGACGATCGTAATCTTATAATTCGTTGTAATGAGAGCAAACAAAATACTGTCTACAATTGATTTTTTCTTAATCTTATGTATATAATTGCCGGTTTCAGCTTTATTATCGAGGCAATGAAAAGTGAGAGCCGTTAAAGGGGAAAGCTTATACGCAATTTCCAGGTCTTCAATTGGCAAATCACGCCTAATAATCACTCATAGTAAGTTGAAAACTTTGTCGCGGCTTGATCACTGCAAGAACGCCCTCACACACCCTCTGCCCTCTCAAAGTGGCCGTGATCTTACCGCGTTTCTCGAAGCCGCTCCCTGGATGAGCCGTACTCGTCAGTGTCATCACATTTCCCGCCTCGAAATGCTCAAAAATGCTTGATTTCCCCCCCCCCCCCCCGCATTGATAGAAGAAAACCTATCGGGGCCCAACCCAAGGTGGAAATCCGATGGACAGGTCCCTTACAAGAAATGTAATTTTTACATTGCGTTAGATTACGTTTTTTTTTTACAATTTTAGCCACAAACTTGCCTCTGCGGGAACCGTTTATTGTCGTTTTCTTAGTTTAAGCCGTATATTTGCCCTTTTCTCAATTTGAATCGCGAACAAATTCTTAATTTCAGCCGCAAATTACCGCATTTACACAATTTTCAGCCACGAATTAGCACGTTTACTCAATTTTAGCCGCGAATTAGCGGATTTTCTCAAATTAACCCGCTAATGAGCGTTTTACGTCAACTTTATAGCCGTGAATAAACGCTTTTTCTCAAATTTAACTTTGAATCGGCGCTTTATCACTAATTTAGTCGGAAATCAGCATTTTTTCACAGTTTTTGCCAATAATCAGCGGGTTTTATCAAATGTATCCGCGCATCAGCACTTTTTGTCAAATACAGGTGCTAGTTATCGTTTTTGTATGTTTTACCCACGTCTTAGCCATGGGAAACTGTGCTTTTCTCAATTTTGCCGTGAATCAGCTTTTTTTCTCAAGTTTAGATTATGCGTTTTTTCTCAATTTTAAATTGGAATTAGCGGTTTTTCTCAGTTTTGGCCGCACATTAGAATATTTTCGCAAATACATATATTAGCGTTTTAGCGTTTTTTCTTAATTTTAGCCGCGTACATCAGTTCGTGCCGCGCATAAGCTCCTGTGTCAATTTTAACCGCACTACTCAATTGTTGCCCGGATTTTATCAATGTGTTCCGTGAGTTAGCGGTTTTCTTCATGTTAGTCGCAAATTATCGCTTTTACTCAATTTTAGCTTCGAATTAACGCTCTATCTCAGTTTAGCTGCGATTGAGCTCATTAACTCAATTTTATATCAGGGACTTTAGTAATTTTTCTCTGTTTCAGCTAAAAGGGCGTCGCCAGCCATTGAGCCAGAAAAGGGCAGCTGGAATTTTGGGGGGTGGGTTGGATGGTGGAAGGGCAGCCCTGTCGAGAGGGGGGGTGGCTCATCCCGGCCTTCCTTATGGGGGCCTACGTTTTTTTTTTAGTAGAATGTGCAAGAGAGAAGCTCATTCCACTAAATTCAAGGGCGGGCGAGAGAGATAGAGAGAGAGAGAGAGTCCATCACTAGGTGGACTGTGGACAGAATGTAACATCAGGATGAATAATCGAAAATAATCAGCTGGGAATTTTCGCTAACGAACGCGCGCGTTAAGAGTTACAAAATAGGGGGGGGGGAGGAAATCATAAATAAAGAATTTTTACTGTGGTTGTAGGTTTTAACTGTGGTCAGAGCTTTGCAGTGGTTGCATGGACTATTGCAGTGGTTGGACATTTGCTACAGCTGGACCTTTGCTGTGGTTGAGAAGTTACTGTGGTTGCGGAGCTTAACTGTGGTTTGAAGGCTCTAAAATGTTGTTAAAGCTTACAGTAGTTGGATGGAGTTACTGGATTGCTGTGGTTGGGCCTTTGCTGTAGTCGGACCTTGACTGATGTGGTTGGGTCGTGTGCTTGGAGCTAAATGGTGGTTTGGAGGTTCCAACTGTGTTTAGAGCTTTTCGTAGTTTGAGGTTTGCTGTGGGTGGACCTTTGCTGTGGTTTGGAGCTTGGCTGTGTTTGGGCCTTCTTTGTGGTTTTGTAGTTTGGCTGTGGTTGGAGCTTCATTGTATGTTCATTGTGTGGAGCACACACGTCCAGCAAGACTCTAAAACAGTGTTGGTATGGCTGTGCTGGTGGGTGGCTGGGGGGGAAGTGAAAGGGCCTCATTGAGCTTTGGGTTTCTCAATATAAATCCGCGAATTATCGTTTTTTCTTCAATTTTAGCCACGATTAAAAACTTTTTATCGATTTTTGCCCGGCAGTTTTTCTCAATTTATGGCGCCTCCGCTACCATATGCTAGAGTTCAGAGAAGACAGATGGAAATGCTCGCCTTCAGAGCAGAATTTTATTAAAATGGAAAACGCCATCAGTCGAGTTGCCCCGACAAACCATGTGTGGGTGTTCACTCAATATTATAGCTGGGTCCGCTGAGCGATTATTCACTGTTTTTTTTTTTTTTTTTCAATTTTCAGCCGCCAATTAGTGTTTTTGTGCGCTGTTTGCCATGAATAAGCGTTTTTTCGCTATTTAGCCGCGAACACACTTTTTCAAAACTCTTCCAGGCCGGGGTCGTCCGAGCCCCTCACTGCTACCTCGGTACGCTAATAATTCACGGTCAGAAGTGAGAAAAAACGCTAAATTAAGAAAACTATTTAGCTAGTACTTCGCGGCTGAAGTTTCCTTAAAGCTCCCACAGAAAAAGTATAGGAAAAGTGCTAATTAGGGGCTGTAAGTATGAAAAGTTTTTGGCTTCTGAAGGCAGGTTATTCGTGGCTCAAACTGAGAAAATACCGGTTACTCATGTCTGAGAGCGAGAAAAAAAATCGCTCAATAGCGGCTAAAATCAGAAAAAACATGAGTTCACTGCGAAAATTCAGAAAAATCGGCGGGGGTGCCAAATGGTGTGCCCCGGGCTTTCGCTCACCCTTTTACGCCGCTGTTCTATAGGGCCAGACAATTAGGCGTTGCTGAGATAATATAAAACGCCTGATTTGACGGGATTTGAGTGGATTGTTGGGTTTGAGACAGTTACATTGTAGGCGACCAATATTTGATCAAGGGATGGTGAGATAGCGTGAGAGAGGACATTTTAATCAAAAGGAACAATTTGAATTTCGCGTCTCGGGATAGGAATTTTCCCTATAGCGAAGGACTCATTTTTTCCACTGTTTGAACAACTGCAACGGTTAGAATCGTATCGATTCGATTGAACGGCATCATCACACATCCAATTCTGAGAGAAAAAGCAAATAAAGGAGAGAGGAAACAGAGAGTGTGATAAACCTGTCCCCGGTTATAGACTCGCCGGTTATCTCTCATGCTCATCCTTCAATGAGCGGTCGCTGTAACAGACGACAGGCAGAATAAATTCAAAAATTCGTTTATTTGTATGCCTTTGAGAAGAGGGGCGAGTGAATAGGTCGTCGTCAAATCTACCGTCCCCCCACCCCGTTTAGCCCTCCAATTTTTTCGTGTCGCGGCTGAAGGGATGCAAACAGTCTATGCAACCCCCCCCCCCCGTATGACGTATTTTCATCATTTTATAAAATCACAAATCCGTATAAACTTCCTCAGTTTTTTATCCCCGATCGTCCGGTCAATCACCCCCTTTTCGAATGTACTGCCCTGGTTTTATACTCGTCCTCCTCAACATTTCCTTGTTTAGGGCGACAACTTTATAAGAGCCGGTTTAAAGTACCCGTACCCCCGTACCTACTGCGCGAGGTAGAGCTTTAAATGACGCACCCCGAGGTTAACGTTAATGGAGCGAGGCGAGAATCCCCATCTCTGTAGGCTTTGTAACAAGTCGGGAATTATAGGTGAAGGGTTTGTGGTGGGGAGGGGGGTTTCCGAAGGCAAGAAAGGAAGAAAGCCTTAGTATGTTCAAGAAAGTTGCGGAAAATTTCCTTGATAGTATGTTGGTGTGGAGTATGATGAGAAGGAGCAGGGGGACAAATTTAATTTACTTGGGACAGTAAAACTTATATAACAAGTTTGTTTTTGCCCAAAGGACTTTCATACTTTCCTTCTTCCAGCGGGCTGGTGGTGTGGCGGGGAGTAATACTTGATTTATCTTTCTCTGCTCCCCAAAAGCTTTACACCCGCACAAAAATGTGAGGGGGGGGGGCTACCTGATATCGAAGCTTCAAGTTAATAGACGAACAAGTTTAATATTAAGAAAACGAGATTGAGTTCCGTAAAGTTCGAGTGGATTGTGGAAGAGATGCCGGTAGATTGGGGGGGGGGGAGCATAGTCTCTCGAGAGAACTTGATACAAAAGACTTATGTAACGCTTCGATGGACCGAGCAGGAAGTTCTGGACGATTTGACGGGTGACAATTTAAGAAGTTAAGAAGCGGGACCGTATTGAAGGGTTTGATTTTACACAAAAAAAAAGTGTGGCAAAGTGTTCGAACGCCGAACGGGCCCTTTCCGTGTAGATTGAATCCCGTTGATTAAGCAGCGCGACACGACAGCCGGTCATGCCGGAAATGGCCAAATAGACAATTCCGCACACCATTGAAAATCGCTAAACTGGCAATTCATAAAATAACCAACCCCCGCCCCCCATTTCAATCTTCTAAGTGTTTCCGTCTAAAAATGGTCAGACTTTTTCAAGGGGTCGCCAGACTTTCAAGGGTCGCGCCCTTGAAAAGCGTCAGGCACAAACCTGACTGATCAGCGCCCAAAAAAATGACATTACGTAGGTTTCCATGGACTATTTGCACTTTGCTCTTCTAAAATGGCTAAAAACAGCTAAATTGACTATTTGCGCTCCTTAATAGTAAAACTGAAGATTCGCTATACTTTAAATTGGCTAAACTGACAATTATAGTGCTCTGAAAATAGCCAAACTGGCAATTCACGCAGGAAAAATGACCATTCGTGCCCTAAAATCGCAAAACTGAAGATCCGTGCTCTTAAAATGGCTAAACCGTCCATTTGTTATTGTGTGTAAAAATGGTGAATCTGGCGATTCATGCCTTATAGCCAGAGACAGGCGGTTTACGATTTTTATTTTCTAATTTTATGACCTTTATTTTATGACTTTTATGACAGTAAAAATTATGGTTTATGACATTAAAAGGTGTGTTTCACGACGTTTATTTCCGATTATAATGCCCTTTCAAGACGTTTTCAGCCAAAAAATTACGTATATTTCACAATAGATTGAAGCTATTATTTTCATATTATTATTTTATTATGTTAAGTAGCGTTTGGGTGTGGTATGGGGTAGTTATTTGAAATATAAAGAAAATTTCGCGCCGAATGTCATATTGCCGAACAAAGCAACTGAAAAATAAATAAAACGAGAATTGTAAGATGTGGTCGAAGCATACTAGTACCAACAGAGCGTATCTACGTCCCTCTGAGACGAAAAGAATAACGCAAATTTACATCATTATTCGTGAAAAGGTTAAGCTAACGAGTTTATCCCGGGAATATACGTTAAAAATTTACTCCAAAAAGGTCGTTTTATGACGGTTTGTGCGAAAAGTCGTATTTTATGACATTTTAACAAAATACATCCATTTTATTCGTTAAAAACTATGACTATGAGGCTTATGATTTTTCCCTTCTCTACTTTTAACTAACCGTTCGCACCCTGAAATTGACTTCTCTGACGATTCGTCCTCTGTAAATAATCAAGCGGACTATTCACGCCCTAAAAGTGGCTTAAATGACGATTCGCGCCTCGAAAATGCTTTAAAATGATGACTCGCTCCTCAAAATGGCAGAACTGACGATTCGCGCTTCCAAAATAGCCAAACTCCGTTCGGTAGGAATAGCTTGGTGGACTGTTCGCGTCTTAAAAAAAAAAATGGCAAATCTGACTATTTTCTTACGAATATTGGTAAAACTGGAGACATTTTGTTTCTTACTGGTTGCAAAAGCCCAACTGGTTATTCACACTCAATAAATTGCAAAAATGACTGTATGTGCCTTAAAAATAGCTAAACTAAACGATTCGCACAATTGAAACTGACGATTTGTGCCCTGAAAATTGCCAAAACTGTGGATTTACGCTCTAAAAATGGCCAAATAAGCCATTCTGCACCATTGAAAATGACTAAACTGATTATTCGTTCCCTAAAATGACCAAATGCCTTAAAAATTTTCAAAGTTTCGCTTTAAAAATGGTCAAATCATGTCAAAAATTGTAAAGAATTCGGGTTTCAGACTATGGGTTTTTCTTAACCCCTCCCTCGACAACTCCCAATTTCGCTCGAGCTGTCAATTTTGTCCTTAAAACTGTCAAATTCGCCTTGAAAAACTCTCAATTTCGCCCCAGAAACTGACAGTTTTGACTTGGAATCTGTAAATTTTCTCCTATACGTAACGAAATAATCGCGAAACCTGATTTTGAGATTCAGCAGCGGACAATTAGGGATCACAACGTGGGGGTTTTGAGCCACTTCACCTAAAGCAGACGAGTAATAATAACATTCCCAACAATACCGTTCTGTAAACGGTCAATTTTCGCGCGGAAACTGTCAATTTCGCCCCAGAAACTGTCAACTTTGTCGTTTGTCGTAAACATGGAGAAAGGAAAAGAGAGGAGGGAGCATATAAGATGAAAAAAGTGACTCCAATTTTCGCCATATTGATGTCCGTCGGCCATAATATTTACGATTTAGGCCCCTTTCAGACGGGTGCACGTGAGCGCGCTCACGAGAGCTGGAGCGGTTAACTTTACACAAGATATAATGGGGGCTTTCAGACGGGAGCTCTGTGAGCCGGCTCACCGGCTCACGAGCCGTAAAGCGGCTCTCCCCTACGACCGCCAGCGGTTGGGTTTACAAAGAAGTCTATGGAGCCATTCACACGAGCTCAAGCCTGAGCTCGCTCTTTCTGTTTTCACTTTTGCTTTCTTGAATTTTTCGCTGACGCTGACACGTGACACGTGGTGTAACAAGGAAGGACACAGTTTATTGAACAGCTGTGAGTGAAATATATCGAGGTCCGACATGGAAGTGTTTGATGTTGAAAGTTTTAATGCACCTAACTTCAATCTCGAGCTGGTTAGGGGATGGCACCAAAATCTCCTCCTTCTATTCTTTTTTTTTTCTTTGCAATTAAATAATATGCAGCAGCAGAAAAGGCAATCACTCTGTTTGCCTCCATTACCAGTGAGCTGAACTACACTCTACACTGCCACATTTTCTACATGAACAGAGGCTAGAGCACGGGTGGAAGTAATCGTAAAAAGGAGGGGCGTCTTGAGCGAGCTCATGAGCCGGACCCTTTCACACTGAGCCAGTTCAAGCGGCTCTCGTGAGCGCGCTCACGTGCGCCCGTCTGAATGGGCCCTTAGATAACAGAGCAGGGGTCGTGATGAAGTAGTCCTCAGCAAAAATCCTGATGCGTTCCGGGACTACCAAAGCGACGTATGTTGACTTCATCCTCTCTTCGTTACCTCCATGATCATAAATAACTGTCAATATTGTCCCAGAAACTGTCAATCATCCGGGAACTGTAAATTTCAAGTTGAAACTATCAATGTCGATCTAACACTGTCAATTTTGTCCTGTAAACGTGTTAATTTCGTCCATGAAACTGTCAATTTCCTCCAATGAAGGTCAAATTTTTCATTCAAAACTGTCAATTTCGTCGTCAAAACTATCGATATCATTCTAAAACTGACAATTTCCTCCCACAAACTGTCAATTTCGACTTCGAAGCTGTCAATTTTGACCTAGAAACTGTCAAAGGATTTCGAAAACATGAGGGTTTCTATGCCTCTTCATCAGAAAGGGCAGAGTACTAGAAACTGTCAATTTCGTCGTTCAAAGCGGTCAATTTCACCCTATAAACTGACAAATAAATGTTCAATTCTGTCAATTTCATCCTGGAAACTGTTAATTTCGTCTTTTAAACTGTCAATTTCGTTCCGGTATTGTCTGTTGGAAACAGTCAATTTCGTCGCCAAGCCTATCAATGTCGCCCTGAAACTGCCAATTTCGTCCAATAAACTGTCAACTTCATTGTAGAATCATGAAAAATTGCCAATTTCGTCACTCAAAACTGTCAATTTCGTCCTTGAAACTATCAATGTCGTCCTGAAACTGTCAATTTCGTTCTAGAAATGCCGATTTTGTCATTCAAAAATGTCAATTTCGCTCTTGAAACGTTCATTACGGCGCAAAATAGTTTCGTTGTTTAAAACTGTCATGCAAACTATCAACGGTCATATATTGTCCTGGTAATAGTCAATTTCGTTCTAAAACTGTCAATTTCATCCTGCGGAAACTGTCAGCGTGAATTTGTCCTCGAAACTGTCAATTTCGTTCTAGAAATGTCAATTTCTTCATCCAAACTGCCAATTTTGTCCTGGAAACTAACAACGGACATTTGTCCTGGAAACTGTCAATTTCGTTCTAGAAACTGTCCATTTTGTATAGGAAATTGTAAATTTCGTCGTAAAAATTCACAATTTCATCCTATAAAACTGTCAATTTCGTCCTCGAGTCTGCCAATTCCATCCCAGAAACTGTCCAATTTTGCCGTCTAAAGCCGTCAATTTCGGCATTCAAAACTGTTGATTAATGGAAATTTGTCCCGGAAACTGCCTATTTCGCCCTGGACACTGTCAATTTTGATGTTAAAAACTGTCAATTTCGTCTTATAAATGTCTTTCTGTTCTCTTCTGTTTCTGTTTGGTTTTTTGACAAAATAAGTGTAGCGGCTGCTACACGATGGATATAGTGTCGGTGATACTGCAGCCGGTGCGGTGGTGGACGTTGGACGTTTTAACGTTGCGCAGTTTTAATTTAAAAACACAACAATTCTTGTTTCACGTCTACTTTTTCATTCAAAAGCGTGTTTGTTCAGTTGGTGGAAATACATTCAGTATCACAGTTTATTAATTTTGTGCGCCACAAAAACTACATGTTGTATGTATAATGGAACGTAACGTCATTCGAATAAATTGTCTTTTTTATGTTCATTACAGAAGGGGAGGGTCATATTTTCCGCGGAGTGGTAGTGGGAGATGGGAGAGCCAGTCCCCTCTGCAGCCCCGCACCATTGTCTTGTGATGATCAAGATCAAAGGTCTTCTTTAGCCTTGACCGGTCAAATAACTCGGACGATTTTTTTTAAAGAGAAAGAACGAGATAAACAATTTAAATTTATATCTTCTTGTATTAAGCAACACAACCGAGTGATATCCTAAGAACCTTCAGGGAAATCACGCACAAGGCATTAACGATCACTTATGGACCTTGCTGTCGCGCGCTCGAGGCTTGCCTTGCGGTTGGATGGGCAGAAGAGTGACAATAAGTGGGCCGTGTAGGGTTGACAGGGGGGGGGGGAGATTCACTCACCTGACCCTATTTTTGTGAAATTTACACTCTTACGGCTCTAGTTTTTCAAGTTCTGCATTATGAGGATATAAAATATACGTCGCTTTTGTTTCAGACAATGCAATTCTTTAACCGTTTAACAATGAAATAACCGTTGGATTTCAATGTTTCAGGTTGAAGCCTCCCCCCCCCTCCATAACGTGAAACGGATAGAAAAGGAGATTCGAAGTGAGTAAACCTATTTAAAAATCACAAGCTAAATAGCTAGTTTTTTTCACAGTTGAAATTGTTTAATTGTGCTGGTTTCTCGCGTTGTTGCTGTTCATTACTTTGATTTTCTTTGATTTGTGTCACCATTTAAAGATCTTTCTATTTTATATCAAGAATTGGGTCGAGCGCAGTCATTTCCAGGGAAACGCTTTCCTTTCAGAATAAGCGTCACCTCTTAAAACAGTCTCAAAGCGAGAGGCTTGAACCAATTCAGTCATTAACAGGCAATGTAATTTCCCTCCTTTTCGGTTCAATCGTCAAACGGATCTCCATCCCAATCAAACTGATCGATACTTCAGTGATTTCCTTTCTCCTAACGATGGTATGAAACCCAATAGGGGAAAGGCAGGGGTGGAATAGGTTGGTCATGGGGTGGCGGGGGGGGGGGTTCATAGCTTTATACATAACATAGAACGGGATTTCATTCTTCCCCTGGACCATCACGCCCGCACAACTCTGAAAGCTCTTTGACGTTTAATTCCATTTAAAATGTTTTTCATTGTTTCTCAACAACGTGAAAAACTCGTCCACAACTTCGCTAATTCAATTTCCTAGATTCCGCGCCCGCAGGGGGTATAGAGAAAATGTGTTAAGCGCGGTGTTGAGTTTATTCAATATTCTCGACAGGGAAAAAACCAGAAAGGATTTTTTAACTAATTTGTCAGCGTAAAGGTTTAATTGAATTCTAAAAAGTTGGTAGAACAACCCGCGGTGCTGGGTGATGAGAGGGCGGGGAATAAAAGAAAACTCTTTCTTTCTTTCTCCGCCCTATAGGGAAATATGTAGAACCCTCTGGGCGGGCTCAAAAAAGACAACAAAACAAGAAATTATTTATTCTCCGTACCTACCTTTCCTTTTTTCAGATTCATGAATTCAGTCGAATAAATTAAAATTGATGCACCCCTTACACAGCCGCAAGCCTTTTTTTTCGATAGGGACATATAAATAATGAAAACTCTGGTGTATCGATAAGGGCGAGGTTGTTCCAACGCCCTTTCATCCATTTTCTTGACCTCGGGTGCTCAAAGACTTTGTTGTTTTAACCCTTGAATTTCACTGGGTTAAGAGTGAGAGTTCAGGTCATGGTGGTTCCATATGCCCTGCTGACAAACTTATAAGTGATCAGACGTCCTACTTTCCCCGGACATGTCCTACTTTTCTATGCGTCCAGGGAAGGTCCGGGCTCATTTTTCTGGTGTCCAGGGAGAGATCAAAATTGTCCTCAGAGAAATTGCACCGAAGGTGCGGTCAGCTACCTGAGCTACTTGGTCCTGGTCTCATCAGCCCGGCAATAGAGCCGAGTACGGAGCCGGAGGACCGCCCGCCCCTCACCGGGAACGGATTGTTTGGAGGGTCCTGCCCCCCAAAACCTTTGTCGTTCTTTATTGAAAATTGTCCTCTTGTGGCTCTTTCAAAAAACATGGATTTGGCTCGATCAAACACAAAATGTTGTAAATTTGGCTCTCACAAATCAAAGTTTTGGGGGCTTTTGCTCTTTCAGAACCTAACTCGCCGGTTAGTCTCATTCAAAAACCATAATTTAATAGTTTTGGCACTTTCAAAACGTATATTTCTTACATGAAACTCGGACCTCTCCTTTAACATCGAACTGATCAACGATTAGTCGTTTTTAACTTGTATTTAGGCGTCCTATACTTTACGTCGATAGCGTTCTTTCGAACCAGGCGTCCTCGAAAACCCCTTGTTCATTAGGCCACCCTAAAAGTGTGCAAGAAAATCACTAATTCACGGCTAAAGAAGGGGAAAATGCCAATTCGAGGCTAAAATCAAGAAAAATCTTTAATTAGAGAATTAATTTAATAAAAAGCTCTGATTTGCAAATAAAATGTGAAAAAACGCTAATAAACGGCCAAAATTGAAAAAATCACTAATTCGCGGCTAAAATTGAGGAAAATGCCTTTTCGCGGCTAAAATGGAGAAAACACCAATTCGCGGCTCCTGAAGGTTACTTATTGTGGCTAAAAAGGAGTAAAAAGCGTTAATTCAACAATGCTCAACTTGGGGGAGGGGGAATGCTAATTCATGAATGAAATTGAGAGAAATCACTAATTCGCGGTTGAAAGGTTGAAATTGAAAAAAACGTCAATTCACCTCTAAAATTGAGAGAAAATGCTAATTAGCGGCTAAACCAAAGAAAAACGCTGATTCGTGAATGAAATTAAGAAAAATCGCTAATATGCGGATAAATGGCGAAAACCCCTGATTAACAGATAAAGTGTAGAAAAACGCAAATAAACTGCTAAAATTCGTTCAAAAACCAAATTTAGTTCTAACCGCAAAAACAAAACAAAAGAGGCTCCAACCACAAAAAGCGCTCACCACAAACAACTTAACCACAGAACGATTGAACCACAAAAACCACTCTATAGGTACAAGGATTCGGGATAAAACGCAGAGAAAATACTCTTGGCCATATTTTCTGTAGAATCAAATTGAAAAGGCGTTGCAATGCAAGGCACGCGGTAAAAATACTCGTGACTGAAATAGCGAAAAAGCGGTGAATCATGTATAGCAAAAACAGGAAAAATCACTAACTCTTGACTAAAAATTGAGATAAACGCTAATTTGCAGCCATAATTGAGAAAAAGCGCTGATTCACAGCTTTAAAATTGAGAAAACGCTAATTTGTGTTTTCTCGAGGCAACAACGGGACTGAAATTGAGAGAAAACACTCGCAGCTGAAATGGGTAAAAAGCTTAAATTCGTGTCTAAAATTTGTAAATAGCGCATATTAGCAGCCAAAATTGATAAATATGCTAATTCGCGAATCAATTTGAGAAAATGCGGTAAATCGCGGCTAAAATCAAGGAATAATCCACTGCTAAAATTAAGGAAATAATTCGCTAATAAAATTTTTACAAAGCTCTTATTCACTGAAAAAGCCTTATTGTGCTGCTGTAATTGACAAAAACGCTAATTCACGAATACATATTTTTGATAAATCCCACTTATAAACGCTAAATGCTAAAACTCCCGCCTAAAATTGAGTTAAAGAGAGCTCATTCGGTGCATAGAAAGTGAGAGAATGCGTTAATTCACGGATTAAGTATAGACAAAACGCTATAATTATAGCTTTAGAATTATTTCGAGAAACGCCGCTAATTCGGGGCTTAACTAAATTGAGTATAACTCTATAACAGGCAATTCACGGCTAAGATTATTAAATCTTTCCAAAATGGCAAAAAGGCGCTTATCCGATGACTAAGAAGTGAAGATAAACACTTATTCCTGGATAGAATGGAGAAAAAACGCGTTTGCGCTGCTATAATTGAGTGAAAAACAGTAATTTGCGGTTAAATTTGATAAAATCCGCTAATGCGTGGCTAGAGCTGAGACAAACTGCCGCCTGAAATTAACGCTAAATAGCTCATTCACTGCTAAAATTGAGAAAATGCGTTTATTCGCGGCTTGACCTTTGGACTGTCCCGATAGCACTAATTTTTAATGGGACACATTTGAAGAAGTTTTTCTGACCCTGGGAAAGTCGATTCTCTCAGATTTAAAATGTCGATAAGTGAGCGAGTTGTTGACTTTTGAGAACGTGTTATATTACCCTGATAGGCATATTTTTGAGCAGTCGTCGAGGCTACAGGAAATATATAATGTTTATCAAAAGTGGGTAATTCTGACAGACAAGCACATGCTCTTCACGAAGCACATGCTCTTCAAAGTTGCAATAAGTCAATTTGGAAGAGTGCTACACTCTAAAAGAAAAACTAAAAAAGTGCTGTAAGCTTTAAAAAACGTCGTAAAAAATCCGTTAACCATGAGGTTAAAAGAATAAGTAAGTATTTGGGGGGCCTTTTTCTCGAAACGAGGTATCACCCACCTGGATTCAACACGGTTTGCCGGCCCTGGAGACGTTGGTGGAATTTCGCAGATTTTGCTATTTAAAAAGTCAATTTCGTGGGCTTAGCTCACTCTCAATAATCCAATTTAGCGTGATTGATTCTCCAAAAACCAATTTTCCTTGTTTTGGCTCTTCGGATAGACCAATTTAGAAGAGTGACGGAACCGAGCATAATGTCCGCCTCTGGGACTGATGAGGGGGAAGAGCCTTCTCGAATCACCTGGGTTGTATCACTCTTGACTGCGATCATGGCTTATTTATTCATCCAACCGACGACGGTGTACTCCCTGCCTTGCTCCTACGCTGAGATCCGTCCAATATAGACTGCACGATGACCTCGGCTTATCCTCCGACCAATCTTGGGATCAGGTCCGCTGCAGGGCTCATCCCAGAACTACACGATCAGTAGCCAGTAAACGCAGTAACAACCTCGAAATCTTGCGTTCAAGCCCTGGAGTAGGCTATCCGACCCTTGCTGAGCCCCAGATATGAGTGGTTTCTACTATGACTCACTGTTTCCATTCCGAAAACCCCCCTCCCACCTCCTAGAGCGAGTTTATCTTATTCGCGCGGCGTCAATCTCGCTGTTTCGCTATTCTTGCTATATCACGCATAAACATTATTTGCTTTCTGACGATTGTTTAAACCAAAAGATTGCTCTTTCGTACAATTATGAGTTCATTGCTTAAAGGCTCGTCTGTTTGTTTTTATTTAAGATTGCGTAATTTTGCTTTTGAAGAAGCTTTTTTTTCTCTGCGTTGTTTTTTTTTTTCTTTCGGGTTCGATAAAAACTCCGCTCGCTTTTTTTCGTAGCTGTTCTTTTCTTATAATCGTTGTGACCCCCCTCCCCGCCAATACACCCATTATCGCGTCAAATACACCAAATAGTGCTCTCACTTGTGGACTAGCGGGCAAAGGTTGGATCACACACAGAAGTTCTGGTTTGAGTGGGGGGGGGGGCGGTCACACACGCTTTGAGTGGGTGAGCCATAAATTAACCGAAGTAATTAAATTTTAAGATTAAGAAATTCTTATGTTGGTGGGTGGGGGATAACCACTATAGCGCTCACATTTGGCTATCTCTTAACACAAAAAGAAACGAGCATTTCCTTTTTTTTTCCAACGAGTTGTGAAAAAGATTACAGGGACCTCCTGTCCTCCTCCTCTTCCCCAATTAGAACGTTGCTGCCGCTTTGTGCTCCCTTTGATAACGAATAACGAACTCTGTCTTCCTCACCCTCAGGGTATACTCGCAAACCTTTTTCGAGTGAGTGTGTGTGTTGAGAGTGGATTTTCAGGAAGTAAAGAAAGAATTGGTGAAGAGGGCTGAAGTGTTGGTTTGGGGGGGTGGGAGGGTTAAACCCTACAATCGCTTAGTGAAAGAGAATCTGATACGATGGAAGGAAGAGCAATCTGTGGGGGGGGGGGTATTCGTACGAGGGGAAATTGCTAGGCACAGCGAATTGAATTAAAATTTGAAACGAGGACGATGGCCTTGTTCCTACAGGGACTGCAATCTCGAACAACTGTGACAAAATGGCGCTCAAATTTGAGGTTATGCCCTTTCTATACCCAGAAAACCAGAAAATACACCCGGAAATTCGACGAGATGGCTTCTTCTAGTGATGCCTTTTTAGGTAGCCCCAGAACAGCGTCGACCGTCGGTTGCCCCCCCCCCTCGACGCCACAAAGTCAGTTTTGGGCCGATTTGAATGATGCTGGAGGGCCAATCACAGTTGTGTTTTTGAAAGGGTTCGGATTCTACCCGGTACTCGGTTAACCGTATACAAGCGACAAGTCGTATCGACGGTACATTCCAGAGCTTCAGTTCAGACGACGCATCGTCCTATATATTCGCGGACATGCCCGGGGGCCCTCCCTCCCGCCCTTCTACTGTCTTGAGCTCACTACGCCCATGGTTTTCAAACACTTCGGCGTCTTTTGGCGGCCGCGGTGTTCAACTCCCACCGGATCGAAGCGGGTTGACCTCTAAAACTTGTAAACATATTTTCAGTGCTCCCTCTTTTCGGTATAAACGTCCTTACCGGTATTTCTTCGTAATAATCTCGTAAGTTATACCTATTTGTTTTGATTTGTTTATACCGTCTACATGTAACTGTGTGTCGATATTTGCGTTATCTTATCGATCTTTCGAGTTGCATTACGTGATTATAGACTTTGTGATTTTAATTGATGAGAGGTTTTTTATTTTATTGCTTTTTTAATTGCCCCCCCCCCCCCTCACTAGTAATCTCGAGTGATCCTATTAATGAGCGGAGAATGACCTGCGTTCTGCGCATGAGAGAAATTCGCATGTTACGTAATTTTCTTATCTGTTATAGCGCAAATCGATCCGATCGAAAAAACCTCCCCGGAAACTCATCAAACGTTTTGAATCCGTCAGTTTTACCGTGAAAAAAAAAAAAAAAAAATGTAAAGTTGGAGCTTTGCCCTTTTAACAGCCACCCCTTTCCACCGTATACCTTTTAAAAGTAATGGCCCTCGTCTTCTTTTCAAGTCTATCTTCCTCCCTTCTTCAGAGGTTGACTCGACAACCAGCTAAAAAGACTGTCAATTACTATTTTTAGAGGATGGCGAGGCTTGAAAAGAGATGACGTGGCGGATTTTTCATTCAAAAAAGAACAAAAGTTATCTTGAAAGTTGGGGGGGAAAACTCAATTTTTATTTCGCTAAGATCCTCGGGCTTTTCTTGGGTTATAAAACGTTTTATTTTTAAGGGAAAACTTGTTTTTCTTGGTGAATATTTGTCTGTGCCGAGATTGCGAACATCGTGTGCTTCCGTCGAGTATCAAATCGCTAAATTGGCGTAATACGGGCGGGAATATCGCGGGAAGAAAAGATTTACCGTGCTCTGGTATATTCCTTGAAGCCCTCATTGCGGAAGAAGAGAGTTAATTGCGAGAAGTTTATCAAGTTTCTTATGTGGCTTGCTAGTATTTTAAAGACTAACGTGACAGCTTTTTCCCTCACCACTATTACCGCGGTCTCACAGCTGAAAACACTGCGAGAGTGAAATCTTTCATTGTGTGAACCATGGCTTTCCCAGGCTTTTCCCCCCGAGGCTTTACAAGCCGTCGAAAAATGCTGTCCTCCTAAACTGTAAAGGGACGTTGCATCATTTCGTTTGCATAAGTGGAAGTGTCTCCCGCTTGGACGAATTCCACTCATCGGGGGCAAACAAAAACCAATCTGAAGACTAAAAGGTTATCGCGACCGATGGTAAACATTTTAGTCTTCCGCAGGATTTAATTGTTTCTCCGGCATGGTATACGCGAGAATAATCCATCGCTGACGACATATTGATAGCAACCAGCAGTTGGTGCCGCACACATCGGAACTTTGGAATGGACTCTTCGAGTTAATTTCATCTGGGTCGGCAAGAGTATCGGTCAGAGGGGAAACGAAAAGACTGGCGGTGTGACGAGTGTTGAGGGGGTGGGGTGCAGGTCATTTGCATGTTCATTCGAGGCGATTTGAATCAAAGCGTTACCCAGACAAGAATTGAAGGGAGAGAAAGACGAATAATGCGTCTCATTAAGCTGAAAGCCCCCCCCCCCTCTCACATTTATCCGTTACCCATCATCCGTCATTCTACTCCTCTGGGATAGTATACGTGCGGGGCCTAATCGAAACTCCCCACCCCCACACACAGTGCCACACTATAGTAGACCTTTTCAGACACATCATCAACCTTACGCCACAATATACCTCTTTGCCGAGCCGGAAAATGAATTGGGTGACACACTCCTCTCTCCCGCACCGCCCACCAACAAGCCCACCACAGCACTCTCACGTAATTCCCTAGAAGAGTACGTTCTAATGGTTCAATTATCAAAATGTGAAGTTAAACAACTGGGTGTGGCACAGCCGAGAAACAATGTTTTTTTAAATAAATAAAAAAACAGGTTTTTTCAACTTCGAGCATCGACTTCATCTTGTCATTCTCCTCTTTCACGAAAAAAAAACGCCAGGGCTAATGAAAGAAGATCAAAGAAATACTTGAAAGAGAAGATTGTGCGAAGCCTTCCCTTGAGCCACCAAATAATTCCAAGAGTATTAGAGGGAAGGATACGGATTACGAGGGTTAATTACATTTTCAGAGATGACTAGGCACCGTGTACAGCAAAGCAATGAGAACTTGTGAAGACGTCAAGAAATGCCATCCGAGTCTTTGGCCACAATAGGGAAAAGCGTGAGCATGATTTTTTCCCCTTGGGCGTTTTTTGCAGGCAAATCGCAGATAGAGGAAAAGCCTCACTCAAAAGGACCAAAAATGAACGTTTCGTGTTGTCGTCGTCAGAGGCGTAGGTTCGGGGGGGATATGGGGGATAGATCCCCCTCCTCAGATTTACGAGTATACGAGCGAAGGGGCGGCACTATAGTACCAACGCTCTAAAGTCTAAAGAGTTCCATAAAATCTCTAAAAATGAGCGTTTCTCCTTGAAGTTAGGTTTAGCCGATTTTCTCGACTTCAAGCAGCCCGAAAAGGTCCGTGTGCGTCCAGCTGCTTCCATGGACTTCAGACCCCACGCAATAGCTTACCGAGAGGGGTGGACCGAACCGCCCCCTATCAGACGGGACCCCCGAAAAGCTTAAATACGGAAAAATGAGGATTTTTAGGTTATCCATGGACGTAGGTTGTGAAGAGATCGGACGGTCGGTCAGCGATTTGGCTACTTTCTACGAATTTCAGTATATCCGACCTGAAGAACATAACGTTGCAAGTGTTATCACAGCGAAGATCATGGGCTGAATATTCGATTGGGCCCCCGCAAGCGCTATTCTGGTGGCTCAAATTGAGAAAATTTGCTCTATCTCGAGGGAAATTCACGGCTGAAAAGATAAAATACACCGTATCCCTAATTTCGTTAGCTCCTTAAGCACAGTAAAGTGCTAATCGACAATTTGCAACTTTTGCTGACGCGGCAAAAAATTGAAAAAATCGCTAATATTCGAGGCTATAACTGTATAACTGCAAAAAAGCGCTGATTCAACTTCTCGACTAAAAATGAGAAAAAATCACTGATTCGCGGTGCATGGAGGCCATTCTACGAATAAATTGTGAAAATCAACGCAAAAGTGTTGTTTTTTTAACCAACCCCGCGGTTAACATAGAGAAAACACACTATAAATATTGACAAAAAAAGACGCTTTCAGGTTAAAATTTGGCAAAAACACAAATGAAATTGCGAAAAGTCGCCCACTCGCGTATAAAAAATGAAATAGAAGCTATATCGCTACAAAATTAGCATAAAACGCTATTTCACTGCTGAAATTGAGAAAAATCGCTCATTAGCGCGGCTACAATTTAGAAAAACGCTAATTTTCCGTTCAAATTGGGAGAAAAGTGATAATTCTCTGCTAAAAATGGAAAAAAAACTAATTTGCAGCTTAAATTGAGGAAAACGCCAATTCTTGGCCATTATCTGGAAAAGTCGGTACTGCACGGTTTGAAAACGCTACTACACTGCTAAAATTTACAAAAAGTGTCAATTCAACGCTAAAATTGAGGAACATCACTAATACTCGGATAAAGTGAGGTGAAATTTCTAATTGAAATGCGTGCCTTCGCGCCCTCTGAAGTCAACTTTGTGGCTAAAATTCAGAAAACGGCAAATTCATGCACGGCTATAACTAAAAACAACGCTGATTCTGATTAACGGGCTAGACCTGAGAAGAAGCAATAATCTACATCTGTAAAAGTAATATACAATTGCTAATGCGGTGCTAAAATGTGACAAAATCGCTAATTTCCGGAAAATATTTGGAGAATAAATAATATTAGTCTAGCAAAATTAAGAGATTTGAAAGGTTAATTTAAAGCCTAAATTGGAAAAGGTGTTAATTCGCGGCTAAGAACGAGAAAAAACGCCAATTAACAGCTAAAATTTCGCATAACGCCAATTCGTGACTGAAATTGAGAAAATTCGCTAATTCACAGGTTTGAAAAGGTACTACGCTGCTAAAACTAAGAAAAAGCGCTGATTCACGGCTAAAATGGATAAAAATTCTAATTGGCGCCATTCGCGGCCTCTGAAGGCCGCTTTTGAGGCAGACATTGAGAAAAAGCGCCAATTTATGGCAATGTGTGGAAAAACGGCTAATTCACGGGTAAAGCTGAGAGAAATCGATCATAGCGTATGATGAACAAAAAAAAATCCTAATTTGTGAAAAGCCCTCAATTTCGCGGCTAATATTGAGGAAAATACTAAAGAAAAACGCTAATTTTCTGCTTTAACTGAGAAAAGTGCTAATCCCCTGCTTTAAAAAAATTGAAAAAATCGCTAATTTGCTGCTAAAATTGAGCGAAGCACCAAAACTTGTGGAAAATTAATAAAAATAGCCCACAGGATAAAAACGCTACTTTGCTGCTAAAGTAGCAAAATGAGAAAATGCAAAAATTCATGGCTATGGGAGGGGGTGGGCTAATCCACGACTGAAATTGAGAAGAACGATAAACGCGTCCAAAATTGAGAAAAACGCTCATTTGCGGGTAATGTTGGCAAAATGCATTCATTCGTGGCTAAAATTGAGAAATTCGCGGCTTAAACTAGTCATAAGCGCTAATACGGCGGATGGAAAAGGGGAAATAGCGGAAATTCGTGGCTAAAATAAGAAAAAGGCTAAGTACAAATTATACTTTTTGTTTATACAGACTTTTCGGACCAAATACGCAAGTTTATGGTCAAAATTAGAAAGCTTTTGACAGCTTTAGCTACCAAAGATGAGGAATGAGCTGTTTTTCGAGCCACCAACAACAAATTCCGGAGGGGAAGGGAATTTTAATTACTTAGACTCAGATCTCGATGAATAAAATAGTAGGGCGGGGATCACAACCCACTTCGACGTGGGCGTAGTTAGAGATTTTCTGATTAAGCTCGAACTCCCTCCTATATACCCACTGGATTAAATCATTTATGTTGTGCGTGAGAAATCAATTTCACAGCTCAGACCCTTCCAAGACCGCGGTAGTTTGCTGATTGCTGGCAGCCACAGAACCTCACTCAAAAGGACAATTTCCCATCAGGATTAAAAATAAATTTTCACGGGTTTACGACATTCAAAAAAGCAATTCAAAAACGAATTTCGCCTTTGGCTCCTAAAAAAAAAAGTATTTCCGTCGGTTTGGCTCTTTCAAAAACCAAACGTGGATTTGGTAACATGGGCAACACGTGATTCTTGGTACTCATGCTGATGAAACGGCTAGTCCCTATAAGTCACCTTCAACCTCTAATTTGTCGGAATCGGCGCTCAAAAAAAAACCCAATATCACAAAGCCGATTTCCCGAGATTGACTCTATAAACAGCCAATTTTTGGTTGACAAATTCAAAAGCCTAATTTTACGGGACATTGAATAATCAAATAGACACTTGAGCTTTATAAAGCAATTCCGCTAGTCCAGAAACATCGTCACACTCATCACAGAACCCAATTTCGTAGTTTTTACTTGTTTCAACTCTGGCCCCTTTAAAAAAAAAAAAAAAAAAAAAAAAAAAAAAAAAAGCACTTCTGCCGGTTTGGCTCATTCAAAAACATAATTTCGCAGGGTTGTGGCTCCCTAAAATAGGGAACTTCACGGATTTTTACTTTCATACCTTAAAATCATTATTCATTCATAAAATGAATATTTTACACTCAAAACGACCATTTCACCGGAAATTGGATATTTTACCGCAAAACTGACAATGTCGCATGTAAGGTTTTCCCCAAAATGGATAATTTTAGGTCAAAAAGGACGACTTTGCCTTGAAAACTGACGAATTCACCACAAAACTGACGAGTTCATCCCATATGTGACGATTTTATACCGAAACAGACATGTTCACGCCAAAGCTGACGTGGTGCCCCATAACTGTAGACGTCACTACAAAACTGGCGATTTTACCCCAAAAAACCCTTGGACGTTTTAACCTCAAAAAATGAATATTTTACCTCAAAATGGGTTATTTTACCACAAAATCAATGATTCTCCATACCTGAAGTGGTCTTCTGAATATTTCTCTACAAAAACTGACTGTTTTAATCCCAAAACTTACGATTTCATCCCCAAAACTTTCCTAAACTGCTGATTTTACCATAAAACTTGCTGTTCCGCTGCTAGCGTTTGCTGTACCGACATCCCCTGTATGTCGGTTTCTGATAATAAAAAGTCCGTTATTTTCTGTCTCTTGTTTGGTTGTGATATGATGTCTCGTGTATTTGTGTTGGTTGTGATAGTTTTTTGTTTTTTAGCCTCCGGTGAGATGTTTTGGGTCGCATTTAACAACTAACCCTCGTAGCTTTAGCGACTCTACTGATTACTTTACCTCAAAACTGGATATTTTACATAAAAACTGGCAATATCACGGCAAAACTGGCGTTTTCCGTAAACTTTAGCCCAAACCTAACGCCTCTGTCCTGTAAACTGCGGACGATTTCAACACAAAACTGACGATTTCATTTTCGAGTCAAAGCTGAATATTTCACTGATGATTTTACCGTAAAACTAACTTTGTCAGTTTTCCCTCAAAAAGAAAATTTGACCTTGAAACTGGAGATCTCATGCATCTCAAAACCGCTTGTATCATAAAACTGACGTGTTTGAACCTAAAATTGAAGTTTTTACCCCAAAAGCTGCCAACTGAAAACTGATGTTTTCTATGTAAAACTGGCGATTTCACCTTAACAACAAGATTAATTGGTTTACTTCGAATCTGGTGATTTTAGCTCAAAATGGCTACTTAATCACGATTTAGACCTGGTTTGACTACATGGGTTCAAAGTTCCGTTTATCCTTAAACTGAGATAAAAAAAAGTATACCCCTTTAAGTCCTTTAAACGCAAGAATGGCGATTTTAGCACAGAAATGTAGATTTATAGTATAGGCTCTAAAATTGTGCTTTTGGCCGAAAACTGGCAGTTTTACCACTAAGCTGGGGATTTCAGGTATTTCCTTTGTTCAGAGAAGCTATAAATCTGAAAAATTTCCTTTTTGGTTGTGTCAAATCTGCGAAAACGGTATTTTAAGGCGCAAAAATCGCGAAACAGTGGCGCCGAAACGGTTTCAATGAGTTAAAATGGAACAATCCATACGAATGGAAGCCCCACCCCCCACCCGGGTCACATCACACCACATTTCCATCCATCAGCTAGCTCAGATGTGGTGAAAAAAGCCAATTCCCCCGCTAAAATTAAGAAAACACCAATTCCCGGCTTCTGGATGTAACAATTGTGCTAAAATTTAAAATAATAATAATAATAATAATAATAGTAATAATAATAATAATAATAATAATAATAATAATTCGCGCCTAAAATTGGGGAAAACATTAATTTCACGGCTAAAATTTAGGGAAAAGTGCTAATCGTTCGTGGTCTAAAACGCTAATTCATGAATAAAATGGAAAAAATCACTTATTCATGACTAAAATTAAAAAAATGGCCAATCTGCGTCAAAAAATTATAAAAAGTAGAATTGGGGAAAACTTTTTCGCAAAGCTAAAACTAAGAGAAAGTGCAACTCGGCGGCTAAAACAGAAAAAAACGCTAATAAACGGTTTAAAATTTAATAAACACTAATATATCGATAAAATTGAGAAATAGCGACTATTCGTAGCTAAAATATAAAAATAAAAAATAAAATAAAAACATCAATTCGATGCTAAAATTGAGATAAAGTGCTAATCGGCGGCTAAAACAGAGCAAAACGATAATTCGCAGCTATAAAATTGAAAAAAGGCAGCACTGAATCGCTCAGTAGGCTCAGTCAATATTGGGAAAAACGCGAATTCGTGGTTTCTCAAGGCAACTTTGTGACTAAAATTGAGAAAAAACGGTAATTCGCATGCGATAAATGAGAAAAAAACGCTAAATATGCTCTAATAGCTAAACAAAATTGAAGAAAAGCGCTAAATCGCTGCTGAAATTTAAAAAATATTATAATACGCGGATACATTTGAAAAACCCCGCGGGGGTGATTCACTGCTAAAATGGAGAAAGGCGTGAATTCGCGGCAAAGGTTGACAAAAGTCGCTCATTCGCAGTTAAAATAATTAATAAAATGAATAAAAACCGCGAATTTGCGGATCAATTTAAAAACAATTGCTAATTCCCGGCTAAAAATTAATACAAAACGCTCCCTCGCAGATAAAATAGAGAAATAAAACTGTAATTCGCATATCAAGTAGAGAAAATACGCGAACTCGCAGATGAAATTGAGTAGAAGCTGCATGTCATTCTTGCCTAAAATTGAGAAATTACTCGCGGCTAAAACCACCGAGAACTCACTATATTTCCCGACAAAAAATTGAGATAAACTGCTCATTCGCAGCTAAAATAGAGAAAAAGCGTAATTCGCGTCTAAAGTTGACAAAAGGCACTCATTCTCAGCTTAAAATCCGGTGAAAAATGTCAATTTTTGGATCAACGTGAAGAAATCCGTTAATTCGCGGCTAAAATAGAGTAAAAACTGTAATTTAAGGCTAAAATTAAGAAATAATATTCGCGGCTAAAATTAAGAAGACATTTGCCGCGAAAATAGAGTAAAAGCTGTAATATGTGGCTAAAATTAAGAATTTATTTGTGGTTTAAATTAAGATATTATTCGCGACTAAAATTATATAAGCCCAAATTCGTGGCGGAAATTGACTAAAGTCCTGATTAGCGACAGCGAAGACACGCTAATTGTACTTGGCTAAAACTGTAATAAACCACACTAGTTCCCGGCTAAAATTGAGAAAACGCCATTTAGCGGTTCTTACAGACAAGCTTGTGGCTGAAATTTAGATATTTATCACTTCCTCGATCATGGACCGCTCACCCCTTGTAGCGGCTGCTACACCTTGGACATAGTGTCGGCGCTACTGCCGCGAAATTGGTATTTGAATTTTGTTTTGTGTGTGTTGTGTGTGTGTTTTGTCACTATCAAATTTTTCTTACTGAAATTTTCAGTTCTTCAAGGTTTATGAATTATAATAGAATAGAACTAGAAACAATAGGCCTTAGAACCCAGTAAACCCTGGAACTGCGCTTGCGATCCGGGATTCATTGGCTATAAGACTCGATGTTCCACCAAAAACACTAGTTTTACCCCCCCCCCCTCCTCAAAGTATGGTTGATTGGTCAAAATCTAAGTAGAACGATATTTTGCTCCAGAATCTAATTTTTCCAAGTTGAGTTTCACATCGTGATGTTTTGCTTCGAAAATCCCTCGGGCTTGCAGCTTTTCGGTGGAGCTCCTCCAGGCTCGGGGCCCTCGGCGACCGCGCTGTTAGCCGACCACGGTATTCAGTGCTATGGGCACCCTGTGGGGGAAACCTGTGAACTTACAAATCAATCGTCAAGTTTTGAGCTCTTCTGCACTTCTTTTCAACTCCTTCACCACTTTCACTCTTTCCTCGTCGTCATAGAATTACCCCCCTCTCCGCCGTCGATGGCGCATTGTAGCATTTCATAAGAATATTGCTCTCTCTTTCTCAAGCACACTACCACTCACTCTCTCTCACTCCACTTCACAATCCATCAATTTCCATTTCAATCTCATAAGTACCCTTCGTCGTGACGGCGGCGGGCAAGCGTTGAAATGTTAAGGGTTGAACGTCGACAACAGCTTTTTTCCTTTTCCCCTATGCGTCGACTCTTTCCTCCGCCCCCCCCCCTCCTGCCATACCGGATTTCTACGTGTTTGAAAGGGACTTTTAATATCGTAAAATTGTTTTTTTCTTTTCGCTCGACTTATGGGCGACCATTCAATCCTTTGACGCCATCAGCACCAAGGTCTGTTGCAACAAAAGAGAATTAATTAACAAACCATGGAATTCGAGTGTAGTCAAGAAGCTTTTATACGCTCGTGCAATTCGTCTACTGGAAAAGGAAGAGGTTGTGGTGGGAGTGAGGATGAATTCACGTGAATTATCACGTCAAATTTCACAAAGGGGTGAGACTGGTGGTGGTGGGGGTGGAAAGGGAAAACTCGCAAATACGCTGAGGTTATGATGGATGGGAATTAATTCGAATTCACCGTTTAAAGCATAAAGTGAAGATGACGTTAGAATGAAATGATGGAGATGTAGATGTGGAGGGGGAGGGGTTCACAGGGTCGATTTCTTTGTCTTAAGGGCGAGCGGGAAAGAGAGAGCGAGTAACACGTGAAATTCAACATAAGGCGATTGGGTATACCGAAAGGAAAATCTTGGAAAACTCTTCTCAACCTTCCGTATATTTCACTTCTTTTTTTTTACGAAAAAATATAGACATCTGACAATTTTTTTGTAGTTGTTTTTTAACACCATTCATACCTTTAAAAATTTATTTACGCAAGAAAATTATCTAAGTGATCGTTATTACCGAGGAAATTCGAGTGGGTTGATTGCCCTGATCGACTAGCGATGAAGTTAAGAGCGTCAACATAAGGTAACGAAGTGTCTTGTCCATAAGCCAAAACAGTTTTTCGCCCTCGTGAAAGGGGGGGGGGCGTGGCATTGGGCCCGAGGGAATCAAATGGGGCTCAAATTAGGGTTTTCCCTGGTAACGTAAAGTTCACCGTCGAAATCTCTCCCGCCGGAAAAACCAACGAAAAAAAAAAGAGTTCGATGAGAGCTCGGGGGGAGGGGGTACTACCTTTCCGCACAAATAACATATTTCGGTTAATTGAACCCAAAATGAAAACAACAATACTGCACGCTCCGAGACCGGTGTATTGTGATTGTGCGGTGAAAATGGAGTTTCTATTACCACCGTATAGACTTGTATATGTACGGTGACTATGGAGAGAGATGGAGAAAGGTCTACTGTTTGAGTTAACAAGCGCTCATTTATTAAACGCGCATTGTTCTGTTTGCTTCGTCATCAAAAAGCCATGTGAAAGGTTGAAAGGTTCAGAGGTCTGTTCGCCAGGTTCATCAAATTCAAACATCGCAGCGTGATTGAAGAGACGCGTCTGTCGCGCATCATCTCGTTTAATCCCCGTTAAATCGTTCGGAAAAGCCTTTTTTTTATAAGCTCCTTCCTTTGATCTAACAAGTCAAAAGACTTTATCCTTCCGATTTTTTCCAGCTTCGTAACTTACCTTACTCGTATTTCCTAAGGCAATTTTCCAAGTCGTATGTTATACTCATTTTTCTCTATTCAAGCTATAAATCGGAGCTTGGAGAAGGGATTTAGCTGAGAAGAAACCCCCCTGATTGACCGTTTTATTTATCAATGTCTTCCCTGTCCTTAAATTTTAAGTTAATTTGGAGGGACCTTTGTCCCCCTCGCCACCACCAACCGACGAATTGAATTCACAACGTTTCCATCTTTTAATTCGTTGCACCTACATCAAAATCTCTAATTAATTATCTTCTCCCTCACTCTCTAACACCCTCTCATTCTAATTACAATGCAGTTGCAGTGCAACGTTGCAATTTTCACCTCCCTGGATCCCTCTCGCAGATTTACCTTCTTCTATAATCACCGCACCGGCCTGGGACGCCTCCATTGCCGCGTTGTCAAGATAAGTGGGATATACTTACTTGAAAAAAGCCCAAATTCATATGGCTAAATGTGAAAAACCCCACTTTCGAGGCTAAGATGGAGAACAACCGTCGATTCGCAGCGAAAGCTAAATCGTGACTAAAAGTGAAAAAAAAAGAAGCTAATTCGCGGCTAAAATAGAGAAAAAAATCTAATACTCGCTTATACAATTGATAAAACCCGCTAATACGCGGCTGCAACTGAAAAAACTGAAAAACCCCGCTAATTCTCAGATAAACTTTAGAAAAGCGCTGGTCCGCACTTCGCAGCTACTGAAATAGATAAAAACGTTGATTCGCGGCTGAAATTGAGGGAACGTGGTAATCTACGTCTAAAGACACGTCTAAAATTGAGAAATAATTGGCAGCTAAAAATTGAGAAAAACGCTAAATTCGCGGCCATATGTGAGAAAAAGCACTGACTCGCGGTTATAAAATTTGGAAAAAGGTGCGCTCACTCAAAAGCCTCAGCTAAAGTTGATAAAAAGCTATAACTTTTGGTTTCATCGAGGCAACCTTCGTGACTAAAAATTGAGAAAAAGTGCTAATTCGCTAATTACAAAAAGTGGTCATAAAACTGAGAAAAAGGCAATTAGCGTTTTCTGCGTAAAACTGTGGAATGGCGCGAATTCACTGTTAAAAGTGAAAAAAAAAAACGCTTAATCGCGGCCAAAATTTAGATAAGGTGGCCATTCGCAGTTGACATGGAGAAACAGTTGTAGTTCGCGGCTAAAAATTGAGGAAAATTAATAATAAAAGCCTTAAGTTTTGACAAAAAGTGGTCATTCGCAGCTAAATTTTTGTGAAAACACAAAAATCGCGGCTGAAAGTGCCAAAAAGAGATCATTCGCGGCTGGAAGTGACAATTTCAATTTTAATTTTATTATTCAGACCAAAAAGAAAACACATTAGTAGTACACGTTTGCTCAAAGGCCGGTTGACCTTCTGGAGCATGAATAATCAAATGTCAAGTACAACTGTCTAGTGCAAAATTTCTAAAAATAAAAAATAAAATAAATGCATTGTTAATTCACGTTATTTTAAACTGAAAGTAGTCCGAAACGTTAATAGAATGAAAATAAATAAATAAAATAAGGAGGTAGAAAATGTCATGACTATCTAGAAGCGATGCGATATGATTAAGAAAAATATATAAATAAATAAATAATAACAAAAGTCTATGATAAAAATAATTATGATGAAAAGAAGGTAAACGAAATATAAAAGGGAACAAATAAATAGAAATTACACGTCTAGGTATACAATAACACATATTTCAAGCTCGCTGAAAACCTTACTAAAAATTCAAATGACCAGAATGACAAGATCTAGACTACTAGGGACTAGAGAGCTCTATCAAAAAACAAGTCACACATACACACTCGACGTTTTGCTTGTAAATTGAACCATTATCAGTCAGCTCCATCAAAATCGGTTCATAGCTCCATTGAGAGGCCTTTGAATATTCAGGTACACGTCAAAAACCTTGTTTTTAGATAAGGGGAAGCTCCATAGCGACCTTATTTCGTGCGGGATGCTATTCCACAGTCTCACCGATGTGCATACAAACGACCTGTCCGCCAGGGTAGTCCTATGCGTTGGCATAACCAAGTCACTTGGGTTAGCTCTCGTGCTTCTCATGCTGATACGCCTTCTGGTCATAAATAACTCTAGAAGGTAAGAGGGTTTGCGTATGACGAACAGCTTGTACAAAAGGCATGCTTGCAAGTATTTACGACGGAACTGTACCCTCAACCACTTTAACCCCATTTAATATTCGGACACACGAGTTGAGCGCTCGTTCCAGCCTGGAATCCAGATCAGCACCTCATACCGTTGAAGACGGCTGAGCAATAATCGAATTGCGGGAGTACCAGAGATCAAATAAGCAATTTTCTCACAGCAATCGGCAGTGACTCCTTTATCGAGGAAAGCTGGGCAAGGATTCGGAAGACACTTCGACACACGATGAGACGTGCGAATCCCAGACAAGACCCTGATCCAGAGTCACACCGAGCGTAGTCACGCTGGATGCCCACGGAATCGCACAGCCGCCCACCACCACACTGGGAATGTCACCCTCAGACAATGCCGATAGAAAATATCGAGTCCCAAACAATATAGCCTGAGTCTTTTGTCGATTAATTAAAAGGTCGTTCCTTCGTGCCCAACCAAGAATGGCAGTCACATTACTGTTCAGTTTTTCCACTGCATCACAAATAAGATGTGGCTCAAACGAAAAGTACAGCTTAACATCGTCCGCACACATGTGGTACTTGGAGTGCATAATACAAGCGGGTATAGGTCACACTCGTAAACTGAAAACAAAAGTGGCCCCAAAACCGACCCCTGCGGAACGCCACTCTCCGCAAGCAAGAAAGAGGACAATGAGCGGTCAGAAGTGTACACGACAGCCTGTCTGCGTCCAGTCAGATACGACAAAAACCAAACACGCGCACCACCAGACAATCCAAGGCTTGTAAGCTTAATCAACAGTTTACCGTGATTAACTCTATCAAAAGCTCGACTAAAATCGAGTTGAACCATCGCAGTCACCTTATACTCATCAACTGCGCCAACTACGTCAGACGTCATCTTGAGCAAAGCCGTCTGAGTTCCATGATGTGCACGAAATCCACTTTGATATCGATCAGTGAGTCCCGCCGATTCCAAAAATTTCGACTTTTCAAGAGCCTTCGCCAAACAACTGAGAAAAACGCTTATTTGCGGCCAAAGTTTTAAAAAATTGCTAGAAATACATGGCTAAAATGGATAAGTCTGCTAATTGGCGTTTAAAATTGACAAAATGCGCCCATTTGCGGCTAAAATCATGGAAACCCCAATTCGTGGCTTCTGATGGAAGCAATTTCGTGGCTAAAATCACGAAAAGTGCTGACTCACCGCTGAAAAAAAACATATTGGCAGCCAAAATTTAGAACATGTGCTAATTCACGGCTGATATGGAGGAACTGTGCTAATTCGCGGCTAAAATTAAGGAAAATCACTAATTCGAGCCTAAAATTTACAAAAAGTGGTCATAAAACTTAGAAAAAGGCAATTAGCGTTTTCTGCGTATAACTGTGGAATGGCGCTAATTCACTGTCAAAAGTGAAAAAAAAAAACGATTAATCGCGGCCAAAATTTAGACAAGGTGGCAATTCGCAGTTGACATGGAGAAACAGTTGTAGTTCGCGGCTAAAAATTGAGGAAAATTAATAATACAAGCCTTAAATTTTGGCAAAAAGTGGTCATTCGCAGCTAAATTTTTGTGAAAACACAAAAATCGCGGCTGAAAGTGCCAAAAAGCGATCATTCGTGGCTGGAAGTGACAAAAACCCATCATTCGCGGCTATTTTATTAAATTTTAAAAAAGCACTCATCCGTCGCTAAAATTGAGAAAAAAATAATCCAGGGACAAAATTTAGTAAAAGTGCCAACTCGCGGCCAATACTCACTTGCGGCTAAATTTCACAAAAAAAACGCTCATTCAGAGCTGGAATTGAGAAAACATTAATCTGGAGGCAACTTCGTGGGGTAACATGGAAAAAAAAGCGCGAATTCATGGTTAAAAGTGAGTAAAATGCTTATTTAAGCACGGCCAACATTTTGAAAAAGCGATAATACGCGGCTTGTATGAGAAACACCTGTAATTTGCGGCTAAAAAAGAGAAAAAGTGCTCATTCGGAGTTAAAATGAGAAAAATGACAGTTCGCGGTTTCTGGAGGCTACTTCGTGGCTGAGCGTGTGATTGAGATAAAGATAAAGCCCTAATCAGCCGGTAAAATTAAGAAAAAGAGGTAATTCGTGACTGAAATTGACAAAAAAACGCTTGACAAAATGCGCACATTCGCGACTAGAATTACGAAAAGACCAATTCGCGGCTAGAGCAGGTGCTAATTTGCGGCTAAAATTAATTAAAAATTATTTTGAAAAGTTCTCATTCGGAGTTAAAATGAAGAAAACATCAATTCGTGGCTTCTGGAGGCTACTTCGTGGCTTAAATTGAGAAAAAGTGTTAATTCATAGCTAATCAGCGCTTACTTGTGGCTAAAATTGACAAAAATAAAGCACTAATTCGCCTGTGACATTGGGAAAAAATGTTAATTCGCGGATCGAATTAAGAAAGAGCTCTTAATTGAAAATTCAGAAAACGCTAATTCGTGAGTTCGGGGGGATACTTCGGGGCTGAAATTGAGAAAAAGTGCAAATTTATGGCTAAACGTTTGGGCTAAGAGCCAATTCGCAGCTAAAGTGAAAAAAACAAAAAAAAACGCTAATTTGAGGATAAAACTGAGAAAAGGCGCTCATTCGCAATCGAGATGACGCCAACACGTGGTTTCGGGAGGTCTCGGGCACCAAATCCGCCCCTCCCCCCCTCCCCCAATCACAAAATCCTAAAGTCCGCCACGGCTTTCAAGGCCCAATTTTATGGACTTGTCACTGACAGAACCCAATTTCGCTGGTTTTTCACATTCAAAAGTCCAAATTTGCAGAATTGACTTTTTCAAACAGCCAATTTTGCGGTGTTGGCTCATCATTAAACCGTCCAATTTCACAGGGTTGAAAAAAGCAATTTCACGCGCTTGAGGCATTTATGAAAGCACTTTCACGCGCTTGAGGCATTTATGAAAGCAATTCCCGCGGGTTGGGCTCTTTCGAAGTTCAAATTTTGCGGATCCGGCACTTACAGAACCCAATTTTGCTGTTTGGCTAGCTCGAGAACTCTTCTGGTTTCATATAAATTTCGCACGGTTGGCCAATTAAAACCAGTTTCGGGGAATCAACTCCCCCCCCCCCCAAACAAACATTTCGTCGGTTTAGCTCACGCAAAGACCCAATTTTTTGGTTCCGGCTTCTTCAAGAATGAAATTTTTCGGAAACACTTATGGCTGTATTCAGAGACCTTCCTTGTCAGATCCTTAACATAAGTTGTGCAAAGATCATACGGTTTATTAAAATGCATCACCGGTTTTTGAAGCACTTTAAGGTGGCCTTAGGCCTCTAAAAACGGCCATTAGTGGGGGCAGTGCGAGGGATTCACGGCTGCGAGATTTGCGATATTCAGGACCAAAAGGTTGACCCTTTTAGAATTCACCTGGGCTCAAAGGGGTTCCGAGTGCTGAAGTTTCTCGGGAGGGTATAGGGAGGTTTGAGGAGCCGTGCTACTGCTATGTGCTAGCCCCTCCGAGGCCATGACCAACTGAGTATGACGTGGGGACCCAACACGGTGGCCTTGGCGTCACCGGACTCGGCTTGGCCGTCAATGCCTACCGCGATCTGACGTTCTAGAAGCCGACGCCTACCGCGGCCAGGGTCGGATTCATGCCAACACTTGACGAATAACGTGTGTGTGCCATTAAAGCCACTAAATATGCTCGCCCTGGTTTTTATGGTTCTGGGTGAGCTGATACCCGCGAATGTTCAGTACCTCGGAGAATGCAACGGAAAATTTGATTTGACGGTGGTTTTTCTGTTAATTTTGCAAATTTGTGTTGCTCTTGAGCTTTGGTGAAGTAAATAAAATCATGTTTACAAAATCTTTACGGCGAGGGGGGCAATTCATCTTTTACCACGTATTTCGCCACTTTTTCGAGATATTCGCAGCCACTCCTTACCCAACTCTCACAATCTCTGTTTTGTTTCTGTCACGATCGCAGGGTTTCGCACACACAAAATAGCGAGGGGTGAACAAAACGACTCGACAAAATGCTGGGAACTACTCGTTTTTCGTACCATTTACAACGAGGAATAAAGGGACGTCATATACTGTGGTCGACGTCTCGGGGGAAAGTAACGCACGTCGACTACAAGCCCATTCGAAGCATACTTGTCGCAAACAGAGGTGAAAATTTTATTTGCCCAGAGGTTCATTTTATTTTTTTGTCAGAATTGACTCCGTGTTTTATTTGTTTGTTTTGTTTTTTTCAGGTGAAATAGCCATCCGAGTCTTTCGAGCGTGCACAGAGCTGGGAATCAAGTCAGTCGCCATATACTCAGAGCAGGACAAAATGCAAATGTTCAGGCAAAAAGCGGACGAGTCGTATCTAGTGGGCAAAGGATTGCCGCCGGTTCAGGCTTATTTGAATATCGACGACATTATTAGGATAGCACTGGTGAGCGAACAATACGAAATGACACTCGGGAAAAGGGTTAGGGGGTTACAGCTTGCTTGGAGAATGGAAGGGGGGGGGTGAATTTATCGAATTCGTCAACTTTTTACGAGTTGTTCAACGATAATGACGTGATGGGCGGAGTCAGAGGGGGTTCTTTCACGAAAGAGTCGTAAAATTGAGCGCACAAGGCCCCTTTAACTTTGGAGACCCACATCCATTAATCTTTTGTTATCGACTCCCCATCCAACGTTCTTAACCTCCCCCCCCCCACCACCACCACCACCACACACACAACCCTGCAAGATGTCTTCTTTTTTCGGCGTTCCTTCATCCATTTTTAAAATAAATTTATAACCCTACCCCCGCACCTCACCCAGTAATCCTCCAAGCACTCCCCCCTATAAACCGTATTCGTTCACATACTGGCTAGAAGTGCTGGAACGATAGAAGGGCCAATAACGGAGGGCACTTAGCAGTACAAAGTTGTTAAAAGAGTGGCGAAGGATAGAGAGATGATTGGAGGGAAAAATTTTAATTAAGCTCCCGGTCTGTGCTTGCTCTGTGAAGCCAGATAATTAGGCTCCTCTCCCCCCCCCTGCCTGCTCGACCCCTTGCACTACACCAACCCCAGACCCACCCTACTTTTCAACATTTTTTTATTTCATTTTACAGGGCTTTAAAAGTTCCGTGCAGCGGCTCATTTTTTAAAATGAAAATCTCCGAAGGCCCCAGGGGCATTTTATTAATTTTTTAGTAATTATCACCGGAAGGGAAAAATTATAAGCGTCAGTCCTAGATAGATTAATTATTTGGAACAATTGTGACGTCCCGTGCTTAGGTAGTGGAAGCGTGGAGCGTAGAGCACCGATCGTGGAGGTGATAGATATAAAAATTTTAGCGAGCCTGTCTGTAAGAACCGCGAATTTGCGTTTTTTTTTTTTTAATTTTAACTACGAAATTAATTGGTTTATCGCAGTTAGAGCCACGTATAGCGTTATATCCCAGCGTTTGTCGCGAATCAGGACTTTAACTCCATTTTTACCGCGGATTGGAGATTTTATCATTTTAGCCGTAAATAATTTATTAAATTTAGCCACAAATTACAGCTTCTACTCCATTTCTGCCCTGAATTAGCAGATTTTTTCATGTTGATCCGCGAAAATTGTTGTTTTTTTTTTTGTTTTTTTACCATTTTAAGCTGAGAATGAGTGTCTTTTGCCAACTTTAGCCGCAAATTACGCTTTTACTCTGTTTTAGCTGCAAATGAGCGCTTATCTCCATTTTTCCCTGGAAATTAAAAGAGTTTTTTTTGTATAGCCGCGAATTATCTCTCAACTTTAGGCGAGATTCACCGCTTTTACTCAATTTTAGCCGTGAATTCACGAATTCTCTCTTTTTGATCCGCGAATAACAGCGTTTTTGTGTCCATCTTTGTTGCGAGTGAGCGCTTAATTTTGATTTTAATTAGAGTTTTTTCTCAATTTTAGCAGCGAGTTATTGTCCTATAGTTTCAGCCGTAAAGTTCCTACCAAATTTTACTCAATTTTACCCCCGGGCAATCAGCGACTTTTCTCAAATTGATTTTTCGTGTCATTCTAGCTGCGAATGAGTGCTTTTTGACAACCTTAGCCGAATTTACACATTTTTTTTCTATAATTTAATTCTATGAATTACGGGGTTTTTTCAATCTATCGGCGAATTATAATACTTTCTTAATTTCAGCCGTGAATTAGCGCTTTTTCTCAATTTTATTGCCTCGCGAATCAGCGAATTTTGTCAATTATAGCCGTGATTTCGCGCTTTTCTGTATTTTTAGTTATTAGCGTTGAATTCGTGATTTGGTTGCTTTTTCTACGAATTAGCGCTTTTCCACTAAATCAGCCGCGAATATTAGCACTTTTACAAACTTTCTGCCAATTGGACGCTTTCTCAATTGGACGCTTTCTCAATTTTAGCCTCGTATTAATGGTCTAAAGAAACTTATGGTTGGCGCATTTTCTCCATTTTAGTGTATCTTCCTTAATTCAAGAGGCAAGTGATCTATTTTTCTCAATATTATCCTCGAATCAATGCTTTAAACACAAAAACTTTAGTTAGTTGTGAAAATTAGTCACAAAGTTGCCTCGAGAAACCATGAATTGGCGTTTTTTTCAATAATAGCTTTAGCCTTCTGAGCGATTCATCGCTGTTTTTTCTCAATGTCATAGCCGTGAATTAGCGATTATTCTCAATTTTAGCCATAAATTAGCGTTTTTATCTGTTTTAGCCGCACATTGGATTTTTCTTAATATATCCGTAATATATTGATTATTCTTAAAGTATACGCTAATTAGCGATTTTTCTCAATTTCAGCTTTAAATTAGCGTTTTTCACTGTTTTAACAGCCGATTAGCACTTTCCCTCAATTTTAGCCGCGAATTAACATTTTTCATGATTATTCGGAATTGTTGGTTTTCCTAATTTTAAACGTGAATTAGCGTTTTTCCTTACTGTACCAGCAATTTGGCGTTTTCCTTAATTCAATTTCAGCTGTTTATTAGCGTTTTTCCACACTTTATCCGCGAATTAACGATTTTTCTTTATGTATCCGCCAATTAGCGATTTTTCTCAATTTTAGCCGCATACTGACATTTTTTCTGATTTTAACCGGGAATTTTTTAGCTGCGAATGAGCATGTTTCCTGATTGTATTAGTGAATTGACGTTTCCCCTAATTTTTGTCAATTTTTTCTGTTTATTAGCGTTTTTCTACAAATCGGCGTCTTATCTTAATTCAACCGCAATTTGACCGTTTTTCTTAATATTAGCCGCGAAACGACGCTTTCAAACCAAAATGTTTAAGTAGTAGCATTGTTTTGTCACGAAGTCACCTCGAGAAACCATGAGTTGGCCTTTTTTCAATATTAGCTGAGCCTTCTAATCGAGTCATCGCTGCTTTTTCTTAATGTTATAGCCGCGAATTGGCAATTTTGCTCAATTTTAGCCACGAATGAACCATTTTCTTTGTTTTAGCCGAGATTTGGTGTTTTTTGTATTCTTTATCCGTGAATTAGCCCTTTTTCTTGGTGATTTTTCTCCATTTCATCCATGAATTAGCTCTTTTCCCCAATCTGAGGCCACTAAAATATAGATTTTTCTCAATTTCAACTGTGAATTGACGTTTTTTTTTCATATCACCTCTCGCCATACTACTTTATACAGTTTTTAGGGTGAAATTACCCGGGTTTTTGTGAACGTCATTTTTACCTAGGGAGGGGCGACGTGCCTACTGGCTTGGCGGGGCGGGGGGACAGTCTTGAGTGACAAGGGTATCTCCTCGTGGTATGAACTTTCACAGTCGAAGAAACAATCACGGCACAAAATGAAAAGAACAATTTAGAAGATAATTTCTTGTAGAGGAGAAGAGAGAAAAAAGGAACGGAGGAAAGCAATTCTTTTACGTAATAATGGCCTCTTGCTAGGGGAAGAAAAACAATTATTGAAAAACCTCAGGAGGGGAGGAAAGGGGAAATAAATTAATGAAAAACAATGGAGAACAGTGGTTCAGCGTTATAGTGATTTAGAAAAGGGGTCTGGGGAGGGGTGAAGCAATCTTCTAGTGCCTACGAGTGTTCATTTGTCGTTTCAATATGAAAATAGAAGCTGTCAATAGGGTTCGATTGGGGGGGGGGGATTTCTAAACAATTGTTCGCATTAATTGTTTTGTGCCCGTCCCCCTCACCTAAACAGGAGAACGACGTCGACGCGATTCACCCCGGCTATGGATTCCTGTCCGAGCGATCCGATTTCGCCCAGGCCGTCATTGATGCTGGGCTTCGGTTCATCGGTCCGTCGCCCACGGTCGTCCAGAAAATGGGCGATAAAGTGGCGGCGCGAAAGGCCGCCATAGACTCCGGTGTTCCGATCGTCCCAGGTACGACGAATGAATGAACACGACAGTACGCCTGGTTTTACTTTTTTTTTTGTTTTTGCTGCAAAGGTACGTCCGGACCGGTCACCAAACCCGAAGAGGCGGTCGATTTTTGTCTCGAATACGGCCTTCCGGTCATTTTCAAAGCGGCCTTCGGCGGCGGGGGCAGGGGTATGCGAGTTGTGAGAGCCATGGACGTAAGTAACGCTTTTAAATTATTTTAAATTGTCGTTGAACGGTGAAGGGGCTTGTTTGGAACCACTAACATACTAAAGGTTGTTGCCAGGGCAAGAAGTTAGCACTGGAGGAGATCAGAGAAAAAATAGAGAAGGTCATTACAGCTGTGTATGTCTTTAATTAATTAATAGTTTTAGTTGATGCAACATAATGTTCGTTTTTTAAAGAGCCTCTAAAATGATAGCCTGGCTAACGCCTCTAACACTACCCCTACCCATCCATCAATCGTAATTTGTTAGAAATTGAATTTTGAAACGTTTCTCTTCCACCATCCCAGGACGTCAAAGAAGCCTTCACGCGAGCCAGCTCAGAAGCTGCGGCCGCTTTCGGCAATGGGGCCATGTTCATTGAAAAATTCATCGAGCGACCCCGTCACATTGAAGTTCAACTGTTGGGCGACAACGCGGGCAACGTCATTCACCTGTTCGAACGGGACTGCTCAGTTCAGCGACGACACCAGAAAGTCGTTGAAATGGCACCGGCGCCGCATTTGGATCGAAGCGTAACTATCGGGTCACTGTTACTCTGCAAAATAACTCCAGTTTGAACGTTTTATTTTTCTTTCTTTCTTTCTTCAGGTGAGAGACAAAATGCTTGACAACGCCATCAAACTGGCTCATCACGTCGGCTATTCAAACGCCGGTACCGTCGAATTTCTGGTCGATCAAGATGGAAACTTTTATTTCATCGAAGTGAACGCTCGACTTCAAGTAGAGCATACCGTCACGGAAGAAATCACCGGGTGGGTGTTCCGCTGCTCTCCCCCTCCCACTAATTTGGGTGCGACTTTTGTCTTGAGTTCTGTGCACAACATCGTTTGTATTTTGCTCAATTATTGGTCCAATTGAATTGAAAGTAGGTAAAAAGGGGCATAAAAACGAAGAAAATTGACTTTCTACAACTGAAGAATCCTCAGATGCTGCTTGGTTGGTATGAGTAGGAAGCCTTTCAAAATTAATTGGAAAAAAAGAAGAAAAGAACGAACCAGCTTCCCTTTCCTGCGTTTCTTTATTAAAAGGAAATTCAAACAGCGAAACCAGACAAAATCTCGCTCCCCCCCCCCCCTGACATTCTCCACCACATACACACCATGTCGATTCGTCTCTAATTTAATTCTAAACGGTAACAGTGTCGATTTGGTTCAATCGCAAATCAAAATCGCCGAAGGTCACACGCTTCCAGAATTGAATTTGACACAAGATCAAATCAAACCGCACGGCTTCGCCATCCAGTGCCGTGTGACGACAGAGGATCCGGCGAAAAATTTCCAGCCGGACAACGGAAGAATCGATGTAATTATTCGTCGGCTCGAACCTTTGTGTCAATTCAAATTTAAATTTTCCTTTCAGGTGTTTAGAAGCGGGGAAGGTATGGGAATTCGATTGGACAGCGCGTCCGCCTACGCTGGAGCCGTCATTTCGCCCTACTATGACTCACTACTGGTCAAAGTGATCGCTCATGCGAGTGATTTAAATTCGTCTTGCGCTAAACTGGCTCGATGTTTACGAGAATTTAGAGTTCGTGGCGTTAAGGTGCGTGTAATTATAATTTTTTTAATTTCGTATAGTTCGCAGTTTTAAATATTTTGCCTTTCCTCTTTTAGACGAACATTCCTTTCCTGTTGAACGTTTTGGAAAATCCAAAGTTTATGAACGGCAGCGTTGACACCTATTTCATCGACGAGAACCCTCAGCTTTTCACAATGCACAAAACTCAAAATCGAGCCCAGAAACTTTTGAACTATTTGGGAGACGTCCTTGTCAACGGTCCGTCAACGCCGTTGGCCACGAATTTGAAACCGGCCGATATTCATCCGCACATCCCGAATGTGCCCCGCCGTAAGTCTCACTGTCATTCGCAAGTTTGGGTACTACCGGGGCTTCTAATGATTGGTCTGCGCGGGTATCAGTTGAATGATCCACGTTACCGATAATGGATGTTCCTCTCGGCCTCGAAGGGAGTGAATTTTGTGTCAGTGGCAGGGCTGATGGCCACAACGCCACAAGGAAGGCGAGCATAAATGTGAGGAAAGGATGGAGGGGGCCGGCGCGAATCCAGGCAGGGGCTCAGGGGGCTTGAGCCTCCTCCTTTGAGACAATACGGCTCACGTAGGCTCCGAGAAGCCGAGGACAGATCCGGCTTAAAGAGGGGGGCGAGCCAGGGGGCGCCATATCCTGAAGGGGCGTGTCTAGTAAAATGAGGGGGTCTAGACAAAATGACTTAAGAAGCACAATTGAATAATGAATATTTCAAAACTATCAAATTTGTCATTAATTAGTTAAAAAGGATCGTTTGGATTGTCTGTAGTGATCTACAGAAGCCAGGGTGCACATAGAACTATGTACTATACATCACTAGCGAATTAATTAATTATCAATTATTTTCAGTTTTGTCCGCGAATTAGGCTATTGCCCCAATTTTAGCCGATGATTAGCGATTTTGGTCAATTTCATCAGTGAATTAGCGATTTTTTATTTTAGCAGTTATTTATAGAGATTTTCTCAATTTTTCCGTGAATTAACGTTTGTCCCAATTTTATCTGCTAAATTAGCCATTCTTCAATTTTCAGTCGTGAATTAGCGTTTTTCGAACAATTTGCTGCTAATTAGCGGATTTTCTCTTTTGTATCCGCAAATGGACGATTTTTTGTCATTTCAGTTGCCAATTTTGCCATTTTCCCTATTTTAGCCCTGCATTGATCTTTTTTTGTTTACTTGTTGTTGTTTTTTTTCAGCTTCAGCCGCGATTTTTTTCCTCACTTCCCTTGAACTAGCGACTTTTTTGCCTTTTTTTAAAGCCTTTTTTTGTTGCGTTTTTTGCATTTTTGCGCGTGCAAAAAACCGTAAACCGGGGCACGTATTAATTTTACCAAAGAACAGCCAATTATCGTTGGTTTTTTCTTCATTTTAGCCATAGAATGACCGAACTCAAAAAAATTGCTAATTTTACATATCTAATATGAGAAAAAATCCCTACTCCGCTGCTAAAATGGAGAAAACCCGCTAAAATGCGCAGCAAAATTGAAAAAAAAAAGCGCTGAAGTGAGGGGAACACGCTAATAATTCGCGGTTTAAATTGACAAAACGTCAATTCGCGGCTTCGGAGGGTAACTTCGGGCTAGAAAGTGAAAAAAAGTGCTAATCCGCGTCCAAATTCAGAAAAAGCGTTGGGTGATTAGCGGCTAAAATGAGGAAAGACTCCAATTTGCGGCTAAAATAAAGAAAAATTGATATTTCGGGGGAGGGGGTAAATTTGAGAAAATTTGCTCATTGACAGAAACTTGAAAAAATGTCAAGTTGCCGCGGCGGAAGTTTCCGGAGGGAACTTCGTGGCCAATCACCAAAAAAAGCTCCAAAAATCACCAAGAAGTTTTTGTCAACTTTACCAGTAAATTCGCGCTATTCTAAAATTTTGGGCGCGTGATGCGTTTAGCTTAAGTTTAGCGCCCCCCCCCCACCAGGCAACGAATTTGCGCTTTTTCTCAACTTTAGCGGCAAAGTAGGGTTTTTATCCCGTGATCACGAGTTGGCGTTTACCTCTATTTAAACTGCAGATTAGCGATATTTTTTAGCTTTTTCTCAGTTCGAGCCAAAAATTGGCGTTTTTCTCAAGGATTTTCCTCAGTATTAACCACAAAATAGCGGTTTTTTTCTCAATTTTAGCCCCAAATTGGTTTTTTTTTTCCATACGCTATGGATTAGTGATTTTTCACAGTTTTCACCTATAGCCATAAATTGGCGATTTTAGCCTCAAAGTAGCCTTCAAAAGCCGCGAATTGGCGTATTTTTAATTTTTGACGCAAATTGAAATTTCTGTCAGTTTTAGCTTGAACTAGTGACCTTCCTCAGTTTCATCAACAAATTAGAGCTTAGGTTAATTTTAGCAGCGTAATAGCGTTTCTGACCCGCGAATTAGCAAATTTTGTTAATTTTAGTCACGAATGGTCATTTCCCGCAATTTTAGCCGCAATTTGGCTATTTTTTCCATTTTTAGCAGCGAATCAGCACTTTTTTATCAATTTAGGCAGAAAATTAACCTTTCTCTTAATTCTAGCCAGGCTAATTATTGATTTTCTCCATATTAGCAGCGCCTCAAAAGCTGCCCATTTAAATTAAGAGGTTTAAACCACTTTATCCGTGAACTAGTGATTTTCCTCAATTTTAGCCGCAAATTAGCGCTTTTTCTCAATTTTAGCAGCGATAATTCACGAATTGTCTCCACCATTTGGCGTTTTCCACAATTTTAGCAGCTGATTAGCCATCTTCCCCATTTTTAGTAGCAAATAAGCACTTCTTCTTAATTTGAGCCGAAAATAAGCAATTTTCTTGATTTTAGCCGCGCTTTTTTTTTTTTTTTTTTTTAGCCCCGGGTATAAGCCATTTTTTCTTCTTTCTGCCATGGAAGCGCTGTTTTTCAGTTTGAGCCTCGAATCTTTCAGAAGCCACGGATTCGCGTTTTCTCAATTTCTTGATTGCTCGTAATTTTCTTCATTTTGTATCCGCGAATTAACGTTTTTCCTCATCTTTATCCGCGAATTACCGATTCTTCTCAATTTCCGCAGTGAAATATCGTTTTCTGATAATTTTACAGCGAATTAGCATCTAATCTCTTTTTATATGCGAATGGACGATTTTCGCAATTTAAGTTGTGAACTTGCCATTTTTACTCCATTTTAACCCGAATTAGAGTTGTTTTTGTCAATATTATCCGCGATTTTATTCACATGTACAGCCTTGAATCAGGAGCGGGTTTTCTCAATGTTAGCCGCGGGCCTAGCCCAATTACAACACGTTTGCGTTGATTTCCATATTTTAGCCGTGGAATGGCCTCCATAGACTGCGTCTCAACGATTTTTTCTCAATTTTGGTCTGGAAGTTGTAATTTGAGACCATGAATTAGCGCTTTTTCGCAGTTATAGCCACGAATATTAGCGTTTTTATCCAAAGTCTTGGCCGCGTCAGCAAATTGCAAATTCAATGGATGGTGTATTTTCTCCATTTTAGCCGCGAATTTTCTAAATTTGAGTCATCCAGAATAGCACTCCGGGGGGAGGGGGCTCAATCGCATATCCGCGTCTTTGCTGATATCACTTGCAACATTATACTCTCCGGGTCGGATAGACTGAAATTCATAGAAAGGAGCCAAGTCGCTGTCCAAACCATAAGATAAACCTTCCATGAATGTAGAGCCTAAAAATTCTCATTTTTCCTCATTTAAGCATTTCGGGAGCCCCGTCTGATAGGTCCGCCCCCTCGACACCACCTCGGTAGGCTACTGTTGAAGTGTGCCATTCTTAGGGCGTAAGTTATAGCCTGTGCTATTTTTAGGGCACAGATCGTGAGTAAAGGCTCAGCTGGGATGGGTGGGTAGGGGGACTTTTCTCGTTACTGTACACCGAAATTACTTGTGTTCCAGGTCTAAGTAGCAAAGGGTATATGAAAGGTACGACCCTCGTGACGAATTTAAGCGTTGCATGCGTCGTACTGCTGTCCACCACCACCCCCCACTTCGAACTAATTTTAAATAACTCGGCCCTTCGCATTCTTTTTAACGAATTATTTTTATTGGTTATTGTGCATATTTTGAAGATGCAGTTTGTCTAGTTTTTTGTCACGTCCATTGCATTTGTGTGCAGAGTCCCCACGGCTGACGTACAACGAAGATGGGGCATTGATAGGTGAGATATTAAAAAATTAAACCGAAAAAGAAAACTGAATGCCTTGTTCGTCCGTCCTTCATTTTCGTTTCGTATGCGGCACGCATTAATTTCATCTTTTTTTAGCCACGCATGCACAATGGTCTTGTTTTTTTTTAGTGCATTTGCCATTTCTTTTAGTTTCTACCGTGTACGTCCTCGTTTCTGTAATGTTTCGTGTTGTATGTTTTGGTGAAATTGTGTCCAATTTTTTATTTTTTTTTTTTTTTCATTCCCTCCAGTCCCTTCGCCGCCTCGAGGTTTTCGTGACGTTCTCAAAGCTGAGGGACCCGCAGGGTTCGCCAAAGCCGTTCGTCAACAGCATAACCTGCTCCTCATGGACACCACTTTCCGTGACGCTCATCAGAGCCTGTTGGCGACTCGCGTCCGTACGCGCGACCTGTTGAACGTGTCGCCGTTTGTGTCGCACGCTTTTGCCAACTTGTACTCGTTGGAAAATTGGGGTGGAGCGACTTTCGACGTTGCTCTTCGGTAAAAATCACACGCTCTCTAGTGGGTGGGTGCTGAGTAGACTGAATGTTTGGGTGTTTTTTTGTATGTTTGTAGATTTCTTCACGAATGTCCCTGGGATAGACTTGAAGACATGAGGAGACTAATTCCTAACATTCCATTTCAAATGTTACTCCGTGGAGCTAACGCCGTCGGTTACACCAATTATCCCGATAATGTTGTTTACAAGTAAGATTGAACATTTCATTGTTTAATTAAGGCCTTAAATAATTAAAATTCGTGACAGGTTTTGTGAACAAGCTGTCAATTCTGGCATGGACATATTCAGAGTGTTCGACTCCCTCAACTACCTGCCCAACCTTATTCTAGGAATGGAGGCGGCGGGTAAAGCTGGGGGCGTCGTCGAAGCCGCCATTTCATACACTGGAGACGTGTCTGACCCCACTAAGACTAAATACGATCTGAAATATTACGTGAATCTGGCCGGAGAACTAGTAAAAGCTGGAACGCACGTGTTGTGTATTAAGGTTAACGATAAATCAAACCCTCGGCCTCCCTTTTTGTTCTATAAATAAATAAATCTTTAAATCTAGGACATGGCTGGGCTGTTAAAACCGCGCGCCGCTAGATTGCTCATTACCGCCATTCGAGACAAACACCCCGACGTGCCCATTCACATTCACACTCACGACACGAGTGGAGCCGGCGTGGCGTCCATGTTGGCCTGCGCCCAGGCTGGAGCCGATGTCGTCGACGTTGCCGTTGACTCAATGTCTGGAATGACGTCACAGCCGTCGATGGGTGCGGTGGTCGCTTCACTACAGGGCTCTCATTTGGACACTGGTAAAATTATTATCTCCTTGCCACCGCCACCTCTTTATCGCCGATTTTCACAGGATTTGATTTGGCCCGAGTGTCGGAATATTCGGCCTACTGGGAACAAACCAGAACGTTGTACGCTCCGTTCGAGTGTGCAGTGACCATGAAATCGGGCAACGCCGACGTTTACTTGAATGAAATCCCCGGAGGACAGTACACCAACCTTCAGTTCCAGGCTTTCTCGCTCGGTTTAGGCGAGCAATTTGAAGACGTGAAAAAAGCTTACAGGGAGGCCAATCTCATTCTCGGGGACATCATCAAGGTGAGCAAGACAAATCCTGTTTTGATTTATTTGTCTCCGTCATAATTGAAACTTTTCAATTCAGGTGACACCCTCATCTAAAGTCGTTGGAGATTTGGCTCAATTTATGGTGCAGAATAACCTAAAAATGGAAGACGTAGTGGCGCGAGCTGGCGAGCTCTCTTTCCCTAAATCGGTGATCGAGTTCCTACAGGGTGCCATCGGTGAGCCCTACATGGGCTTCCCTGAGCCTTTCCGATCGGCGGTAAAATATCTACCCCCACCCCTATCAACACCCACTCAACAAGTGCCCGTACCAACGACAGTTTTTTCCGGATTTCAGGTTCTCAAAGACATGCCTAGAGTGAAAGGGCGGCCGGGTGAAAGCCTGCAACCGTTGGACTTTGGCAAACTCAAAGAAGATCTAAGCGAGAAACACGACCACGTTCGCGACAAGGACGTCATAAGTGCAGCTCTTTACCCGTCCGTTACCGAAGATTATCTCAATTTTCGAAGTAAATTCGGACCCGTTGATAAACTTGGAACGCGGGCCTTCCTCATGGGACCGAAAATCGGCGAAGAGCTCGAGGTAACCCGCTCGCACATGTTCGCCGTCCCCACGTGTTGCCAAAATCCCCCCTCCCTAGGCGGTTTCTTAAGTGGATACGCCAATGCATTAAATAGTATTCTTCTATTGACAGATCCTACTGGAAAAAGGTAAAACTCTCCACATCAAGACCCTGGCCTTATCGGATGATTTGACGTCAACCGGCGAACGTGAAGTTTTCTTCGAATTGAACGGACAGCTGCGGTCCGTCTTCATTCCCGACAGAAAGGCCGGCAAAGTGAGACCCCCCCCCTCCCTCTCGCATTCCAACCACACACACTCTCCTCTCAACACTTCAACTTGACAGGTACTCCATATTCACCCCAAGGCGAGTAAGTCAGTTCCCGGCGAAGTCGGTGCCCCCATGCCTGGCACTGTGATGGAAGTTCGTGTCAAAGCCGGTGACAAAGTGGAAAAGGGCGATGCTTTGGTCGTACTGTCAGCCATGAAAATGGAAATGGTCGTACAGTCGCCCGTTGCAGGCGTCGTTAAAAACGTCGAGGTGACCGTCGGCATGAAAGTGTCTGGCGATGATTTGATCGCCCTCGTCGAATAAGGTGAAACTATGGGGAATTAGACCCCGTACACGTCAAACTAAAAAAAAATGTTATTAAAATATTGTTTATTGCAAAAATTGCGCACTATTTCGTCAAGTCTAGTCTAAAACAAAAGAGAATCACACAGTCTGCTTTTATAACATTTTTTGTCTCGCGACTTAGGAGTTGTTATTTTTATAATTACTGTTGGGAACTATAAAATATTTATAAATATTGTAAAAATGTAATATATTTGACCGGATTTTAGTGAATCATTGTGATGGAATACAGGAAACTTATTTTTATATCAAAAAAGAACAGCCTTAAAAATAAATTTTCTATTTTTCATTTGTTTCAATGGTTCCCACCCCTTCACACACCTAATTCACTGCTTGTTGAAAGATGAGGGGGGGGGGGATTGATTCAGCTCATGAGTGGCCGATTCACCTTCCAGTGCTCTCGAAGCAGATCCCACAGGCGAGCCATGGTCAGACTCTTCCAAGCTCTCGATGTCAGGGGGCCCATACACACACCGATAAGAGGTCGAGGCCCAGTTTGGTCCATTCCACCCCCACCCCCAAGAAGCTCTCTGCCCATCACACCGGAACGAAAATACACCGAGGAGGGGACAGGACACCATTTTTGGAGCTCTGCCTCTGCAGAAACGGAGATGAACGTACAGGCAAGTCATATCGCCGTTCCACCTGATACCAATTCCCCTATTCACGTCCCTACGAAGATGTTCATTAAAATTAAAAATCCCCAGAGACCGGATCAATTCGCCTGTCTCGCCGGACCAATTCGGAGGTCGACTCAAGTCCATAGCGAGCCTCGATCGAATAGCCCAAAAACCAATTTCGCGGGTTTCGTTCACTAAAAAAGGAATTTCAATTGCCAAAAACCAGTTTCGGTCACTATTGAAAAGCAATTTCGTGGGTTTTTCCCCCCTAAAAAAGTCATGTCGTGCTATTGCTCACCGACTGACTGAGCCTTCTGAGCGATCGAACGCATGCTTTTTATAAATTTTATAGCCACGCATTAGCGTTTTCTCTTTTCTCCAATTTTTAGCCACGAATACAGCAAATTTTTTAGAGGTAATTTATCGTTTTGATGGTTCTAAAGGTACCAGCTCGATTTTTCCGATATTTCTAGTAAATTCAGGAGTAATGGGGTGGGGGCCGCCTAAAATGGCCCAAATTCAACTTGAAAAAAACAAATCGGCTAACCCATCTAGGATTGGTCCGAAAAACAGATTTTCCACACAAGAAATGTTCATTTTTCGCGGTTACCTCACGGGTAAAATTGCGAAAAACTCTGAAATTCGCGGCTAGAATTAGAGAAATCGTTTATTCACAGCTAAAACTGGAAAAAGCACTCATTCACAGCCAAAAAAAAATTGAGAAAACGCCAATTCGCAATGTCCGGTGGCAAAGCGCTAATTCATGGCTAAAAATTAAAAAAAAAAGGCTTATCCGTGCACTTGGTTACTTAAGTCCACTTGTTTGTGTTGCATAGAAAACTCAATAATGTGTATTTACCATTTTTTTTAATCAACTTTAGCCGTGATTTGGCACGCTTTCTCGTCTCAAGCCACGAAATTTGAGCTTTTTCTCAATTTCGGTCCTGAAATTAAATCGAGAAACCACGAATTAGCGCATTTTTTCGACTTTAGCAACGAGTTAGGGTTTTTATTTTAAATTGTTAGCTGCGTATGACGGCCGTTTCTCTATTTTAATCGAGAGCATCAGTACTTATTATCTCAATTTTGCCGCAAAGCGTTTTTTTTTTATTTCATCAGTGAGCTAGCGCTTTATCTCAATTTTTGCCACGAATTAACGCATTTTCTCACTTCTAGCCATGAATTGGCGCTGGCTTTTCCTATAATCTTCAGTTACAAAGTTGCCTCCAGAAACGTCGAATTGACACTTTCCTAATTTTGGCCACAAATCAGTGTTTTTGCAAAGGTAAACTGGGAATAAGCGATTTTTTTTAGTTTTAGCCGCGGACTTTCCACGAGAGCAGCACATTAGCATTTTTTGTTAATTTGAGCCATAAAAAAGAGCTTTCACCTTGAATTAGCGATTTTTTCTCAATTTCTTTCTTGAAATTGGATCGGGAAACCACAAATTAGCGATTGTTTTTTTCAAATTCAGCCACGAACTGCTCGTTCTTAATTTTTCTCAATTTTAGCTGAAGCAGTTTTCCTCTGAGAAGTGGCCCTTTATCTTAATTTTGAACGCAAATTTTGCATTTTTATTTTTATTTAGCCGTAAATTAGCTCTATATGTCAATTTTAGCCTCGCATTAGCGTTTTTTCATAATTTACAGCCGCGAATTAGCGCATTTTCTCAACTACGAATACGAATACGAAAATAGCGATTTTTTCTCAATTTTAGCTGCAAATAAGAGTTATTTCTTTATTTTAGCCGTGAATTGGCTCTTTTCCCTGGTTTTAGCAGAGGATTGGTGTGTTTTTCTCCCCAGTCATGAAATCACACTTTTCTCATGTTTAGTCATAAAATTGTCCTCCAAAAACCGCGAATTGGCGTTTTCTCTATTTTTCCTTGATTTTAGCCGTACACGAATTAGCGCCTCCTCGTGGGGAACTAATCCTCCGCTAATTCCCCACTTAATCCAGACCAAAATTGGCTGAAATTGAGATAAATGGGTAGTTCACGGCCGAAATTATTGAGAAAAGTAACTGATTCACTGACAGAAATGATAATAAGTGGGTAAAATTGAGAAAAAGCTCTAAAATCGCGGATAGAGTGTAAAAAACACAGTAATTCGCGTTGAAAATTACGAAACACGCTAATTCATGGCTAAAATGGTGACAAATCGCTAAATGACAAAAAATCGTTCATTCGCGGCTCAAATGGAGAAAAATTGCTAATGCCTCCATAGAATTGATAAGAAGCGCTGAAGTAAGGAAAACGCTAATTCGCTGATTAAATGGAGAAAACGTTAAATTAGATGAAACGCTAATTCACGGCTGAAATAAAGAAAAATAACTATTTTATGGGGTTAAATTGAGAACATTTTTTGATATTTCACAGAAATGAATCGAGTAAATAGCAAGTAGCGGCTTCCGGAGACTACTTCGTAACTAAAATTAGAAAATACAGCGCTAATTAACGTGTAAAATCGATCATTAACGGCTTAAATCAGGAAAAACACAAATTCATTGAAAGAAAAATCGCTAATTCACGGCTGAAAAGGAGATAAATCGCTTATTCGCGGCTAAAATTGAGACAAACCGCTAATTCACCGATGAAATCGGGAAAAAACGCTAATTCGCGGCTATCCTGAGGACCACTTCGTGGAGGCGTTGGTGAAAGATTCGCCCGAGGGCGCCAAATGTCCAAGGCCGGCACTGCAATGAGCTGCCACAGGGCACATTTATTTGTGCAAATGGAAAACGCTATTATACTATGGTTAACTTATGTTGCCCGAACATCGGCCGATCTCAAGCGCCACTGAATACCCAAAATACCGACGACTAGACCTCCGCGAACAACCACCTCCACCGACGCTCTCCATCCTCTCCAACAAGGAACAGCTCGCCGGTAGCACCATGCGCTCATCGTACGGGTATCTTTCCTCGCCACTACTTTACCACCTGTAAAACTCCCCACCGCCAAGCGGTCCACACCGGTAACGCACCAGCTTTGACCTGCTGGTGTGGCTGACGGGGAGTGGAGCGAGGATAACCAGGACTTGCACGTGTCGGGTCACTTCCCGGCCGTCATGTCAGGCTTTATCCTGGTCATGTGCCTTTTAAGGCATCAAGCCGGGGCGGGAAGAAGGCACAATCCTGGTTAACTTATGTTGTTGGTGTTATTGAACAGTCCCCAAATGCGTTTTATTCAGAGCGTCAAGGCCTTATGCTAAGATCAAAGCAGGGGCGTAGCCAGACAGAAGCTTAGCCCTTCAATCAGGGTGCCCGAATTGTTAGTATTGGACTAAAATCGTCTCTTTTTGAGTTGAAATCCTCCAAAACTAAGGATTTCACGCCAAAGCTGAAGTTTTATATCAAAACTAAGGATTTTAAGACAATACATACTAGTGATTTTACCCTTCGAACTAAATTTGACAAAATTCCCTCGAAATGAAACGTTTACTCCCAACGGTGGGGCGGGGAGTTGTGGTTTTACCACAAACCTGTCAACTTATCCTCGAAACTTGACGTTTTTGTACCAAAATTTGAAGTTTTTACTCCCAAAACTTCTAAAAGAAATCTGATGTTTTCACTACAAACTGGCAATTTCACCCTGAAAATACGAATTTAGTGGTTTTATCTTAGAACTAAAAATTTCACAAAGAAACTGGCGATTTTAGCACAAAATTGCGGTATTAGCACAAAAATGGCGATTCTAGTATAGGTATTGACATAGTGATTTTTGCACAAAACTGCTAATACTAAGCTGGCGGTTTTAAATTTGGGAGAAGTGTAATCTGAGAAATTGTTTGTTTTCAGTGAGTTAGATCTGCGCAAATGGTCAATTTGGTATGAAAAATCCGCAATTTTTTTCCAGTCCCCGAAACTCACGGCTTTCATGAAACAAATCCGCGAATTTTATAAATTCGAAAAATGATTCTTTTCGTAAGCATGTACGTTGTACGTGACAAAATGTGGTGACCCTGAAGGATTTCGAGTCTAGGTGAGGGCAACTGCCCACCCCTGCCCCTCTCTGACTATACGTCCATGGATCAAAGTGTTGTGCTCGATGGTGAGGGGGGCGAGGATGGGTGGCCCGCCTGAGTTCTTATAACCAGGTTTTATGGCCCACGACCAAAATTTATTGGCCGGCCGTGTTCTAGGAGATGAAGATGACACTTCTGTGATCGCTAGGTTTTGTCTCACTAAAAATCATTTTAGCGGGTTCCACTAGCCAATTACCCATTTTCGCAGGTCGGGTTTTCACAAAGCTGGTGCTATACGTCTTCGTGATGAGGGGGGGTGGGCAAGTTAAAGCTGTAGCTGGAAAAATTAACTCTCACCCTTGCGCCGCTTATTGCAAGTTTAGGATCCTAATTTCGGAGAAATTGCGGGTTTCGAGTCCTTTTTTTGTGCCCGAGCACCCTAAGCTTGATAAAACTAGCTACTACACCCTTGCATGATGGCGTGTCTGTGTAATAAAAAACATCCGAAATTAGTAATGTAGCCTGTAAGACAACGGGTTTCCACCACTATCATAATTGTGGGCTTAATTTCCCACACCTTTGCACGCTCAAAACAAAAGTGGGGGGGGGGGGGGTCATATTCCCACAATGGACTTAAAGTAGATTCATCTCGCTTTTGAAACGCTCAAACTGCTGGCCAGTGTCGCCATAATTGCCCCTCTCAAAATGTTCCGCGACGCTTCTATGCTTAGAGGGCGAAACGAGAGGGCTTTGCCCTCACCTCGATTGTGAACTGTGTTGTGTTTCGCGGTCACGCTTGTGGCTCCACTGAGAGAGAGAGTGACTGAGTGGGAGAGTGACAAGCCGGTTTCTCCCACTCTAACAGGTCTCATTATTCCTCCTCCGGAGCTTTATTACTTAATTAATATGAAAGGTAGTGGTGTGGTGGATTGGGGTGGAGTAGAATTAGAAAGCGCGGAAGAAGGTTTGTCTCTTATTTTAGTCATTGTTGTTGTTGCGGGAGATGAAACCCTAAATAAAATACGCCCTGTGTTCATATTTTGTTTATAAATTCTTGTATTGTTTCATAAATTCTGTTCTCTTTGAGGCAACGCCCTACGGGAAGTGAAAGCGCGATGAGGGTATGAAGAAAAAACTAGCTACAGCCACTCTTATTCTTCTAGCTTTTTCGCTTATTTATTTTTCGGGCTCACCCGAGCCGCAACACTACTTAAAATTCATTGACGTTGATCAAACAAAACGACACGTCAACCATACGAGTGGTCGTTTGCTAGATTTAACCCAATTCGCGTATCTAATTAAAAATGACGCCTGTAACCCCAATTCGACGAGTCGTCGTCGACAAATTAAAATCGTTCAGATCGTAACGTCATACGCCGGTGAGGTGACGGCACGACGCGCGCTTCGTCAGGCCTATCCGAGGGACGAACTGGAAAAATTGGGCGTCGTTCGAGTGTTTCTACTTGGTGCTCTCAAAACGGGACAGTCGGAAATAACGCAGGCGGCTTTGTTGAATGAAAACGACCGGTTCGGCGATCTTCTGCAGGGGAATTTCATCGAGTCGTATAAAAATCTCACGTATAAACACGCGATGGGGCTTGGATGGGCTGGAGAAATGTGCCGCGATTTAAAGTATGTGATTAAAATGGACGATGACATTGTCGTTAATATGTACGAAATTGTTAATTTGATAAATAATGGTTTAACGGCCGATTTAACTGGTTATGTATTCAAAGGGATGAGGCCTATACGAATTAAAGCGAACAAATGGTACGTGACAAAACAAGAATACGACCGTAATTATTACCCGGCTTTTCTTTCGGGATGGCTCTACATAACAACGCCCAGAACGGCTCGAGAGCTCGCCCTCAAAGCGAACGAATTCCCATACTTTTGGATCGACGATGTTTTCCTGACGGGCATCGTCGTCGAAGCAGTCGGCGGACTGTCGTTTCAAAATATCAGTCGCCAGTTTACGACGCACCCGGAAATTCTCGACTGTTGCGTCGACAAACGCGTGACGTGCGATTTTGTCGTCGGACCGACCGGCGGTGATTTTGATCTTCAGACGCGATTTCAAAGGCACGCCAAGCTGTGCTCAGAGTCGAAGCGGAACTGTCGAAGTTTGCCGGACAGCAGGGGGATCGAAGCAATTTGCGTGGCGAAGAGAAGACTGACACCACTAGGCAAAGGACTACCGTCTGTAAATGCAATAAAAGTTTAACAACCCGAAATCACGTTTCATTACCATCTCTCCAGTGTCTTTAACCAATTATAGCAGGGTAATTATTCGATTTATTTACCCCTTAAATACGCCCATGTCAAGGGACTGTCTTGGCCCTTCAGCCAAGGGGCTGAACTACTCAGTCCAAAGTTCTTTGTAAGCCCCTGATTTTTGGTTTATTATTTCAAATTTGCTTTCAAACGCCTTATTTTTAAACATTTTTCGGGCAAAACTCGCCTTCAAAGTCGGGCACACAATGAAAGCCTGAGAGGTTTGTTGATTTTGATTTTCCCGACTTCTGTCTCGTCATAAGCCTAGAAAATTGCGCCGGTTGTCGATAATTTAATTATCGTTAAAACGCTAATTAATCAGTACAGATTGATTTTATGTTCTCCAATGAAATAAATGACTATCGTAATCTCTTTAACGGTCGCTATACGGTATACATTGTTAAACAAAAAAATTAGAATCTTTCGATAAAAACATTTGATAAATTTATAATCTTCGGTCCTCGGCTTGCTCCTACTCTTCGAATGCAAGAATAAGGCTGTCGGACACTGCCGATTTCTCTTATTTTTTTAACGCACAGCGTGACAAAATGACTGGGAGCGTGTTTTTGAGTACGTTGCTTGTCATTTTCGTGACTCAAAGTTCTAACGGATTAAAACGAAAAGTAGAGGACTACCAGCCCGAACAAGTTCACATCGCTTTCGGAGGTAAATCTTTCGTGTAAAAAAATGAATAAATAACCCGGACCGGATTAATTTTTTTGTAGAGAGTCCACTCGATATCGTCGTGACGTGGTCGACGTTTTCCAAAACGCCCAACACAGTCGTGGAATATGGCGTCCATCATAAAAAGGAACAACGCGCCGTCGGCTCATCGACACTGTTCATCGACGGTGGCAAGGAGAAAAGGTCGCAGTACATTCACAGGGTGACCCTCAAGGGACTGAAGCCGCGGACTCGTTACGGTGAATAATTTGTTCCGTCATTGTATATATACATAATGCATTATTCCGGTTATTTCACGCGTTATCCATATATTAGTGTATCACTGTGGAAGCGACTGGGGTTGGTCCGGTGAATTTTGGTTCAACACAGTCGACGACAGTAACGCATGGTCACCTCGTTTGGCCATCTACGGTGATTTAGGAAGTGAAAACGCTCGATCACTGCCGCGAATTCAACAGGAGACGCAGGACAACATGTACGATGCCATCATTCACGTTGGGGACATGGCTTACGACATGAAAGACGTGATTATATTTTTTTAATGTGAATAGTGAGATTCACGAATTTTATTTCATTGTTTTTTTTTGTTTTTTCTGTAGAGTAACGGTCGAGTTGGTGATGAATTCATGAAGCAACTAGAACCCATCGCCGCATACGTGCCCTACATGGTGAGCCCCGGCAATCACGAGGAAGCATAGTTAGTCTCTCCTATACAGTTTCGCCATTTCCCCCTATCTACCTTTCAAACCAATTTTTCCTCGTTCTTTTTTAGTAATTTTAGCCACTACAGGGAAAGGTTTACCATGCCGGGGCCCTACGAAAGCTTGTTTTATAGTTTTAACCTGGGTCCCGTCCATTTCGTTAGCATCAACTCCGAGGCTTACTATTACTTGAACTACGGCATGAAACTGCTCGTGAAACAGTTTTCCTGGTTGAAAAAAGACTTGGAGGTAAGAATTTAAAACAAAAATGGTTCACTGGACGGCGAAACTGAAAATTTTCGAGTAAAAAGTAGAAGGCCAACGCCCCTGAAGCTCGAGCCACACGTCCCTGGGTCATCGTCTACGGTCACCGCCCCATGTACTGCAGTAATCAAGTCGACGAATGTGCCGCCGGAAATCCACAGCGAACACGAACCGGCCTGCCGGGCAATCATTGGTTCGCCCTCGAACAGCTTTTCTACGAACAAAAAGTCGACGTCGGCCTGTGGGGCCATGAACATTCCTACGACGGTTCGTCGTCGGCCTACGTCAATCCACGAGCGACTGTTCACATTACGACTGGCTCTGCTGTAAGATGAGCCCTATAGAACCGTAAAAAAAACAACAAATTGTAACTCCCACCCACGCACCAATACAGGGTTGCAAAGAATTGACCACGAATTTTACGAGTAACGCCCAGCCGTGGTCAGCCTTCAGATCTATCCATTATGGATACACGAAACTAACAGCCCACAATTTGACGCACTTACATTTCAGTCAAATAGCCGTTGATCAGGTAAATCGCTCTCATTTCTTCCTTCTGTGCTTGAAAAAAACATTAATTATACATTCGATTTAAAGGATAATGACGTCATCGACGACTATTGGATAATCAAAGATAAGCGTAAATAAAGCTAAATTATCATATAATCACCCTTTTTATATTTAATTGTTTGTATAAGCTCAATTAAAGACGTAATAAACAATCGAATTCAGCATCCCATCCCATGGTCTGCCGAAATTGTTTCTTTGCTGTGAGTCTCACAGCAGTGCTCACCTCTTTCCCTCTATGATCCCCCCCTCCCCAATTTTCCTGACACCGTCAATTGGACCAGAATATGAGTTTTTTCATTTATCCCGACAAAAAAAGACACTTTCCTCCCTAAAATTGACAGTTTAGCGATGAAATCATTCAAGCGTCGTCATGCAACTCGCTTAATTTATTAGTAGACAACTATTGGCGGCTTTCTCTTGCTAAAAACTCCAAATTTTGCCCAGCTATAAACAGAAGTAAGTTTCAATGCCCAATTTTCACGCACATTTTTTTGCATTTGAAACCCGCAGAGATCGACCTCTATTTGAGGCAATAACTGAGAATTCACGCCCCTCGCTTAGAAACCGCGAGTAATTTTGGGCGCGGCGCTAAAAATCAGTTTTTCTTCAGTGGTCGTCAAATGAAGCCCCCCCCCCCTCCATCACACGATCCTAATTTTTCAGGATTTCTTAGTCCTGTAAGCATAGAAAACGACACTTCGACCGTTGTTTTTTGCAGTTCTTTTGTGACTATAAGTCTACCGTCCTCACGAGTGACGAATTGATGGGCCGCAGTGGTCTTTTCTTTCATGATCCACAACTATTCAAGGGATTCAAGTGTTCCAAGGACACAGACGGGGACCCACGCATTAAAATACCCTACTCGCATAATCAGTAGCGTACCGTGGCAGGGGCGACGGGGGCGGACCGCCCCGGGCCTCCTTACCACAAGGGGGCCCCCGAAAAGCTTGAATATGGAAAAATGAGATTTTTTAGGTTCTATTTTCATGGATTTCGGTACTTGAAAAGGAGTTTTGGTAAACGATTGACGGTGATTTTGCTCCTTTTGACTATTTTCAGTCCTTCCGACCTGGGAGCTAAAGGAACGTTACACTGGTGATCAGCAAATAGTGTGGCTAAACATTCGATTGAGCTCACGAAAGCGCTATTCTGATGGCTCAAATTGAGAAAATTCGCGCCTTCTGGAGGTCAATTCGCTGCTAAAATAGGGGAAGAACGCTGATTTCCAAGTTTCTTGAGGTCGGTAAGCAGATGAAATTGAGAAGGCGCTGCAATGTGCCGATGTTGGGGCAAGTAAACGGCAAAAAGTTTGGAAAAAGCCCTAACATACGTGGCTGAAACTGCGAAAAAGCGCTCATTCGTGGTGGATGCAACTTGCATAGACCATAATTGAAAAAATCGCTGATTCGCTGCGTATAGAGGCAATTTTACGGCATAAATGAACAAAAAAACCCGCTAAAGTGCTGTTTTTTGGCCAAGCCCGCAGCTAAAATTAGGAAAATGCACTATAACAAGGCTATACAAGTGGAAAAAATCACTTATTCGCGGCTTCAGTTAAGAAAACGCCAATCCGTTGCTTCTGACGGATACTTCGAAGTAATTGCGCTTAGAAGACCTTTTCTACGGACAATTAGTGGATTACTCCCCCCCCCTCACCGCACCATCCTAGTCACAACTGTGAATTCGAGGGAGTGGGGAGGCTGAAAATAAAGAAATTAATCTTTAAATTAAACACTTACTGTGCTTTACTTGTTTTGAGTTCCGAGAAAAAATGGCTCCTTAGGTGGGATTCGAACCCACGACCTCCTAGTTTCGCGCCATGTGCTCTAACCAACTAAGCTCTCCCGGGAGTCCACGCAAAGAGCGAATCCACCCAGGAGAAATCTCCTCTCGGAACTCAAACTGCACCTATCGGGTCACAATTCCTTTATATGTCCGGCAATTAGTGAATTAATTGCGTTTAGAAGACCCTTTTCTACGGACAATTAGGGGATTAATCCCCTCCTCACCCCTAATCGTCCGTAGAAAAGGGTCTTCTAAAAGCAATTAATTCACTAATTGCTGGACTTATAAACAAATTGTGACGGATATTTTGAAGCTAAAACTAAGGAAAAGTGCTAATCCATAACAAAAATAAAAACAAATCCAATGCGGTGCTGAAATGTAAAAAAAAAAACGCTAATTCACGGCTAATATTTAGAAAATCACTAATTATCGCGGCTAAAATTAAGAAAAGTATTAAATTTCAGCTGAAATTGATAAAAAGTGCCAATTCGCTGCTAAAAATTGTGGAAATAATTGCCACAAAAATGGAGAAAAATCGCTAATTCAGGGGATAAAAATTCTAATACGATAATATTCAGTTCAAATTTTAAAAAATTCTAATCGCCTGCTAAAATGGAGAAAAAGCGCTGATTTGCACCTAAAATGGAGACAATTTTTGGGAAGTATTTTAAAATTGAATTAAAATGTCAATTCTTGGCTTCTGAAGGCAACTTATTTGTGGTTAAAACTGGGGTAAAGCGCTAATCAAAATTAAGAAAAACGCTAATTTTCTAGGACGTTTTTAAGGTAAAATTGAGATAAAGTGCTAATTCGCTGCTATAAATTGAGGAAAACGCCAATTTATGACAAAAATTGAGAAAAATCGCTTATTCACCTGATAAAAACGCTACTTTGCGGATGATATTGAGAAAACCTGTTGCATATGCCAACGTTGCGTCATTTTTACGCCATCTGCAATAAAGGTGCGAATGATCAATTCGGACGTAGTTTGGCCATTTTTAAGACGCGAAGATTCAGTATTGCCTATTTTTGAAGCACGAATTGTAAGTTTCGTCATTTCCCGGGTACTGTTTAGCCATTTTTGGGGCGTGATTAGCCAGTCAAGCAATTTTTGGAATAGTGTTTATCCAGACGTTAAGATGCGTGTAACCAACGCTGGCAGGGTAGGGATCAGTCAGTTATTGGCACGGTATTAGGGTCGGCCCCGTTCTCGGAACGCAAACTCCAGTGGTCAGTATATAGTTTTATAGCTATAATAGCCATGTTGGGCATTTTTTACTGCAGATATAGCCGTTTTGAAGGCGCGAATCGTCATTAACACCATCTGTAGCCACTGTGGGGCGCAAATGATCAGTTTGGCCATTTTTCTACCGTAAATTGTCAGTAAGATTATGTCATTTTTAGGGCTTGAATAGTCAGTTTTGCTATTTTTAGGGCACGAATCGTCAATTTTCAAAGTGTGAAGGCTCAATTTGGCAATTTTTGACGCGCAAATCGACGTATTTGCCATTTTCAGGACAGGAATCGTCTGTTTTGAGGCCTTTTCAAAGCTCGAATCATCAGTTCAACTATTTTTATAGGCCACATTATTTATGGAGTCATTTTTGTCAATTTTAGGTCGTGTTAATAGCCAGTTTGGCCATTTTTACGGTGATAACTATCGATATGGCCATTTCCAGGGTGTGATTAGTCACTGTGTTATTTTCAGGGCATGAATCGTCACTTTTGTTATTTTTGGATCCGAACAGTCAGTTATGTATCGTTATTAGAGCGATAGAGCGATTATATATCGTTATTAGAGCGGGAATCAAGAATTAGTCATTTTCCAGGTGCGAAAATGGTCAGTACTTTAGCCATTTTGAGGGTAGCAATCGCCTGTTTAGGTATTATCAAGACGTTAATTGTCAGTTTACCCTTTTTAGGGCAAGTCAGTTCTGCCATTTACAGGGCGTGAAATTTTAGGTCAACCCAAGGCGAGAACAGTCAGTTATTGGCAATTTTTGGTGTGTGAATGATTTATTTTGTCCTTTTTCCATTTTAGATTTCATGGATCAGGCATTTTCAGGTCGCAAAGACCAGTTAATCGATTTGTATGTGGCTTTTGAAATCAGTGTGGTATTTTTATAGCTGGGGAAACGCCAGTTTTGGCTATAAACAGTAAACAGTTTAGCTACTTTCAAAGCGTGAATCGTCAGATTTGCCATTTATAGGCCGCAAATGGTCAATTCAAGGCGTGAATGGTCACTTTTTGCCATTCTTGGTGTCCGAATGGTCGATTTTGCAAATTCACGCGATTATTATTATTTTTTTTTTTTTCAACTGTGCAGGGCTGAAAGTACTCTGGGAGGGGTTCTGACACCTATAAAACCCTCCTCATGGGCACGCCACTGGTTGGGCCGTATAGCTGCCGTTTATGAACTTTCGGTTGACTTTTGGGCCAGCGTTAATAAGTAATTTTGGTCCCAGAATCTCTAAAAATGCACAATATTCGCCTCAATCCTCACTGAGGCAGAAAAAACCGTTGAAAATTTAGGTCTCGACCAGTTCATTCGCACGAACGGCCAGGCGTTCCATTTCACCGTTCACTGTGAACGTGTTTCTTTCGAGGTGCCTCGCGTTCATTTCATTTTATTACTCGATAAGAGAAGAGCTGAACTAGTCGCTTTGAAAGTTGAATTTTTTAATGTTTTTTCCTCGTTGAATGACGCGAATTTAAACTTGAAAAAACCATCTCAGAGTTTTGGATACTTCGGCAGGGTAGAATGCAGTGTTTTTGTAGGCTGTCTCGCACTGTACTCGCGGCTGCTGCCTCTCCTGTACTGAAAGCCGGCGTCGATGCTACAAGTTTTCGGGTGAGAGGCATTAAACATTTAATTTTTTGAATCATTTCAGTTTGTTGGATTGCGCCGGCATTGTTGGAAATTAGAAACAGTCAAAAAGGATGGCACTGGGTATGATCAGGCGACTATGAGAAGTGTGAGAGTCCGTACAGAGGGGTTCTACTAGGCCAACATTTCGCTCCGCGATCTCCCGCCACGCTGAAGGGCTAAAAACACGTACATATTTGTATACTTTCCTATAGTTTCTGAGCTTCGCGTGGTAGTGGCAGGAAGGACACCATGTCTAGCAGACCGTTCTCTAATAGCTGCTACTGAACACATAACCTCATGCCTTGACTCACCCGTTGCTGCAGATTTTTCACCCGAGTCTGGCTCATTACCTGCTTTGCCAACCACCAATTACCCCCCACTAGCCCCTTAATGAGTGACCCACAGGCCATTTCAGCCTCAAGGTGACCTAACCCTTTTAAATCAGCCACCACGATCAGGGGCTCACCTCCTCCCCTCGCCCGTTTATGTCATGGTCAGGCCAGATGGCCTTATTAACCAGTGGGCAAGCGCCCGGCCTTGCTGAGTCCGAGTGAGCCAAAGCCGTCTGATGTGGGTCCACACATCCTACCAACCCTCCAAAACCTGGACTCCACCTGGAGGACCGGTAGTCATCTGCACCCAGCTCAATAGTATACAAACCCCCAGCGTCGTCCCACGTTTCTGGAATGGGTAGGTAATTGACATTACCAGGAACAGATCTAGCTGAAGAATAAGAAAGGTTTCACACACCGACATGCCTCCATTTCACTACAATGAACCTGGTATGTCCCCAAAATCCAGCGCGTTCAACCGAAAATTCAGAAGAGGCTTTATTATCTCCTTCTAAACCAAACATGCTCGTTTGGCTCTTTCTGAAATCAAATTTTTAGCTCCTTCATAACCCAATTTCGGGTATTTTGGCTCTTTCAAGAATCAAATTTCGTGGGCTTGGCTCTTGCGAAACCATAATTTATGGATTTATGCTTCATCATGAATCTCATAACTGTAGCTCCTTCTGAAATCATTTTTGCAGGTTTGGCTTATCAGGAAAACTGATTTGACTCTTTCAGAACCAATTTTCGCCATTTCGGTATTTTTGAAGCCCAATTTCCCTCTTTAGAAACTGAATTTTCAGTATTCGATCACTCAAACTCCAAATTGTAGGGATTTTAACTCTTTAAAAAATCAAATTGAGTGGGCTTGACTATTTGAAACCCCAAATTCGAGAATTTTTGCTTTATCAAAAACCATTCTTCACAGCTTCAGGTCTTCCTATAATCGATTTCGCAGGTTTGGCTGAATGCAAAATCTAATTTGGCTCCTTCAAAAACCAAATTTGGTGATCTTGGCTCTTCCACATCGCCTCCCATTGTTGTGGGTTTGGTCCCATTGAAACAAAAACTGACGGATTTCCAGTTCAAACCCACATTTTTGGTATTTTCACTCTTTCAAAAACGAATTTCGTGGATTTTAGCTCTTTCTAAAATCAGTTTTGCCGGTTCGAAAAACTAATTTGGTCCCTTCAAAACTAAATTCAACCAGTTTTGCTCATTTAAACACTAAAATGTCGCCATTTTTGCTCTTGCTATCCTCAGTTTCGTGAATTTTCTCTCATCCAAAATCCAATTCCGTCGCTTTAGCTCTTTTTAAAATCAATTTCGCGTGATTGGTTCATTCGTAAAACTAATTTCGCCCGTCCAAAGACCAAATTTCGTACTTCCGGCGCTATTAAACCCCAATTCCGCCGTGGATCGTCTCTCTTCTTTGTCGCGAGTTTGGATACTTTAGAACCCAATTTCACGGATTTTTTGCTATTTCAAACCCTAATGTCAAGTATTTTCCGTCAAAAACCAATTTTCTTGGTTTTAGCTCTTTCCAAAATTAATTTCGCAGTTTTGGTTAATTCGCAAAACTAATGTGGCTCTTTCTAAACCAAAATTACGTCATGTTCGCTCTTACAAAACTTTCGATGATTAAAGCTCATACAAAACCCAAGCGGTCACTGTGATCCTGATGGATCTCCCACCCCTCCCATCAGAGGTGGACCCCCCCCCCCAGACAATTCCCGCAGGTCAAATTGTCTCTAAATAAACAAGAAGTACAATTTTTTACTTAGCGTTGAATTATGGTTTTTACATATTTTTGGCCTCCAGTAACCGCGAGCTGTCGTTTTTAGCGACGAATCGACGCTTTGCCTAACTTTTGGCCGGGAAACAGCAATGTTACTCAATTTTAGCCACGATTTAGAGCATATCCTCAAATTTGGCCGCAAAATAGAGATTTTTCCAAATTTCAGCCGCGAAATAGCTTTTTCTAAATTTCAACCGCAAAATAGAATTTTAGGGTGAATCGGAGTTTTTTATCCAATTTTTTAGCCACGGTATAGCGTTTTTTCTTAATTTTAGTCACAATTTTAGCCGCGAAATAGCGTTTTGCCATCATTTTAGCACCGAATTGGAGTTGTTTCTCAATTTTAGCCGCGAATTGGAGCTGTTTCTCACATTTAACAAACGTTGTGACCACTCAATTTAAAAAAAAAAGGCGTTTATTTCAGATTCTCAATTTTGGCCGCGAAATGACGTTTTTTCTCAATTTTAGCCCCAGGAATATAGTTTTTCTTAATTTTAGCCGCGAAATAGAATTTTAGGGTGAACTAGAGTTATTTCTCCAATTTTTAGCAGCGTCATAGAGTTTTTTCTTAATTTTAGCTATGCATGAGATCTGTTTCTCAAATTTTGCCGTGAAATAGCGTTTTTTTCCTCGTTTTAGCAGCGAATTAGTGTTGTTTCTCAATTTTGGCCGTGAAATAGCGTTTTAGGGAGAATTGGAGTTTTTTTCTCCAGTTTTGAGCTGCAGAATAGCATTTTCTCTCAATTTTAGCCTGAATTTAGGGTTTCACAATTTTAGCCGTAAAATAGCTTATTTTTACGATGTGAAGTAGCGTTGTTTTTTCTTCATTTTAGCTGTGCATTACAACTGGTTCTAAATTTCAGCCACGAAATAGATTTTTTTTCTTTTTTTTCATACTTTACATTTTTTTCATTTGCGAATTAGATCTTTTTCTCAATTTTAGCAATTCGCCGACTTAAGCTGAAATTTTAAAATTGTACTTCTTCCATTAGCTTCTTGGGAGCCGCTCAAATTTCGCGCTGATAACCTGTTCAAAAGGCAATTTCGGAGATTTTGTTGATTAAACCAAATTTCGCGAACCTCTGGCTTCCCCTCTGGACTTTAAAGAAGCTAAATTCGCAGGTTTCGCCGCATCAGAAACAAAATTTCGCGCTTTTGAGCCATTCAAATATCCAATTTCGCAGAATCGACTCTTTGAAAAAGCAATTTCGGGGATTGGGTCATTTCAAACCCCAAATACCGTGGATCTACATCATGATTTTCCGTCCATGTGTGGGGAAGTTCTCCTGATGTGTCCAGGAATGTTTGTCATTACCGGCATTCCCGGAAGCCTTGTAGATCTGGGAGTGAAGGCGGACAATTATGTCACTGATGTTTGACACTCGGGGGACGGTGCGGATATAGGTGGACGTGGTTTCTGCTAAGGTCCAGGCTTTTGCGCTTACTTTAGAGAAAATTCAAGAGCTACTGTTCGTTTGCCGGTTGGTAAGGACGTGGAAATCCCGGTGAAGGGGATGAGGCGCGGATTCTAAGGCGATCTCCCACCCTAACCTGACGTGATCAACCTCGCTTTCGTGTTGAGAGGGAAGACTGTGGCGCTGGCTCGACTATGGCATCACAAAGATCGCCTCAGGCAGTATTTTTTGCGCCGCATTTAAAGCTGGCGGTGCTTCTGACGTTGATGCGTAAGCGCCCTGCCAGGGTCCAGAGACAGGGTGGGTGGGCAGGGATTTGGCGTATTTTTGTGTTCAGAACGACCAAGAAACGATCAAACAACATCAAAGTAACTTTTTCTCTCTCTCTCTGTCTCAACTTTTTAGGCACTTAGAGCTTTCTCATCGTACGTCAACGCTGAGCGTTATGACCCGAGCAAACGTATCGACTACGAGACGAGTAAATCACCCCAGGAATGGAAATACGTCGAACGGCTTCTCCCGTCCAAATTAATTCCCGAAGTCGTACCCAAGGACTACTACCCATCCGGATGGCGCCCTCAATCAGGTACTTGAAAACTCAGAGAGATATGTCTACTAAATATGTTTTCTTAACCCTCCTCTCCCCGCACCGTCTATCTCTAGATGACGCTCTCGACCGGCCCTACTATATACGCCGAACAAAAAACCACATGATTCCCGTCTACCTGCACATTTGCCATCGAGGTATGAAACGAGTCACGAGAATACGTTACATTCAAGGGGATATTTGGCGGTTTGAAAAGGATTTACGGGCGCATCTAATGAAGACTAGGACGACCGTGGGTATTAAGGTGGACGAGGTCGGAGGTAAGGTGGTTTTAAGAGGTGACTTCGTTCACGACGTAGTTCAGTGGCTCGAAGGTCAGGGATTCTGAAAATTGATAGTCGGTTGTTTTTATTCATAAAGATTGTTAATTGAGGTAACTAGAGACCGTACACAAAATAACTAAAATAATTGTTTTTTTCTCGTTAAGAACGTTTTTTTCTCTTAATATTGTGGGTAAGTTCCGCATCCGTGTTTATTTTTGACTATCCAAAACTCGTCTATAACGTCTCCGTCCTGTAAAAAAAAATGGATGGGGGGGGGGGGTGAAATTGTCCCTTTTTATTTCGTTTAGTCACGTCCACTTACCAAATTGAGTGACACTTGCTCCAAGTGTACATGAGTCGCGTTCCACACTTTCAGCCTCATGTAGCCGTAGTCGCTACTGCGAAAAGCCGACCATGGTTGGGGGTGTTTAATGAAGGGATCCGTATTTTCAACGCAGCCCTTTAAAAAATTAGATTGGAAGGGGGGCGGGGGTGGAATTGAATTGATTTTTTTTTTTTTTTTTCGCCCGGTCTTACCGCCGAACCGGAAATGACGTGAACCGGCGCTTTGGGATTTGTGTAGGGATTTTCGTAGCTCCCGTTTTGCACTTGGTGATTGAAAACGGGCCAAAGCCTTTCGTAGGAATGTTCGTGGGCCCAAATTTCAAGGTCGACCCCGTTGTCGTAGAATAAATTCTCAAGACCGAACCTGTGGATTCAATTTTTTTAATGTTCGCGTTTGTAATTGAAGGGGGGGGGGGGTGAAAATACCAGTTGAACACCGGGATTCCAGTTCTAACCCATGATGAATGACGAGTGCAGTCATCGCCATCGTCATCCGAGCAGTACATGGGTCGATGGCCGTAGGTGATGATCCAGGGGCGTTTGGCCCGATTTTCGGGCAAGTTAGCCCTCTAAAAATAATAAAATTTTAGCCTTTTTGTGAGCCGTGTTTCACTATAAGGCAAACCTTTAGATCCTCCTGAAGCCACAGGTACTGTTTGATTAAGATCTTAATGCCGTACTCGAGGAAATAGTAAGCCTCAGTGTTTAAGCTGATGAAATGAACGGGTCCGAGGTCGAAACTGTAGAACAGGTTTTCGTGGGGTCCAGGCATGGTGAAACGCTCGCGAAAATGACTGAAATTACTGGAAATATTTCGAAGTTATGACAGTTAATTATTCTAGTCGTTGAATTTGTACCGTACAAGGACTCCTCGTGATTTCCCGGCGACACCATGTATGGTACATAGGCTGCTATGGGTTGAATCTGCCTCATAAACTGATCGCCGACCTTTCCATTTTCCTGTTTGCCCCCCCCCCCCATCAACACACCATGAGAATTGTATTTTGAGGTTATGTATTACGTTCTATAATACATCTCTCATGTCATAGGCGAAGTCTCCAACGTGTAGAATAGCGTCGTACGTGTTGCGCGTGATTTCCTTCTGAAGGTACGGCAGTGCCCTTGCGTTGATGTTGCCCATGTCGCCGTACACGGCCAAATGAGGCGACCAGTCTGTACTGTTGTCAACAGTTACGAACCAAAATTCATCCGACCAACCTAAATCGCTTCCACAGTGATAGACTATAAACATATAAAACGGCAAAAAAAGTGTTTTCTTTTGTTGTTTTTTTGGTTTGAAAAGTGTCGTTACAATATTTCGTCCTCGGCCGAAGACCCCTCAGCCAGACACGGTGAACGTACTGACTTGACCTTTCAGGACCACCGTCGACAAACAGTCTCGCATGACCGTGGGCGACGGCTACGAGACCGTTGACGCCGTACTCTACGATCGATTGCTTCGTTTGATTCCTCGTAGACCAGGTCACGACAATTTCATCCAATGATTCTGTGGGATGACCCCCCCCCCCCCAAAAAAACTGTCTAAAAAAAAACGCGACGACAGAACAAAAAAAGTGACCTACCTCCTATAGCGATGTGGACCTGTTCGGGTTGAGTGTACAGGATTTGAATCTCCGGAGACTCAATTTGGTCATTATCGTCGTCAAATGGCAATTGAAGGTTCTCAGCCAACGCAAAAGTCGACAAAATCAGAATATAAACCGACAATTTTAGCGCGGTCATGACCAGCGACGAGGTAGGACTAGCAAAAAAAAAACGCTAAGACCCGCTCGGTTAGCGACGGAATATGTTCATTGTCTTTGGAATGACGCTATTCAGGCGCGTGTTAGTGAAGAAAAATAGCGAATAATTTAAAGAAAGAGAGGAAGAAGGAGAACCCATTCTCTTTTATAATGCCCGAGAGTCAACTAGACAATCTCTTTGATAAGGTTGCCCTCGGTTATGACAAAAATAGACGCAAACAATTTAAAGAAAAGAATTCTTTGTTATTCCTGATTGTAACGAGCTGAGTTTCAATTCGGTTTCAATACAAATAGATACCCCCCCTTCCAGTCCAGGATATAATGACAAAGAAATCCCTCCGTCGCTATTGATTTTATATGAACCAAGGAGAAGCGCACATTCGCCACGTTCAGTTCCCCGCTTTGTTCGCTAATATTTCCAAATTTGTACGTCAAAGCTGAGACAAATTACCGAGAAACGCCCTTATTAGGCCCATGAAAAACACCAAGGACTCGTTCTCTTTTGGCCCACTAACGAGGATTAAGTGGGGAGGGGGGACTTTGAACCTGAAAGAAATTTAAGCTGAGTTTTGCTAAATTGGTTGTATTATTTACCAGTTTCATTAGCGAAAATTAAACATTGACCCCCCCCCCTTCTAAAACTAATTGCTTTCATTCAAAAAACACCCATATCGTATCATCAGTGGCCGTAAATGCTGTGGTGTACGGCAAACAACTCGACCCTTTTATAATTATAGAAAGTTTTTTTACTTTTCATAGTTTTTTATCGTTAAATTACACAATTTTCCCTTTTATTTCACTTTTTTACAATCTTTCAAGCTCAGTTTGTCGGGTCTCTGTGACGTCACAGCCTCTTCCTGTTAGCCAGCAAGGCAACCTCCCTAGACGGGTCTTTCTGTTGAGTGTGTTTGTTGGAGCAGCGTGGACCTTATTTTTCGTAAGATCGACGTTTGAACCCTTTAAAGGTAAATTTTTCGGTTTTTAATCAAATTTTAGTGGTATGTTACGGCGGTTGTAATTACCGTAAAGTCGGCTTACGAGGGCTCGACGTGGAGAAATCGGTCGTGATTGTAAATTTGTGTCCCCCTTCTAACCTGTGAGACTACCTCCCCACGTGTACTGAATCCTAGAGATTTTCCTTATTTATTTAGATAATTGCCTTAAATTTCAATATATTCAAACTGTTGACGCTGTTTTCACGTTCCATTTTTAGATGAAGAATCACTCGGTAACGCTGAAGGACGTGGACCAGCACAAGTTCGTGAAGGCCTTCTCTACCTTCCTCATCAAGTGAGTACTCGCCGTCTATTCTCAGCCCGTCCCTCCCTGGTCACCCTTTTCCAGGTTGTTTGAAGCGTAATCGTCTCCCCGTGAAATTGTATGCCCGACTCTGCACAACGTATGTTCATTCTAGTCGTTGGTTTGGTTTTGGTATTAGCTCATTGAGCCCGAGCAGCTTTTCGAGTCGGAATTTAGTGTCTGATGACGCTCTGAGGATGCTAAAATCAATAAGGAAATGTCCCTTCCTTCCCTTAAGCCGCATGGGGCCCTAGGAGATTCCTGGGGGCGAATTTTTTGATCTGGCCCCCCTGCCGCCCGCCCCACACCTAATTAAGAACAAATTGACAGAGTAGGTGGCCTCGTTAGCAGGGAAGTCTACAATGTGTTCCTCAGTTGGGGTATGTTCTTCCCGCGTAGGTCTCTGATCTAGGATTGCCAACCGTCCCGAGGTAACCGGGACTGTCCCGGTTTGGGTAATTTTGTCCCGGGTAAGGTCATCCCGGGACGCTATTTATCCCGAATTCTGCATTACACTTGAAAAAACGCCGATTCGCAGCTAAATTGTGAAAATCGCTCATTATTCGTGGTTAAAATAGAGAAAAAGCGCAAATTCACAGCTAAAGTAGAGAACAATAGCCGCAAAATTGTATGTTTTGGGTCTAAATCCACGATATATAAACCTGGATTGCTCACAGCGGACTGGAGGGGGCATGTCGTCCCCTGATAAACAATCACCCTGTCCCTCTCCTTGTGTAGTTATGGCAACACAACTCTCTTCCGGTATTTACTTTGAAACTCCAGCCCTCTCACCCACTTGGGAGCTTATTTGATGGCTATTCTTTATCAGCAGTGATGAGCAATCCAGTTCTTTTATATGTATATCGTTGGTCTAAATATCCGTGAAATTGCAATGCTTAACTAAATATCCGGGAATTTGCTAGTTTCGGGGCTTTCATTTTTTAGCCATCGTGGAACCCTCCCCCTTATTATATGTATAATATAATATATAATAGCGCCTTGACGGAAAACATTTTGGATTCATTAACAGCGAAATTAGAACCTGTGGAGTCTAGAATTCACGTTTCATGCCTTAATTTTGCGAATTTAAAAGTTTCTGGTATTCATGCAAAAAAATCGCGCATGGTCGGTCAATGACCGACCTCACGAGGGGAGACTGACAACGTAGGCTCCTACGGCTACGACTTTTTGCAAGAATTCCCTACTAACCCTCGTAGCATAAGTGCTTCTACTAACAAGTTCAAGTTTCGGGGATTTTTTTCTAGTGCAGGATTGCCACAGACCGGGGAATTAATTGATTTTGGCGCCTAAGTCAGGGAAAAATGAGTGGACAGCTTCTTTATCCTAGACTTCCTCATATTTGGTGGTTAAACGAGGAAAAAAAATTGAACTAATGCGAGCTCTTCTACCCGTCATCAACCGTTCGACGGTCTCTTTCGTTCTCGATTTTTGACTCTGACCAGTATTCTCGTGCACGTACGTTAAAACCGGTCTTTCCAAACTCATTTAATCTACAAATTCGTTTATTTCATGCCCCTTTGCCCACGACAGAGGACATTTCAAGGGTCGCCAACCATCCCGGGAAACATTTTGTCCCGGATTCAGATCGAAATTTCTTAAATTTAAAGTCGGAGCATAACGATTCTTCGGAAACAGACCAAATAATTTGATTCGAAGACTCAGTTGACCACTCTCAAGGCCAAAATGCGCGCCTCCTGTCAATTTCACGGTTCATGATGAAATAATTAGCGTAATTACAAAAATTTCCGTGAGATCCGTGAAAATCAGTTTTTAAATAGCCAAGTACGTGAAAAGGCTTGACAGAGCCAAATCCTGATTGATCTGTAATCCGGTTTCGAAGAAGCCTTTTTTTCAAGACATTTGAATTTGAAGATTTGGGATAAAACTGTCAAAATCATGAAGTTCACGCTTTGAATAATCCAAATCCATGAATTTGGGTTTTGAATGTGCCTAATTTCCTTGTAAAAGAGTCAGAATCGTTAAATTTATGTTTGAAAGAGCCAAACTCGCGAATTTCGTATCTCTGACTGCCAAACCAGTTTGATGAAGGGGAAAAACTTGAGCAAAAAACCCGATTTTCGGCAATTGTTCGAATTTGTATTTGAAACGTTTCCCTCGATATTGGTTTTCACGATAGCCAAATAAACGACATTTGGTTATGAGAGAGCCAAACTCGCGAAATTTAGATTTGAATAGTGTCGTACCGCGGAATTTTTTTGTACAACGAAATTCCGTGAAGTTGTGTTTTTGAGAGTCAAACCCCCAAAATTGGGTGTAACTGATGGAGCCTAAACCCGCAAAATTTTAATTTGGTTTTTCAAACGACCAGCCCCTTCGAATTTTTTTTTTTTTTTCAAAGAGCCAACCCAACGAAATTGACCGCATTGGTCAGGGAAAACCAGGAAAAGTCAGAGAATTCCGTGCGATCCATTCTGTGGCAACCCTGTAGTGGCCGTGGATGCCGGGCACCGACTGCTCAAAAACTGCCAAATTGCAAGTTTTGGGTCTACGAATCCGCAGAATTGCTAGTTTCCGGTCGTTATCTGATCAAAATTGGAAGTTCCTGGTCTTTAGTTTCGTGAATTGTAAGTGTTTGTTTGTTTTTCTTAAATAACCGCGGAACCTGAGCTAGCCGGCCACGATACGACTCTGAAGAAAAGTCGCAAAGTCACAACATTTTTAAGGCAAAGATTGGAAAATTCCTAGTTTTTAAACAGCTGACATTCCTGTTTAACGGTTCGAGCAAAATTGCAAAAGTTTGAGGGACTCTTTTTGTTTAGTGACCCGACTGTGTGTCTATAGCCTCGTGAATAACCGTATAATTGCGACAGTAAGCGCTAGGCATTCAGTTTGCCAGTTCGGGTCCTAAATTAAGTGAAATTACAAGTTTTCCAGCTGAATACCCGCAAAATTGCAAGTTTCGTGTCTTAATTTGGTAGAAATTGCAATTTTTGGGGCTAAATATTCGTAAAATTGGTTCAGACCTTAAGGTGAGCTGGCTCCACGACGGACGACGTGGCGTCGTAGGCTAATGAGACCCCTCCCACCAACCCGGAAAAAATTGTAACATTTGGCTCTACCCGTGGTATATTCGCGACATTGCTAGTTTCAGCCCCTTTTACTAACATGTCCCCGAAGGGAAAAAGAAGTATGATTTTTATTTCTTTAGGGGGTCCCCGACTGCGCCAATACTACGAGAATAGCCGTGTAATTGCAACATTTCGAGATAAATATTTTCAAGATTGCAATTTCGGGTCCTTTGAGTGAAATTACAATTTTCCTGGCTGAATAATCCGCAAAATCGAAGGTTTAGGGTTTCTTAAATTTAGCGAAATTGCTAGCTATTCAGGGCCTTAGCTTAAGGAAAATTGCTAGTTTCGAGGCCTTTTTTGTGGCGGTGAAACCCTGTCTGGCTGGCCTCATCAGCGTACAGGCTGACAAATTCCGGTGAAATTTGAAGTTTCCTAGCTGAATATCCACGAGATGGGACATTTTTGGGTTTTATTTTCAGCGAAATTTCCAGATTAGGGTCTTAATACAAGCAAAATTGCCAAGTTTCGAGTCATATTTTGTGACGGTGGAACCCAGACAAGGCGGTTCCAAACAGCGCCAAAAGCCTGACGAATGCTCGCGAAATAAGGAATTTCCTGGTTGAATATCCGAATGATAGCAAGTTTCGGGTCCTAATTTCAGAGATATTACAAGTTTTGGTAATTTTTTTTGTTATTGGCCGCCTGACCGATTACTGAACCGGTCAAGCCGCCTTGAGGAGCGGAGGATCGGCCAACCCCAATCCCCCCCCCCCCCAACGACCGAATGAGTGGGGGCAAATTGGTGGTTTAAGGCACCAAATTCGTGAAATTTCATACTTAACAGGTTCAATAAACCCTTGACTCCTCCCATATTTTATGTTCGGGAGTTTTCGGACTATGATGTTGATTTCTGCGATTTTCTCTTTTATAGAACCGGAAAATTGAAGCCTCCAGAATGGGTTGACCTTGTCAAGAACGGTAAACACAAGGAGCTGGCTCCTTACGACCAGGACTGGTTCTACACCCGCTGTGCCGCCCTATTGAGGCACATTTATTTTAGATCGCCCGTAGGCGTTGGCGCAGTCACTAAAATCTTCGGCGGTGAGTTTAATTCGACAAAAATTTATTACTGGCGGAAATTCGATTAAACAATAATTAAATGTGTTTGTATTCTGTAAAGGGAGGAAACGTAACGGCGTCTGTCCGTCGCACTACTGTCGCAGTTCGGGCAGTATCGCTCGCAAGGCTCTACAAGCTTTGGAGGATATCAAGCTGATTGAAAAGGGCCCCGACGGCGGTAGAAAGTTGACTGTTCAGGGCCAGCGTGACATCGATAGAATCGCCGGTCAGATCAAGCAGAAAAACAAGGAGAAAATGTTGGCCTTGGCCGCTCAAGCCGGCATAGTGACGACCACCGGACCTGTCACCGCCATCATTCCTCCTGCCGAGCCAACTGTTTGAAGTAAGACAAACGAAATTGTTTTTATATAATTTAACAAAAAATAAAAAAAGTGTTCGGTAATATGAGGACTTACCTCCCCGCCCCGTCCAATCCTATATTTCGTTTATTTTAAATCCTTCGGTAGTAGAGGTTGAATTAATCGGGATATTTCTATAGCTTCATCCAAGTCTTTTATTTCATTTTTGATTAAATACTTTCTTAGAACAGGGTCGTCCAGTCCCATAACAAACGCGGTTAAAATTGCTTCGTCCTCAAATTGTCCGAAATCACAGGAAAAAGTGGCTTGTTTCAAACTTTTTCCAAATTCCTCCAACGTCCGACGCCCTTGTTTCATGGTGAAAAAGTCGTATCTTTCTTTCAAACGTGATTTTAACGTAATTTTTCTAAAGTGAAGTTCGAGTTTGTCCAAAATGAAAGCGAGAGGCATTTCATCAGGTTCACGGGGTCGACACAGTGGGACCAACACTTGTAGTTGACCGTCTGGTAGGGCTTTCCGGAGCAGATCCTTGACGACGCCCGGGTCGCTGTCAATGTCGCGTTCTTTGAGAAATGTCTCGAATTTGACGCGCCACTCGGGGAACCGGTCGAGGCTCGGGTCGAACATTTTAAGACGCTCGGGTGTTTCGACGAACCAACTCGGTTTGTTAACTGCTAGCTTGGGCAGCGCCATTGTCTCTACTGACGAATTTAATTTAGAAGCACTTTGAAGAAAGAGGTGGATTGAAAGGGAAAATTTAATACACACACACAAAAACAACCAATTGACGAACGATGGAAAGACAAGGATTTAATTTCTATAATTAGAAAATGAAAAGTTAAATTTAAAATTTCTTCTCTATACAGCTACAGGCTCTAACTTAATCGACTAATAACTTAATTTCTTTTTTAAAGACTTGAATCACAGCCTATGAAAAAATATTGACTAGATATTCCTTTAAGGACTTTCCCTACCATTCAAATTTGATTGCAATATCGACTTTATTAACAAAGACAATAAAAAGGTGGATGAAGGGGGGGGGCACACTTAAAAGCATTCGTATTTCTAACGTTCTGGCAGTGTTTGGCTCGCATTATACGCGTTCTGGCGTGTTGCGCTGGCAATTATAGAGCACCCATTTTAGTCCCCTCCCTCCTTCATCGGGACCCCTTTTTAACGATTAAATGCTAATTTTTCTACGATTATTTTGTTTATCTGAGGGCAAAATTTTTATTTGTATTGCATTTCGTTCTACCAAGTCTTTTTTTTTTTTTGTTCAGGCAAGGAATTGGAAGAGGCTGTCCTTATTATGAAAATATATGTAAGGGGAAGGGGGTGATTTTTAAAGCTTAAAACACGCCGTAAAACCCAATAAATCGCTCCAATTATTTTTCAATCCAAAGAGCTCGTAGTTACGCCCAATAATTATAACGTTAATTGACTCCAGTCGATGTTACCGGACGGTGGTTTTTGAAGCCACTCCCTCAGTCCTTGAATTCGTGCTTCAATGTCCGCCCTGTTACTGGGTAGTCGCCTCAGGGGTTTCATGCTCGACGAGGAACGCGTCGGAATTGGTTTGGTATAGGTTGCCATCGATGGTTCTTCCGGTGTCGTTCCTGTTTTAGTGGTGTGATTAGGAGAGCCGGGGGGAGGGGGCCGTAAACTATGTTCAAAGAGGGGGAGGGGCTTTCAGACCATCAGTTTGTTGTTTCCCCAGTTGAGACCAAATCTCACGAATTTCCGAGTTTATGTTTTCCAAATTTTGTAGCACGTTGAACGGCACCGTCTCAGCCGGGAATCCGACTACGCCTACACAGGATGAGGAGAGTGTTAAAACTTGGCGTATCGAGAAAGACAAATTTTATTTTTAATACTTGGCGACAGGGCAGGGTCATTTTTGGCCGAATGACTCGTCGGTGAGGGTGAATCGTCGACGAGGCGATTCAAAGTCTGACCCAAGAGGCGTAGGCGTATCATTTTCTCACCCAGAAGGGCGCGCGTTCTATGAAGTGACACTTCCATTTCGGTCAAGTCCCGTTCTTGCTGTAAGGAAAAACGACGCCATTATAATTTTTGTTGTGACGTGGGCGCCAGCCAACGGCACCACCTGTTGAAGTTGTTGCATCGTGCTCGTGTTGTTGTTCGTTCGCAGTATGCTCTGACGAGCTTCCAATTCGCGTTTCTGTTGTAAGAGGCACTCGCGAGCGGCTCGAACCGCTTCTTGCTCCACGATAACGCGGTGTCGGTAGAAATCCACTTCGGCGCTCGTACTCAGGCCTAAAACAATAGGGCCAGAGAAGGGTTCTTAAGTTAAGACCTTCTGCAATGAAATGGTCAGTTCTGGAGCCTATTTTTTCTAAACTCCCAGGTTGCCTGGATCTCTGGTTGTTCTACAATTCTTTCAGACCCTAAAAATGTTCCCTCCCTCACCCCCACCAATCAAAGGTAACGGTCTTGTACTCACCCGAACCTTCAAAAGGGTAGCGTAAATAAGTCTCGCCCTGCGATTGCGCTGGAATCTGCTCCTCGATCTGTTCCAACTCTTGTAACTGACTTTTCACATCGTCCAAAACATTGCCCTGATGAGCACCATCGCCCCCGTCTCGAACGCTTTCCACACCAAAACGACTGCGTCCCAGTCTTTTTCTCGGTGGCGCCGCCAACCGTCGGTCGCCCGAACTAGAGCCTTTAAAAAACAAAACAAAAAAAACTCGCGGTTTTTAGAGAGAAAGCTGTAAAAGAGTGAGGGGGTGGAGACAGGGGCGTGAAAAGAATATTCGAGCCCGGGGATGGAACTAAAATTCCCTCAAACCACAAAAAATAACCTCCAAATCACGGCAATAAAGTACCAACCACAAAAAGCTCCAACCCAAACAGAGCTTGAACCACAGTAAAGCTCCAACCACAGCAGATATCCGAACCACAGAAAAGCTCCAAATCACAGTAAAACTCTCGTCACAAAGAAGGTCCAACCACAGCAAACCTCCAAACCACAACAAAGCTCCAACCACAGCAAAGTTCCAAGTCACACACAAGCTCCGAACCACAGTAAAGCTCCAACCACAGCAAAGCTCTAACCACAATAGACTTTCGACCTCAGTAAAGCTCCAACCACTAATAAACATCGACCACAGCAAAGCTCCCGCCACTGTCAAGTGTCAAGCTTCAACCACCGAGTAAAGCGTTCCTTTATTTCTTTTTTCCTGTCTTTTCTGTCTTGATTTCCGAAATCCGGGCCCAGGGGTAACGGACCCTCGACCCCTCCCTCACGACAGGTCAGGTGGTGGTGGTCGGGGTATAATTACTTTTTTGGTCGTCGTTGGGTAGAGTCGACGTCGTTAACGAGGTGAATTGATCGTCAGACAGGACGTCATTGTCATGGCAGTCTTTCAGTTGGAAATGTCCGACGACGTTGATTCTTGGCGTGGTGTTGAAGGGTTTAGCCTTGTCGCTCATTTCACTCACGGTGTTGGCGTTTCGATCGCTTTTGTTTTTATCTTTTTTGTCGACCTCTTTTTCGATCCTGCGCAGTTTACAAAAACAAGGCTTTTCGATGGGTCGAATTTAAAATTTTAAAATAAGCGTTTTACCTTGAGATTTCTTCTTTTCTTCGTCTAGCGCGGCTCTGTATTTTTCTTTCAACAGCAATTTTCATATCAGTCTTTAATTGAATGTATTTATCTTTAAGAGATCGATATTTGTCTTCGATAAGTCTCTTTTCGCATCTCATTTTCTCGTAATCTCTAAAAAAAAAAAAAAAAAAAAAAAAAAAAAACGCGAAAAATAGTCGTTAGCCCCACCAAATTTCCTCCTCACTCCTCCGCCAGGCCAACCTGTTCGCCGACTGAACACCGCCGGGTTCCCTGTCTGTCAACCGTTTCAGACGCGAGTTCCACGCCTCAATACGTTCGGCGTGTTCACGCTTCAAAGTCTCCTCCTGTTTGACCAACTGAAGGCGAAGACTCGCCATGCTCGTCTCGTGATTTGTGACGGTCGAGTCGAGTGTCGATCTGTGCTGTAGTTCGGCCGCTTTGATTTTATCCTCCCACTCGGTTTGAACGCGTCGCAAGTCGGCCTCCTTGTCAATTTTGACGTCGCTCAATTTGACGGTGTGCTCCGTTTGAATTTTATTCAGTTCCTGTTTTGAACAATTTTTTTTGTACTACACGCTCTTGCCGTTAGTGCTGCAATGGTTGAAAGGGGTGGGGCGGACAGGGGGGACCTTACATCCAAATATTTATTCTCTTCTTCCTTTATGAGTGCCTCGTAACGTTTTTTCAAATCATCGACTTGGGAAATGCCGTCGGACTTGATTTTCATAAGTTTCGTCTCCTCCTCGTCCTTCAAAGTTTGAATTTCCGCGTTGAGCCTGTCAAAACAGCGAGAACGCAATTAACAGCAATGGGGTGGGGGAATCCCAGCGGTGCATTTTTGGTTAAGAGGATCTTTGAATGGTTCCAGCGGGGTGGGGTGAGGGATCCCAGTGGTGCATTTTTGGTTAAGAGGATATAATGGTGCCAGCGGGGTATGGTGGGGGAGGGGTGGACGTCGACATCCCATGCTCTGGGGCATCTTGTGTGCGCCGCTCAGACGTTCAGTAGAAAAATTTGTTACGGTGGTTGAGGTAAGGTCAATCCCAAGATAATCGGCGACTCCAAGGATGGGCGGGAAGGGGAGGGGGTGATATAAAAATTCATTGATCGCCTTCAGCATAATCGTAGCAATCTGGCGATGAGGGGTCTGGCTACGGTGTGCCCCCCCACCACCATCAACCGCTGACCCATTTCCGCCCCTGTAGGGTCAGCCCTTGCGAGCCAAGTGTGAAAATAGATTCAAACATCGCTCAAGCTATTTTTATTGTTTTAAAATATCGTTTGTACTATTTGTCTCCACTATCACAACATAAATACTTCGTGATTTGTCCCTTTTTTTCTATTTATAGAAACTATCGATTAAATCGGTTATTTAACCCACCAAGAAGGCCTCTAGAGCGCATGCTTGCGTGCATTAAATTCTACGCTTTGTACCCAACGTGCGATTTTTTCTTAAATTATTGTAAATAGAATAAAATTAAGGGCCAATTTCACCACCGGGAGTTAGGTTGGAGTTACCTTAACTCTAACATTGTTTACATAAATAGTGACGCCTTTTTTCAATTAATTCTGAGTTAACGTAACTCAAACCTCAACTCTCGTAGGTGAAATCCACCATAAGTGAATTATTTTACAGGGTGAGAGGGAGGGGGTGATAGTGCTTCGCTTTTTTTATCGTACACATCTAGTCAACAAAATAAAATAACAGAAAACAATAACAATAAAAGGTTTTGAACCTAAATGATCGAGGAAAATATCACAATCTGATTCAAAATTACAGCCGCTAAGTACAACCCCTTTGAAAGCAAAAAATAAAAATCTACGCAGTGGCTACAGACGTGCTCAAAGGTGAAAAATAAATATTTTTAGACGCGTCACCGATTGTAGCGTACATTTCCTGGCGTTTCATCAGTTCAACGTTTGATTCGGCTTCGAGCCGTGCCTTTTCAGCGTTGAATCTGTCGGTCTCCTCCTGTTTAGCGCTGGCGACGAGCGATTCGTGTCGAGCGAGAGCGGCCATTTTTTGTGCGTCACGGTCGTTTTCGAGTTTTTTTAGAAGAGCGTCCAGCTCTTGTTGGTGTTTTTGTCTGTTGAGCGATGAGAGGGGAGTGGTGGAGGTGGGAGATGAGAAACTATGTTTGTGAGGGGAGGGGAGAGGGAGAAGTATAATTACTTTAAATCGTTCTCTTTGTCTGCTAATTCTTGTTGAAGGGAGAGCTTAATTTGTGCTAATTTCTCATTGTGCTCTTTGATTATATTTGCTTTTTCTATGGTTTCCTTTTCAGCTAATTCATCCCGAATTATATCCAATCTTTGAGCCTAAAAAACAATGAAAGCGTAGGGGATTAAATAGAAAACTCGAGAATTTAGGTCAACATTTACCTGTTCCTCTTTCATTTTGGCCACTTTTTCAACAATTTCTCTGCTCAGACGCTCTTCAAGCGCCGCCAGGCGCTCGCTCGTCTTTTTCCTCGCTATATCTTCCATTTCGGAAGTTTTCAAATCCTCTTCACTCGGCTCACGACTCAAATTCTTGTCCAACAACAGTGGCCGCTCTTGGCATATCACAGTCACGACTTCGCCCTTTTCCGAGTCGCCCTTGTCCGAGATTTGAGTGACGTCGGTGACAGACGGCTGACTTTTGACATCGAACAACAGGGGCGTCGATGGTAGACGGTCGACGGGGGATTTTGAGACGGTAAATCGACCGGTTTTTTGGCCTTCACTGTGCAGCGGTGATTGAGGGGATTTGGGTTTGTTAAAACGCGGCGGAGTGACGGCGACGGGGTCGTTACAATCGTCCGATTCGTCGGAGGATGAGCTCTCTAGAGGTTTGACATTGGACGGAGAATTGAGTAATTTATCTTTTATCTGACTAACGTTGATTGCTTCGAGTTTTTTGTTTATCAGTTTTATTCCTTCCGCGTTTAAATTCAACCTGTTGAAAACCTTCGCTTTATTTTGCGATTCTTTTTCTGAAACAAGCAACATTTTCATTTTAAAACACCAAAAAATAAGAAATTAAATATGGCACCAACCGCTGTCTTGGTCGTCACTCCCGTCTGACTCTGACTCACTCAAACTGTCATCATTCTCCTGAAAACACCCCCAAAAATAAACATAGAAACGCCTTGAAAACAACGCCATTCGTTTGTTACATACAGAAAGGCTGTCCTCCTCTGAGTCGGAAAATCGAATATCGAGCAATTTTCTTTCCGAGTCCGCGAACCTCACCGACCGTTTCTTTTCCTCTTCATCCTGCCCTTTATCAGGATGCGTTCCCTGAACAATTTTATTTGGAAGACCACTGAAAGACGACTCCCTTAGAATGCCCTTAATCGGCGGCCCTTTGGACTGGCCGTAGTTCGGTATCGGGTCTAACGTTTTCGCTCGCCGAATGGGTTGAAGTTGTTTCGGTGTGACTGGGACGCTACTTGAAGTTCTACTTGGGGGAATCGAGTAGGTTGACTCTTCGGTTTCAAAAACTAGGGCGGTTTTTTCTGAGAACGAAATTGTTTACATGGTGGGTGTAGGGGGGGAAGGGCTACAATTTTATCCAACCTTTCATTGCGTTGTTCATCATTTTGGCAATCTGAAGGCTCGACAACTGGCCGTCCTGTTGTTCAGACAGACCGCTTTGCATTTGTTTCCGTCGAAGCAACAAAGGCTCGTGGGGTTTCATGTCGGTTTCAATTGACGCCGAAGGCGACGACACCACGTTGTTGTTGTTCTTCAAAGACGGCGGCGGTGGTGGCTCGTTACTTTTTGACGATGGCACCAAGTCGGACACTTCTTCGAGGCTCTTCAAGTCGCCCTCCCTTGCTGTTCCTTTCGAATCATCCTCAGCCGCTGAACTGTACCCTTCGGAACGACCTCGTTTGACTAGATCTCTGTAGACTGAGTCCAATGGATGTTCCCACTGAGACACTTTGGTAACTTTATTGTAGTAATACCAGCGATTGATAGACGCGTCGAGACTGCACAAAGAAATACAAAATTTAAAATAATTCACCATCATCACCACCCTCCCCCCCCCCGCTCAAAGACATACCAAGGCTTCCACCCCTTAGGCAAAGGCTGCATAAGCCCTTGAAAGGCGATGGGTAGAAGATGAGGCTCGCATTTCGGGTTTATCCCGATTTTCTTGGCGTATTCAATTACCTCTGGAAGAAAAACAAGAAAATATACTTTACCATTAAAATTTTATCTAAAGATAAGAAATTGTCAACAAAAACATATCTAAAAAAAATTATTTAACCAAATAACAAGTATTTGTCCAACGCATAAAAACGTTAGAGCGTTCAGCCCAGCTTTAAGCGGTATTTTGGTGTACACACAACAACAAATCTGCCTCGTGTAAGAAACAACAAAATTTAAAAATTAAGAAAAATGTGACGTAAAATTGCTCTTTAAAAGCAAAAAAACGAAGTGAAAAAAAAAATAGTCGCTGAATTTTTGGTGAATAAAAAAAAGCGTCGAAATCCGATTATGACGGTACCTTTAAAAACGGGCGCGTTACGCCGCTGTGAATCTCATTTACACTGCAAATCTCAATTAAAAGGAAGCTATTTATAATTTAAAAAAAAAAATGTCCTGACTCACTGGGAACTCCCCTCCCCCCTTCTCACCAATACACTGGACATGGGTCGGAAGACTGCCAGGCAAAAATTTTTAATCTCGAACCCCTCCCCGCCCCACCCACGCCAAAGTGCCGAGGTGACATATTAAAAGTCATTTATTCTTGTCGAACACGTGCAATTGTTGTGTTCGTTTCATTCATGTCTCCATTACTGTTGTTGACATCGAACCGATTTTAATGTGTATCTAGATAAATAAAATAATAATTATTTTATTTTCATCGTCTGTTGGCCTAAATTTAAAATTGGACGATACAGCGTTATCAAGGAGCTTCTCGATGCCTGGGAATGACCATTTTTGGGTCCCACGTGCACTCTACAGTCCATCAAAGCCAACGACAACACTGAGAACGCTCATTTTTGGATTTTTTTTTTGTTTTTTTTTTTGTTTAAGGCTGACACCTTTGGATTGCGTTTTCACCTCGGAACCATCTGGCGTTTTTCTATAATATATTACGCCCCACAGGGACTCAACATTAAGGGCACCATAATCGCACAATGGACCTGAAGGGCAGATGAATGTAGAACACCCTCAGACCCCCCCCCCTCTGCCCTGCCAACCTGGGTGACGCCAAATCTTGTCAAAAACGATAAATTTTACCTATTTTGTTCTCGTGTTTTAAGGCAAATTTCGGTCCTTTTTCTCCTGGTCGTTGGGAACCAAAAGTTGTCAAAAACGATGAATTCTACCCCTTGTTCCAGTGTTTTGAAGCGATTTTCGGTCTTTTTTAACAGGGGAATACGATGTGCTGGGAGCTGAAAAATTCCTCCGTCGACGAGCTCCCAACACAGTCTATTCTCCTGGTTGTTGGGACCAGTAATTGTCAAAAAAGGACGAATTGTAGCCCCTTTTTTTTGTGTTTTAAGGCGATTTTCGGTCTTGTGTATCAGGAGTGCTGGGAGCTCCTAAGATTCCACCGTCGACGAGCTCCGAACACGTTCTATACCCCTGGTCGTTGGGGACCAAAACTTGTCAAAAACAACGAATTGTGTCCCTTTTTTCGCGGGTTTCAAGTCAATTTTTGGTCCATTGTAACAGGAGAATACGATGTACCAGGAGCTGAGAAAATTTCTCAGTCGACGAGCTGCCTGCACATTCTTTTCTTTTGGTCATTAGGGACCAAACATTGTCAAAAAACGACGAATTTTGTCCCTTTTTTCTCGTGCATCTAGGCGATTTTCGGTAGTTTTTAACAGGAAAATATGATGCGCTGGGAGCTTCAAATATTTTTCCGTCGACGAGCTCCCAGCACGTTCTATTCTCCTGGTCATTGGGGAACAATAATTTTCAACAACGAGGAATTTTGCCTCCTGTTCCTAGGATTTGAAGCGATTTTCGGTCTTATGTGCAGGAGTGCTGGGAACTGCAAAAATTCCTCCGTTGACGAGCTCCGAACATATTCTATTCTCCTGGTCATTTGAGGGGGGGGGGGGCAAACCTTATCAAAAACGACCGTTTTGCCCCTTATTTCAAATGTAATGCGGCGATTTTCTATCTTTCGTATTAGGAGAATATAATGTGCTAGGAGCTCGGCTTTCGGCTGAAACCCATTGTCGACGAGCTTCATGCACATTCTATTCTCCGGGTCATTGGGGGCCAAACGACCATTTTGCCCCTGTTTTCAAGTGTAATGCGGCGATATCCGATATTACGAATTAGGAGAATATAATGTGCTAGGAGCGCGTCACTGGGAAAAATTCCGTTGTCGACGAGTTCCTCCATGCATATTTTTTTATACAGCAAAACCCACGCAACGGGGATTTGAGCGATAGGAATTCACATAATTTAGTGGCAATCCGCGAAACTGTGGCTGGGGTTTGGCCCCCACCCGGTATGGACGTCGCCATTGGAGCGAGGGGGCAGTTGCCACTGCCTGGAGATTAGGGGCAGCTAAAAATGCAGCTCAGCATATTAACAGGATGCTTGGTGCACGTTTCGGTTCTGACCCTTATCACCATCAGTCCGGGATTGAACCAAGAACTCACTCCGGACGAGCTGCAGAGTATCACCTTGAGGTGCAATTCGCGGGATTTCCACACTGAAAAGGCAATTTCGCTTGTTTTTTGCACACAAAAAATCGCTCACTTAATAGCCATTTCTGGTGTCTTGCTCATAAAAAGCTATTTCACCGGTTTCGCTCCCTAAAAAACGAATTTCGTGGGTTTTGCTCGCTAATAAATCAATTTCGCGCGCTAAAAAAAGAAACTCGGGGGTTTTCGTCATTAAATTTAATTAAGTCCAAAAAAGGAAGAGCCTCAATACAGGCGAAATTCGATAGGCTGCTATATGGGGCCGAGAAGATCAACCCATCTACGATGATGGAAGACGCTCATTTTGCCCCCTCCGTGGGGCCTGACGCCTCCTAAGCTGCTTGTTAGCGATTCTGGCAAAAAGTGGAACATGGGACAGATCCACGGGGGGAGCGGGGGTCTACACGCGGAATCCGGAAAATCCAAATAGATTTTCGATCGGACTGAGCCGATATGAGTGAGTTATCGTCCTCTGATGCCACCGTTTTTGACAGGGCTGGCACTATGGCTGGTGACGCCCTTCAACCAGACGTTACAAGCTGGGACCGTCAGATAGGACAAAAAAGGAGGAAAATTTCGACGCTCTAAAAACGTACAACATGACCGGGAAAGTAGGACGTCTTGTCACCCTATCAGTAAATAAGTAATTTCAAACATCTTTGAGATGTGATCTGTCTTCTTCCGTTTTGCCCCGTCATATTTGGGTCCATTGACTTTACGGACCCGATTTGTCTAAAGCTCTGTTCGCGAACCTGCTCTGGGGTGCACCAAGGCACCCCAAAAGCGTTCGCGAGAAACGAGGGCAAGTTGGTAAAGCTTGATTACAAGGCAGGAGGGTGGAACGTCAACGTAACCAAGGTAACCTGCCCTCCCTGCTCCAAGCTGTCCCAGCCTGCCCTACACTACTAGGGTAGCCGGATTTCCGGTTTTCACCCGGAGACTCCGGGACTGGGACTCGATCTCCGATCTACGGCCGGGCCGAGAATATCACCGGGCCAACAAATTGTGTGCATTAATTCGGGAAGTAACAAAAAATGCCTGCATAAAAAAAATCTTAGAACCATTTTACGCCAGCGTTATATGTAGTTGCGACAAAAAAGCCCCGACGACAAAAATCGCTCCTAAAATCACAAAAATGTATCTAACCAAATAGTTCTGACTAAAATAACGGCCTCTTCCCGGCACTTCCGCATGACCTCCAGACTCTGTTGATTTCACCAAATGCAAATTTAATTATAACTCACTGCAATTTATCCAGGAAATTAGCCCGAACATTCGGATATAAAATTATTGATTTTACAAGATTTTTTGCCGAAATTATTGTTAATTTTGCTTCCCAATAACTCCCATGGGCCGAAAACTGTTAAAACAACTACTGAAATTTGTTATTTGGCCTTGCAATCGCCCACTTGATTGATCCATGGCTTGTGTGATGTATAATCACCGGCGAAACTACACGTTCAAGCGTTAAATTATGGGGTTTTCTCAATCTTGGCCATCAAGTTGGCTCCAGAAATCGCGAATTGGTGATCTCCCAGAGAGCTTGTTCACTTAAATTTAGCGGCCAATTAGCGTTTTTCTCTATTTTGAACAGTGAATAAGCGATTTTTCTAAATGGTGGCAATGAATTCGATTTATAGCCACGAATTGAATCTTTGTTTTCATTTTAGCCTCAAATCAGCGCAATTTTCGCAGCGATTTAGCGATGTCTTCCCACTTAACAACGAAAATGACGTTTTGCTGCCTCAACTTCAGCAGTGAATTAGCGTTGTCTTCGTAATTTAGAGCAATACGAATTAACACTTGTTCAGAACGAATTGTCACTTGTAAGTTCAGCAGCGAATTGGCGACTTTTTCACATTTATCCATGATATAGCGTTTTTCCTCCACTTTAGCAGCGAATTAGCGCTTTTTCTCCAACCTACGGCAAAGTTATTGCTTTCCTCAAATTTAGAAATGGGTTAGTACCTTTTTTGAAATTTTAGCTACGAAGGTATCCCAGAAATTGTGAATTTGCATTTTATCAATTTTAGCAGTTAATAACCTATTTGTTTTCATTTTAGCAACGAATTAGCGCTGTTTCTCAATTTGACCAGTGAATTATTTGCGATGTATTTACATTTAGCTATACGAATTAGCGGTTTCCCTCAATTTTATCAGCGAATTAGCGCTTTTTATTTATTTTAGCAGCGAATTAGAGCTCTCCCTCAATTTTAGCAGTGAATTTGGAATTTTTCTCAATTTTAGCAGCGATTGGCGATGTACTGACATAATAGCAACAAATTAACGCCTTCAATCTTTTTTAACCGTGAATTAACGCTCTTCCCCAATTATAGTCACAAATTAACGCTTCTTCTGAATTTCAGACCCTAAGCTGCACCCAGAAATCGTGAATTGGCGTTTGCTCAATTTTAGCTTTGAACGATGAGTGTTTTTTCTCAATTCTAACAGCGAATTACGCAGCGAATTAGTGATTTTTTTACATATATGGTCATGAAGTAGGGTTTTTTCTAAAGTTCTGGTGCGAATTAACGTTTTTTTATTAATTTTAGCTTTAAATGATGAGTGATTTTTCTCAATTCTACCAGCGAATTAGCTATTTTTTTCCAATTTTAGCAGCGAATCATCACTTTTTATCTATTTTAGCAGTGAATTAGAGATGTATTTATATTCACTGACGAATTAGCGTTTTACTTTATTTACCCGCGGATTAACGTTTTTTTCTTCATTTTAGCCCCGAATTAGCGCTCTTTCTCAATTTTATTCACGAAGTTGCCCTCAGAAATCTGGAAATGGCGTTTTCTCAATTAGAGCTTTGAACGTTCGCTTGTTCTCTACTTTAGTCGTGTATTTTATCGCTTTTTCTAAAGTTTAGTCGCGAATTAGCGCTTTTCGTCAATTTTCAAACCGCAAATAGCCCTAATCACAAAATCGCTCAGATAACAAAGACGTTCTAACCTCAAAATGAACTCACCACAGAAGCTCCAATCGCAAAACACTCAAACTACAGAAAGCTCTGAGGCCAAAAAAGTTCGATCCAGAGGATTCTATAACCACGAGAAGCAGTAACGAAAACCGGTGTTTTTGTGCTGCAAAAGAGGGCTATCCGAATTATTGCTGGGTTCGGTACACAGGAGTCCTGCCGCGAGAGCTTAAGGAATTTTGAAGTTTTAACTGTGTTGGGCACGTTTGTGCTTCAGGCACTGATTTATGCCCATAGAGTGGCTCCTCTGGCTGAGAGCGTTGGTGATCGCCATCAGCATGACACAAGGCGTAAAGGGGACTTAGTCCAGCCGTTCGCACGTCTTTCGAGGGTTTTGGCTAGTTATCGAGTGGTTTCGATACGGCTTTTCAATGCACTCCCACTCTCAGTTCGCACCTTAAGTGCTTCGGAATTTAAGCGCTCAATGAAGAAGCTCATCGTTCATAACGTTATGTACTCCGTCGAAGAGTTTTTTGATGGCTGGGAGTCATCTTCAGGAACTTAGCCCTGTATTGTTGTCAAGTTTTTCGTTGTTGTTGGCCGTCAACACCGTTTTTTGTTCAGCCTGTGTTACAATTGATTTTTTATTAATTTTAAATAACTAGTATTATAGTATCTGACGTTGTAATGCCTAATCTTTAATGGTCCCTGAAAAAAATAAATAAATAACCAAAGAGGCTCCATCACTCCACAGATACATGAGTATAAAATGAAAGAGCGATGTAATTTGTTGTCCTTCCTTAGATTGCTGCAGATTGGCCCTAAAAACATGTTCGAGAAATTTCAGATTGGCCTCACCGATTTTTGACTTGAAACCACTTTCAGATTAGCCCTTTGGCCCAAATAATCCAGCTTGGCCCTTCTGATCAAATAGTGCAGTTTACACCTTTATAGGCGTTCGGGTGTCTATTTGTACATAAGTACGCCCCCCCCCCCATAATCACAAACCATATACGTATGTACATAATATATTATGTACATAAGAAGAGATGTGTGGGCGAAGAGCATCGGCTATCTGGCAACCGAATACACTACACTTTTTTCCGCGAACAGGCTTTAAATTTTTGAGTTTATCGAGTTGGCGACCATCCGTTTAGGTCATTGGTGGGGGGGGGGGGGTGGAATCAAATCAAAGGCGTCTGAGCTGAATGAGTGCTCCTGCTAGCTAGCAAAACAGGCTGTTCGTGGGCCTAGGCCTATAAGATTTTAGGTTAAAACTTGAAGGTCCCCCTCCACCCTCCGCTGAGGACCCACTCAGCCTGGTCAGCCGTTCACGGCGCCCTCAGTGGGCCACTTGAAGGCGGCCTGGCTTCTAGGCTGACAGAATGGACCGGTTTCCACGCGGAAGAGCGTGGAATACTGTTGACGGAGGATGCCGCGCGGTATGGTACCTATAATGACCCTCAACCGGTGGCGGTGTCGGAGGTGACGGTTACCCAAGAATAGCCTGGGGGATGGATGAGTGTGGGGGGCAAGGGCATCGTTATCGGTTGTTTTTTTTCCCCCATGAAAAACAACTATCGGAAGCGCCTGAGAGAACGACAGTTAAAAACCTTCGAAAAACAATAGAAATAGAGGGTGATAGGGGGAGGGACCACTTTAAATTATGTGCAACGATAAGGGTCCAGAGCAATATAAATCAAGTTGATTTATGGTCGTATGATTCGGTTGAGTCTGCCAGGGATTGTCAGTCTTTGAACGAAGAAATTTTGACCGATTATCAAGCAGGTGGAGGTATCCTTGAGATTTTTCCCTCTCGTGAGCAATTTTCGTGCAGATTAGCACAAGTTCAAAACCTCTAGAGATCAAAACCTATCGCATAATGACGTTTGATGAAAACAACTCAACCAGAGCAACAAATAAAACGTTAAAAATAACAAAAAAAATAGACAGACTGTAAGCGTGTTACGTACCTTCTTCTGATGGGACACTGTGCTCGTCAAAGACTTCTTCGCAAATGATGGGTTTGGACTCGAGTGGCGATTCACTCATAATTTGAACTCTTTTTTATATATTTGTTGACTCTTTGTCAAAACAAGTAAATTTTCACCTTTTCACGCGTGAGATTTGGGCCAATTTGACAGCCAATCCGAGTCATAACTTTATTGTGAACGAACCGACGCGATAGCCCCAAATGATTGCAATGTGAGTCATCCCCCAAACAGAGACCCCCGTAAAAAGCGGCACTTTTCAACAATCTTTTTGTGCGTCTTATATACTTATTAATCTTTTCCTCTTATTACACTTCACTTGGGGGTACTCTCACTCACCCCCTGGGGGAACCGCCGTCTTCTGCTGTTGTTGTTGCCCCGGAACGACGAGAGAAATTTCGTTTTGAAAAATTCATAAGAGGGAGGTTGAAAAAAAGCCTTTAGTGGGGAGATATCAGTCATTAACGACGGGCAAAGGGGGCGGTCTCGAGATAAAAATAATAATTGGCTCCGCCAGCTGGGGGTGGCTGTACACTTGTACAGTACAGAGAGTCAAGAGGGTGGATCAAAAGAACCCCGAGAAACGTTTAACCAGGCAATTGAAACTCAAGGGATCCAATTTGAAGAACTGGCTGAACCGTACCCATAAAATTTCAATATAACGTTGCTGTTTCATCAGTTTTTGATTACTCAGCACGTGTGCGGCTCACTTGACTGATCCCAGGGCGCGGAGGGACCTGTATTTTGGCAAATATTTATCGAACAAACAAAGATTATGGAGCATAAAGGCCAAAATTTAGACCAAAGACCAATATCTTGGGGTTCAAAACAGCCAGAATGAAGCGTACTGGATTACGCTAACCTTACAATTTTAGTCAAGGAACTGCTTATTTTCCGGGAAATTGATTCTGAACGTGACCGTGTGCTTGTTTTCTTGAACAATACGAGTTTTCCTGTTAATTAACGACGGAATAATTCAATTTTTAGCTCGGAAAATCCGTTTTTTTAACCATATCAAACCAGTTTTCCTACAAGAAACCTTGGTTGGTTCCTCTTTTCGTGTATTTGTAACCTTCTCACAGAGTAACAGTTTCCTATTCTCCAGATATCATCCAAGAATAAAGCGATTTTCCTCGTCAAAAACCGCCTCAGTTCGCGTTCATAGCTTTAAGAACAATGCAGTTATTCCCGTTGTCGTCGTCGCAAACTAAAATTATCGAAGGATGTCGCCTCCCGGTGAAAATGAGGAACGGCGACGAGTGGCGTAAGTCGTGACCCTTGTTCTTGAAATTTGTGTCTTCCCATTGTTTCTTCAGCGTTAGATTTGATAGAAATAAACGTATCGCTAAGATCGTAAAAAAAAACACCCCCGCCCCTACTCACCACGATAAATTATCTGAGAAACTTGAGCAATACAAAGTGAGCAATGAGATCGTTTTTTGTGTGTATGTTTTGCAGCACTTGCCGAGGTTGTGGGCATCAAAGACGTGAATGGAACGCTCTACTACTACGTTCACTTCGTCGACTGTGAGTGGTATTTTTGTCGTTAATATTTCTATTGGTTGGGATTTGCGAATATTGATGCGCCCGTTGGGTCACTCCCGTCAAGACCCCTCGAGGGCTCCCACGTACCACTCGGCTGTACACGTACGGCTGGAATCACCCCCATGGGTTGTAGTTGTTTTAAACTGCTTATTATTCGCCTGTTTTGCCCCCCCCCCCCGTCTTAGGAACAGCCGACCCCTCTCCCAACGTTAGGTACTCATTCCCAAGGTGGAGAACGTAATGATCTGGCTACGCCACTGATTGAAGGCTCCCTCGTCAGTTGGAGTCACTGAGGCTCGTCTATGGGGTCCAATTTTTCAGATAAGGTCGCTGAATACTTGATTCTCTACCCGCTCATCCTAAATGAGAGAGGTGAGGTCAGTACGGTGAGGGTGGGATAAGAGATTCTCGTGCAGAAAAACTCTTTTTTGGGGAGGGTTCACTTCAGTTCCGAGGCTAAATGGACTATTTTTTGGGTCGAACGACCCCTTTCTGGGGGTTTTGGAGATTAGAAGGAGATGGTCCGAAGTCCGCCAAGCCCCCTCTGAGGGGTCACCAAGCAGTACAAGGGCACCCCATCCCTTCCAGGTCGCTATGGAATCTTACGAACCCATTTCACCCACGCGTCAAGCGGAAGATCAGCTGAGGACAACTTTTAAGGTCGTCCGTGACTACGCGCAGGCTCAGGACCCTTCCCCTTTACGCTTTATGGGATCGCACCGTCACCAGGAACGAGAACCTGTCCGCCGCCTCTGCAGGCTCCGGACTCTGCTTCTTGGCACCTACCACCACCCCGCCCCGCACACTACAACAGCAGTTCCCGTACAACAACATCGGCACAAAGGCCGCTCTGAACCCCGAACGATTTTCCGTAGAGAGGCAAAACCACCCAGGCAACGTCTTTAAGGTCTGGATTATGACGATGACCAGAATTTACGGATTTCACCCCTCTAAATCCGAATTTCACAGATTTGGTACTTAAACAAATCAATATCGCCGGTTTGGTTCTTCCAAGACACGGATTCGGCACTCACAGAACCAATTTTCACGGATTTTGCTCACTCAAGAAGCCAATTTCGCAGGATTGACTCACTGAAAAGCCAATTTCGCGCGGTTTACACATTCAAAATTTTAATTTCATGAGTTTGGATTTTACAAAAAATCAATTTCGTGGGTTGTGCTCTTTTACAGAACCCAATTGTGGGATTTATCGGCTTATTTAAGAACCAAAGTTGGCGTAGCCTTCTTTGGTAAAGCAATTCCGCTGGCTTTGGTCTTTAAAAAACCAAATTTCGTGGGTCTTGCTTATCACAAACCACTTTCACCCAAAAGCTCCATTTTGGTTTTAGGCCTAGCAAAACCTCCAAAAAGTGCGTGTTTTTTTCTTGGTGAGCCAGAGCACGAAAAATAGTTAGTTTTTGTAGAGCCAAGTCCGCAAAATTTGTTTTAAATGAGCCAACGTCACGCAAAATTTTGTTTTTTTCAGCGAGTCGGACCCGCCAAATTTGCTTTTCGAGTGGGCCAAACCCATAAATTGTTTTTTCCTGGATGAGCCAATGCTGCGAAATTGGATTTGAACGGGTTGAGCGCCACCAAATTTGATAACAGAAAAGAACCAAACATGCGAGATTGCTCTTTAGAATGATCCAACCCCTGGCTTGACTCCCTAATAAAGTAACTTCATTGATTTCTCCCCTCAAAAAACGACAATTTCAGAGTGTATTGGATCATTCTAAAGAGCAATCTCGCATGTTTGGTTCTTTTCTGTTATCAAATTTGGTGGCGCTCAACCCGTTCAAATCCAATTTCGCAGCATTGGCTCATCCAGGAAAAAACAATTTATGGGTTTGGCCCACTCGAAAAGCAAATTTGGCGGGTCCGACTCCCTGAAAAAAACAAAATTTCGCGTGACGTTGGCTCATTTAAAACAAATTTTGCGGGCTTGGCTCTACAACAACTAACAATTTTTCGTGCCCTGGCTCACCAAGAAAAAAACACGCACATTTTGGAGGTTTCGCTAGGCCTAAAACCAAAATGGAGCTTTTGACGAAATCAATTTCTCCGAGTTGGTTCACTCAAACAACAAATTTCGTGGATTTTGCTCTTTCAAACCCCAAAAGATGCGTTTCTGGCACTTTCATGAACCCATTTTGGCGGGATTCCCTTTTAAAAAAACGATTTGAGACCCGTTTTGCTCTTTCAAGAACCCAATTTCGTGGATTTGGCACGTCAGAAACCAATTACGTGGGGTTGGCTATCTAATAAAGACAACTTCACTGATTTCAAAACCCTTGAAAATGAACATTCCGGGCAATTGGCTTATACTAAAGAGCAATCTCGTGGGTCTTGGTCGTGGGTCGGGGGTCGTGGGTCTTTTTAAAAACTCCTTTTTTCAGGGTTGGCCCGATCAAACCCAATTTCGCGAAATTGGCTCACCTGGCAAACCAATTTTCCAGGGTTTAGCCCACTCAAAATGCCAATTTGGTGGGACCGGCTCCCTGAAAAAAAAAAAAAAAAAAATTGTTGCTTTCGCCTCGTCAAAACCAGAATTTGGCACCGTTGACCCACTCTGAAAGCAATTTCTCCGGGTTGGCTCACTCAAATAATCAATTTCGTGGATTTAGCTCGTTCAACCCTTATAATTTTCGCGAATCTGCTACCTCAAAAACCCCGAATTTCGTGGGGTTGTCTCCTTCAAAAACTAATTTTATGAACTTTCACTCTTTCAGAACCCAATTCAGTGGACTTGGCTCCTGTAAAACCCAATTTTGGGGATTTCCCCCTACTCAATTACCAATTTTCTAGGCTTTTGCTCTTTACATAATCAGTTTCACAGGTTTGGTTAATTAAAAAACTAATTTCGCAAAAAACGAACAAAAAAAAACAATTTCGTAATTTTGTCTCAATTAATTAATATTTTGGCTGGAAATTTTCACTCTTCCATCAACAAACGTTTCAAATTTGGCTCCTTAAAACCCAAATTCCGCTAATTTTTGTTATTTCGTACTCCAATTTTGCTGATTTTCTCGCTTTTATGTCCTGAATTATGTAGCGTTTGCTATTTAAACAACCAATTTTACGAACTTTCTCTGTTGCAAAACCCAATTTTGACGACTTCGTCGCTCCTTTAAATCCCGATTTGAGAAAATTTGGCACGGCAAAGAATAAAATTTAGTGGCTTTGCTTCTTTGTATAATATGTTTCGCGCCGGTTCGGTTAAGTCGACAACCAAAATTGGTGAAGAAATAATGAATTTTTCAATTCGAAAACCAAATTTCACGAATTTTTAATATTAGTACCCCGATTGTGGTGATTTTTACGTGTTTAAACCTAAAATTTTACTGATGGGTTTGATAATTCAGAAAACGAATTTGACTCTTTTAAATTCGAAATTCACGATTCTGGAGTATTCCAAACCTAAATTTCTTCACTTTGGGTCTTATAAAATTCCAAATTTTGCGGATTTATTTTCAATTAAACCCCAATTTTGTGGATTTGGCTCATTTCAACCACAATGTCACAGATGTTGGTTATTTTACTCACTAAATTTCGTGGGTTTGACTTTTTCTGGAGTCCACGGTCGCATGACTGACCAATTCGAAAAGCTAACAACGAAAGTACAAATTTCGTGACTTTGGCAGCTTGAATCCAAATTTTACTGAGGATTTTTGCGCTCTCATGACCAATAGCGTGGATTTCGCTTCCTGAAAACATAATTTCACGAATTTTTGCTATTCCAAACCCTAATTTTGCGTACATTTCCATTATTTAAAAAAACAAATTCGGTATCCTTAATTTTTTCTAAAATCAGTTTCGGAAATTTCATTAGGTCGAAAAACAAATGTGGCTCTTTCAAAAAGCAAATTTATGGATTTGGCTCGATCAAACACACAATTTTGTCATTTTGACGCTCATAAACCCAAGTTTTTGCTTTTTCAAAACCTAATTCGCCGAGTTGGCTCATTCAAAAACCATAATTCAATAGTTATGGCTGTTTTAAACCTCGGTTTCGTAGTTTTCGTTCTTTCAAAAGTTATTTCCTACTGGAACCTTTAACCTCAAACTGATCAACGATTAGTCGTTGTTAACTTGTACTTAGGTGTCCTACTTTCCGTCGAAAGCGTCCTACTTTTTGAACCAGGCGTCCTCGGAAACCACTTTTACATCTGGTCACCCTAGATTGGCTAAGTCAAAACCAATTTTGCTGGATTGACTCATTCGGAACCATTTTGTTGGGCTGGCTCACCCAAAAAAGCAATTTCGTAGATTTAGCTCGTTTTTAACATCAAATTTCGGGTATCTGGCACTTTCAGAAACCCAATTTGATGCCTTGGAGGGTTTGACTCCTTCAAAAACTAAATTACGTGGGGTTACCGATTTGGGACCCATTCCGCGGGTTGGGCTCTTTCGAAGCCAAAATTTCTTGAAATTTTATGGTTTGGGCTAATTCAAGAACCAATTTCGCCTTTCGCTCTCATTTAAAGAAAAAAAATCTGACGGTTTCGCTCTTTCAAATCAAAATTTAGCCCCTATTGGAGCGGGGGGTGGGGCTCGGAGGGCCTGAGCCTGAAACGTAGACTTGATCGTTTCACTTTTGTTGAATTCCCTTGGGGCCAGATTTTTACATTTCGAAGGAACAAAATTTAGTTTCGTCCCCAAATAGCCGATTTTTTTTAATCCAAAATTAATGACTTCATGACATAATTCCGTTTAATTTTATTTTATGGGCTACATTTAAAAATATATGAGACCGTCGAAGAAGTTTTTTTTTTCTTCGTCACACGATAGACCGTGTCGACTTATGTCCACGTGATGCCGTATTGCGTCATTCTCTACAGGGTGAAGAAGGCGTGAATTTCAGTTGCAAACTAGCCTCCTGCGGTCTCTCGTTAAACTTGGACTTGCATTTTATTATATTTTTTCGAGACGGCAAGTACGTATGAGGAGTACTCTTTGAAAAATTTATGTTTTTCGTGCCTTAGTGCGCATGAAATGCCGTGGATTCGAGGGGCTTGGGTGGTCTAAGTTTCAGGCATTCGAACGATGGCTGTACTCCAGATTTAAACCGAGTGGGTTTGTTCGTTTGTCTATAGACAACAAACGACTAGACGAATGGGTCACGGAAAGTCGACTGGACGTTCAAAACATCAAATACCCTCGAGCCGATGGTTCGGGCAGTGCGGGCGTCAGTACGCCCTGTAAGAAAATCGGCGGAGGAAGCAGTAGCCTCAGACACTCGCACTCCTCTTCGGTCAACAACAGTAACAGCAGTGTAGTAAGCAACAGCGGCAGCGTGTCAACTCCCGCGACTCCCATTCCAGTCAGCAACAGTACCAGTAGCAGTAGTAGTATTATTAGTAGTGGCGGCGGCGGCGGCGGTGGTAGCAACAACAACGTCATCAACAACAGTATCATCGGTAATAACAGCGTCGCCCCCGCCGCCGCCGCCTCCACCTCCACCACCACCAACACAACTACCACCGTCTCCACTATCGCCGTCACTGCCCCTACAACACCGACCAACGTGACCAATTCGTCTCGACCGTCCTCGCCCTCGACCCACGGTCCGACGGAATTGGTCAACGGCAACTCCGCCCTGGCGGCGGCGCTCAATAAGAAAATGTCGCGAAAAAGAAAAGCGCCTCCGTCAACACCGACGAACAACGAAACGCCTGAGGTAAGCACAATTCGTCTTATTCGACGTGTTTTATTTTTGCTAATTTTTCGTTTTCCTAGGAGAACTCGGATCAGCCGAGTCCTGTTGTCCCCCGCCTAACTGGGTCACTTGTCGCACACAACGACGACATTGTGACAAGAATGAAAAATGTAGAAATGATTGAATTAGGTTTACATAGAATTCGGCCGTGGTATTTTTCTCCTTACCCTCAGGTACTACCTCCACCCACCTCTTTTTCTACAAAATCGCTACAACTCTTTTTTTTCAGGAACTTATCAATTCCCCTTGCATTTATATCTGCGAATTTTGTTTAAAATATCGAAAAAGTCGGAAATGCCTCGAAAGGCACATGATCAAATGTAACGTTCATCACCCGCCCGGCAATGAAATCTATCGAAAGCAGAATATTTCATTTTTTGAAATTGACGGCCGTAAAAACAAGGTGTACGCTCAAAATCTCTGCCTCCTGGCCAAATTGTTTCTCGACCACAAGACACTGTACTACGACACGGACCCATTTCTATTTTACGTCATGACAAATTTGGACGAGCGGGGGTTTCACATAGTCGGGTATTTTTCAAAGGAGAAAGGCTCGCAGGAGGATTACAACGTCGCCTGCATACTGACGATGCCGCCCTATCAACGAAAGGGCTACGGAAAATTATTAATTGAATTCAGTAAGTCTTTTGTTTTAATTATTCGTTTAAAAATTACTTAAATTAAAAATGATTTTTTTAGGCTATGAACTGTCGAAATTTGAAGGCAAAACTGGTTCGCCCGAAAAACCTTTATCAGATTTAGGTCTTCTGTCATACAGAAGTTACTGGGCCCAAACAATCCTCGAAATTTTAATTACTTTAAAACCGACCGAAGAAAATGAAAGGCCTCAAATCACAATAATGTAAGTTTTTTCCCCCTCCCCCTCTAATAATTGTCAATCCAAACTAAACCCCCACCCCCTACCATCATCCAGGGAAATTTGCGAAATGACGAGTATAAAAAAAGAGGACGTTATATCGACACTGCAAAACCTCAACCTCATAAATTACTACAAGGGTCAGTACATCATCTCTTTGAACAAGGAGACCATAAAGAATCACGCCAAGTCCATGGAGAAAAGGAAAATTCGAATAGACCCGAAATGTCTTCATTGGACGCCTAAAGACTGGTCCAAACGTTCCAAATGGTGATTACCGTCTATTTTCTTTTTATTTATTTATTTAGTTAAATATATAGTCATTTTTATGATAAAATCGCATGGGAACATGTGTGGGAAGGGGAGGGGACTTTTTTTTTTTAAATCAAGTCCGGTTTTTGATATTAATTCTTTTATATCAAACCCAAACTATCTAGTTCATTATTAATTTAAGGAAACCCGTCGTTTTTTCGAACTGGTTTAATTAATTAAAGATTTTTTTTGTCCTAATGTTTGGTCTATCCAAGGATGAATAAATTTGTAGCATAAAAATCGCCCCCCCCTCCATGGGACCCCTAATTTCCGTCCGGAGAACTCCCGTTTTCCCCTGTCTCTTTCAAGGGTTTCGCTTCTTCACAACGGTACGAAATGAACCGTTGGGTGGGTTGGGGGGGGGGGCTCGTTCTGTGTGTTCGTAGGGTTTTGATGGTAAGGACAAGATGAGGGGCAACAACGGCTAGTTTCAAGTCCCATGGCGAAAACAACTCATTTTGTGGTGGGGAGGTTTAATTTAAGCTTCCCTCCTTCCTTCCTTTTCCTGAAATGCAGGGCTTAATTTCGATTTCCCTGGATTACGGAAATGCGATAGCAGAGGTTAGATCATTTCAGGAATTTCGATTACTAAAACACCAATTTTGCAGACTTTTCCCGCCAAAAAAATTTTTCGCCAGTCTGGCTAACTAAAAAAATAGCATTTTCCGGGTTCTGCTCCATAAAATAACAAACGATTTTGCTGACTCTTATCGCCAAAAACCTTTTTTAACGTTTTTGGCTCGCTAAAAACACAATTTTGCCGTTTTTAAAAGACAATTTCGTGGTTTGCCTAATTCAAAAACTAATTGTGCGGATTTTTCTCGCCAATAAAAACATTTTCGTGGGTCAGGGCCTCCTGAAAAATTTCATTTGCAGAATTTTTGTTGCAAAAAAAAAATTTGCGGTGTTGCCCAATTCAAAAACCATTTTCGCGAGTCTGGCTCACGAAGAAAAAAATAATTTTCTCGGGTTCCGCTTTCCAAAAAAACGAATTTCGCTTATTTTTCTCGTGAAAATCTTATTTGAGGTTATTCTTCGGTTTGCTAAAAACTCAATTTCGATGGTTTTTGTTCCTAAAAAAAAAAACATTTTCGTGGGTCTCGCTCCCTGAGAAAATTGAATTTGCAGAATTGTTGTTTTTATAAAACCAATTTCGCGGGGTTGACTCATTCAATAACCATTTTCGTGTTTTTTTTCACGCTAAAAAGTTATTTTCACATGTCTCCGGGTCACTAAAAAAAACAATTTCTCGGATTTTCATTGCTAACACATTAATTTTGCGGATTTTCTCGCCAAAAAAACCATTGTCGCGAGTCTGGCTCCTCCGTACTCTCTTCCTTCTTCCCCCCCCCGCCCTTCCGGGGGGGGATGGCCCCCTCTGGCCTCATCCGAAAACCATTTTCGTGGATTTGGCTCCTAAAATAATATTAGTCTGGGTCACTAAGAAACGTATTTCTAGAATTCCGCTTGCTAAAAAACCAATAAAAAATAAAATATCTGCAAGTAAACCTTCATTTGTAGCCTTCTATTCCGTCTGTCCAAAAACTTAGAATCCCCCCCCCCCCAGAAAGTAATTGTTTTTTAGCTTAACTTTTAATTCTGGACCCCTGAGCTGGTAAACTGTGGTAACTGACCCCCCCCCCCCCGCTCAAACTGGACCCTTTCATCGTCGAGACGAATAGTTTATCGTCAGGAACTCACACAGGCCTGTAAACTGCCAAGTTGCAGTTTACATTGGTCGAAACAGCTTTGGTCTTGGGAAAAGTACAAGGACTGAAGGAGCTGGCATTTCCCCTTCCACCTACCCAGTGACGGCTTTGGGTGGTGGGGAGGGGGGCGAGACGGGTGACGCAGCTTATTCTACACTTTATCCGCGAATTAGTGATTTTCCTAAATTTGAGCCGCAAATTACCACTTTCTCTCAATTTTAGCGGCGAAGTAGCGTTTTTATCCCATGTTAGCGATTTTTCTCATTTTTTCTGCGAATTAGCTTTTTTTTTAGCAGTGAATTAGCACTTTTTCTCACTTTGAGCTGCAAATTAGGGTTTGTCTTAATTTCAACCGCGCTGATTAGTTATTTTTTGCTCAATATTCGTCACAAATTAGCGGTGTATAAACTATATTTGCCCCGGATTATCAATTTCTTTTCACTTTTAGCCATGGATTATTTTTTTTTCTCAATTTTAGGCCCGAAGTGGCCTTCAGAAGCCAAAGATTCGTGTTTTCATGAATTTTAGCCGAGAATAAGCGTTTTAATGAATGTTAGGTCGCGAATTAGCGTTTTTCCCCAATTTGTCGACGAATTAGCGATTTTCCTCAATTTTATCCGCGAATTAATTAGCAATGCTTTTCAGTTTTCTCCGCGAATCAGGATTGTCCCAATTTCAGCCGCTAATTAGCGCTTTTTGTCCATTTCATTACTGAATCAACGATTTCAATTTTAGCAAGTTTTTGTTTTTTTTCAATAATTTTGCCGTGGATTATTGTGTGTCCCAATTTTTGGCTGCTAATTAGCTGTTCCTCTAAATTTCAGTCGTGAATTAGCGTTTTTTGCTATTCGAATTAGCGGCTTTTCTCTTTTGTATTCACGAATGGGCGATTTTTTGCAATTTCAGTTGCGAATTTGCCATTTTTCTCCATTTTAGCCCCGAATTAGTGTTTTGCTTGTTGTTTTTTTCCTCAATATTAGCCACGATTATATTCTCACTTTTAGAGCCTTGAATTAGCGTTTTTTCGTGCTTTTTTTAAAGCCTTTTTTACCTTTTCGCGCTAGCAAAAATACAAACACAGGGACACGTGTCAATTTCACCAAATAACAGCAAATTAGCGTTTTTTCTTCATTTTACCCAATAAATTGGCCTATCTACACACCGCGAATCAGCGATTTTTTCTCAATTTTGTTCTGAAAGTCTCATCGAGATTCCACTAATGAACGCTTTTTCACAGTTTTAGCCACGAATATCACGCTTTTTCCAAACTTTTTGCTGCTAACTTGCCACAAAAACAGCATATAAGTGCTTAAGGAGCCTAAAAATACTGGGAATCAGGTTATTTCCTCTGATTAAGATAAATACTTAGCTACTTCGCGTCCAAAGCTTCCGCGGATAAAGCGTAGAAATAGTGCCAATTAGAGGCTAGAAGTAGGCCGGCTACTGAAGGTAAGTTAATGGCTCAAACTGAGAAAAAGAGCTAATTCGCGGCTAAAATTAAGAAAAGGTGCTAATTCGTGGATGAAATTGAGAAAAATCGCTGATTAGCGGCTAAAATCCGGAAAAAAACAACAAATTTACAGCACAAATTCAGAAAAAAAGGCTAAATCGCGGTTTGAATGAAGAAAAAGTCAATTCGCAGCCTCTGAAGGTAACTTTCGGTCCAAAAAGTTAACAAAACCCTAATCCCCGGCCAAATTCAGAAAAATCGTTAGGGAATTCGCGGCAAAAATTGGGAAAAACTATAATTCGTGGCTGAAATGTAATAAAATGGATAATGGGGGGGGGGGGTTAATTTGAGAAAATTTGCTAATTCACAGAAAATTGAGCAAATGATTAGCCGCGGTTTCCGGCGGCAACTTCGTGGTCAATTAGGAAAAAACACTATTTGCGGCAAAAATCGCTAACTTTCGGCTAAAATGGGTAAAAATCGCGCATTCGCGGCTAAAATGGAGGCAACTCGCTTTATTCACGGCTAAAATAGAGACAAATATAGCTAATTCACCGATGAAATTGATAAGAAGCGCGCTGAAATGTAGAAAAATCGCTAATTTATGGTCAAATGGAGAAAATGTCAAATCGCGGCTTATTCTGAACGGTGACTTTATGGGGGCGCCGGTGAAAGATTCGCCAAGGGGGCGCCAAATTTCTAAGGCCGGCACTGCGAGTTGCCGTCTGCCCATTGCAGGGGACTGGACACGTTTTAGTGTGCCGAGAACGTTAAAATTGGCAGATTTTTTTGCGAGAAAAATCCGCGAAATTGGTATTATTGGAGAGCGGAACCCGAGAAGTTGATTTTTTAGTTGATCAGACTCTCAAAAATATATTTTTAACGAGAAAAGTCCCCAGAATTTGGTGTTTTAGTGAGCGTTTTTTTGCGAGAAAAAGAAGAGTACGCGAAATGGTTGTATTTTTTGGAGAGAGGAACCCAAGAAGTTGATTTTGAAGCAACGCCTCTAAACTTCGATTTTTCTTTGATCCGCCTAAACGCTTTTTCAGCGAGTAGAACTCGCCAAAGTTTTTATTTATTTTTTAGTGAGACCCTCCCTCGCAAATAATTTTTTGGCGTGCAAAATCCGCAAAACTGGGTTTTTTGCCTAAACAAATCTGAGAAATAAGTTTTTGAGCGAGCAAAATCCGGGAAATTGCTTTATTCCGCGAAAATGTGTTTTTATTAGGGAGTTATTGCATAACCGTCTGACGGTTAACGTTAACGGTTATGTGACGTCATGATAAGAGTAAAATTCAAATTTTGATCACAAACGTGTAAAGACCAGTATGAAAGGTGTTTTATTAATTTATTTGAAGCAATTGAGTGCATCTATGCCCTACCATGTGTTCCTATTTTAGCGCAACTGTTATTTGCAATAGAGAGTTATTGCATATTAGCCGTCTGACGCTTAACGTTTACGGTTATGTGACGTGACCATAAGCGTAGCCGTTTGAGTCGATGGAAAAAGAGTTATTGCAAATAATAGTTGCGCTAAAATATGAACACATGGTAGGGCATAGATGCACTTAATTGCTTCAAATAAATTAATAAAACATCTCTTCATACTGGTCTTTAAACGTTTGTGATTAACGCTTAAACTCAAAATTTGAATTTTACTCTTATCATGACGTCACATAACCGTTAACGTTAACCGTCAGACGGTTATGCAATAATACTCCCGAATAACTCTTTTTCCACCGACTCAAACGGCTCCGCTTATGGTGACGCCACATACCCGTAAACTTTAAGCGTCAGACAGCTGTGCAATAACTCCCTATTGAGACAGACAAAAAACCCGGTTTTAGTGCGCAAAATCAGCTGAAATCGTTCTCTGAATTTGGCCACCGAGCGAAATTGATTAGCTAGCAACAAAAATCCGTGGGACTGGGTTTTCAGACAGCAAAATCCGAGAAATCTATTTTTCTGTGAGCCAGATCCGGGGGAATGTTTGTTTTTGGTGGGACGGGAAGAAAAATCCGGAAAATTGGTGTTTTAGGGAGTAAACACCGAGATATTGGTTTTTTAGTGAGCCACTTTATCGGCTGAAATGGGGTTTTAGTGCGCAAAATCAGCGAAAACGGTCTCTGAATTTCGGCACCCTTGAAATTTCTTTGATAGCAACGAAAATTCTATTTGTACCGTGGGTAACGTTTTATGTATAGTGAGTGATTCGATGAAATGCAAAAAGGGACCTCAGAGCGCTTGCGCGCTGCCTTCTTGGTGTGGTGTGGGGTAGAGGAGGAGGCCCGGTCCTTTTCATTTGTGGTGTGGAATGGTGAAAAGTGAGTAAATACGCAAAACGTTATCCACGTCCACGAGGTCCGCTGACCTGCTACTAATTTTTTTAGTGATGCCGACACGTAAACTTTTTGTTTGTTGGGAAAAATCCGTAAAATTGTTTTTGTTTTTTTAGAGCGAAATCCTAGAAATTTGGTTTTATGTGAGCCAGATCCGGGAAAATGGCTTGGCGAGAAAATTCCGGAAAATGTTTGTCTTAGTTTTGGTTTTCGCGATTGAATTCCTCGGTTCTGTTGACAGCCCCTCCCTCCGTCCAACCACCAGCGCTTTGGCGTCTGCCCCCAACTGTGGCTGTCCCGTTGTATCTTTTTTTTGGTTTTGGCCACCGAGCAAACGACCCTCCCCCCGCCCAGGACTCGGACGTCCGCCCACACTCACCGGTTTGGTTTTTTTTTCACAACTTGGTAGACTTAAATTGCTACGGTCATCATCGTGACAGGGCTAATGACGTCGGGTTGGGGGGGGGGAACTGATTGATATTGAAGCTTGAATAATTATTTATTTGAAAACACGCAGCGCAAAAAGATACAATTAAATTTCTCTGCCACATAATTCGTCGATAGTTCTAGCAAAACAAAAGAAAAATCAATAAATAAAATGAATTTCTCCGTCTTAAACAATCCACCGAAAAAAAACACTATTTCAAGCGACTTATCATTATTGTTATTGTTATTGTTTTACCATTTTTAAGACTATTGCTATGCTTTTTTAACGTATACAGACATCCATTTTTTTTCGTTCCTTTCCAACACGTCCCCTCGCAGTAAAACCCAAGAAAAATGTGGTAATATAACGCTAGATACCTTCATAAATTGGTTTAAATTTTGTTATTTACATTTTCCTATTATTTACATTAAGAGGCAGGACTTTCAACGCTATTTAACTGAAAAATAAATAAATGTATAGCTAGGACATTGAAAGGCTATTTCAGTTACTTTTTTTTTATTGACTAGCGGCTAAACAATAACGTAAAAGGCGAATGATGGGGGGTGGGGTGGCAAATTTTAATTTTAGCGCGCATGGTTTTTGCAGAACGGGCGTCCTCCTTTAGCGAAGAAGCTCTGTCCTTCCAAATTCTTTTTGCACATCTAAAATTTTTAAGGAAACAAATATGGTTTGAACGTGTTTTTTTTTTTTTTTTTTTGGAATGTACAAAACGCTTACCGTGCAGTTGAAACATTGGCTGTGATAATTATTGTTGAGGGCCTCTACCCAACGGTCGCCGGCCTCGATAGGGAAACCGCACGAGAAACATTTCGTAGTGAACAATTCGTTCCAATCTATTGTTGTTAAGGGGAAGGGGGGGGGGTAATTAATTTCAAAGGGCTGTGTGAGATTTAAAGGGGGCGTACCGTTTTCACAGTAGGGCAAACCGTCTTCCAAAAAGAACGGATTATTTCCGAACAGTTTTTCGCAGTAGGCGCAACGGAAACACTCGGGGTGAAAATGTTTGCCAATCGCGTTCAAACAATCCTTTTATATTAAAAAAAAAATAAAAACAATCAATTCGTTAAAATTAAATAGAGATGGAAGAGGGGGGGGGAGGTTGAAAGAAGAAGCGGGGCGGCACGTACTCCCTTGATCTTGGCGTTACACTTGTCGCAAGTCGGTGCCAAATATTGCTCAAAACAGAATTCACAGTAGAGTCCTTCGGACTCTTCAACAAAGCCGATGTCTTGAAGCGGGCGACGACATTTAGAGTTGACGCAGATGAAATGATCGGGACACCAAATCTTGCCCAGGGCGGTTATGAAGGGCCCTCTTCAAAAAGTACAAAACAAAAAATACGTTAATTTCTTGTTGTATTTTGTTATTGTAACGCAATTTTAACGTATTCTGCTTTGTGTTTTGTTTGTTCGCAGTTAAAAAAAAGGGGGAAAACTGCAGGTGCATCGTGTTAATCAGCTTTAGAGAGTTTTCTATCTTATATTGTCGGTCTAATTATTGAACAGTGTGCTGTAAAACTACTTGTTAGCGGTTTCCCCCTTGATAAAAACTGTTTTTACTGTTGTGTGTGTGTGTTTTTTACGTTCAAAAAGGTGGAATGAATGCAAAGCGCGTTACTTAAGCCAAAAAAAAACTTTACCTTTTAATTTGATTATGGCATTTGTTACATTCAGGAATAACGTCCTTTTTGAGATCAGGCAGTTGATTTAAAGCTGCTTCTTTCGCTGTTTAAAGTTACATAAAAACCATGCTATTAATTATCAAAAACACTCATAGAGAACAACAATAAAACGTTATTAATTAATTAAAAACAAAATTAAGAAATGTGCGAGGAAGTTCTACACTTTTTTCAAGCTCTAAATGTGATACGCAAGAATTTTCTTTTTCCTTTTTTTTTTTTTTTTTTTACTATAAACTTAATCTCTCAAATAAACAACTAAGTTATTACGAAAATGACGTAATTTTGATGACTACTTCTCCACTATAATCGATTGTCCACTATTGTTTCTAGGGCCAGGGGTTTTTTTGTGTGTTTGAGGCCGGGGCTCACCAGGTGTCATGGACTGGATAAGCCGACTCCACGCTGTTTAGATGTTAAAATGCGAAATACCCCCCTTCCCTCGTCGCCTTAACACATTCAATGGACAAAATGGGTCCACTCAAAACTCACCCAAACCCCTTGAATCGGGCAAAAAAGAGCATTTGGCGTTGTCGTTGTGGTTTCGGCCGAGTCGGGAGCGGCTCAGCAGAGGTACGCGTGCGTCGAGGCTCTTCCTCGGACTTTAGGACTGCAGATTACAACACCTCTGAGGTGCTGCTGCGCATAAAATTGGATTTTGTTTAATTTTAGCCGCGAATTACAGCTGCTTCTTCACTTTATCCATTTTAGCCGCAAATTGCCACTTTCTCGTAATTTTAGCGGCAAAGAAGCGTTTTTATCCCAATCTGAGCGATTTTTCTTAATTTTTGCCACTAATTGGAGTTTTCCTCTATTCTTGAGACAAATGAGCGATTTTTCACCTATTCAGCAGCGAATTAGCAATTTATCTCACTTTGAGCTGCAAATTAGCATTAATCTTAATTTCAGTTGCGCTGATTAGCGCGTTTTCTCAGTTTTAGGCCCAGGGTTGCCCTCAGAAGCCACAGTTTTGTGTTTTCCTAAATTTTAGCCCCGAATCAGCTTTTCACAAAACTTTAGCCTTTAATAAGCGTTTTTTCTCAATTTTACCAGTGAATTATCCGATTTCTCTCATTTGTATCCGCGAATTAACATTTTTTCTAGGCCTTTATCCGCGAATTAGCGTTTTTTCCCAATTGCATTCCTCAATTAGCGATTTTACTCAATTTTAGCAGTTTTTTTTTGCGATTTTCTCAATTTTTGCCCTGGATTAGCGTTTGTCCCAATTTGAGCAGCTAAATTAGCCATTTTCGTACATTTCAGTCGTGAATTAGCGTTTTTCGCTTATTTAGCTGAGAATTATAGGCTTTTCCTTTTGAATCCACGAATGGGTGATTTTTTGCTATTTTAGTTGCGAATTAGCTATTTGAATTTCTTGTTGTTGTTGTTGTAAATGGTAAGAAGTCGCTAATTTGCGGCTAAAATTGTGAACGTGGCAGCCACCGTTTCCGCTTTCCGGAGGCAACTTCATGGCCAATTATTGATGAAAAGCCATAATTTACGGTAAAAAAAATCGCTAACTCGCGGCTAAAATGGAGATAAATCCCTTGTTCACCGACGAAATTGAGAAGAAGTGCTAAAGTGTAGAAAAAACGCTAATTTAGGCGGTTAAAAACGCCAAATCGCGGCTTGTTCTGATCGGTAACTTCACGGGGGCGCAGCTTGAAAGATTCGCCCGGTAGGGCGAATAGTGATTGACTATTTATAGGCAACATACTGGTACAGTCATTTTTATCAATTTTAGGGCATAAATGGCAAGTTTGGCCATTTTTAAGGCTCTAACTGTGTCAGTATGGCCATTTCTAGGACGCGAATATGTCAGTGCGATATTTTCAGGGCACGAATAGTCTGTTTTGTGATTTTAGGGTCCGAACGGTCAGCTATGCCGTATATGGAGCGGGAATTGCCAATTTATGCCGTTTTTAGAGCGGGAATTGCCAATTTTAGCCATTTTTCGGGTGCGAATGGTCGGTTTTCACTATTTTCAGGGCTGGAATAATATGTTAAGATATTTTCAAGGCGCAAATTGTCAGTTTAGTTCTTTTTTTAGAGCATATAAAGTCAATTTTGACAATTTTATACATTGAATACCCAATTTGACCATTTATAGGGCGTGAATAGTACGTCACTTAGGGCGAGAACGGTCATTTCGGCCATTTTTTGCGCGCGCGAATGGTCAGTTTGGTCATTTTTGGCTTTACACACAATTTAGCCATTTTCAGGGTACCATGAATCGTCAGTTGAACAATTTTTAGGATGCAGGGTTAAAATTGAGTCAACTCGGTAATTCTCGGTTAAAATTGATTAACAAATTGTGGAAAAGCTGTGATTCGCAATTGAAATTGTGAAAAAACGCTAATTCGCAGATATAATACAAGAAAAGCGGCTAATTCGCGGCTGAAACAGAGAAAACCCGCTAAAATTGAGATAAGCCGCTCATTCACAGCTGAATTTGTGAAATGCGCTAATATGCGGCTGAAATGGAGAATATATCGCTAATTAGACGATCAATTTGTGAAAACCAGTTTAAAATCAGTCGCGCCTAAAAATTAGAAAAGGTCGTAATGCCTTTTCCGGCTAATTCGCGGCTGAAACTGAGAAAAACCTTCTAGCTAATTCTCAGCTAGAATTGAGATAAAACGCCCATTTGCAGTTTCTATATGCAAGTTCATAGCTAAAATTCAGAAAAAGCCATAATTAAACGCGACGTGAATGTTAAATTCCTTGTTTTTACGTATAGAAATTAAGGGAAGCTCAGAGATTTCCACCCCGGGCCCCCAGCAGACGTTGGTACACCACTGTCATCCCCTCCTCCGCCCAATCACACATTTAGTTGGCAAAATAGGTCTACTTAGTGCAGTATTCAGCTGGTACAAGCGCTGAGTTCCTAAGTTTTTTGGGTAGCGAAGGGGTCAGGGGGCTTGCTGGAACAAGAGCGCCGGGAGTGTCAAGTTGCCTGGACACCACAGAAGCTGGCTGGGGGGGGGGGGCATAGTTTGCAAGCAGGCTCAACACTGGTTTTACAAGGCAATATGCATCCGCTCCTTCCTAATTATTTAGAGGGCAAAATCGTGCTTTTTAGCTCATTTTGGTGACTTCGCGTACATAACCTTAAGAGATTGAGGTAAACCTGAAAAATTCGTACCTATTAGTAGAAGGGTATGGGATGTTAAGCACACACAAAAAACAACGAAAAACAGCTAGTGAAAAGCGAAAAACACCACCGAACACGCTACACAACACCAAACCCGCGTACCTTATCTGAGTGTTACAATGACCGCACAACGGTATTCGACCGCCGATTGGAACGGCCGCGTTCAATATTCCGCGACCACGCCGCGGTGCCGTCGAACCGGCGATACCGCTGCTTCGACCACCACCAAGACCACCGCTGCCGCCGCCAAAACCACCACCGCCAGCACCACCTGCATTGGGACCTGATGAACCAGGGGGATTGACACCACCACTGACACTAAGACCACATGATTTGTAGGACGACGGGGGACGTGGAAGGGAGGCGACGGGATCGAAATTGAGTTGACGAATATGGCGTGATTGATTGTCGATTGTTTTGTTAGTTTCATTTCGATTAACGACTTGTGATGAAGCGGTTGTATTAGTGGAGGATGAGGAGGAGGGGGTTGATTGGAAGGAAGTTTGGCGAGCCTGTGAAGTATTAACCGTCGACACAAATTGCCCAGTGGTTTCTCGTCGCTCCGTAACTTTCGACCGGTCAAACTGTTGATCGGCTCGTTCTTCCAGCCGTACATTGTCCACCCGTTGCGACTTGGCTCGCACACTGTCAACAGTTTCCAGTTGCGCCCTCTCTCGCACACTGTCAACAGTTTCCTGTTGCGTCTTTGTCACCGCGCTTGTCGCTGAATCTTTCACTTTGTCCCGTTTCTCCTTCACTGAAACATTGGCCGAAGCCGTCTGAGTGATCTCGCCTTTTGGTTTCAACGGTGGCGGTACAGGCGACGGCAGTCGAACAGTTATAGGCGACAAATTCTGAATGGATCGCACGTAGTTGGCCTTCCAGGAGGGTGATGCAGACCGTGGAGCCGGTATATCGGGCTTGAAAACCTGTTTCCCGGCACTGGTGGTTGATATCGTCGTCTCTTTGCCCACTAGCGAGGAAGTTTTGACCGTTTTCTTCGTCGTACTGCTGGTGGATTTCGACGTGTATGATTGACTTTCCGATTTGTATCGCTCTTGTGACGATTCTTGGGCTGTGCGCCGCGGAGAAACAGATCGGGGACGAGTTTGAATTCGGTCCTGGTAGGGCGGTATGGACGAGGGTTCATTCAAGCCGGACGGCGTGAGTTTCGGTGATGGAGGCCACGGTATTGGTCGTTGCTCCGGCTTTTTCGACGGTTTCGACATTTGCTGACCAGTTTTAACTGAAGTAGTGGGCGGATTGATTTGAGGAGCTCGAATTTGATGAGGAACCGGAGAAATTGAGCGATTTCGAACGGGAATTTCACCGATATTCTGTTGATAGTAAGGCAAAAGGCCGGGCTCATCATCGGAGCGTTTTTTCATTGGCGAAGCCGCCCGAGGGGGTGGGTTTTGAGCGACGACGCAACCGAATTTAATTTCGTTCGAACGCTGTGCTTCGCAAATCGCTTTACGCGAGTAAGAACTCGTATCTGTAACCGACGAAACTTCCTCAAAAGCCTTCATTTTCTCCGTACATTTCCCACCGTCCTTTTCCACCGTTCGCTCGACGCCCGATCTTTCATCCCGACGAGGGCACGGTATGTACGGATCAAGCGGCGCCGATTTCGGTATGACCGCACTGACCCCGTTACCTGTTGGTTTAAAGGCGCTCCGACCGTCTGAATCTTCGGCGACGACTTTCGGTATCGGCGTTCTACCCGGCACGGTGAACGGTTGCTTGGGGGCGACCGTTAGAGCCGAGAGCATGGTCATCGGTTGTTTGGTCGGTGGTTCGGCCAATTTTTGGAGGAACACTGACGTTTTAATCGTGTCCAATGGGGTGACGCTCGGCAGTGGTGAATAAGACCTCGTGGACGCGATCGTCAATGCTTCGGTCATCGGTGATCGACAGCCGACTTCGCGGAAGGCTCGTGCTGTGCGGTCGTCACCGCTTTCAGTTTCTGGTGGGGGCGGTGGTGGGGGAAAGTAAGGTTTGGAATATGGTGGGAGGGGAACTGGTTTGTCCGATGTGACTCTTTTTGGAAATTCTGGTTTCTTGGGTGGATCTTTAACAAGCGAGGGGATTTCCATGGGTTTAGGAAATGGGACAGGGGTGAAGGGTCGATCGGAGGCGGTTGTTAGAGCGGAACTTAATTGGCCGCTTTCGACGACTGGAGGCGGTAAATCTTCCACAGTTATTTCTTGTTCTTTCGTTTCTTCAATCTCAGTACTTTCCATTACCCTTTTAATTTCCTGTTTCACGATTTTCTCCACTTCTTCCTTCGTGTAGAGCTTCTCCTCGGTTGTTTTCACGCTAGTTCTCACCTCCTCTTCCCTGACACCAATTTCTTCGCTCATTTGAGTCTTGCCGTTCAATTTTTCCACCTCATACTCAACATCAGCCTCAGGGTCAGGGCGCACCACCGGCATTCCCACGAAAAACGGTGGAGTCTCCCCTTTGCCCTCCTCCACATCAATCGGTGGTCTAGCCTCAGTCACTGTCCGCCTAGGTTTAGGCGTCGGCGTCCTCGACCGAGTCAACATCTCCAGAGGGACTTCCGGCGGGAAGACGACGACTTGACACGGCGACATTGGGCGAACGGCCGACGCCGGCGGTAGCAATGATTTAATTTCATGGGGCTTCGAACTGGTGTCAAGAGTGCCGCCGCCGCTCTCCATCAGTGTCGACGTTCGAGCTTCAACAGTAGTCGTCGTTTGTTTCTCTTCCCGTACAACTGACTTGGTCGCTTTTTTTTTCACCAAATTCTGACGCATCGTCAACTCGATTTCACGGTCGCACTGCGGCGGCACAGGTGACGACGGTCGACCTCCATCGTCTTCCCAGAGGACGCCACCGCTTGAAGTGAATTTGGTCGCTATTGAACTCACCTCTTCGGAGCACAGGGACATTTTCTTTGGATTGGGAGGTGGCTCGTGGAAGGGTTCAGGGTGTTTGGGTGGTTTAGTGACAGGCGGCCAAACGACCGCGCGGTCTTTTCCATTGTTTCATGCAAGTTAAAAAACAGATGGGAGGGGGGTTGTTGTTGTTGTTGAGGGTTATAAAATGGACGGATAATGACCGAGACGATTTCGTAGTAATTCCAAGAAAAAAAAGGGTTACGTTTGTAAGGATTTAAAGACAAAAGCACAAAAAAAGCAATAAAATCAGCGTTAAAGCATTAGTACCATAAGTATTATTCTAAGCATAAATAATTAGCCAATAAAGAAAACTAAAAATAATAAAATTGAGAGCTGCTCATAAATACACAACTAAAAATAAAAAAAAATTAATTAGAAAAATGAGCTAAGGAAAATGGCCTAGGTTTTGGGTTGAAAGATTTGAACTCTGAAAAAGAAAATACACGGGAAAATTGGCGTTATTAAAGGAAAATACACAGAAGCAAGCGGTTTTCCAAGGTTCTTAGGTTCCCGATTATGAAACAGCTCTCAAAAAAAGTTAAATTTTTGCGCGAGGATGCAATTTTCAGTTACAGTAAGGCGAGCGGCCATTAAAATTAGCAATTTTTAGACGTTTTGAGGGCTAAAATTATACTTTGTTTTAATTAAAAATTTGGGCTCCAACTTTTTTTTTTATTACCTCTAAAGTTGACTCTCGGTTTCATTGATGAGAACCCTAAATGTGCCATATCACAAGGTCATTTATAAACAAAAATTCACGCGTGTCCCCTCCCCACAGGAAAACCACGCAACCCACCCACCCACCCCTTTAGAATCTAGTATTTGCCTAATCAAACAAAGTGCGCGTATTTTTTTTTTTTTTTTTTTTTTTTAAATTTACCTGTTTGCGTCTTAGGTGGACCGTAAACGTTGGTCGGCGGTGCCGGATTCATCGAGATAGGAACGTTGAACGGTACGGACGTGGGCGTGTTCGGCGTCGACTGAGTGCCAAATGGTTTAGGCCCGGTCGTCGTTGGCGCCTGTATGAAGGGGGGGAGGGGGAGATTGAAAAATGCGTTAATTATCGTTAGACCAACATTGTTGGGTGATGAGAGGCTTGTGGTCGGGGCCTTCATTATAATGGTGGGGGGAGTGGGGTTTGTATGAATCGAAACACCACTCGTAAAATGCTTCCTATTTTGACTGAATAACGTTATTTAGTAAGCTACGGGGTGAGAATAAAAGTGATGGGATTACTGATGAAATTAATCGGAAGCTAAAATAGCGTTAGTACAACAAGAAAATAAGAATCTTTTTTTAAAATTTATGCACATATATATAGAGAAAAAAGAATACGACGGGAAGATTTTTGGACTGTTCGATGGGCGCTGACCCAGTGCAAGCCCTGGGCCCTCCCAAGGTTAGGGGCGTTCAGACCGAAATCGTCCTCACTTCTCCATTCAACGTGGTCTGAAGGACTCATAAACCATGTACGGCGGAAATCGAAACAAAAAATGACCGAAAACACTCGTTTTTGGCCGCTTCGAGGGGCCCTAACATCCACTTATTTGAGGGATTGGCGTTCTTCCCGGGGCCGGCTGCACTCTACTCATGAACCACGTTTGGCTTAGATCGGCTGGGGCCACACTTTTTTTTTCTGGTCTTGCGATGGTACCTACGCTTTTTAAATCCTAGGCGTTCACGACTTTTCCCTCCAAGGCACTTTTTCTTCCCGCGTCTTCCATCAATAGCAAACTCCCCCTTTCTCAACCTCCTTCTGCGCCTGCGCTCTCGAGTACACTCCTACGATAAAAAAAAACGCGTAGCGTGAACGGCTACATTGGTTTCTTCGCGTTCTCCTCTATTTTCCTACGGACGCTTGACGGACTTAAATACTGACTATTTGAGCCCAAAAATGGCAAAACTGACGACTCACACCATGAAAATGGCTACGTTGCCCTTTCTGGCTGCAAAATCAACCATTCGTGAGCCAAGAATGCCATTCCCGCCTTGGGTTGACTTAAGTAGTCGCGCCCTATAAATGGCAAAAGTGACTCTACTCGCCCGTGGCGGATCTAGGATTTTATCTTTGAAGGGTTCCACCATAAATCTGATGACCTCGGAGTTCTTTTTATGAAACAATTATGTTTCAGCCATTATGTCCATCAGGTTTTCCGCCCCCCCCCCCCACATGAATGTATTACTTTTTATTTTTGTGACGCAATTCAGCATTCTTTTAGGAAATAATTTGTGTCCGAGATGACCACAGTTGTGTGTTGCACCGCTCTTTTGAAACGCGAATAAAGTTGTTTCACCAAACAACTCTCTTCCGTTTCGTTCCAGAAATAACGTTTGAACTTCACGTTGTTCTTTCCACTCAAGGGCGAAGTCAGGAGGGGGGCCGAGGATGGCGGCCTCGTCTTATTGCTCGAAACGCACGTAAACCGTCAATATTCTTCATTTCTTCCCTTCAAAACTGCGGCTGACTAGCAATAGAACTGAACATTGTGCCCCTAAAATCCCAAACAATCTTGAAATTCCGCCCGAAAAACATATTTTCCACTTAACAAATTGTTATTTTTCCCTAGATCGCTTTACGGCTAAGATTGAGAAAAAACGTCATAATTCGCGGCTAAAATTGAAAAATTCGCTCATTCACAGGGCTAAAATTTAGCAAAAGCGCTAATTCAAGGCTAAAAGTGAAAAATCACCAATTCGCAAATAAAATTTTGAAAATCACTCAATTCGCAGATAAAATTGGGGGAAAAAAACTAATTCGCATCTAAAATTGAAAAAATAGCAGCAAAATTATGTCATTTTAAGCCAAATATCCGCGAAATGGTCCGTGAAAGTGCTAGTTTCCGGTCTTTACTTGGCCAAATTTGATTTTATGTAAAAAAAAGGCTTTCCATGCAAAGTGACCATCTGGGGCCCGGGACAGTCGCCCACGATAGCGTCCTAAAATAAAAACCGCAAATTTTAAACATTTTGTTGGCAAATATATCAGTGAAATTGGAGAGCTTTCTGTCTGAAGCTCACGATACTGGACGTTTCACGCCTTGATTTCGCGAGTTTGAAAATTTCGGGGATTTTTTTTTTTTTTTTTTTTAGTGACCGCGCGGATGCCGGGCCCAGACTGCGCTTAAAACCTGGTAAATATAGCCAAATTACATCTCTCGAAGCCAAAAACTGTGAAATTGGCAGTTTCGGGTTTAAATATCTGCGAAATTGCTATAGCTGTTCCCTTAGGGGAAGGATATTGAGATGTTGAGGGGGGGGGGTGCTAGACCGGCGACTGCGCCAATCGCCGCGTGATTCCAACTAATGCATGCCGTGAGCACGCAATTTTGGGTCCTCTGAGCAAAATTACAAATGTATCATGGCTGAATATCCATGAAATCCATAGTTTCGGGTCTTAATTAAACCAAAATTGCAAGTTCATGTCCTTAGTTTGAACATAATTGCAAGTTTTTGGGGCCTTTTTCGAGGCGGCAAATCTAGCAGACTAGTCAGCTGGCTCCAAAAAAGCCCCGAGCCTGACAAAAACCCAGGAAATTGGAAGTTGAACGACTGAATAATCGCGGTAATGTGACTTTCGAGTCTTGATTGATTGATTCCTACCCAAAATAAGATTAGGATCTTAATTTTTTATTTAAGCAATACTGCAAGTTTCTGGACCTTTTTTGTGGTGGGGAAACTTTGGCTGGCCTGCCTCAACAGCGGGAGGTTCCGACAAATTATCATGAAATTGGAAGTTTCCTGGCTGAATATTTTATGAAATTGACTTTTTTGGGTCTTAATATCATCGAAATTGCCAGTTTAGGGTTTTAATACAAATAAAATAGCCAGTTTCGGGGCGTATTTTATGGTGGCGGACCCCAGGCTAGCCCAGGTACCAATTGAGCGCGAATAATACTCACAAATTTGTCACTCACAACAGCATTATTGCAAGTTTCGGGTCCTAATTTCGGAGAAATCGCAAGTTGTGGGCCTTTTTTTTTTACCGGCGGCGGCCGCAATCGAACCCTTTAACTCACTTTATCTTGGAAAACGTCTCCAAAATCCGTGAATTAGCGACTTTTCATCATTGTGGTTTGGATTTTGCATCGCAAAACACGGAAATTGGAGCCGCGGAAAAACACTTTTTCGCAATTTCAACCGTGAATTGGCGTTTTTCCTCAATTTTAGGCGCAATTGAGCACTATTCCTTAATTTTTACCCGTACCTATGTAAACTAAATTTCTCAATATTAGCCGCGAATTGGCATTTTCTTCAATTTTGTTCCGCAAATGAGTGTTTTCTCTCAATTTTCTACTGTGAACGAGTCCTTTTCCTCATTTATAGTCGTGAATAAGTCTCCATAAACCGCAAATTCGTGTATTTTCCTTAATTTTGGCCCAGCCGTAGGATCTTAAAACTACGAGTTGGTGCGTTTTCTCCAGTTCAGCTGCGATAATGAGCTCATTTTTATCCGCGAGTAGGCCTTTTCCCTCCAATTTAACCTTTTAGCAGCCCCCTCCTCCCACCTCTGGATCCAGCCAAGCAATCAGAATCTGAAGAGGCATCACAGCTGATTCCTGGCACTGATTTTTTGAGTGGAAGATGGGTGTACCTCCCCCTCCCCATCAACCTACGGGGAAGGGGGATGAGCAGCGTTTGGAACTCTGGAGTCAAGAAAATCGGTGGAAACACATCGAGAAACACTCATTTTTGCCCCCTTTGATGGGACGATGAACACCCCGTCCTCCTCTCACTCATCACCATTGGCACGTTTTGACCGTGTCCAGCTGCTTTGAGCAATTTACCATGGCTCGAGGGACTCATTTAATCGCGTACGACCCGGCACCAATTGGGAAACACTTTGAAAGGATGGCTCAAAATTGTTAAAATTTCCCAATTAACCCTTGGATGGTTTTTATAAAAATGACCAAATTTTAAATTTGGCACAGTCTGCGTATTTTAACATTGTATGACACGTGGAATCCGAAAATTGAGGCGAATTTTCAATCGGTCCAGTCATTAAAGAGCCCCCCCCCCCCCCAGTGATTCCGCTCGTTTTTTGGCTGCTTTGACCCGTTTTAAGCGGAGCCACAAACACTCGATAGCCCTCACCGGTGCGCGGCACGTTTGAGAAGTTCAGGCCCCAACCCGCCATACCTCTCGTGTTATGCGTGCCGAAACCTACCGCTACCCTTGCAGAAGAGCCTCGACGCTGCCAGAACTTGCTGGCCCGCGCTCCGTGGAGCTGAGAAATGCGTCCGATACTGATGAAATCGCGAAACGCTTGAATTGTGTCTCTAACTGTTGAACTGAAAATTGGACTCAATGGAAGGTTATAACGCCCCCAAAATTGCTTTTCCGCGAAGAGTGAACCATAAATAAAAACGTGAAAAATCGCAAGAAAATAGTGTCGAAAACAGCAACAACGCAGAAAAGCGGGTGATACGAGTTCGTTGAGGGCAAAGACTCTATAAATGAATAAAGCTGTACAGCCAAGAGATGGGCACACAAATGAATAAATAATTAAATACATAATGGAGAAAATAATAAATAATACGCGTAAGTAATAAATACAAATGAAAGAATGATGAATAAGTAAAGAGAGCTATGTGATTTCACTCTAAATTGTTTTGATTTGAATACCTTAGGGCCTATTTTTGGAGCCGCTACGGGTCTCGTTCCTAATCTCGGGGCCTGGAAAGTCACGGTAATAGATCAACGCAATTGATTTTTAGCATTACCCCTCCCTTCCCCTCTACTATGCTGGACGAAGAAATTGCTCGAGGAATCGACAATAAAGAAAAGAAAGTATGGAAAAACTTACGTGGAAAGGCATCGGCGCCAGAGTACCGGGTTGCGGCGACTGCGGTCCCATGGAACTTGGTGGAGGCGGTGGTGGGAAGGACGACGGCGGCATGGTCGTCGTCGTGAAAGCTCCGGCTGGGGCTCGTCCTCCTCTATACATGGAGAATGACGGAAATCGGTTCATCAATTGACGATGAGCGGTGGTGGCGTAGGGGGGGGGGGGCGCTTCGCTTGGAAAACTTACGGCGGCACGGTGACGGGCTCCAAATTGGAAGCCGGTGGGTTTTGCCGAGCGACCATTTTGGCGTGTATGTCGCAGTAGAGTTTGTTGTTTATCGTGTAGTAGCCGACGTTTTTCAACGATGAACCGCAGGTGGCGCATTTGAAACATTCGACGTGTAAATTTTTGTCTTTGATTCTCACGAAAACGCCCCTGTAAAGTTCGTAAATATCATATTTAAACATACAGTTTAAAATGCCGCGTTCAAGCGTTAATTTGCTCTCTCCCGGTGCAAAAAATCAAAAATAAAACGTTCAGAGAGCCACTAATTTTTACTGGTTATGAAAAACCTGTGCAACACCGACAAATCGAACGCGGAAGATTGGTCGCAGGATGGGAGGGAGGGGGGGTCAATTAAAAAGGGTCGCAGTCCACAACTTCTACTCAAAACAAAGTTCAATGATTATAGGCTACTATAACGCCAAGTCGCACGGTTACATGCTTGTACAACATCATTTTCTGGGCGGGCAAGAAGGGATTGGAGGATGCTTCTGTGCAGATTGTGCATGGCGGGAGACAGAAGGGACTCACACGATGTGTTTTCCACACTCCGAACAGACAGGGCTGTCCGGTAGCGGGGACTTGGGTGGCATGTACGGCTGGTCTTGCGGGGGTAGAAGTTCAGGCGTTCCCATTTGCCTGGCCATCGGAGTCAGTGGTCGCGGCGACGTCGCTCGACCGCCCACCGCGTGGCTGGACGTCGAAAAAAACTTGGCGTTCGATAAATGTTGAGCTTTTTTTTTGTGTGGACATTAAGTGACGGGTGGCGAAGCGAAGCGAACAAAGAAAAAGAAAATACAAATTGTCAAGCAAAAAAAGTATAACAAAAATAAATTCTGATTTGAGGCTGGTTGGCCGAGTTGCGCAGGATCATGCTGAAAACATTCGATCCCTTTCAAAAACTGGAGCCCCTCTGATGCTTTCAGCTCACATTTTGATGTGTGCTGCAGTACACAAGAAAAATGTGACTCCACCAAAATTCATCAGAGAGCCCAAAAGCGCACGACGTGACGCTGTGTGATGAGGGGGGGGGGAGGTTGAGTTACTTACACGATGAGACGCTCACAGTCGGCGCATATATTCTGACCGGGTGGCAGTGGAGTCTGTGGAGCCGACGTTGGTGGTCGTGGCTCCGGCGGAGCCACGTGTTTAAGACCCGGAATGTGCGTCACGGGAGTTGTCGCTATATAGTCTACAAAAGAGTAAAAGAAAGAAAAAACAACAACAAATCGAGCAAACTCAACGAACATGCGAATTAAACGTGCTTGAAAGAAGTTTTAGAATGATGGACAGGGGGAGAGGGGGTGTAGAGTAGATAGACCATGACGTCACCTCCCAACGGAAGTAAACGTTGTACTTATTAGTAGAAATGCCAGCTATATCTAAAGCTTTAAAAGTAGTTGGAAGATACGGCTATATCAAAGTAGAACACAAAGAGGTCTAATTGGTGACACAAAACGCTTTCTTTCGCAAAAATGAAACGAAAAAAAAGTGCAAAAATTGCATTCCACGAATGTAATAATTTTAAATGAAAGAAGGTAAGAGTATACACGCGCTCTGAATAATAGTAAAAATACAGGAAAACGTGCATATCGTCAAAATGACACATGCTTACGTGACTAGACTTGAAAAATACATTGCCATCCCAACAATAAATAATAAAAAGTCGCTGCCACATTCATGGGAAAGTCATTAAAAAGAAATAACGCAAGAAAAAAGAGATAAGGGAGGAGTATGAATTTACCTGATTCATCCCTAGGCTCTTTCTCAACTTCCTGAACCATTTTAAACACTTCGCTCTTCTGTGAATCGTACGTTTTTTCATTTTTCATAAAATTAACCCTGAAATTAACAAATTTGACGGATTAATTCTCTAGCAAGGTCTTGGGTGATTCGGTGGTTTGTGAGGGGGTTATACCCAAGTACGCCGGGAGCGAGAACTTCGGCCTGAGCGGAAAGAGTTTCAGCTATTGAGTCTTCGCTGTACATGCCGACTGGAGAATTGTACTGTTTGTTGACGATCGCTTTTACGTCACCGCCGTTGATCTGAGAGCAAAAAACATTTTTTTTTTTCTTTCGAAAATGTTCCAACGTATAATGCGCCGTTGTTATTATCAGCTCACCTGGGGAACGGAACTACCGCCGAACGGCCGCGGGGAAACGTTGTGACCCGACGGTATAGTGGCGGTGGGTCCTTTGGCGGCCAGAGATGTCTTGGTGACCAGATGTGGAGATTGGGTGCCAGGACTGGGCAGGCTGCCGACAGGGCTGACGTGGGGTCGCCAAGTTGAGCCGGGGCCTCTGTGAACGGGTACCAAAATAAAATTCGAGTCCCGTAGGCCTACTCTGATGGGTCTGGGGGGGGGGGCATTTGTCAGTACAAAGAATATGTGGTCTCCAGTAGTGCCGACTTTAAGGGGGGGGCGAGCTGGGCGACCGCCCGGGGGCGCCATGTGCCAAGGGGCGCATCTAGCAAAATCAGGGGGGGGGGGGTGGATGAGAAAAAAATGGCTCAGGAAGCGCATTTTATTTATCAATATTTCAAAACTATAAAATAGCCGAAACTTGGATTTTACATAGCTGTGAAGTACAAAACATTTCCTCTGTACATTTATCCAGCGAATTGATTTTCCTCAATTTAGCCGAGAAGTAGCGTTTTGTCCCACGTTAGCATTTTTCCTAATTTTTACATTCCTTCCAGAATTCCTTGGTGTTTGCAGCAAATTAGCGATTTTCACCTTTTCAGCAGTGAAATAGCATCTTTTTCGCTGCAAGTACGGTGCGGCAGAAAGTACACATTTTATGGGATTTATTTTATTCATAATAGTCAATTTGCCCACGCTAATAAAATTTTGCTACAGATTAAATCCTCACCTCAATCAAGGGCCGACAATTCCATCATCAATAATAGGGAAAAAATGTGCCCACATTATCTACCTTATTTTTTTTTTACACACCTAATTAGTTTTTCTCAATATTGGCAAAAGACGTTATGAATATTTTTGCACATAACATTTTTTTTTATTTAGCTAGGAATAGTTGTTCTTTTAGCTAGGATTGTGTTTCCAAAATTTTAGCCGCGAGTCAGCGTTATTACTGCATTTTAGTCGTGAATTAGCTGCTTTTTTTCATTTGTATCCGCGAATTACCGTTTCTCCTAGACTTTAAGCACAAATTATCGGATTTTTCACAATTTTAGTGATTCTTTTCAGTTGGGTCCACGAGATAGGATTGTTGCAAGTTTAGCCGCTAATCAGCGATTTTTGTCCATTTCATTAGCGAAATAGCTATTTTCCTCCATTTTCGCTATGGATTAGCGTTTGTTCCAGCTTTAGCAGCTAATTAGCCATTCTTCTTAATTTCGGTCGTGAATTAGCATTTTTCGAAAAAATTAGCTGCGAATTAGTGACGTTTCACTTTTTTATCCGCGAATGTGCGATTTTTTGAGAATTACAGCAGCGCTAATTAGTGATTCAGTCAGTCTAGTCTAGTCAGTTTTATCAATTTTAGCCCCGAAGTAGCGTGTTTTTTTTCTATTGCATAGCTTCAGCGGGTTTTCTTGCCTTTTTATACAGCTTTTTAGCGCTTGCAGAAAACCAAAACCTGGGCCATGTCTCGCAATTTTACCAAAGGAGAGCAAATTAGCGTTTTTTCTTCATTTTAGCCATTAGATAGCATCTATACACCGCGATTCAGCGATTTTTTTTAAATTTCGGCCTGGATGTTTCATCGAGTTATCGAATGAACGCTTTTCAACAGTTTTAGCCACGTATATTAGCGCTTTTTCACAACATTTTGACGCATACTTCCGCGAATTTACCTCCAGAAGGCCACGTTTTCTCTCAATTTGAGCTTTCAGATTAGCGCTTTTGTGGGCTAAATCGAATATTTGCTGTACTGTTTGTTGATTCCGTTCTGGGTCGGATGGATTGAAAATTGTCGAAAGAAGCCTGTATCGCTGTCCAACCGCACGCCTAAAACTCGTTTTCACGTACCTTCCGCACTGTGAACATAGAACCTAAAGATCCTCATTTTTCCAGCTTAAAGCTTTTCAGTGGCGCCTCTAGTTTAGAGGGCCCCCTCACCCGTATATCGTTACGCTACTGATTCACAGGCAGAAGTGAGAAAAAGCGCTAAATGACTGCTAAAATACTTGGCTACTTCGCGGCTAAAGATTCCTTAACGCTTTCACGGATAAAACATAGAAAAAGCGCTAATTAAGGCTAGAAGTATGGAAACGACAATTTTCGGCTTATGAAACCAAGTACTTGGCTGAAACTGAGAAAAGGCGCTTATTTATTGCTAATAAAAGCGAAAAAATCGCTCAATTCGAAGCTAAAAAAGAAAAAGTGCAAATTCGTGGACGAAATTCAGAAAAATGACTAGATAGCGTTAGGAAAAACACGAACTTACCGCAAAAATTCACGGCTTAAATGCAGAAAAATCGCTAATTAGTGGCTAATTCACCGATAAAATTGAGAAGAAGCGCTAAAGTAAGAAAACAACGATAATTCACGGTTTAAATTGGGAAAACGTCAAATTTGCGGCTTCTGAAGATAAATTTGTGCCAGAAAATGGAAAAAAAAATTGCTAATCCACGGCCAAATTCAGAAAAAAACTTCAGGTAATTCGCGACGAAAATTGGGGAAAAACTTTAATTCGGGGCTGAAATGTAGGAAAAGCTGCCATTTTAGCGGCTAAAATTATTAAAAACGCTAATGTGCGGTTGTAATCAAGATAATGGCTAATTGAGGGTTAATTTGAGAATACGTGCTTATACAAAGAAAATTGAGAAAATAGTAAGCCGCGGTTTCCAGAAGCAACTTCGTGGCCAATTAGCAAAAAGCGCTAATTTGCGGCAAAAATTGAGAAAAATCGCAAGTTCGCGGCTAAAATGGAGACAAATCGCTTATTCACGGCTAAAATGATGAAAAATAGCTAATCCGCCGATGAAATTGAGAAGAAGCGCTGTAGTGTTGAAAAAACGCCCATTCGAGTATCAATCTGAACGGTGACCTCATGGGGCGCTGGTGAAATGTTCGCCCGGGGGCGCATAATGTCTAAGACCGGCACTGGTCTCCAGTATACAAATAACTTCGATCGTACACGAAGTTTGGCGCTAAAAACTTATAGATTGAATCATTCAAGGGTGATACAAAGTTTTTAAGCGTCTTGGGGGGGGGGGGGTTCAATGCCCTCCATGTCAAGAGGATCCGCTTGAATTTATAGTAAAATTAGGGGATTTTTAAACTAAGTAGAAACGATTTGAGCAGCGCGAGTGGTTTCATGCCAAAACGCAGCTGAGTGGCCACGCGGATCAGGGCGCCCTCCCCATAAAGTGCCACAAGCAGAGTGGCCACAAAATGGATCGCACGGACTTCCCTGACCAGTATCGTAAAATTCCCTGACCAAAGTCGGGCTTTGAAGAACAAAGTCTACGAAATTAAACACCTATAATTCTGTATGACAATCAGAGATACTTAGTAGTGACTTGAGGACACATCCCACGCTCGGAAGAATACTGGCATCATGTGCGGATCTAGGGAGGGGCTCAAGCCCACGCCTTCGGGCAACGCTTGGATGCGTGTTCGAGCCCCTGCGAATTCATTTGAAGGAATTAAGTGTATCCATGCTCCTATCATACGTTCATATTTTAGCGCCACTCTTAATTGCAATAATTCTTCTTCCACCAGCACAAGCGGTTACGCTTATGGTGGCGTCACATAACCGTAAACGTTAAGCGTTAGACGGTTATGCAATAACTCCCTAATAATGGTGATTTTACCCTTAAACTAAATTTGACAGGTTTCCCTCAAAAATGAAAAGTTTACCCCCAGACTGATGGTTTTATCAGAAAACTGGCAACTTTACCACAAGACAGACGTTTTTTAAACTCAAAATAGACGTTTTTACCCTAAAACTGCTACCAGAAAACATAAGTTTTCACGGTGAAACTGACGTTTTCGCCCTAAAAATGAACTTGATGGTTTTACCTCAAAACTAAAATTGTGCATCGAAACTGGCGATTCTCGCACAAAAATTGCGATTTTAACAAAAAACATATCAATTTTAGAACAAGAATGGCGAATTTAGCTCCAAAATGGCAATTTTAGTAGGTACCTACTGAAATCTGGTGCAAAAAACTGGTAATTTTATCACCAGCTTTTAGGATATCTATGGAAATTGGTTGTTGAATTAGGCTACCCCACAAAATTGATATTTCAGCCATGGAAACTCACGGTCTTTCCGAAACAAATCCGCGAATTGATGTGTTTTAGGTAGCGAAATTTTAGCAATTTCAAGTGACTCAAACGCGCAAAATCAGGTTTTGAAGGTGAAATTGGTTTTTGAATGTACTAATCTCACGAAATTAATTTTTCAGTGAGCTAGGCCCGCATAAATGTGTTTTTCGTTGTTTTCTTGCGATGAAAAGTCTTTAGACTTTTAAGTTGGGTCAAATCCACAAAAAAGTATTTTTATGGCGCAAAAATCCTCGAAATTGGTTTAGAAGTGATTTTTAGGAACCGATCAACGAAACAAAATATGGCGACCCTGAAGGATTTGTACATTCTACATTCGGGCAGCTGAGGCGAGGGGGGCAGCTGCCCCACTAAATCGTCGCTCCTCAATGCTACGTTCAAACCTTTCTTGGTAAAAAAGTTGGTAAGTCGGTATGTTTCCTTTCCGGTGAAGGTAAATGATGTCCATTTCTTCACATCACTACTGTCAGGTCTTTTTCTCTGTAGTGTCTGTTTCTGTTTGAGTAACTTGTCAATTGTTCTTGTCTCGTATCCGTTATTTACCGCTATTTGGTAAATTAGGTTAAGTTCGTTTCTGTAGTTTGTCTCTGACATGGGGATGCTGTTAAGTCGGTGTATCAAACTTCGGAAGGCCGACAGTATGTGCTGGATGGGATGGGATGGGAGGAGGAGTTATGGATTACCACATCTAACGCAGTATTTTTCCGGAAAATATTAAACGATAAGGTTCCTGAAGGGCTATTTCGGGTTATGTTGATATCTAAATAATTAATTGACTGATCAATCTCTTCTTCGACCCGTAAACTTAATATTTTCTGCGTGAGGATCATGGCGTCACCTTCTATGCTCGCTATGTGGACGATATATTGTGTATAATGCCAAAACATGACGTCAACCGAGTATTGGATTTCTTAAACGGTGTACACAAAACCACACAGTTTCAGTTGTACTTACAGACGCTGAAGATGGCGAGCAGCCGAAACCGGTTCGTTTCTAACGCACCTCAATGAGGGAAGACAGACAACGTAGGCTCCTACGGCTACAGTTTCATGCATGCATTACCTACTAACCCTCGTAGTCTAAGCGACCATACTAACAATATCAAGAAATCATGTGATTCACGATAGGAAATTCGATACCTAAAAGTTTCCGAGGACGCCTGGCGCGAAGAGGTAGGACAAAATTAGGACATTTGCAGGTAGTAGGACACATAAAAACAAGTTAACAACGAATAATCGTTGATCAATTTTAATGTTAAATGTTGTTTACTCGAATTTTTAAAAAATTAGCCCCCCCCCCACCGACCTCGGACGCTCTAAAAACTAGGCGACACGCACGGCGAAAGTATAGGTCGTCTGGGTCACCCTAATTGTAAGGTTCCACACAGTTTTCCTCGTGTATAACTTGGCCGACTCGTGTAAAACGGCTAAAATTTGCCGAGCCTAAGTAAAGCGTTTTCTATTTGCATAAAATTCAGCGCTGGAGCCGAGCATTTCCACCCGTCTTCTCTGAATTATATCACACGGTAACGGGAAAGACGGGTGAAAATGCTCGCCTCCAGAGCTGAATTTTATGCAAATAGAAAACGCCATAAGTTCCCGTGTTTTGGAAGTTTTGAGTTTTAGTGGCCGAAGAATCCGAATTTTTCTGTACAAAATCGTATGTTTTTTGGCCGACTTTCGAGATTGGAGGGCTATACCGACAGCTTCCAGGCTGAGGTCATGTTTTCAGCGATTAAATTGACAACCTTCGGGTGGATTATTAGCCCAGTAAGTTTTCCAGTACGAAATTTAGGCCCGAAAAATTGAACAAAACGGCGTTGAAACCCTCCAACAAGTGTCCTTTCCGGTGAAATGTCTTGCAACATAACATGTTGTACTTTTCAATTGTACTTTTCAAACATTTCATGTTTGACCATTTACGACCACTAACGATTGTATGGTGTTGTCGATGGTGGATAGAGGGTGTTCGTATAGGTACCTAATAGCGTGAATTAACGTTAACGAGCAACTCAAAAAGGTGTAATTCAGCTATTAGCCTTGAAAGTCGATCTAAATTACCTCGTAACCGAGCTGGTAAGACTGACGGCTGTTCAGAGTCATTTGTTGCCGCGAATTCCTCAATCTTAAAACGCGTAAAAAATCTTTCTTATGGTTAGGCTGAGCGGGTGGGAGTAAAGCGATATTTAAAATTTTAATTTAGATTTAAATAAGGAAACTGATAATGAGGCGTTAGAACTAAAAATAAATCATCGTTTACACCTCCTCTTCACCATCATCATCAGTGCCGCATTACACTGGACCTCCCCCCCCCCACTTACTCTTGGACCACGCGGTAACCCCGTTCGACTTCGCTCATTAAACAGTAATTTGAAAGGCATCTAAACGTCTAAACTCCCTTAAAAGCCCACCAAGACGCCCCCCCCCCACACCACCGCACTGCAGCAACCGACCCCTTGGTCATCAAAGGCGTGCACCTTCACACCCTGAGCTGGTAATGCTCACACGTGGTGGAGGCGGGGTGGGGTGGCAAAGAAGATTTTTTTAAGCGAACTTATTCCCTCGGATAAGCCACACTCGGAGAAGAAGACGAAAATTCTTTTCTTACGACGTGATTTAAAACGTGAATAGCAGCGCATAGGTCACGACGAGGGCGAACGTATATAATAATACAACAAACGCGAACCATTTCTGACGCCGCCTTATAAAGAGAGGTCCACCCCCACCCCCCGAACCCGTTACAATATCCTCAAAATGCGAGAATTTCACTTCCTCGTTCCCCCCTCTGACTCCTGTTACGGACGACTTTGGTTGTAAAATAAACGGCACGCCGCCGCCGCTTTCCTCCACTCTATACAAAAAAATAAATAGAAAAAGCGTAATATATTAACCTTTGCACCGAGAGTTCCAAGTTATTTCCAGCCTTGACGAGCACATCCTGGGCCTCCTTGTGTCTCAGTTCAGTCACGTCGGTCCCATTGACGCGGATCAGAGCGTCACCGACGACGAGTCCACCTTTTTCCGCGAGACTTCCTCCATTGACCTGCGAATAGAGAAAATCTGTTTAAGTTACTCAAGAGAACAATTTTTTCTGTTTTGGCACGAGTTCTTTCTCTTGTAGGCTAGAAGCAAATGATTCTAAATTTATCCCTCAAGCCACCGAATCCCCCCCCCCGCCTTGGGCACTGAATTTTTTTACTCTTACAAACATGAAAGGGGTGAAGGCTGATAATTTGTTTTTCATTGACCTTTAAGGGAGAGCGATTGGTGGATTAATGAAAACTATATACAAATTACGTATACAGCTCGAGAATTCTCAACGAGCTAAAATCAAGAAAACAGTCAAGGACTGCGCCTGCAACGAGAATCATTCCCAATGTAAATGAAAGCCGAAGTAATTTAAAAGTCATTTTTTTAAGGGACGTTAGCACAACTCCAACGCGTTTAATTGCAGCGAGATGCAAAATAACAAAAAAAATACTGTTTTAAGTGTGTGCGTGTCGCGAGAATGCCGTCGAATCAACCAAGACCCCTCTAACCCCTCTCACATCAAGGACAAAGTCCCTGTAGTAGTGTAAAACGCATTTGAATAAAAACGTCTGTCCTTTCCGCGGCGACGATGCATGATGAGGACAGCCGGTTAAGTGCAAATCACGATTTTAAGTGGCGGGGGGGGGGGGATTTAAAGCATTGACAAACTTATATATATCGCGTTCCTACCAGAAATGCTTTTTTTTGTCGTTCAAGGATTTTTCTGTGCTCTATGCAGGAGGCGGTGGCACGCATCATCATCAAATCTGTCTTCCGCGATTGTGTTTCAAAGCAAATAACTGTGTAGGACGAGTGGTGGTTAATGGTTGTGTGGCAGGAGGGGAAGTGGAGGAGGCGCTTTTACAGATCTGTTTATGCGGTAATCGCCGCGGCTTGGGTTTTGGAATTTCTGTACCCTTCCTCGCCCCTTTCGTCCGTAGAACAACCACATGGCCCACTTGTCCGACTTAAAATAGTTGGAAAAAAAAAAAAAAAAAAAAAATAGACAAGCGGATACGAAAATGGTGTTTTATCGTTCGTTCTAGTCCATTAGACAGTTCATCCTTTCCTGCCCTTAAATAAACGGAGGAAATCGTCTGCTGTTAACTGTAACTGAAACGCGACAAGAATGTTCACACCATCCGCGAGATGTATACGAGTCGCAGGCCAGGATCGTTGGGCGAAGGGGGGGGGGGGAGAAAAGGACACAATTTGTACGGCCCGGGTCCGTTGGTGTCGTATCCATGGTATCCAAGGTTGGACAACCGGCGATTTGTCTCCTTCCGATAATTTTCATTCTATCTGATTGGAAGAATTAGAACATAAGCAGGTACTCAGCAGTTTATTGTGGCTAAATATTCGATACAGTCCACATTCATGGCTAAAATTTATTTAAAAAACTAATTCGCGGCTAAAATTGAGAAATAGCGTTGATTCGCGGATAATTTTAGGAAAAAACACCAACTCGGGATTAAAATTGAAGAAAAAAAAAACGCCAAATGATGGTGTGCGATGGTCCCCACTTACGGCTACAATGTAGAAAAATGCTGAATGTGCTGTCCTTGGTGCAAATCCGCGGTTAAAATTGAGGGAACGCGCTAAATTATGGCCGTCGTATAGCGGGGGGGGGGACCTGGTTCGCAGCTATAAACTTGAGAAAGCCCCAATTCACGGTTTCCGGAGGCAACTTCGTGGTCAAAACGCTATAAACATTGCGCGTTCATTAAGAAAATACGGGGCTTTTGGAGTGACAGGTGGTGGTAAGAGACAAAGAGGGGGTTCCCTTGATGATTTCATTTTATTTTATTTTCCTCAATTTCTCGATTTCCCAAATTCAGGCCTTAAGGGAAGGCCGGGCTCAGGGACGACGACCTGACTCCAAGCAGGTCAGTAAAGAAGGTCCAACTACAACAAAGCTCCAACCGCAGTTCTAGCCTCTAACCTCAGCAGTGCCCCAACCACAGAAGTGCTCCAACCACAGCACAGCTCCGACCACAGCAAAGCTCCAACACACGAAAACTCTAACCACGGCAAAGGTCCAACCGCAGTCAAATTCCGACCACAAAGAGGGTCCAACCACAACAAAGCTCCAACCACAGTTCGAGCCTCTAGCCACAGCAAAGCTCCAACCACAGTTCGAGCCTCTAACCACAGCAAAGCTCCAACCCAAGTAAATCTCAGAGTCATAAAAACCCTCAAACCACAGGCGTAGCCCGAGGAGGGCAGGGGTGGGCAGTTGACCTCCCTCAAACTCGAAAGCGAAGACTTAGTCAGGCAAATGCCCACCTCTAGATACCGTCAGAATGCACAAATCCTTCAGGGTCGCCACATTTTGTTACGTTCACCCTCACGAAAAAAAAAAAAAAAACACTTCTCGGATTTCGCACACTAAACAAAACCAATTTCGAGGATTTTCGTGCCCTAAAAATACATTTTCGCTGATCTGACTCAACTAAAAGACAAATTTCTCATACTCGTTTAGCATCAAAACCCCAATTTTACGAATTTTGAAAACCGATTACGCGCATTTTTCCCTCAAAAAACATTTTCACGCGTTTGGCTCACTTAAAACCAACTGCTGAAAGTTTGCTATCTAAAAAACATAAATTAGCGGATTTGTTTCGCGAATGCCGTCAAACTCGATTTTGTGGGGTTGCCTAATCCAACAACTAATTTTGCAGATTTTTCATACAAAATAGACCACTTTTTCTGCAGGTTTAACTTAATGAAAATCCAATTTCTCGGATTACACTTCTCAAAAACCTAAAATCGCCCGCTGAGTGACAAAATAAGGCAGTTTTGTGCAAAAATCGTAATTCCAGCACCTACTGGAATCGCCACTTCAGAGCTAAAATCGCCAATTTTGTGCTAAAACCGCCAGTTTCGATGTAAAATTTTTAGTTTTGAGGTAAAACCACTTTTATTTTGAGGGTGAAATTGCCAGTTTGTAGTGAAAACATAAGTTTTTGTCGGTACTTTTGGGGAAAAACTTCAATTTTGGGTTAAAAAACGTCAGTTTTGAGGAAAAGTTGACAGTTTTGTGGTAAAACCACAAGTTTGGGGGTAAACGTTTCATTTTGAAGAAAATTTGTCAAATTTAGTTCGAGGGTAATGTCGTGAAGTCTTCAGTTTTGAAATAAAACCTCAGCTTTGGCGTGAAATCTTTAGTTTTGGAGGATTTCAACTTGAAAAGTAACGATTTTAGTCCAATACTAAAAATTTCACGCTAAAGGTGACGTATTATATCAAAACTGTAGATTTTAGCGTCAGTTTTTCCTACTAAAAGAAAATTTTACCCGAAACTTGGTAGTTTTACCACAAAACAGAAGTGTTCTAACCCAAAATTCAAGTTTAAAACTATCACCAGAAAACTGAATTTTCACTGCCGGATTCACCCTGAGAAAAAAATAGTGGTTTTACCACAAAACTGAAAATGTTTTCGCTTAAAATACTATTTTTGGGGAAAACGTCAGTTTTGGTGTGAAATTGTGAGTTTTGGTGTAAAATATCCAGTTTGGGGGTAAAATAATCAATTTTGGGGTTGGAATAACTACCAGTAATGGGTAAAATAGTCAGTTTAGGTACGTAACGTGGGTTTGAAGATGAAATCGTAAGAATTAGAAAGTTAAAGCCTTCGTTTTAAGTAAAAATCACCAGTTTTGTAGTGACATCTTTTGTTTCAGCAAAAGATCACTTCAGCTTTGGTGTAATCTCGTCTTATTTGAACAAATCGTCAGTATTGTGGTTAAAATCGTCAGACTTTTCAAGGCAGAGTCGTAATAGTTTTGGCGCAAAATCATCCGTTTTAGAGAAAACGTCAGTTATACTGTGACATTGTCAGTTTTGGGGTGGTGCCGTCAGTTTTAGCGTGACATTGTTAGTTAAGAGGTAAAACGTATTTTTTTTTTTTTTTTTAAGTCATTAGTTTTGGGGTTAAAAACGGACAGTTTTAGGTAATATGGGCAGTTTTTGTAGTGAAACCATCGAAAGAACTCTTCAGGTTTGGAGTAAAATCATCAGTTTTAGAGTAAAATGTCCGGTGGTAAAATAAACAGTTTCGAAATAAAATATTCATTTTAAAGGTAAAACCGTCAAATGTTTTGGGGTAAAAGCGCCAGTTTTGAAGTGTCATCTCTACTTTTGGGGTAACACCTCAGCTTTGGCGTGTAGTCGTCTGTTTTGTTGTAATATCACCTTATATGAGAACAAATCGTCAATATTGTGGTAAAATCGTCAGAGCTTTCAAGATAGAGTCGCCAGCTTTGGGGGTAAAATATCCAGTTTTGGGGGTAAAATCGCCAGTTGTGTTGTGAAAACTTCAGTTTTGGGGTAACAACACTTCGGCTTTTGCGTGAAATTGTTTCAGAAAATCTTCAGTTTTGGATTAAAAAAATGTCAGTTTTTAACGTCTCTCAGGCAAGAAGATGAAAATTCGGACACCCTGTATTGGAGAGGCTAAGCCCTTCTAAATATTTCTGGGGCAAACATTGCTAGTTTTTGGACAAAAAATCTTAAATAGAAGGCTACAACGATATTTTACAAAAGGAAATGTTAGTTTTTGACGAAGTCTGACCCATTTTGTGATAATTCAGTTACTGGGGAACAATTTGACGATTTAAAGCGCCTATTTATCTGAATAGACGAACTACCAGTTCTCTTGCAGGGGTCTCTGGTGCATCTGACATCTTCTGTCCACCCCTTGACCAAGGGCTGGCTACGCCCCTGCCTCAAACAGGACCCAACTTTCAGCAAAGCTCCAGCCGCACCAAATCTCTAACCACAGAAAAGCTCCAAAACAGCTGCAACCACAAATCACAATTGAGCTCCAACCACAGTGAAGATTCATTCCCTGATTTCCAAAATCAAGACCTCCAAGAAAGACCGGGCCCAAGGCTGACAGAACCACTCCCCCTCCCTCCCTCCCACCCAACTGTCTTTTTTGCCCGACTACAAGCATCAAGCATCGCGTTGTTGACAAAGACGCGATTATTAACGTATAACGAGTTGGAGTCTCTCGTGCTCCCAACACGTCGCGGTTATTCTAGGGCTAGGAAGATAAAAGGGGGGGAATGGGGAACCCATAAGAGTCGTGACAGTCTCCGTTTGCCAGAATTGTCGGTCGGATGGGGGGGGGTATGTGGGGTTAATACGGCCTAAACGGGCATTATTAATAGCCAAATTCCCCAGAATTATTGACTCTTGATTTCCGAAAAATTCATCCTGGGCCTTATAACCCAAATCTTTACGGGCTCAGTTTTTACGCACGAAACTGCCAATAAAGGTTCAAATCATTGTTTTCCATCGGAAAAGGTCTTTCCTTAATCACAGCGAACGATGCAACGGAAATTGTTTCAAATCATTTCCAAGAAGGATAATTTCGACATCTTTTTTTCAAGTGAAACCCCACTAAAGTGGCTATAAAAAGAGCGGTGCTGCTGCGACGTTTAATGTGACAAGGGGAGGGGGAGGTTGACTTTTACAACATCAATTTAAAAAAAAGAAAAGAAAAAGGCGGTCGTCTAATGGTCGCGTCGTTGTCGCCGGTGTACTTTAAGAGCCCGAAGGGTTTCCATTAAAATACTAGACGAATCCTCATTAATCGGGGACCTCTTTCGACTATTTACCTTATTAACGGGGAGGACTGTGATTGTGGGAACGTCAAGATTTCAAGCGCTCCGCGTATACCCATGGTTGGGTGCGGAGGGGTTGGTTAAGGAGGGGCGTCTCATATTTATTAAAAACTCGTTCTTTCAGCGCCTGATTAATTATTCGCGAAGAAGGCTAGTTCGTTATTATTAAATAATTCGCCCCCCCCGCCCGAACATCGTCGTCGCCCACTCCTCCCACCGCACATTCAATTCGTCATGGTTTCCTCCTCGTGGGACAATAATTCAAAAGTTGTTCAGAAAATGATAGCAATTTCTTCTTACGAACAGAAGGTAGCGGGGAGAGACTAGGGGACAATTAAAAGAGCGGCTTGTTATAAAGCTTCAAAGGTTGAAAAACTAGGAATTAAAGGAAAAAAAAAAAAAAGATTCTCAACAGTCCGCAGAACGGCAGTCCCTTTTACAGGCCTTCGTTAATTCTGTTTGGCCGTACACAGTGCAATGACACTTCTCTATAATTTAGTTTTATCACTCGGGAAGGGTTTTTCGTTCGGGGAGAAAGACGTTGCGTGTGTTTGTGTGTGTGTGACTGATGGCGCCGCCTCTATATCGTTCGTGTCTAACAAATCATACGAGTACTTGCGTCCCAGTTAAAGCTGAGAGTGTTTCCCGCTTGTTCCTTAATGGGTTTTAGTTGGAATCGTTTAAAAGAGAGCTTTGTGGGGAGGGGAGGGGAGAAGAAAACATAAAAAAAGGGGAATCTTCTTTTTTAAATTGCCTTTAATGAATGAGTAAACAAATCTCACGAAAGACGGTGGCGGGTGGTTCACGAGTGACGCACGTATCGCGAGTACACATTCACGAGTGGCTTTTTAATGGAAAGTCGTGCGAGATTTCACAAACTTTTATCGCTCAAGCTTTTATTGGACTTCGACGCATGCATGAAAGAGGTTAAGCGTCAATTTAATTCGGCGGATTTAGTACCAGAGAGTGCGATACACACAGCGTGGGACATGTCAAGAGGCTGCGCCCTTGTCCGGTAAATGCCTGGAGGTTGTGATGATCAGATGATCCAATATTCCTGCCCACGTGCACTTTCGTGACGATTCGCGCTCTAAGAAGTAGCGAAACTGATCATTTCCGCCCTATAACCGGCCCTGGCGGAGCTGCAACCATCGAGGGGGGGGGGGCGGAACTCCAAAAGGCCCCCAAGTTGAGTTTTCTCCACTTTAGCAGCAAATTAGCAATTTTTTCTATATTTTAGCAGAGAATTAGCACTGTTCTCAGTTTGAGCTGAAAATTATAGCGTTTTTCTTACGTATTTTCCTCCATATTAGCCGAAAAATAGCGGGTTTTTCCCGATTTTGGCCACAAATCGCATTTTTTTTTGTTATTCACCATGCGCTATGAATTAGCGATTTTTCTCAGCCGCAAATCAGCGGTTATTTTTACCTCTATACCCATAAATTGGCGATTTTTCTTAATTTTAACCTCCAAGTTGTCTTCAGAAGCCGCAATTTGAAATTTGTCCCAATTTTGGGCCGCGAATTAGTGATTTTCCTTCATTTCACCCGCGAAGTAGCGCTTTTTCTTAATGTTAGCAGCGTAGTAGCGGTTCTAACACATGTGTTAGCGAATTTTCTCAATTTTAGCTGCAAACTGGCGATTTTTTCCATTTTTAGCAGAGAAATTAGCTTTTTTCTCAATTTAGGCTGAAAATTAGCCTTTCCCCTCATTTTAGCCAGCTAAAAATTGATTTTTTTCAATATTAGCCGCAAATTAACAATTTTTTTTTTTACATTTTAGCAGCGCATTAGCGATTTTGTTTTTTCTTTTTGCTATAGATTAGCGCTGTTTCTCAGTTCTAGCCCCGAATCAGCGGTATTTTTTAACTAACAGCCATGTATTTGCTGTTTTTCTCAATTTTAGCCACAAAGTTGATGCCTTCAGAAGGCGAATATTTTACCACACTTTGCCATCGAATTGGTGATTTTCTTCAATTTTAACCGCGAACTAGCGTTTTTTCTCGATTTTAGCAGCGCAGATGGCGCTTCTAGCGCGTGGAATGAATTCGCGAATTTTCTCAATTGGTATTTTCCTCAATTTTAGCCGCAGATTAGCCATTTTTTCCATATTTAGCAGCGAATTTGCACTTTTCATCAATTCGAGATGAACATTAGAGTTTTTCTTAATTTTGGCCGCGCTAATTAGTGTTTTTTTCAATTTTAGTCTGCCCTAGCATTTTTTTTTTTTTTACTTTTTGCTGTATGGATTAGCCGCAAATTTTCCTCGAGAAGGCGCGAGTTTTCTAAAAATTTGAGCCACCAGAAGCGGTCTCGGGGGCTCAATCGAATATTCAGCCCGCACTCTTTGCTGATTTCACTTATTGCAACGTTAGGAGAGACTGAAATTCATGCGCTAAAAATGACCTAACAGGATACTCACGCCCTAAAATTGGCCATCTATTCGCCCGAAACGAAGTGACTGAACTCGACGATTCGCGTACACAAAAATGGCTAAACTGGCCTTTCGCGCCTTCAAAATGGGCTCAAACTCTCAAAGTGTTCAATTTAAGGCGGACGCGGGGCATATGAGTCACTAGAGCATTCCTCAGAATACGCAAAACGCTCGTCTGGGCCATACGTCAACACTCTTCGACGTGGCCGAAAATGGAAAGGGTTCGCATTGTCCCTGGCTTTGGTTAACTCCAGAGTAGCATGCGCTGTTTTTGGAGAAATTTAACGGCTAAAATTGTGAACAATAGTTGATTGGCGGTTAAAATAGAGAATAAACGCTAAATCGTGGTGTCTGGAGGCAACTTCACGGGTACAATTGATAAAAAAGCGCTAATTTGCTATTATGAAAGCAACTTATCAAGGCAGAAATTGAGAAAAAAGCTATAGTTCGCGACTTCTGTGGGCAACTTCGCAGCTAAAATTTAGGGAAAATACTAATCTTCTTTCTGTTTGTCCTCATGCACGGCTAAAATTGAGAAAGCGAGCTAAAATGTGCATTTTGGGGGAGGGGGAGTAGTAGTTCGCGGCTAGAATTGAGTAAAGAACGATAATTTATTACGAATTACGGTTAAAGTTGAGACAAAGCGCTCACTTGCACTCAAAGCTCGATGTCGATTTTTGGAGACAGAAATGAAATTCCGGAGGAATATCTTTTGGTTTTGGCCAATCAATCACACTTTGGCGACATAATTCGTGTTTTGAGGCCAAACAGCCCGTTTTTGGGTCGCGAGATCGAGTGTGCAGTATATTGTCGACTTATTATTGGGACGGCCCGCAGGGGAGGACGTGCGCCCCTCTTTGGAATCTGGAGGGGCGCGGGGGGGGGGCAAGTGGCAGCTTGAGAAGTGACTATATCCGCACTTTTGTACGGCTCTTGAACCATCTGTTCTCGGCAAAACGGAAACATCTCCGCCGACGGTGAATGTATACGATACTTTTTGCACAAGTCGCTTTCAATGTAGCCACTGTTTGATAACGCGGGCGTGGTTTTAAACTAAGAAACAAAACGCGTTTCCGAAGAACGACAGGGGGTTACTTAAATATTGTTCGTTAGTGAAACAACAAACAAACACACCTGTGAGACCACTGAGCAGGGGGGGGGGAAGGCACCTTCAAAACGATTCCCCGGCCGGTTTTTTTTTCTCCTTTTATTTCGTTGCGGTTGGATTCGTCTTTCGCTTGACAAATCGACCACTTTCTTGCGTACAATTCACTCGCACCCCTTAAGGTCTGTAGAGGTGTTGATGTTTCAATGGCTGGGGGGTGTGGTGCAGGGGTTCCGTCCAAAAATTCCATTGAGGAACAGTGAGTTCGTCGTCTGACGACATTCCTCACTTGTGGTGGCGTGTTAATTGAACTGTGAGAAAGAGAAGAGTTGCCCTTAATTTGGCCATAGTTTCACGATTCATGAAATATTCTTACGGTTAAACCCATGGAGAATCGATGATAAATTAGCCCGATAGCGCCGGAAGAGTGAAATAAAACAGATGAGAGGGGGATCTGTGGGATTTCCAATTGTTTTTTTTTTCATTTTTTTTTTTTTTTTTTTTCATTCCTCCTCATCAGCCCTCTCTCCCTTGTGGTACAGAGAGCAATACTCTTGTTTCAGACGTCTCAAAATTTCCCTCTTCAAAACATAAACCCCATCCCTTCCACCCACCCTCCACCATCCGCTAAGTGCCCATGGCCCATACACGCGTTGTATTGTCAACCGTGTCGCCTGACCACATTCTTTAGAATGTTTCGAAAGTGAAACCTCACACGTTCGTCTTTTATCAGCTAAAAAAAAAAAAACGTCCCGTGGGATAAGGAAGCGTATTAAGTGGTCAGGGAGGGAGGGGACATTTAAAAAATAAATTACGAGATTAAGACTCCAGACTTTTCCCCCCAGGACTCGCTTTGTCATTAAGTTCTATAAAAGGCGCCTTTCGGAGACAGTTTTTTTGAACTTTTGAGGTGTGTGAAGGGTAGACATGGAGGGGGGAGAGAAATAACGTAAATGGGCTCAACGGGTGGTCCAATAATAGGTCGCGCGATGGAAGGGGCGAAATGAAAAAAAAAAAAAAAAACGGCGGGGTGGTTCGCGTCTGTTGTTTCCGGCGGCGGCGGCAGTTTTCCTCAATACACCGTCAAACGATTTTTCCTTCTTCCCTCACCCCACCCCTCTCACCCAGCCACTGTTGAATGACAGTCCTCTCCACGTTCATCTTTTTGCTTCTGTTGAAATGATTGAGCGAGCGATTTGAACCGCCAATAAGGGTGCGGCTATTATAAGCGACGTCTTTTTGGAGGATCGTTACTCTAATCAGCAACGCTCCCGCACAATCGTAAGAAGAGTGTTGTTGTTCCGGTGATTGTTACACCTCGCATCATCGACTTTAAGACATTTTGTGGTTTGGTCGTTATATAACAGTGGTGGGGGGGGGGGTGAATTTTGAAACGCGGCGTTCTTCAAAGTGTGCAAAAAGGTAGGGGGACTATATCATGAAGCAGCTCTATATATTTATACGCCAAAAAGTCAAGCCCCCCCCCCCCTTAGGGTAACTTCAAAGGCCTTTTTTTATTGCAAACCTACCACAAACACCTCAAACACTTCCGAAAGCCTTCAAAGGTACAATTTAAGACAAATATGTACTCGAAAGTACAATATTTACACACCCCGTTACCACCACCGAACAACCGTAGACCATTCATATACTTCCAAGAATTAGCTCAACGCCCCTGTCATCCGGTTTCGGTACTTTTCCATAAACTCTTTCTCTCAAACCCCCACCCCCACCCCACCAATCATTGAGAATAGTTCGTCAAGATTTCGACGGGTGAAAAATAGGACGGTGGTCTAAGCTGTAAAAATTTAGATTTAGGCGAAAGCGAAAAAGGGGAAGAAGATAAAACCGCAAAATTCGTGTTAAAAACCCATCGTCCTTTATAAAGAAAAACTGGGTCGTCCACAAGAACGGATAGCCATAAACAACTTTGTGGCTTTATTTTTAATGGAAAATTGAGGGGGGGGGGGTACACGTTTGGGCGTGTGAACTGAAAACTCAAAAACAGGAAACAAATGACGCGAGAGTCGATTTAAAAAATCGCCAGTGAGTCACTCCAGGCAATGAAAAACGGCGCATTATACACGTAGGTACTTCGGGTTTTCGATTTTTCACAACAAAATTAATGATTCGCCGTGACGCGAAGCCCCCACCCCACCACACCACTATAGGATCGCTAGAGTAATAAGAACCATTTAAATGTGGATTTTTTTTTTTTTTTAGTTCGCGGAATGATGAATGAATCCGCCTCGCTTTTGCGGTTCCATGACTGATGAACTTGTCACAGTCCAACAGAGTGGGCTGGACGGTTGGTTAGGGGGGGGGGAGGCTAAGATTTTCATCGTCCTTCTAAAGACTTGATTTTTATCGATGACGCACTTCAATAAAAGAAGGAAACAAACGATAAATACTCCGAGGAAGGATAATTGACTTTATCGTGAACGTGGTGGTGGTGATAGCCGGGGATGGGGGGGGGGGCTATGTCATTCTATGAACCAGCAAAGGCCTTGTTCCGGATGGATGAATAAACAAAAAGAATTTAATCTGCTTGAACGGGTCTCAGATTTCAATTATTTTTCTTTTCCATAAGTTCCTGTTGTGTTATTGTAATTTTTATTTCGTGTTGATAACGATTTTTAAGGTCAGGCTTTGCATTTATTCTTCCTCGAATCAATTTATCAGGATTTAATGCAAATGACGATGGTATTTCAAAACAAACACACGCCATCATGAAATATTTCCCACGGCTTTCATAGGGATTTGAATCATTATTTTTATTTATTTAAAAAATAATAAGGGGCTTCCCGGTTAACTAATTGTAATCGGCGAACGCTTTAAAAGTCAACACAGCAATTTCCGTAATTGCGCTTATACCAATGTCGTTGATTTCAGCCGATTTTCTCGAAAAATACTAATTTGCTGCTAAAATCGAGAAAATTGGTGAAAAAAGCGATAATTCTCGGAAAAAACTGATAAAAATGCTAAAATTGGGGAAAAAACCATTCACGGCTTCTGTGGAAGGCAACTTGGCTTTGATGAAAAAAAGTCGCTGGCTTGCGGCCAAAATTAATAAAAACGCTAATTCACGTGAAAAAATGGGGGAAAAGCGATAAATTCACGTGAAAAAATTGGGAAAAAGCGATAAATTCCGGTTAAAATTGGGAAAAATTGTTAATGCACTGAATAAAAACCGAGGCTTCACGGCTATAATATGGAAAAAGAGCGAATTTGCAGACAAAATTGAGGAAAACACTGATTCGCACCTAAAATGGAGAAATTCAATAAACTTAGTTACCGACTAAAATTCAGAAAAATCGCTTATTTGGATAAAATTATAAGAAAAAGCGCTAATTCACGGATATAATGTAGAAAAAGTGCTAATTCGTGGCTATAAAAATGGAGAAAAATGTAATAAGAAAAATCTTGCTATTTTCTAGAAAAGCAAAATCAATGCTAAATTTAAGAGAAAAAGCGCTAATTCACGGAAGAAACGCTAAAATTGAGAAAAAAAACCATTCACGGCCTCTAATGAAGGCAACTTGAGAAAAAGCCCTAATGGCTTTGCGTGACAAAAGTCGCTAATTTGCGGCTAAAATCAAGAAACAGGCTTACTTCGCGGCTGATAATATTGAGAAAAACGCTAAATCGCGGGTTCATTCGAGAAAATGCGCTAATTCGCGGGCAAAGTTGATGAAAACGCTGATTCACGTGTAAAATTCAGAAGAAGCGCTAATTCGCTAGTAAAATCTAGAAAATGCGCTAATTCACAGCAAAAATTCATAAAAACGTCAATTCGCGGCAAAAACTGACAAAAAGCAATAATTCACGGCAAAGAATGAACAAAGTCGGTGATTTGGAGGCTAAAATTAAGAAAAATGCAAAAATTGATATTGAAAGAAATCGGTAATTCGCGGCTTAAACGGTGAAAATGCGCTAATTCACGGCCAAAATGAGGAAAAACGCTAATTCACGGCCAAAAGTTGGAAAAACGCTAATTCACGGCCAAAGTTCGGTAAAACGCTAATTCACGGCCAAAGTTCGAAAAAACGCTAATTCACAGCCAAAATTCTGAAAAACGCTAATTCACGGCCAAAATGAGGAAAAACGCCAATTCACAGCCAAAATGAGGAAAAACGCTAATTCACGGCCAACATTCACGCCTAAACTTGGGAAAACGCCTACTCATGGCTTCCGCTAATTCTTAGAACTTGTCTTTACTTCTTAGCTAAAAGTACAAAACAGTCACAGTGGAAAAACACTAATTTGTTGCAGAAAAACTGCTAATTCGCGGATTTAATCGAGAAAACCGCAAGTTTCGTGGCTTAATTTGAAAAATCTCTGATCTGCGGATGAGGCGTAGAAAAAGTGCTGAATTGCGGCTAGAATTAAGAATAAGCCATAATTTAACGCTACGTGAAACTTATAATATCTTGTTTCTTTAAGAGGCTTTATTTATAGGGGGCATCATAGAGATTTCCGCCCCGGGTCCCGATCTTTGTAGGGTTGTGGCGGGGGGGGGGGGTTACATCTTCCAGAGCAAAATTATCATCTTCTGTCCAAAAAAAAACTTTTATAAATCTTCATTCTACGGATCTTTCAGTACGATAATTGGATATTTTTAACCTCAGAAGTCGATAATCGAACAGCACGCCAGGATGTGATTCACCCAGTGGGGGGGGAGGTTGCTCCCCCCCCCTCTATGATTACTCGTGTTGTCCTAAAGTACATCTCGAACCATACTGAATAGTGAAATGGACCGATTCTCACCAATAACAAATACACAAGAGGCCACCAACTGCCCTCAAATTGAGCAAAACCGAGCGTTTTGAAACGCTGTCGGTTTACTTACGGCTGTCAGATTTCATGACTTCCGGGTCACATAATTAGGAGATTTCACGTCAATAGCAGCCCAAAAAATGAAAGCTGCTTTTTAGCTGCGAATATCAGGTTTTTTTTTTACAGCATTTCAGGAGCGAAAATTAATATTTAGCTACTATTTTATTAGTTGGAAAAGCTACTATTTTATTAGTTTTTAACCAGAGAAAAACCACGAAAACCTAGATTTTGCGGCTTTTGAGCACTGAAAACAAGATTTGTTTGTTTTTGTCTGGACTCCAGAGCACCCGGGTAAGGTACTCGGACAACCGCCGGTTTTCTTTGGACTTCTAAGGGCAGTCCGCCACAGAAATAAACTCCTTTAATAGCCCTTATAATTCGATTTTCCAATTCCACGAATTTGGGAACGCAATTTGAGGTATCGGCAAACCTCAAAATACGCAATTTCATCATTTTCGTTTTTCATTTCAATTTTCACCTATATCACCCATTTCGAGTGTCATTTTCGAATGTATTTCGTTTTTAGCACGCTCAAATCCCAGTGATCAATTGGCACGTGCAGCCGCGGTCACGGTCAAAGCGCCCCCTATGGAACTGTCAGCGCCTCTCCAAGTGACCGAAAATGAATGTTTTGCCGTGTCTTTTGTTATGGTTGATTTTCTTAACTCCAAAGCACATCGTGTGGAGGTAACATATAACGCGATTACGCGAAACATATATGTATTAGAAGCAAAAAGACAAGAAGAAGAGTCCCAATCTCTCGAAAACTGGGGAAAGGATAACTTATGAATAGCCACCAAGATGACGGTTTCAGGTAATAAATTTCAGCCAAATTTACTCATTTCGGGCTAAATATTCGTGACCTTGCGAGCTCCTGTGATATTAGATATTATAGCCGCTAAAATAAAGTTTTAGTGCTAAAAACCCTCTAAATTGTAAGATTCGGAGGATAAATAACCTCGAAATTGCAAGTTCGGTGACAATAGAGCCATGCACCAAATGCCGGGTTTTTAGGATAGTCATTCACAAAATTATGTGTGTAAGTTCGATAGTCAAGCCCGCAAAATTAGTTACATCACGCCGGGTGCATCCCGAAAATCCGGAAAACCAGAAAATCGGTTTCGATTTTCGGATTTCCCGTATCGTCAAACCCCAAGCCAAGGTAAGCAGTTTCGCCCAGTTTCAAATTTCGGTCATTTTCCCCACTATCAATGTATACCTAAGGGGGGGGGGGCATCAGACCCACTGAAAGGTAGCAGAAATGAGCTTTTCTCGACTCTCGAGCGGCTCAGCGAGGTACGTAATAGTTGTTGGTCATGATGTAAACGTTTCCATAGCTATGGGGGGAGGGAGAGATTCTTTTAAATAAAAAACCCCACAAATACAATAAGCTCGATTCTACGGACTCCATGCCCTAAGAACCTTTTTGGACACGCCACTTCTTTCTTGTATGCACTCGCGGAAAACGCGAAGGAAACAAGAGGGGAGGAAAAAACGTGTCAATTCCAGTTTAAACAATCGTAAATCGAAAAAATTTTCACTCGCCGTGTCAGAGAAATACGTGTCACGGTCTCCCTTTCTTTCCTCTGGAACAAAAAAAACAACAAAACACCGCGAGGGAGTTCTTTTCGTAAAAACAATGCCACACAGCCATCCCCGCGCCCACCACCACCCCTTTTCATTGTTTTATTTTATCTCGTCCGACATTTCGCTATTTTGCGATAGAGCTCTAAAAAGCACTAAGGGCGTATTTTCGTTACAAAAGAAGGAAAATAGATAACGATGAACATTTCCCCTCGTTATTACATTTTATAATGATCCTCGAACGGGAATCTTCGTGGGCGAAGACTAATGACGAGCGCTTGGATTTTTTTTTTTTTTTTAAAGTTTGGCTTTCGACATTTGGTCAATATGGTGTGGTAGGTGGTAAGGAGTGACGGGGTTGGGGGTCTTAGGGTAAACATTCCAATATTGACTCAACTAAACGCAATTTGAAAAGGATCTCAGCGTCCATTTTAGCTGTCTAAAAATAGAGAAAATAGAGAGGAACACCTCTCAACCCAGAGTCAGTAGCTAGAGCCCCCTCTCCCCTCCCTCCCGGACCATCCCTTCACGATTGAATCGGTTAAACAATGCGAAGCTTATTAAAATAAAACGACGGAAAGGGTGGATGGACATGGCGGGTCGTGGTGGGGTCATGCTGAAACCTGAGCATCATTCAATCTTTCTTTTTATAAACTTTTTTTTTTTTGCCCCCTCTTTACTACGCCGAAGCGCCCAAGTTCGAAAAGGCGTAAACAGGCGAAAACAAAGGAGGATAGAGAAGCGTAATTTGTTCGCTTCGGAGTTACGCACGTACGTGTTTTATTCGGTTGAAATACTTATTCAAGCCGCACCCGGCTTGAAGAAAAAGATGGAGAGGGCTCCCTGTCGTCGGTGGGTTTGAAATTTTAAAGTGTTTATTTTTACATTTGAGTTTAGAGCTTAATGCCAACAGTGTCAGGTCTATTTTAGAGTAAAGACGACCATTAAAATAAAAAAATAATAAAACGAAGAAAAATCAAGGCTATTACAGTACATAAAGCATAGCTGTGCGTGATTTTAAAAAGGGAAACCAATTTATTCACCAGAGTCGTGGTAGGGGGAGGGGGGTCTGGGGTTGAATTGGAACAGTTAAGTCAAGGCTCTAAAACTTCTTTGTTACGTCCCCCCCCCACCCCGTCAACCCATTCACCCTAAATTAGCGATCCCTTGAGTCATTGACGAAGAATTAACAAAGACACAGATGGCTATCGGCAAGGACCACTGCGCCACCCCCTTCCTCTCCGCACCGACACCCCCGGGGTATTTTGCCACGGGTGCTTCCTCCTCCTCAACCCCTGCACACACACACACACCCAATCAATCCATCAGCTTCTTTAAAAGATTTTTGATTGCTCAATTCTCTCCGCGGCGAAAACAATCTTTCAAGTTTTGTGGCAGTTGTACTATACTGAAAGAGACGGCTAAAGTGGGAAATCAAAGGAAGACTAGTCGCTTCTTTGACTAGGACCGGATTGCGGTTTATTTTCCATTAGTCGTGAATGGGTTGAAGAGGAGGAGGAGGGGGAAATGTTTAAAAAAGGCGAAAAACGAGGAAGTTTTCGTTTTTAGAAACGAGAGAGAAGTAAGAAGATTAGAATTCTCTCAATAAAAATCCAAAATATTAGATTTTCAAGGTGTTTGGAGGCGGTGGCGCGGCGGGGGTTTTAAGAGAAAAGCGTGTGTGCGGACGGCAGTGTTATAAAAGGTGTTCACGTGTATTATACGTTTGCAGCTAAGTGAAAGGCGAAAGGAGGCTGCTTAAAATCGCGTTTAATGATTTTCTAGTACTCTCGGGCGTGTAACCTTTTTCTCGTCGTACTGTATATAGCATTTTAAGAGCGTTAAACCGCCCCTGTTCGCAGTAATTTAGTTGGAGCATGACGGGAGGAGTAGGGAGGAGGGGTTGGGGCCAGGGCGCGTCCAATAACCACCGAAGGCGATTAGTTTTTTGTTGTTTTTTTTTTCCTCCAAGAAAAACCAGCGCACATTTTCTTCGCTTCACGAACCCGCATGCGCCAAAAAAAGAGGTCCCCCAATTACCCAAGGTCGGACCGTCCGAGAGTGTCAAAAACAGATTGTGGGCCTCTATAGTTACCCAAGTTGGATAAGGACGGACATTGCTGCGTGGTTGGGCGTTTTAAACTAGACGTACGGTGATTCATGATGATGGGCGGGGGGTGGGAGGTATTAAGACGTTGGCATACCGCCCAAGGGAACGTTACAGCATACCGCGAATAAAAAAAAATAGAGGTCAATTAAAAATGTTGGTACAAAGATTTACAATGTAAACACACGACTCTCAAGATCGTGAATCTCTGCTCACCCCTCCCCCCCCCATCATGCACGCCAATTCAAAAGACGAAGGCCCCAAGAATTGGGTGTTGCACTGGAAGATCAAATGAATTACCGATCGAGAAGTTCGTTCTTGACCCCCCGCCCGCTACACCATGGGTTTTTAGGGTGAACTGAGAGTTTTCGGACACGCACACGCACACTATTAGGCAGAAAGGCCCGTCACATCATAATAGCGGCGTAAAAGAAGTCCGTGCCGTGGGTCGAGGCTCTTCCTCGCTGAATCAAGGCCTGTTGGCGCAAATGGGGGTGCTAAAAACAACCGAGTTACACGTGGATGACTGCACCTTTTATAAACCGTACTCTTTTTTTATGCCCCCCCCCCCTTCCTACCTAATCGGAGCTGAGCTGCTGCTAACCCGCCCGTAAATGAGACCCCCAAAAATGAGCGTTTTACCAGATCGCCCTTGATTTTCACGACTTCACAGAGGTGTATCGAAGTCAGCGCGTGGGTCAGAAATGCGGCCAAAATTTTAAAAATTGACGAAACTGAGTAGGCATGGAGTTAGCTCGCATATTCAAGGCCTGTACGGACAGGCGCGAATCCAGGGAGCGGCTCATCAGGGGGCAGCGCTCGATAAGTTCGGGTCCCGGGTCTCAAGTTGACTCCCGAAAAAGCGAGGAAATCGTGAAATCCCCAAAAACCAGACCAGTTCTACGTTAATGGTCAAAATATCGTTATAAGACGTGAATAGCCATTTTTTGATGCAGCTAGCCATTTTGAAGGGGCGAATCGTCATTAACACAATCTGTAGCCTGTGCCGGGCGCCATTTATGGCGTGAGCGTGAATTACCAGTACGAGTATGCCATTTTTAAGGGGCTGGCGTAAATTGCCAGTTTTGCTATTTTAAACCCACCAATCGTCAATTTAGACATTTCCAAGGCTCATTTTGGCCATTTTTTACGCGAGAACAGTCGGTTTTGTAATTTTCAGGACAGGAGGCCTTGTCAAGGAGCGAATCGTCAGTTCAACTAATTATGCGCCATATATAAGGGGTATTCACGTAAACTTTCGTAATGTTTGTAGTTTCGTAATTGCGTTGTTGCTACCGTCTGTTGTTAGGGAAATAGAAATTGGAACCATTTTGTCGTTCGTTTCGTTCGGGTCATATTTTAAAGTGATTAATTCGGAACTGGATTTCCCTGGTAACAAACATCTGACTACGCAATTACGAAACTATGAAGAGTACGAAAGCTGACATGAATACCAATTTTAGGATTTGAATAGCCGCAGTTGGGCCATTTTCAAGGCGCTAACATATGGCCATATGTAGGGCGTTGTGATATTTCCAGGGCACGAACCGTCAGTTTTGACATTTTAGAGTCCAAAACGTAAGTTTTGCCGTTTTTAGAGCGGGATTTGCCAGGTTTTCTACAATAGCGATAATGGCAAGTTTTGCCATTTTCGGGGCAGGAATCGTTTGTTTAGCCATTTTAAAGGCGGAAATTGTCAGTTTAGCTTTTTTTTTAGGGCACATAGATCAATTTTATGTCTTTAATTCCCAGTTGGGCCATTTTTAGAGCGCGTAAAAGTCAGGTTTGCCATTTATAGGACGCGTAAATAGTGTGTCAAGACAAGGTGAAAAACTGTCATTTTGGCCATTTTTGGAGCGCGAGAGGTCGATTTTGCCCTTTTTTGAGCAGAAACTACGTGTTCATGCATTGTCAGAGCGTAAATTGTCAGTTAATCAAATTTTAGGGACCTTAAAGCGAATTTCGGACATTTTTGGACCGGGCATCGCCAGTCTGAATACTTTTAGCTCACAAATGATAAGTTCAAGTATTTACAAGGCCCGAAAAGGGCCGTAGAAATCGTCGCCAGTCATGTCGCCAGTTTAGACATGTTTTTAGGGCACAAATAGCCAGTTTAGCTATTTCAGGACGCGAATCGACAGTTTTGCCATTTTGGGGCGCGCTTATATAGTCAGCCTAGTCGTTTTTACGGTGGGAATATCTAGTTCAGCTATTTTTAGTCAGCGAATAGCCGATAAAATGTAGGAAAAAAAAAAGTGCGCGGCTAAAATTGAGAAAAATTGCTATAATTCGCTGATTCTTGAGGCATCTTCGTGGCCTTAATTGAGAAAAATTGATTCGCGGCTAAAATGGAGAAAAAAGTCTATACATTTCACAGCAAAAAAGTAGAGAAAATGTGCTAATTCGCGGATAAAATTGAGAAAAGGCGCTAATTCGTGGCAAAAACAGAGACAAAGCGCTCATTCACAGCAAGAATTGACAAAACGCCAAGTCACGTTTTCCGGAGCCAACTTCGTAGCTAAAATTGAGAAAAAGACGTAGTTTAACGCCATTCATAAGTATAAAGGGCCACCTATAAAGATTTGCTCCCGTGCCTGCAGTTCCGCCACTGCCTATGCCGATGTCCTTGCTGCGCGGCCTATACGTTCGAGACAACTTTGGAGTGGCGGGAGGGGCTTGTAAAATCATGCCAAAACGCTCAAAAACGCAGTAATGCTAATAAGTATGAAAAGCTAGAGAACCAGCGACTGGAAAGCACCCCCCCCCCTCTCACATCAAAATCTCTACGGCTCTCCCTCCTTCGGCGGAGATTTCTCCAAAATCTATAATCGCGCTGGTTGCCCAGCAATATTTTTGCCCCCCCCCCTCCTCCTCTTCTGATACAGATTTGACCGTTCTTGACCGCCCCCCTCAAAAACTGGTTCCTTCGCCAGTTCGCAAAGTCGCTAATAACTAAAAAATTTGATCTCAGAGTGTGATTTTTTTGCGCATAATACAAAAAAAAAGTTGGTGATATGAACGCAGCATTGTATTTTTGGGATCTTCTATGCGCGTTTACTGTCCCTAAATTGTCAGTTGCCATAGGCTTGACATTTCGGAGACCTAAATGGAACCTCTGGAAACTGACTGGTTTTAGGTCCACCTCTGATGATTCGGCAACGACTGCTGAGTGTGAGTTGAGTTTAATGTCAAAAAAACTTGTGAGATTGATGAGAACAATAACATTTTTCGAGGTGCACTCAAGAGATAAATTGGAACGATACAATCTTCTTCACTTCCCTCTCAGTATATCACGTGAGTGTTGAGTGATGTTAACGGTAAAAATTTTTGTTACTTGAGACGCTACCCCCCTCCCCAATACCACCATAACGAACAAGTTGACCGTATTATTAGGGGAGGGGGGCCACTCCGAACCCCAGGAATTCACTTAAAATTTCTCATTATCTATATTTTGACCGTAAACTATTCAATTTTATTGGTATTAAAAAAAGAAGGCGCTGCCCTAGTGCGCTCTTTAGTGTTTCGGCTGATCCTTTTGTTCTGTTTGAAACGTTTTTTCAAGCACGCTATCGCTCTTTAAAAAGCGAGTTATGACTCATCGAATTGATATTGAGCGCTATTTTTATTACTTTCGGCTCAAATCCTTGGCGAGGTTTACCAGCGACGTAAGTATCTTTAAAAAAAAAGGGGATTTGAGAAGGGAGGAGGGGTGCAGTTTGATCCTCTCGTTCAATCCCTTGAGCTTTCGTCAATAAGAAGATGAGAGGGAAAAGCCTGCGAATCATCGAACTTCAACTGTTTATTCGCCTTCATCAAAAAAGAGACGATCATAACATGAAAGCCTCTTTTCAAAAAATCCGTTTGTTTTTTTTAAGCCGAACGATCGACTTTTAGCCTCGATGCTCAACGCAACATCACGCGCCTATACGAGACGAGGCGATTCGAAGCCAAATGTGACCCCTACCCCCTCCTCCTCATCAGAACAACACCCGTTGCGCCACTTGTAACATTTATGAAGTAACTATTTAATTCCAAAAACACAACAGCGACAAAAACGAGTGGGATTGGAATTTTCTTCCAACAGAAGCGATTGAATGGAAATTTTATTAATAAATTATTTATAATAAAAAAAGTACACACACAGAACGCACACAAACGGGCTAATAACGATAGTGTTTTACGAGCGCAATAAAAATCGGTGGAAGAATTCATATTGGACCCTCGCCGGTTCATAATTTTATTCACACACCTTGAATAATACATGAACCTCTCTCACTCTCTCTCTTTATATCTTTCTTTTGAGAGGAGTAAAAATAATAAGAAAGAACTTTCCAAAGGCTAATAGAAACAGCAAAGATCCTTCCTGTCGCCAATTAACTCACACTGTACGTAGTAAAGTGCAACTTAATTGATACATGGAGGGGGGGGGGTGAGAATGAGGCCGGAATTTTCTTCTTTTTTTTCGTGTTTAATGGGCGGCTCGTGTATTATTCCGGGAAAAAGTGAAACGTTTTTAGTGAATTCCCTTTCGTTGAGCTATTTAAGAAAAACCCCGACAAAATTTCAAGTTTGATTCATCGTTGTAGGCGTCATACTTCCTGCGATGACATAAACAAGGTGATGGTTGGGTGAGGGGGAATTGGAAACAGACTCCGGTGAATCACTTTTTTTTTTTTTTTTTTTTAACGAGAAATCGTCTGTCACATGCAGGTCGCCCGTTGTATACCGGTGGACCTTCCCTGTGCCGCCGCGTAATCTCCCCCCCCCCTGTCCGGGCCTCATTTATACCTGGGACTTATGAGTCATAATACATACCGGCGTCTATTGAAATCTGAGTGAACCTGATTTTAGTTTCCCCCCTCCGCCACCCTTGACGACCACATTCCCATACTTTTGTATCCTTACTGAAACCTTTTTCAACATTCCTCTAAAATAAAATTCCAAGACGTTTACTCAATGGGAGGAAGAAAGACGACGGGGGCACGAGACGGTCGATTACCTGCGGACCAGTAGGTCCCGTTCCCCCACCACCACACCTTTGACTATATCCCGTAGTAGGGTGTTTAGTGGCTAAAAAGGACTTATTTTGAAGATTTTCGCGATTATCCAGTTGATGGGGACGATAAAACAGCGAGGCAAAAGCAATTTGACTCGTATTTAGACATTCATTTTTGTTTCTCCGCATCTTGAGACAAATGAGCCCGATCGAATCTGAAATTTCGCGCTTAATCGATCTCACATTAAGCGGTTTTCTTAGGGTTCGTTCTCTTCTCTGAGCCCATTCCCCGCTTCTCGTCCAGGCTTCTCTCGAAATTCGATACCGTTTTTGACGGGGGGGGGGGGGAATGAGGATAGACCATGCTATTATCGGAAGCGATTCAGAAATCACGCTCGGAACGATCATTGACAACTAAATGAGCGAAAAATCTGTCGTAACTCAGAAATTTTCACGTTGTGGTGGTGGTGTAGGTGGGGGGGGGGTGCGGCAATGCAAAACCCATTTTGTGAACGTCGCGGCTAACTTCCTCGTGAAATTCAACCGCTGGAATGCACCGTTTTAAGAGCGAGTTACGCTATCTGACATTTACTTTTAACTCCCTGTGTCGGAGAGTTGGTGTAGAAACTGACAATTTTTTCTGACGGGCGAATATTCGACAGTTAAAACAAGAACTTTAGCTTCACAGAGTCCAAAAAACCCGTAATTTATAGACTCAAATACCACTAAGTCGTCTTCCAACTATACTGGAGACTGAGCCAGCGCTGCAAAATTGGATTTTTTTATAAGCCAACACCCCGAAATTAATATTGGGAGGGTCGAGCTTGCGAAATTTTACGCTTGAAAATAGCCCGACCCGGAAAATCGATCTTTTTAGGGAACCAACCTTGCAAAATAGGTATCCCTGACGAGGAAGATTCGCGAAATTTGGTTTCTGTAAGAGCCCAACCGAAAGAACTGTTTTTTTTTTTTTTTAAAGAAGCCGAAAGTGAAGCTAGTTCTATGATTAGCAAAAACCGTAAAAATTTGATTCAGTAGGTTGTCAAATCCGCGAAATTTGAACTCTCGATAGAGCCCGACCTTCGGATTTGCATTTTTTGCAGTCTCAAACCCATTTAGATATTTTCGCAAAACCGTTAGATTTGATTTTTGTAATAGTCAACCCCGCAAAATTGGCTTTTTAGAGAGTCAAGCCTGCGAAATTGGCTTTTTAGGGAGTCAATACTGCGAATTCGGCTTTTTACCGAGTCGATCCTTGCGGCTTGTGAACTTGGTTTTTCTGACAAGCAAGATTTTACGAAATTTTATTTCTGAATTGTTAAAATAACCGGCGAAATTGTGTTTTTTTAAGATCCAAAGGACGAAAATAGTTCTTGAAATAGCCAAATCCGTGAAATTGGGTTCAGTAAGTGTCCAATACACGAAATTTGGACTTCCAAAGAGGCCAACTGACGGAACGGCTTTTTTGAAGAGCCAAAACACGTGAAATTGTATTTTTGAATGAGTCAACTCCCACGAAATTGTCTTTTTAGGGTAGTCAATCCTGCAAAATTGACGTTTTGATTGAGCAAGCCTAGCGGTATTTGGATCTTTTTAGTGCTCTATAATCCGAAAAGTCAAACTCACAAAATTTATTTCGCACGCAAAACATTAACGACTGTATGACGGGGGAGGGGGAGCACGAGATTCCTCTTCCCCCTCCAATTGGCGATCCCACCCCTCACAGATCCGGTCCTACCTGAAAAACAGGAAATTTAACCCCCCAGAATGAATGTTCTCGTCCAAACAAAAAAAACTTGACCTTGGTGCACGACAATTGCGAACATATGCCTCGGACGATTGACAGCATGCGTAAAAAGTCCCTACTGGGGATACTGCCACAGTAGACATAAATTTGGCGAAAAACGCGACGATATTGCCACAGTTTTCGAGTGTAAAAAGTCACCGCAGAGGCATCACGATGGGTATTAAGTGTGGTGGGACCTGTTGAGGGGCCAGAGCGGCCAAAAACGCCAGAATGGCGGGCGGAACTCCTTGATCTGATTGAAAAACCGTTTCGATATTTAAATTCCTCGTGTCGCAAAAATCCTAAGCCCCCCCCCCCCGTCTGATCACACAAATCGCCCAGGGGTGAGAGGGCGTATTTTACGAGTTTTGAGACATTTTTTTTTTCTTTCAAAGTGTTTCGATTTGATGGGTCCTTCGGACAATTGTCGCAATAGAAGGATGCAGCCGGGTCCGGCGAAAGCACGCCCTTGAGGGGCGCCAGCCCCCCTTATAAGCTGCCAAAATGTGAGCGTTTCACGATGTCGTGGGTCTTGGCTCCGGGATTTTCTCGACCCTGCGCTCAGGGCCAGCGAGGTCCGGGGCCACGTCAAAGCTCTTTGTGGAACTTTAAGTGCTTCGATTGCATATCGGCGGAAATATTCGTGTGAAGCTTTGAAAACTGGTCAAAGCGGCCAGATACACCCGGAATAATGAGAAAACTCCCGCATCCCCCCCTTCCCCATCGACGGCAACGGATCTGTTGCAATCTTCAGATTCCCCGTGTCGTGACTGGGCGATTTTTATACGTGACGAGTAGACGTTACGATTTGGAGAGTCCCTCAGACAACGCTCTGAAATGTAGCCTGTCCCGGCCAGAATTATTTCTGAGAGTGAGCGAAAATGGCAGTATTGCCCTAGCTGTTGTTAGCTTTGGTCGAGCGGCCTATATGTATTCCGGTACAGTCCACCAGCTATGAGCCACTCCCTTTGGGACATCAGGGCTGTCTATATAGCGTAGTTGCCACCCCGGGCTGTAATTCGTTTGGAACCATGATAAAATGGACCACAATTTATAGGGAAAGTGTGGTGGGCCTGAAGCCGGCGGGGGGGGGGGAGTCTGAATATTTCGGTATTTTCTTGGGCTATAATGCTAAATTGTGTGTTCGCGGTTTTTTATAACACCAGTCAGTTCTTGTAGCGAAAAGGTCAGGCATGCTGGCCAGCGAATTTCGAGCTTCCGGAAGAAAACTGTTTTCAAGGGTGGTGGGGAGGCTAGTCAATTACTGAAACAAACCGATTAATTTGCAATAAATCGACTAATTCGCGCATTCAGAGTCTGCTGGCGAAAACAATTCGAGTTTTACCCCCTCGCATGATTAAATTTTTACGCAATTTCGGTTTCTGGTAATGTCGAAAATTCGTATCAGTGTCTAAATCGTCATTTTCTGGACGTGTATACATAAACATTTCTTTCGGGGTCCAAAGAATTCGCGTGGACCTACCTACCTCATCCTATAATTACGCAGCTCTGACGAAAAAATAAATTTTATTGCGAGAGACCCCCCCCCTCCCACACACAAGGCATTCCTCAACAGCTTTTTTTTTTTAGAGGACGTGAGAAAAGTTCTCTCTTTATTGTTTTCCCCATTACGAACCTGACGATTATGAGACTGACTGCTGCCGAGGGTCAGATTTGTGTGTGCTTTATTCATTGTACAAGCAATTTTTGTCTTCATAAACACTCGAAATTATATGGACAGGCGGGTGTGTGGTGTCGGGTGTAGTGGAGCGGGGGGGGAGGGGCTCAAACAACTTGAAAATGCCAACCGTGTGAAGTGAAGAAAATCCCGCCTTTCATGATTATAATACACATAATATATAGGAGGCGTCTTTATTACTTCGCGCGTCTTTATATTTAGCGCTTGGCCCAGAGTCTCGGCCCCGCGCCCGTACGGCTGTACCACACCACCACCGCCTTCCACAGCGGGAAAAACTTAATTAATGGTAGGAGGGGTGCTGGGGGGTGATGTAAAATTTTAGAAAGGAAAACGCGAAATAATCAGAGGAGAGAGGAAAAAACTGTTTTATAGGAATGTGCTGATACGGCAAAGAATCGTAAAAAAAAAAGAAAAAGTGACCGAGCCAAGGTTGGAGGGTGGACGATTCAAAATAACGAAATATAGAGCGTTGACGGTAATAGTCGATTTTGTAACTAAAAAAATTAATTACGTGACTCTAAAACAAGTAACTAACGAGCTCTATTTCACGGGGTTTAAACATCTTTAAAAACTTGAAAAAATTTCAGCAAACCGCTCCCTGAAGTTAAAAATAAATTTTTTCATCTACTCACTTTCTGTATGAGAAGAGGCTGTCCGAAATCTTTACCCCCTTGAAGTCTGAAGCCCCAGGGTGAATTATCTCCTCGATTCAGCCGGACATTTACGAGAGCCATCACCACTTAATTATTTTTGTTATTTTCGTGTTTTTTTTTTGCACTTCTGGCTGTCGTTAAAAAAGTTCCAATTTTTGGCGGAAATTCACGAACCACAATTTAAAAGGGAGGGAGACTAATTCTAAAATTTAACGAAATACTAACGACCAAAATTTACTGGGCGAGGGGAGTCTGACGGGGTAAAATCGCGTTTATTTGAATTAAAAAAAAAAAATTGGTCCGGTTCGGCGTACGCGACGAGCGGAGGTCGTTTTGAAACTTATTCCGATTTTAGACGCCGGCGGACTCTCCTCCTCCTCCTCCTGACGAGCCCTCCCCCTATTTTTTCTCCTTTTTTCCTTTCCATCCTTCGCGAACGCTATTTTTGAATTTGAAGCGTTTAAAAGGCTGGTCGATGGTGGTGGCAGAGTGTGTGGTTCGGTGGGAGGGGGAGAAGGTTGGATGAGAGAGAAGCAGCTGCGCTGACAAACCTCGTTCGCGGGATCAACTTCCGCGCATATCTCCTTTCAAAAAAAAAATAAAAAAAAGTTTCGTATCGTTCTCTAGACTGTAACCCCCCCTGTGGGGGAGGGGTCAGTTGAATACATTTTAAAATGAGGATCGTGGGATATAGCCCATAACCACGAAGTTGTTCAATCTGGACAGGGAAGAGGCACCCTCCCCTATCAAATGTTCTCATCATAGCAACGCAATAATCGGGAAATCAGCAACATGCCTTGATACATAAAAGGTCCTTCAAGCTCAACAACTATGTAGTTAAAGTCCAGGAACGTATACGATTTTATTTCTCCTTCGAGCGCTAAACATTGTACTTAGGCACTGTCTGAAATAAATTTAAAGGTTTATTGAGAGTTTCAAATAACATGAAGAGTGACTCGGTTCTTGTTGGGGGGGGGGGGGTAGCAATTTTAAAACAAGAGACGGTCGGAGATTTCACAATCTCGGGGGTGATGGTGCCTTTAATGAATTTAGTTATCTTTTTTTTACTGTCTTCAAAAGATTAATTTACCGCTAAACGATCAATTGCCGGAGAGAGGCCAGCGATGATTCATTTTTTCTCGATTACGACAACCAGGTATAATAATGGAAATGATTACACGACATCCCCCAATCCCCCCTCTTCAACAATTAATTAACAATGACCAACATTCCCTTTCTCCGCACCTTTCAGAAAGCGCTGCAGCGGTGGTGGTGGCGGGGGAGGGATTGCGAGAGCGACTCGCGGTCTTTAATGACACCAAAACCGCGAAAAATTTCCCCTCTACTTCACTTTTATACGTCCCCCTTGCTATCAAAGTGCGGGGGTGTCGATGAATTGAAGAGGTGCTAGTTGCGATGAAGTGGGGGAGGGGGGAATTTCCTAATAATAAACCGCAAACTATGTCGGAAAACATAAAACCCTCGCGAGTAAAAAAAAGTGTCTATTTGCATCAGGTCGTTGTCCGAAATTCGCCGAATGAAATTAAGGCGAATTCCCCACAGAGTAACCCCCCCCCCTCGTAATCTTATAATCGTGGCAATTTATTTGAATATCTCAGGAGGATACAAGAGCGTGTTTTATCTTTTTTCAAAATAACTTTCCGTCAACGGTACACAGTTGGATGAACTCTCTCTTTCTCTAATGGAAGGAAGGCAGCCCCAGCCCGCCTCCTACGCCTGCCCTACGGACTGATGAGTTTTAAAATATCAGCAGGAAAAAATAGAATTCTTATTAATTTTACGTTTTGGACTCGCCGCTATTCAATGGCAAACGCGATCTCGTGAGACGCCTATAGCATGGCAGGTGGCAAGCAAGTCAACGGTTTGTCGGGGGGGGGGGGGGAGTCTGAATATTTCGGTATTTTCTAGGGCTATAATGCTAAATTGTGTGTTCGCGGTTTTATATAACACCAGTCAGTTCTTGTAGCGAAAAGGTCAAGCATGCTGGCCAGCGAATTTCGAGCTTCCGGAAGAAAACTGTTTTCAAGGGTGGTGGGGGCTAGTCAATTACTGAAACAAACCGATTAATTTGCAATAGGTAAATCGACTACTTCGCGCATTCAGAGTCTGCTGGCGAAAACAATTCGAGTTTTACCCCCTCGCATGATTAAATTGTTACGCAATTTCGGTTTCTGGTAATGTCGAAAAATCGTATCAGTGTCTAAATCGTCATTTTCTGGACGTGAATACATAAACATTTCTTTCGTGGTCCAAAGAATTCGCGTGGACATACCTACCTCATCCTATAATTACGCAGCTCTGACGAAAAAATAAATTTTATTGCGAGAGACCCCCCCCCCCCACACACAAGGCATTCCTCAACAGCTTTTTTTTTTTAGAGGACGTGAGAAAAGTTCTCTCTTTATTGTTTTCCCCATTACGAACCTGACGATTATGAGACTGACTGCTGCCGAGGGTCAGATTTGTGTGTGCTTTATTCATTGTACAAGCAATTTTTGTCTTCATAAACACTCGAAATTATATGGACAGGCGGGTGTGTGGTGTCGGGTGGAGTGGAGCGGGGTGGGGGGGCTCAAACAACTTGAAAATGCCAACCGTGTGAAGTGAAGAAAATCCCGCCTTTCATGATTATAATACACATAATATATAGGAGGCGTCTTTATTACTTCGCGCGTCTTTATATTTAGCGCTTGGCCCAGAGTCTCGGCCCCGCGCCCGTACACCACCACCGCCTTCCACAGCGGGAAAAACTTAATTAATCGTAGGAGGGGTGCTGGGGGGTGATGTAAAATTTTAGAAAGGAAAACGCGAAATAATCAGAGGAGAGAGGAAAAAACTGTTTTATAGGAATGTGCTGATACGGCAAAGAATCGTAAAAAAAAAAGAAAAAGTGACCGAGCCAAGGTTGGAGGGTGGACGATTCAAAATAACGAAATATAGAGCGTTGACGGTAATAGTCGATTTTGTAACTAAAAAAATTAATTACGTGACTCTAAAACAAGTAACTAACGAGCTCTATTTCACGGGGTTTAAACATCTTTAAAAACTTGAAAAAATTTCAGCAAACCGCTCCCTGAAGTTAAAAATAAATTTTTTCATCTACTCACTTTCTGTATGAGAAGAGGCTGTCCGAAATCTTTACCCCCTTGAAGTCTGAAGCCCCAGGGTGAATTATCTCCTCGATTCAGCCGGACATTTACGAGAGCCATCACCACTTAATTATTTTTGTTATTTTCGTGTTTTTTTTTTTGCACTTCTGGCTGTCGTTAAAAAAGTTCCAATTTTTGGCGGAAATTCACGAACCACAATTTAAAAGGGAGGGAGACTAATTCTAAAATTTAACGAAATACTAACGACCAAAATTTACTGGGCGAGGGGAGTCTGACGGGGTAAAATCGCGTTTATTTGAATTAAAAAAAAAAAAATTGGTCCGGTTCGGCGTACGCGACGAGCGGAGGTCGTTTTGAAACTTATTCCGATTTTAGACGCCGGCGGACTCTCCTCCTCCTCCTCCTCCTGACGAGCCCTCCCCCTATTTTTTCTCCTTTTTTCCTTTCCATCCTTCGCGAACGCTATTTTTGAATTTGAAGCGTTTAAAAGGCTGGTCGATGGTGGGGGCAGAGTGTGTGGTTCGGTGGGAGGGGGAGAAGGTTGGATGAGAGAGAAGCAGCTGCGCTGACAAACCTCGTTCGCGGGATCAACTTCCGCGCATATCTCCTTTCAAATAAAAAAATAAAAAAAAGTTTCGTTTCGTTCTCTAGACTGTAACCCCCCCTGTGGGGGAGGGGTCAGTTGAATACATTTTAAAATGAGGATCGTGGGATATAGCCCATAACCACGAAGTTGTTCAATCTGGACAGGGAAGGGGCACCCTCCCCTATCAAATGTTCTCATCATAGCAACGCAATAATCGGGAAATCAGCAACATGCCTTGATACATAAAAGGTCCTTCAAGCTCAACAACTATGTAGTTAAAGTCCAGGAACGTATACGATTTTATTTCTCCTTCGAGCGCTAAACATTGTACTTAGGCACTGTCTGAAATAAATTTAAAGGTTTATTGAGAGTTTCAAATAACATGAAGAGTGACTCGGTTCTTGTTGGGGGGGGGGGGGTAGCAATTTTAAAACAAGAGACGGTCGGAGATTTCACAATCTCGGGGGTGATGGTGCCTTTAATGAATTTAGTTATCTTTTTTTTACTGTCTTCAAAAGATTAATTTACCGCTAAACGATCAATTGCCGGAGAGAGGCCAGCGATGATTCATTTTTTCTCGATTACGACAACCAGGTATAATAATGGAAATGATTACACGACATCCCCCAATCCCCCCTCTTCAACAATTAATTAACAATGACCAACATTCCCTTTCTCCGCACCTTTCAGAAAGCGCTGCAGCGGTGGTGGTGGCGGGGGAGGGATTGCGAGAGCGACTCGCGGTCTTTAATGACACCAAAACCGCGAAAAATTTCCCCTCTACTTCACTTTTATACGTCCCCCTTGCTATCAAAGTGCGGGGGTGTCGATGAATTGAAGAGGTGCTAGTTGAGATGAGGTGGGGGGAGGGGGGAATTTCCTAATAATAAACCGCAAACTATGTCGGAAAACATAAAACCCTCGCGAGTAAAAAAAAAGTGTCTATTTGCATCAGGTCGTTGTCCGAAATTCGCCGAATGAAATTAAGGCGAATTCCCCACAGAGTAACCCCCCCCCCCTCGTAATCTTATAATCGTGGCAATTTATTTGAATATCTCAGGAGGATACAAGAGCGTGTTTTATCTTTTTTCAAAATAACTTTCCGTCAACGGTACACAGTTGGATGAACTCTCTCTTTCTCTAATGGAAGGAAGGCAGCCCCAGCCCGCCTCCTACGCCTGCCCTACGGACTGATGAGTTTTAAAATATCAGCAGGAAAAATAGAATTCTTATTAATTTTACGTTTTGGACTCGCCGCTATTCAACGGCAAACGCGATCTCGTGAGACGCCTGTAGCATGGCAGGTGGCAAGCAAGTCAACGGTTTGTCGGGGGGGGGGGGGGAGGCAAAGGAAACGTTTGTCTCGATACAGGTGACACGATGAAACTGAATGTTAAGTAGACTTGAGTAATTTTATGAGCTTTGCTCAACTAAAAATAGCTTAACTAGCTCACCATAAAAACTGCTAATCCGACTATAAATCGCGCGCCCCCAAAATTGCTAAACTGACTATTTGAACCCTAAAATTGCCTAACTAGCAATTCCCGCTCTGAAATTGCACAAAACAGACTCTACGCGCCCTATAACAATGACTAAAACGACGATTCGCGGCTTGAAAATGACTAAACTGACTGCTCGCGCGCTAAAAATAGCCAAACTAGTCAACCTCACTTTAAAAATGGCCAAACTGACTTTGCGAGCCGGGAAAATGGATAAACTGACGATTCGCGCCCTGAAAGCGCACAAATACACTATTCCTGACCTGAAAATGGCCAAACCGACCAGTCGCGCGCCAAAACTCATGACTATACGTCCTCTAAAATGGCCAAACTATAGAAGTCATGGAATCGGCAAAACTGACTGTGCGCCCTTAAAATCGAACACGCCTAAACAGGCGATTCTAGTCCTGCAACTAGCCAATAAATGACCGTTCGCGCCTAAAAAATGGCTAAACTGACCATTTTCTCTCTCTAAAAATAGCTATACCTACAGGCAATTCTCGCTCTAAAAATGGCAAAACTAGCCATTCAACCCAAAAAATGGCCAAACTGACGATTCGTGCCCTGAAAATATCACAAAGACTATTCGTAATGCTCTATAATTCCTAGAAATGACCATAACGACAGTTCAAAATAGCAGTAAAAATGGCCAAATTGGCTATTCACCCCTCTAAAATTGGTAAAACTGACTCTATGAGGCCTATAAATTATTAAACAAACAGTTGGCGCTCTGAAAAGCCCTAAACCGATAATGCCTGTCTGAAAATGGCAAAATCACTTATTCGCGCATCAGAAATTGCCAAACTGAGCATTCACGCCTTCAAAGAGTCTAAACTGACGATTCGTGCTCTAAAATTGGCAAAACTGGTTATTTACGCCCTATAAAAATGGCATACTTGTACGAGTAATTCACAGTCTAAAAATACCTACCCAAATTTATTATTTGCGCCATACAGAAGCTATAGGCATAGGCTATTCGCACCTTAGAAGCGGATGTCTGCACCAAAAATATGGCTAAACATGACCATTCGAGCTTTTAAAACGATAAACTGACCTCTGGCGTTTGCACACCGAGCGTGCGGGTCGTCATCGCCATACCAACTTATTAACCCCCCCCCTCGCCCTCCACTACACTACCACTGCATTGGTGACGTGCACCCCAAGGACTGGATAAACGGACACTACTCTTGCACTATAAAATTGCTTAATCGGCTAATCACACCAGATTTCATGTGATTTCCTCACTTTTTCTGGAGTCAACGTGAGACCCGGGTTCTCAAACACATCGCGAGAGCTGCCCCAAAGTAGGGGGTTTAAGCCCCCTGAACCCCTCTCTGGATCCGCGCCTGGATTTATGGAATGTCTGTAATTTAGTGACCCAGAGTTTTCTCTAACAGGGACTGAAAACGCAAGGATTTATAATAGCTAAAAAATTACCACTCGATTTACGCGCTTATTTTAGGGCACGGCGACGACGCGCGTACAGACCCACGCGCGTAAATCATGTGCCAATTTTCCGCGTCTCAATCGAAATCAGTCGAAATATTTCACGACTTTGGCACTCACAGAGACCGATTAAACGGAACTTGGCTAATTCAATAACAAAAGGCCTCTCGCCGCTCGTTAAAAGAAATTTGCCAGATCGGGCCATTCTAAAACCAAATTTTGGATATCTGACACGTCAGAAATCAATTTCGCGGGGTTGCCTCCCTAAAAAAGCTAACTTCACGGGATTTCACACTTTTTTTTCCAAAGTTTAAATTTCCAGCGTTTGGTTCATTTTAAAGAGCAATTTCGGTGGTCTGGTTCCTTTCAAACCCAAATTTCGCAAGTTGTCCCATTCAAAAAGCAATTTCGCGAGGTTGGCTCATTTTAAAGAGCAATTTCAGGAGTCCTGCACTCCTCAAAAAGTAGTCCTGAGGACCTGTTCTGTAAGATTTCATAGTGCTCCTAGAAATATCCTTTCCACCCGTCCGCCCCGAATTAAATCGCATGTTGATGGGGAGGATGGGTGGAAAGAGACAGTTCAAAGTTATAGAACAGGGGGCTTATTCTGTAAAACATCGAAGCTTTTACACGTTGCCTAGAAAGCAATGTTGCTATGGTAGAACTGTTGAAATCTGTTTGTTGCCTTTTCTTAGAGAATACCGATTTTGCAACATTGGAAATCGACTTCGGAATAATAACCATAGAACTGTACTGGAGGAGACCAAGCCCTGAACTGAAAGAACTGCAGCCCCACTGAACTGAAAGCCCGTGCACTGAAAGAATCTACAATGTGGGAAATCAGCAGCGTGCCTCTTCACGACGATTGAGAGGCGAGGATCGAGGAAAATTCCCGAAGATGAGTGCGAACAATTGATGAGAATGCCATGGATGAAAATGCCGACATGCGGACACGCTGATGTCTAAACCATTCACGACAGGACTAGCGGCTTTCTCGACCACACAACACTCTCATCTGAGACTTCGAGCTAGAATACTTCTCGCTGTGGGCTGATCCTCCACAAGCTGCTTCGCCGGAAGTCAGAATGGCGAAGATCAGCAGCGAGAGCTGAGATAATAAACTTTCGACGTTCTTATCCCATGACAGACATGAATAAAAAAGCTAGCCCGAGAAAAGTTAAAATTCACAATGATAACGGGATTTGATAAAGATAAAAGCAACACTGCAATCGTTTGTTTCGCTACATATTCGGACAGAACTTCGTTTGTTTACGTTTGTTTAGCCCAAATTTTCGTTGGTTTAGCCCAGCAAAACATGTATTTATGAGAAAATACATCATGTGTGCCGCCAACTTCACGCAACGGCACACATGACCCCAATCATTTTTTTAGTTACATATTCGGACAAAAAATCGTTAGTTTAGCCCCAATTTTCGTTTGTTAAGCCTAGATTTTCGTTTGTTTAGCCCAGCAAAACATGTATTTATAAGAAAATACGTCATGTGTGCCGCCAACTAGCGTGAAGTTGGCGGCACACATGATGTATTTTCTTATAAATACATGTTTTGCTGGGCTAAACAAACAAAAATTTGGGCTAAACAATCGTAAATTTGGGCTAAACAAACGTAAACAAACGAAGTTCTGTCCGAATATGTAGCGAAACAAGCGATTGGGGTTATGTGTGCCGTTGCGTGAAGTTGGCGGCACACATGATGTATTTTCTCATAAATACATGTTTTGCTGGGCTAAACAAACGAAAATTTGGACTAAACAATCGTAAATTTGGGCTAAAAAAACGTAAACAAACGAAGTTCTGTTCGAATATGTAGCGAAACAAACGATTGGGTTCATGTGTGCCGTTGCGTGAAGTTGGCGGCACACATGATGTACTTTCTCATAAACACATGTTTTGCTGGGCTAAACAAACGTAAACAAACGAAGTTCTGTCCGAATATGTAGCGAAACAAACGATTGGGGTCATGTGTGCCGTTGCGTGAAGTTGGCGGCACACATGATGTATTTTCTTATAAATACATGTTTTGCTGGGCTAAACAAACGAAAATTTGGGCTAAACAAACGAAAATTTGGGCTAAACAAACGAAAATTTGGGCTAAACAAACGAAAATTTGGGCTAAACAAACGAAAATTTGGGCTAAACAAACGTAAAGAAACGAAGCTCTGTCCGAATATGTAGCGAAACAAACGATTGGGGTCATGTGTGCCGTTGCGTGAAGTTGGCGGCACACATTTTGTTTTTTAAAAAATTGTATTTGGCAGGGCTAAACAAACGAAAATTTTGGCTAAACAAACGTAAATAAACAGTATACAAACGAATGGCGCCATTTTCGTCGTGTTTGGTGATATGTGTGCCGCCAGGTTCACGTGCATGGATAAACGGACACTACTCTTGCACTATAAAATTGCTTAATCGGCTAATCACAACAGATTTCATGTGATTTCCTCTCCTTTTCTGGAGCCAACGTGAGACCCGGGTTCTCAAACACATCGCAAGAGCTGCCCCAAAGGAGGGGGTTTAAGCCCCCTGAACCCCTCTCTGGATCCGCGCCTGGATTTATGGAATGTCTGTAATTTACTGACCCAGAGTTTTCTCTAACAGGGACTGAAAACGCAAGGATTTATAATAGTTAACAATTACCAGTCGATTTACGCGTTTATTTTAGGGCACGGCGACGGCGCGCGTACAGACCCACGCGCGTAAATCATGTGCCAATTTTCCGCGTCTCAATCGAAATCAGTCGAAATATTTCACGAATTTGGCACTCACAGAGACCGATTAAACGGAACTTGGCTAATTCAATAACAAAAGGCCTCTCGCCGCTCGTTAAAAGAAATTTGCCAGATCGGCCCATTCTAAAACCAAATTTTGGATATCTGGCACGTCAGAAGTCAATTTCGCGGGGTTGCCTCCCTTAAAAACCACGCTAACTTCACGGGATTTCACACTTTTTTTCTCCAAAGTTTAAATTTCCAGCGTTTGGTTCATTTTAAAGAGCAATTTCGGTGGTCTGGTTCCTTTCAAACCCAAATTTCGCAAGTTGTCCCATTCAAAAAGCAATTTCGCGAGGTTGGCTCATTTTAAAGCAATTTCAGGAGTCCTGCACTCCTCAAAAAGTAGTCCATGAACATTTGATGAGTTAAACAATTGATAGATGTTTTCAAACAACGGTGCCACCTTTCGATTTTCCCATTTGATTGTGGGTGGTAAGATGTAGACGAGAAGTGTTTGATGCCAAGCATTTCGTTCAATGCACGGAAAAGCTTGGATTCAAATTGGCGCCCTCTATCCGTTGTTATTTGAGTTGGAACGCCGAATCGCGCTATCCAATGCTCTAGCAAAGATGTTGCGACCGTTTCAGCCGAGATGTCTCGTGAAGGAATAGCCTCAGGCCATTGCGAGTATCTATCGATGATAGTTAAACAATAGGAGTATCCTCGAACGTTTGGCATGGGACCGATTAAATCGACGTTGATGTGCTGAAAACGATTTTCGGGTAGTGCAATGTGTTGAAGTGGACTTTTGACATGTCGCGTGACTTTATTTTGCTGACATGGTAGACAAGTTCGGGCCCAATGTCGACAATCTTTGTTAATACTGGGCCAGACGAATTTTTCCAGGATCAATTTTTGGGTTCTCCGGATTCCAGGATGCGCTAGGCCATGAATTTTGTCGAAAATTTTTTTTCTAAGGGTAAGGGGGACGAAAGGTCTGTTTCTTGTGTCGCAGTGAATGTCCACTGCTCCGCCTAGCCCGGCAACTTTCTTAAGTCTTAGAGAAGGGTATTTTCCTTGAAGGGCCCTCTTCAATTCGTTATTCTCTTCTTGCAACTGTTGAAACTCTTTAAAGTCGATGAGGTTGATCGTTTCAATTCTCGATAAAAAATCAGCAACGAAATTATCTTTTCCGCGAGAGTAACGGATGTCAGTAGAGAATTGGGATATGAAATCGGAGTATCGGAATTGACGAGGAGTTGCTTTATCAGGATTTTGACGAAAAGCATAAACTAGAGGCTTGTGGTCAGTATAAATGACGAAAGGACTGCCTTCAATCATGAACCGGAAATATTTTATTGCCTCGTATATGGCCAACAGTTCGCGATCATACCTTCTGTACTTCTTTTGAGCGTTAGAGAGTTTTTTTTGAGAAAAAACCGAGGGGCTCCGGATTTCCATTCCTGACTTGATGCATTACGGCTCCAACAGCGACATCCGATGCGTCGACCATCAAAACTAGCGGTAACGACGCCGGGTGAGCGAGTAATGCTGCTTGTGCTGTGGAGGTTTTGCTTGTCTCGAACGCGTGTTCGGTTTCGGCTGACCAGGTGATGGGGGAGTCTTGTTTTTTGTCACCTTTTGTGAGATCGTGTAATGTAGCTGGATTTCGGCGGCATGAGGGATGAAGGGGAGATTTGATGGTCTTGGCTTTCTCGTAGTTGAGAATAGCTTCGACTTTTTCAGGTAGAGGGGAAATTCCAGCCGGAGAGATGTGATGGTCCAGGAAGGAAATCTGTTTTTGGGCGAATTGACATTTTTCGACGTTTAGACAGATGTTAAATTCGTCTAGTTTTCGAAAAATCAAGTCCAAGTGATGGAGATGTTCTTCTTTATTTGAAGATGCTTCGAGAATGTCATCCAAGTACGTAAAACAAAACTCGAATTCCTGGAGGACTTTATTGATGAACCTCTGAAAAGTTTGTGCTGCATTGCAGAGACCAAATGGCATGACAAAAAATTCAAATAAGCCGAATGGAGTCGTAATTGCTGTTTTTTCAACATCCTTTGGATCCATTGGAATGTGGTAGTAAGCCTTTACGAGATCGATTTTGGAAAAAATAGTCTTGTTGTAAAGCATGTGATTTAATTCATGAATATGAGGAATAGGGTATTTGTCTGGTTTGGTTGCAGCGTTGAGGCGACGCAAGTCTCCGCATGGCCTCCAATCACCTGACTTTTTGGGTACCATATGTAAATGATTGGCCCAACTGCTTTTGGAGGGTCTGCAGATACCTTCATTGATCATGATTTTGAAATGTTCTTTCGCAGATTTGATAAAATCCATGAAATTGTGTTTTGAACGTGCCAACTCTGAGATAGGTTACGAAAGAGAGAAAATTCGGCGAAATTGTAGATTGAAAAAGCAAAAATCACGAGATTTGTTTTTTCGTCAACCGTTTATCGCCAAATAAAGATCTAAAAAGCCACGAAATTTGGTTTTTGATGAGGCAAAAATATTTGAAATTGAGTTGTACGTCCACGTAACTTGGGTTTGAAAAAGCGAAAGTCGGCAAAATTCGTTTACTGAAAGAGCGAAACTCACGAAATTTGGCTGTTGAATGAGCGAAACGAATGAAATTTGTGTTATCGGAAGGGCGAAACTCACGAAATTCGGTCTTTGAAAGTGCATAACGCGCATGACTGGTTTAGAATCAGGCTGTGAGCCAAATTGTTTGGTTTTCGGATGGAATACTTTGGATTGTGGGCGTTTTATACATGTATTATATATATATATGGATGCTTGACAGAGTATGCGTAGGAGTCATTCGCTGGGAAATAAATCGCTGTCTTAATCTTGATCAATTGGATCTGCACTTTTAGACCCACTGGACATTAAAAGTTGGAAGCGAAAAGGAGGACAATTTTGAACTTTCTCCGGACACCTGCAAAATGAGGCCGGACGTCCAAGGACGCTCTAAAAAGTAGGACATGTTTGGGGAAAGTAGGACGTCTGGTCACCATACATGAGTGCCTATAAGCCCCCTCCACGCTCAATAAATCCACCAATGGGTACATGGTATATAACTCACAAGACCTCTGTATCTGTTATATCACGACGCAACTGGCAGCAGCCCAGGGCCGGATATTGCTTTTGCCGCCCTGGAGCTAATTTAATTTTGCCGCCCCATGCTGCTTCCCCCCCCCCCTCAACCACTAAGACTTGTGCAGCCATGCAAGTGACGAGAGAATGGATTAGAGGGTATTAGAGGGAAACTACGCATATCTTCAACCAGGCGGAAAAACCTCAAGTTGACTGTTGACGGGAACCCTAGAATGATGAAATGTTGGCTTTTATAGTGACGAACACGAATGACGTTAGGGGTTAAGACCAAGACCTTGAACAGAACTCGTTAAGATCCACCATACAATCATGAAAATTGCACCTGCACTACGAACACGGGCCCCGGCCCAAGCTCTCGGCCAAACTTGGCAAACACGAGTGAGCCGTGTTGATGTTTGAATTGAACTGGGCAGCGGCCGGCGTCCAGCCACAACACCCTCAGTTCCCGTTTTGCCCTCACGGTTCACTTCAGTCCTGGTGAACCGGGTCCAGTTTCAAGTTTTGGAGCAAAACCAGCGTGCCTATTGGTCTGAAACCTGAATGGGAGGAGCGAAGGGCCCCCGAAAAGCTGAAAGATGGAAAAATGAGGATTTTTAGGTTTCATTCTCATGGATGTAGGATCGTGAAAAGGAGATTTGGTAACCGCTTGGACACTTGAACGCGAAATGCTTCGTTTCTGGTCTTTTATTTTCACGAAATTGCAAGTTTCTGAAATATGTTTCCCGCAAAATAGCAATTTTTGTGAGTGTGCAAGTTCAGGTCCAAACTGTGAAATAACAAGTTTCATGTCAATATTCAATTTTAAGTGTTGGCTATTTTTGCCTAACGCACCATCCACCAAGGGCTCAAGTTAGCGATTTTCAGGTCCATTTTTACGAGCCCCAGACAAAAACGTCTCCATTAGGGATCGTATTGGTGTCGCCTAAAATGGCAAGTTGTGCCTTGTCGTTGGTTTTCTTGACTCAGATTAGCCTATCAAGGTCCATGTGCGCAGTTCTTTTCTGTGAGCAAGCTAACAGGCAAGTCTACGCCTGAAATTGAGAAAAAAGGCTAATTCCCAGTTTCTATACGTCCTTAGGCTGGCTAAAATTGAGAATGCACTAATTTGCTGTTTTTGGGCAATCACGCGGCTAAAAATTCTAAAAAACGCAAATATTCTTGACTAAAATTGCGAAAAAGCGCTCATTCTTGGTTAAAATTTAGATAATGCGTTAATTCGTGGTTTCTGATACAACTTCCACGCCACAATAGCAAAACAGACTGACGCGACAGCATACCGATAATCACTTTTTTCAGCATTTCTGAGATTGTGCATCAAGAATATGAAGTCAGCGTGGACATGATTTTGTTTACGAACGCCATGCTTTTTTTTCATACAGGAACGTGGAAAAAAGGTCGCAAAACTTGCGTTTCTCCTCAATTTCAGCTGTGAATTAGCATTTTTTCTCAATTTTATTCACGAATAAAATTGCCAGCGTTCTTCACAAATTTAGTTGTGAATTTGCGACTTTTCACTTTTAGCCTCGAATTAGCGCTTTTTTTTTATTTCAGCTGAGAATGCGCGATTTTGTTTTCCATTATAGTCGCAAATTAGCGTTTTTCTCAATCTTAGCGATAAATTACCATGTTATTCTTATATGGAAAATCTGTTGTTTTTTTTTGGGTCGGAATTTTAAGATTATTTGAACTTTTAAGGGCAAAATGTTCAGTTTTAAAAAACAATTGGCCGGTTCTTAAAAGGGGCGATTTGACGTTTTCAGAGTGTAGCTGGTATCGGTCACGCCTTCGAGTCGACGGAAGAACGTGACATTTCCAGGTAAAAGTTCAGGGAGGGGGAGGGGCTTTAGTGTTATTTCTGGGACGAAATACCGGGGCACGTTGCTTGGTAAAACAACGTTATTCGCGTTTTAAAGAGCACATGGCAACAAATCGTAGATAAAACATTGAAGTGCATCACAAGAAGTCAAAGTATACTATTGGGGGGCATGGAAATTAGGCAGTCTCGGATTTTTATTTATTTGGATTTGTAAATTTTTGTGTGAAGGGGGGGGGGGAGTAATCAACGAGGCTAATTGTGATCCGAAAGGATTCGGTGAATTTATATGAATTTCAAAGTGCGAGGTGTGGGTGGTTTCCACAAGCGCCTTATTGAAGTCGCCCATTATTCACTAATCAGAACCCACGATTTGGCGTTTTCCTAATTCTAACCGCGAATTATCGTTTTTCCCATACCCTTCAGCGAGGCTTATATATTTCGTAGGCGAATTAGCGATTTGACTACATTTTAGCAGCCGCAAATCATAAAGCGATTTGTCTTCATTTTACCATGGATTTAGCGCTTTTACTCAATTTTAACGGTGAATTAGCAATTTTTCTCAATTTTACTTCCATGTTTTTGCAGTAAATTAGCGTTTTTCTCCTATTTTAGCGAAAAGTTGGCCCGGAAACCGTGACTTGCCACTTTCTCAATGTTCTCAAATCACCCCGCTAATTGGAAATTTTTTTCGACGTTAGTTGCGAATTAGCGTTTTTCCTAATTTTAACCGCTAATTAGTGATTTTCCTGCATTTCCTCCGTGAATTATAGTTCCCTCCATTTTTTTGAATTTGGCGGCGGATTAGCGATTTTGTTCATACTTTGTGCAACGAAGTTTTATTCAGAAGCGACAAATTTACTTTTTCTTCATTCTAAACAGCGAATTAGCGCTTTTTACTTCACTTCAGCGCTTCTTCTCCATTAAGCCGTGAATGAGCATTGCTCTCCATTTTAGCCGCTAATAAGCAATTTTTCCCAATTTTCTCTAAGAATTAGCAGTTTTCTTAATGTTAGCTGCCAATTAGCGCCTTTTTGACTTATTATTTCTCAATAATAAGTCTTTGTAATCGTATCGCAAAAAAATTTTTTTGACCCCCCCTCAAAATTTGTAGTTTTACGTTTCAAAGTGCGTAGAATCCAAATCTGCAAAAAAAAAAAAAATGTCCGTCCGCCGTCCGGGCCATATCTTGCCCTAGGATTGCTCGAAAAAACTCGTTCTTTCGCACATAGACTCCATTTGGGGTCTAGTTGGTCCTAACATCTGATCAGTTTGATCAAATAACTCCCTGGGGTTTTATGGGGCAAAAGCGGGTCCAAAATGGGGATTTTCAAAGGATTTGGGATCATAGGGGTGAGGGGTGTCGATTTTCATGTAATTTCAAGCCGGATTTGACTACATCGATGAATAATAAACCCACAGTCGAAATAATAAGGCATTGTTCGATAATTCGCAGCGTTTTTTACTTTTAGCCATTAGTGGGCGTTTTCTCTCAGTTTGAGCCGTGAACTCATCGACCGTTACTTTTTCCCCCTGAGAGTTTGACAGAGTGGTTTGGCAGCCGGCCGCCGGATCATTATGGCAGCACCTCCCTTATTAGTCTACGACAAGAGAAACGTCTTATTATCTAGCGAAATGCAATTAATGTAATTGCTAAAGAAAGAAACGTCGAACTCGAAATCACCATTTGAAAGAAGAAAGAACCTCATAGACGAGTAAAAACTCATCTTTTTGTTCATTTTCACCGGCCCTAGTTTTAAAGAAACTGTCCGACTACCAGGGGTGGTGCTGGGCCAATACGGTCAAAATAAATCAATCAAGGACGGATTAATTCTACTCTAGGAGCTAGAAAACGAGTGATTCGGCCATTTCAGGCAATTTATTCCATTTTTTCTCCATTAAATACCAAGGAGGTGCTGCTGCCGTGGGCTGGTGGTGGATTCATGAAACTCTGAGGCAAGCTTCGTAATTTTCGTTTGTTCGTAATTGACAGTTATACTTCAACGGTTTAAATGACGTCTAATTATCACGTTGGGTGTTGGGCGTCACCAATAAGGTAGCAGGGGAGGGAAGCTGCTCCTCCTAGTTGACTGGGAAGGAGCTGAAAGTATCTCTAAACGTATTAAAATGAAGACAAAATGTGTTCGAATTCAGTGTATGTACTAGGAGTCAGATATAGTGATGGCGTAGATCAGGGCCGGTCAACCTTTTTTGATCGTACCCCATAAGCATGTTTGTAAAGCTACATTTACATTTAAGAGTTTCAATTAAGAGAGTCAATTAAAGCATTTACGTTACCTAACGTTTTTCTCGACTTCAGCTGCTAGCGCTCGTGTTCCGCTTTTAACCCTGAATTATCGCTTATTCTCAATTATACAATTCATAGTCGTGGACTCGCACAAAAGTGGCACATAAGCATTTTTTAGCCGTAAGATAACCTCCGCAAATAAGCTATTTTTCTTCCAATTTCGATCTAGAAGTTGCATCGAATGAAATACCGTGGATTAGGGCATTTTCTCATATTTATAGCAACAAATGAGCGCTCTCATCGTGTTTCGGCGCCCTGCATCGTGTTTAGCATCGAATAATACTATTTTTTCCTAACTTTTAGCCGCTTAGCTTGCCCAGAGAACAGCACATTAGCGTTCCTGCTCAATTTTAGCCACCTGTAACGACCGACAGAAACTGGGTATCAGCGTATGCAAATCGCCGTCCAACCCACTGTTGCATTCTCAAACAATAACATTTTGTCGTACATAACACCCACTAAGTATCTTTTTCATGTCCCATGAACGTAAAACCAAAAAACTCACATTATTCCATCCACATAAATCTATGCTTTTGAAAAATAAATCCGCGTTTTTTCTCAATTTTTCCGCATTTAGCGTTTTTTTTTAAATTTTGGCCACGAATCGCGGCTTTTTAAAAATTTTATTCGCGAATTATAAACCGCATTTACACAAAGGAGTGTTTTTTCTCAAATGAAACCGCGAATTAGCATTTTTCTCCATTTTTGCTGCGAATGAGCGCTTATTTTACATTTTAACCGGAAATTAGTAATTTTTCTCATGTTCAGACGCTCGGACACGACCATCTTCCCGATTTTTCCCAGTTTCAGCCGCGTATTAGCGGGTTTTCTTAATTTTTACCAAGAATTAGGGCGGTTTCCTCAATTTTTGCAGCGAATCACCGCTTTTTCTCAATTTCAGTCGCGAATTATATCGTAATTTTAGCCGCAAATTTCTGCCATTACTCAGTTTTCGCCGGATTCTGGTAGAGTGGGGGCATCTCCCATGGATCCTCGGTTTCGTAGCTGAAGTTTTGGTCTCAGTGGGTGAAATGACCAGTTTCTGGGTCGAAAAATTCACAGTCTTGGCTCAATTGACAGTCTCTTGGCTTACCTAGTAGTTTTTTGGCCAAACAGATGTCTGTGGGTCAATTCACATTTTATTCAGTCGAATACTCGGTTTTCTTCAGGCTTAAAAATGGTAGTTTTCCGGCTGAACAAACTTGTGATTGAGGCTTCTCCCCTCCCTTCTTTGACCAAAACTCTAGATCAACGCCTGGCAGAAAATGCGCCGATTATGCATAATTACAATTTTGGGCCAATTTGACGTTTTGATACACTTGCGTCTTTCCCGGATTTCCACACGCATCCCCTCCCCGTCAATGGCCACGAATTAGCGACTTATCTCCATTTCAGCCGCGAATTAGCGACTTATCTCCATTTCAGCCGCGAATTAGCGATTTGTCTTGCAATTTGTGTTTCTTCCTGTTTTGAGCCGCTAATAAGCGATTTTACCCGGGAATTAGCGCTATATTTCCAAAAATTTTACCCACCGGGAACCGCGACCTGCCATTTACTCAATTTAATTAATATTTCATTTTTCAGAGTTTTGGCTTTATTTCTTCTTCTACTTCTTTGTTCACTTTCAGCCACGAAGTTATACCTTCAAAAGCCGCATTGCGTGTTTTCTCCATTTTAACAGCAAATTAGCGTTTTTTTTCCACACGCCAGCGCTTCTTCTCAATTGTGTCGGTGAATTGCCGATTTTTCCCCCATTTTAGCCGCGAATTTGTCATTTTAGTGTGATTTTTTGTCATTTTAGGGATTTTTCACCATTTTAGCCGTGAATTAGCGATTTTTCTGAATTTTGCAGTGAATTCGTGTTTTTCCTGATTTCAGCCGCTAATTAGCGATTTTTCTCAATTTCAGCAACTTTTCTAAATTTTAGCTTCTAGTTAGCGATTTGTTTCTTGCCTTCAGAATCTGAAAATTTTCGTTTCCGTACTTCCAGCCTCCAAGGTTTTTTTTTTTTTTTTTTTTTTTACAATTTATTCTCCACGTTAGTCGTGAATACGTGATTTTAGCCGCTTTTTCCTAAGCTTTCCTAAGCTTTTCCTAATTTTCCCCGCAAATTAGCTTTTTTTTCGTTTTTAGCCATGAATTAGCGTTTTATAAGGTGGAGCCACGAACATGCGTTCTGAATGAGCCGAGAATTCATGTTTCCGCCATTTTAGGCGCGAATTGGCGCTTTTTCCTGAAAACCATTAGTGAATTATCGATTTTTCGCTATTTCACCCGTGAATTAGCGTGTTTCGTAATTTTAAACGCAAATTATTGTTTTTCACACTTTGGGCCTATTTTTTGAAAGTACTTTTCAACTCTACACTTTGCACTCTTCAAATTTGTCACATGGAAAGACATAGAAAAAGTGCAAAGTGTAAAGAGAAGAGTTGAAAAGTACTTTCAAAAAATAGGCCCTTTATCCGTGATTTAGCACATTTTCTCACTTCTGCCCGTGAAATAGTTAATTTTTCTCAATAATTTCAGCTGTGAATTAGCCATTTATCTCAATTTCAGCCCAAACTAGCGTTATTTTCAATTTTCGTTTGGATTTAAGGCCTCGCCACACCGAACGCGAACTGCCGCGCGGACAGGTCCGCTCGCGGAAAAACTATGGTAACGGGGTATACCTCACCCACGTTGTCATGGTTTTTTAGCGAGCGGACCAGTCCGCGCGGCAGTTCGCGTTCGGTGTGGCGAGGCCTTAAGTGTCACTCAGCGGGGGATTCGCCGCCCACGAGGAGGCGCGAATTGTAGCGTTTTCCATTTGCACAGAAATAAGAGGGACGCCAAAATCCAACATGAAAAATGATTATTTACCACAGTACGCCAAGAATGGGTCATTGTGAAAGACTCAACGGGCCACTTCTTGGCCCGCGGGCCCCCTGGGTTTGCCACCCCTGGCTTAGAAGTTAGGTTCGCGAGGAAGTGGCATCAAATACCTCGGTCCAGACTCCAATAGATGCGGGGGCTTCAGACCCTCAAGCCCACATTAGGGCTCCTAACTTGGTCATGGCTCTGTAATTGAGTCGAGAAGCTCAATCCTCGTGGACTCCGTCGTAGGCTTCAGTGAGAAATCGCGATGATCGTGTTACCAGAGGGGCAGACAATTTTCCCACGGGCAGGAAAGTCCAAGGAGTAGACGGATATAATGAATAAATCTGTCGCCGGTATTTTAATTATTAAATAAAATTAGACTGATATTATCCGGACGACGATGGAAGGGCATAGCCCAACACGATTCGAGTTTCGAGAAAAAATGGATGGGAAAAAAAATGGAAAGCCATGGCCGGGGAGCCATTTTTTCTCGAAACTCGAATCGTGTTGGGCTATGCCCTTCCATCGTCGTCCGGATAATATCAGTCTAATTAATTTATTAATCCAAGGAGTAGCCTCAGGGGGCGCACGCGAATCGCTTTGAAGTCGATAAAAAAAATCGGTCGAAACGCTCTCATTGTGAACATTAGAAGTTGTGAGAAGGGTTAGGCCTCAACCCGCATTGCCCTTGGCGTCATGCGTGCCAATGCATACACTTTGAATATTCTTGCTCTGATTTTGACTCAGCGGCTACATCTGGGGTGACTTTTAGCCTTTTCAGCGACTCTTACATGCTATCAGTGAGAAAGATGAATTAACAGTAGAATAACGCTTTTAACGTTGATTTATACTAGTTTTGCAGAGGGGGGAGAGCAAATTTAGGGCTCCGTGGTGAATGTTTTCGTCACTTTTCTCATTAGTCGGCCATGAGCTTTGCTATTTCAACCATCCAGGTCTGAGTCGCGTCATACGGAGAGACGAAAGCATTCGCGGCTAAGGAGCCCAATAGAAAGTCGTAAATAAACAAAAATAGGGCCCAGTTGAGGGGGGTTAAAGAGAAAACATTTCAAGTTTCAGGTTACTCTCAACAGATAGGTTACACGCTAGGTTACTTTCAGGCCAGAGCGAAATTATTTATCGAATTAGCCCAAACCTTTAAATTGGATTCGTTAAGTGTCAAATCCATGAAATTGAGAATCCAAATAAGCATAACCCGTGGAATTGCGTTTTTGATGGGCTCTTGATGTACTTTTGATGGGAATTGCCTTTTTGAACGAGTCAACCCTGCTAAATTGGCTTTTTGAGCAGACACGTAGAGCTTGGGTTTTCGTTGGGAGGGGGGGGGGCGATGGGAAAAATTAGCCGGACCCAGATAGGGGGTGAAGGGGGTGCCACATCTCGCCGGAGCCTTATGGCAAATTGGGCAATACCCAAGTGGCGTACCTACACCTCTCGAAGCAAGGGCGGAAATCTCTATGTATTATGAGCCCCTTATCATCCTTTGCTTGTCTAAATGACCAAATTAGAGGTTTTGGTTCTTCCAGGTTCCAGAAAACCAAATTTAATGTGTTTGGCTCTTTCTGAATGCAAATTTTGCTTCGGCGCTTTCAAAACTCAATTTTCATGCTTTTATCTCTTTCAAAGCCAATTTGGCTGTTTTCCCTCCAAATATAAAATCGTTTCGCGGGGTTGGCACTTTCCCTAAGCCTAACTTCTGACTCATCGCTTTTTCTTAAATTAAGTCGTGGATTTGCCCAAACACAAGAGCTATTATTCTCATATTTGGCCTGGAAGTTGTAACAGCAGCGAAGAATTGACGCATTTTCTCAATTTTAGCCTCGAATGAGCGCTTTTTCGCAATTTTACCCAATAATATCGGCATTTTTAAAAATTTAGCCACGTAATTTCCCAGAGAACAGCAAATTAGCGTGTCTTATCAATTTTAGCCGCCTAAAGACGTACAGAAACTTGAAATTAGCGTTTTTTCTCAATTTCAGGCGTAGACTGGCCCGTAAGCTTGCTCGCAGAAAATAACTGCGCACAAGGACCTCGATAGGTCACAAAAAAACCCTGACGTCAGCCACGACGAGCCATTTTCGGCGGCGGCGCCAACGACCCCTAGTGTGGAGGCGTTTTTGGATGGGGCTGGTAATAATGGACCTAAAAATCGTTTACTTAAGCCCTCCGTGTCGTTGGTTGGTGTGTTAGGCAAAAGTGGCCAAATGTAAAATTAGACGGAGCTAACTATGACAATTGCTATTTCCCGAATACTCAGCGTGAAAACTTTCAATTTTGCTGATATTTAGCTCCCAAAATGAAATGTTAGCATTTTGCGGCTAACTTCAGACTGTGAGCGCTCTCGTGGGCGGCTAAACCGGACTCCACAGAAACTAAAAAGAAGCCAGAAACTTGCGATTCGCGAAAAGTAAAGACCACAAACTAGCAATTTCGCGAGTACTTAGCCCCGAAACTCAAATTTCGGGGGAAAAAATACCAGGAAATTGCAATTTTACGTAAGTAAGAACCGAAAACTTGCAACTTCCCGAATATCCAACCAAGAAACTTTTAATTCCGCTTAAAATTGCACTCAAAAATACTCAACTTTCAGAGGGACAAACCCATGAATTTTTGCTTTTGAAAAAAAAACAAAAAAACAAAAAACAAAAACAAAAACAAAAACAAAAAAAAAAATCCAGATTTCCAGCAATTTTCATTTGTTTTTTGGCTGACGACTTGAGCCATATTCCGCTGCTAAAATCCCAACATTCTCAGTTTTGGCTGTTCCGCTAAACGAAATCGAGAGAAACCGCGAGTTGGGCCATCGCCATTTTGCTATTCGAATTCTAAAGTCTAGGCAAAAAAATAAATAAATAATAAAATAGGTCACCGACGGATTGTCTTTTTGATGGACCAAAACCCGTGAAACAGCTTTTTAAATGAGTCAACTCCACGAAATTGACTTTTTAGGAAGTCATAATCCTGTGAAATTGTCTTTTTCAGTCAGCAAGATCCGGAAAATTTGCTCAGGTGAGTGCCTATAACCCGCAAAATGTATGGGTCTTCAAATGGGCCTAACCCACGACATTGATTTCGAACGGACAACGTATTAAATGAATGTTTGGATGATGTTGGTGTGAGGGGGGGAGTCGAAAAACCTCTAACCACGCCCATGCGGGTTTTTTGTAGGCTCCGAGCGAACTTTTTGTTTTTCTCTACTTTGTTCATAGATGTAGCACGTCTACATATACGATTTCACGGATTTGCCGCCCTCAAAACCCCAATTTCGAAAACTTGCGGCGGTAAGGCCACGTGATTTATGGGAGGGGGGGTCCATTAACAACTACGGCCGACTTTCCTTGAGAGCCCGGAAAGAAATCAAGAAGAAGAAGAAGAAAAAAAAAAAGAGAAAAAAATAATGGCTTAATGAGGTTTTAAGCTTGGAGCTTTGCTGTGATCGGACCTTGACTGCGGTTTGACCCTTACTATTATTGGTGTATTGCTGTGGTTGGAGCTATAATATTCATGGATGTGAAAAGGTTGGACGGTTGGAAAGCGATTTGGCTCCTTTCTTCGAATTTCAGTCACTCCTAACAGTGCAATAAGTGATAGAAAGAAAGAGTGTGGGCTGAATATTCGATTGAGCCCCCAAGAGCACTTCTAGTGGCTCAAAATTTAGAAAATTCGCGCCTTCTTGAGGAAAATTCGCGCCTTCTTGAGGAAAATTCGCGGCCAAAATTGCAAACAAAAATTCGCATGTATCACACAATTCGCATATGAAAAAGAGAATAGGTGCTAATTCAATGCTAAAGTAGCGGAAAACGCTATTTAACAGCTATAATTGAGAAAAATCGCTGCGAATAACCTAAAACCACTAAAATAGGGTACAAATGAAAAAAAAAAACAAATCGCAGTTATTGATGTTTATTGAGAAAGTAAAAATCCGTAGCTTCCAAAAGCTTCAGACTAAAACTGAAAAACAGCAATAATCCATAGCAGAAAGTAAAAAAATAAAATAGTTAATGCGGGCTAAAATATATTTTTTTAAAAAAACTCGGATAAAATTGAAAAAATCACTAATTAGCGCGGCCAAAATTAAGAAAAACTCCAAATTTCAGCTCAAATTGAGAAAATTGCTGATTCGCAATTTCCCCAGATTCGGGGGGGGGGGCTAAAATTGCGAAGAATGCCAATCCGTGGCTAAAATTGAGAAAATACGCGAATTCACGGGCTAGAAGCGCTACTGCGCTGTTAAAACTGAGTAGAAGCGCTAGTTCGCGGTTGAAGTGAAATAATCAATTCGCGGACGAAGTGTGGTAAAATTTCCAACTTAAATACTCGCCTTCTGAAGGCAAATTTGTGGCTAAAATTGAGAAAAAAGGTAAATTCATTATTTATACACAAAATTATCATTCAGAGCTATTAGGTGAAAAAAAATACCTACGCTGTATTTTTCATATGGAGCGACGTTTCGTCGGCCAATTCGCCGACCTCATCAGGTAACGAAAAAGGAAGATAAGACAATAAAATTCAAATGTACACGGTTTTTTTTCTCTCTTCCAACCGCGCAGGTAAAATCTCTTCGATGAACAAAACGTGCCAAAACGGCTAAAAGGTTTTTTATATATATTTTATTAATTAAGCTACGAATAAATTTAACAATTCGCTATGGAAAGAAATAACGTCCTCATTAAATAAATTCATGCCTATGAATTAGAGGGAGTGGGGAGGATGAAAATAAAGAATTAAAGTTAATTGAAGCTAAATACTTATTATTTTTACTTGTTTTGAGTTCCGAGAAAAAATTGCTCCCAAGGTGGGATTCGAACCCACAATCTCCTAGTTTCGCGCTAGGCGCTCTACCGCTGAGCTAGCCTGAGAGGCTCACGCTAAAAGCGAACCCCACCAGAGAGAAACTCCCTCTCGGAACTCAAACGCACCCATCTGGTCAGTGCACGTTTAACGTTATTATTCTTTTCTTTTCATATGTCCAGCAATTAATTAATTGATTGAATTTTAGACGACCCTTGTCTTAGGACTTTTTCCAGGGATTACTCCCCCCTCACCACACCACCCTAGTCACGCCTGTGAATTCGAGGGAGTGGGGAGGCTGAAAATAAAGAATTAAACTTTATTGAAGCTAAATACTTACTATTTTTACATGTTTTGAGTTCCGAGAAAAAATTGCTCCCAAGGTGGGATTCGAACCCACGACCTCCTAGTATATTTATTAATTAAACTAAGAATAAATTTAACAGTTCGCTATGGAAAGAAAGAACGTCCTCATTAAATAAATTCATGGCTATAAGTTGATAATATAATGCGGTGCTAAAATGTAAAAAATTTGCTAAATCAATTTTTAGCTTGGCTAAAATTAAGAGAAAGGCTAATTTGCAGCCTAAATTGAGAAAAAAGCTAATTCGCTGCTAAAAATGGAAAAAATCGCCAATTTGCGGTTAAAATAGCAGAGAAAATTGGAAAAAAGGTGCAGCTAAAATTGCAGAAAACGCCAATTCGTGGCTAAAATTGAGAAAATTTTCTAATTCACGGGTTAAAAACGCCACTACGCAGCCAAAATGAAGAAAAAGAGCTAATTCGCGGGTGAAATTAAGGAAAATCACTAATTTGTGGCCAAAATTGTGAAAAATCTGATTTGCACTAAAAATTGAAAATACATCAATTCGCGGCTTCTGAATTTGCTGCTGAGAAAAAAAGTCGCTAATTCATAGTGCTCGGTGAACAAAAAAATGCGATTTGTGGCAAAAATTGGGGAAAACCCCGCTATTTTGCGGCTAAAATGGAATAAAAACGCTAATTTTCATCTCAAACTTAACACAGTGCTAATTTATTTATTTACATAAACACGGGACAAGCCCAATTAAGTGTACAACGATCGGACAAAACAGAGAAAAAAAAAAGAAAGATGTACTTATGCTCGGTGAAATAAGGCAGGTCATGTATTCGAGTATGAATTTAAATAAAAGTCCTTCAGGATTTTCTTCACAGTTTCAAGAGGTAAAGATAGAAGGTCAAAACCAAGTGAAGTTCCAAGCAGATTGGCACTTCGAGGAAGCCTGGAGAATGGTCGGTGGCGCATGTAGTTCGTGGAAGAGAAGGGAACGGCAAATGGTTCAGACGAGCGGGAAGCGAGGCGAGGTACATTGAGTACAGCAATGAGAACACCACCACCTGAGGCTTTCAGAGAGTTGTTTGAGGGAGAACGATCAGTTCGGAAGACATTGAAGTTAGAGAGCCTGAGTTCAAGTGAGTCGACGGCAGGGTGAAGCCATGTTTCAGTGAGGATGATGATGTCTGAGGAGATGTGAGGAGACTGGTGTTGAATTCTCTGCTAAAATATAGGCAAAATGTCTAATTTGCTGCTAAAGTGGAGAAAACTCAGCTTGGTGGGCCTCTTGGAGATTTCCGCTCCGATAGGTGCAGGTCCGCCAATGTGTGGGCATAAAGTCATGTCTTTGCTTTGACCAAACTAGACAAGATGGCGGCGACGAAAAGTAACCCGTTGTGTGCTCGTTGTTTGTCTCCTTTTTTAAGTACGGACCGAGCGTAATGTGACGGAGGTTGTTAGGGGCTGTTTCACGGTGACTGCGCTGGACTTTCTGTGAAAAACCTCGAAGATATACGCGAAATTCGAGTTAAACTTAAGTGGTTTTGCTCGGCATGTGATAAGGCGTTACAAGATTACGATAACGGTAAGTCTGTGTGTGCCACGAATAATGATGCAACTGTGTCTTCGTCAGTTCTCAGCACACTATACAGACCGAGCAAACCGTTTGAGCGGCCGTGACCGGTTTGAGACCGTGAGCAAAACTTGCCTTGAGTTGTCGAAGAAGTGTGATATCTTATTTGATGACAACCGAGAGTTGAAACAACAAATAATGACTCTGTGCGAATGTATTAGTAAGGAACCTTTAAAGACGAGTAGACGCATACGGCGCCATGTTCGTTCTTATAAGTTTAATGAGAATGGTTGGGGGGGTGGTTTTTTGATATCCACAAAACATCAACAAAAGGTGGATTTTACAAGACTGATAATTGATAAGAGCGAACATGCCGCCTGTGATTTTACCAGTCTGATTATAGGTTCTCTAGTTTTAGTCGTGATAGAGCACTGAACGCTTCGGTTGTCGACTTTGGGGATAAGCATACTGTGCAATCAGCTGCTGACCACATCCTCCTTAAAAGACCGGACTATGCTCGTGGAATTGCTTATGACACTTGAACTCCGACTTCATTGGGTGCGGTGAGCGTGGATCCTCTGCCATCTGGTGACGGTGACGAGCAGCAGGGTTCGGATCTTAGGGTAATGGAGGGCCCTTCCCGAACTATCCGGAAAAGATGGAACGCTGCGGTTGGTGTCCCGGTCAAGGATCCTTCCACTGAATCGGCTGAGGACCTGCCTGTTTCGGCCCCCCCCCTCCTGCCACCCACTGGACGTAAAGAAAAATCACGAAGGCCCGGCCGCGTGGTTCTTGGGACTGGCGAGCGGTACCGCTTGATTTGAACAAGAAATCAGAAAAATTGGAACGAATTTTTGTGTCGCGTCTTGACCCGATTTCCAATTGTGTAGAGCTGGGACGGGCGAAAGATCTGTTGGATATTCTTAGAATGTGCGGGTTTTCATTACAAAATGAGAGTTCTACTCGCGGGTATAACTTGCTTGATGCTGTTTTCGCAAATTTTCCGAACGATAGGTGTCATGTTTTGAACAATTGACCCTGGATTTTCTGACCATAGGCATAGGGCACAAATTATTAATATTGATTGTGAATATATTAGCACAAGTACATCCCTGAAGAAAGAGAGTAAATTAGTTCGCCCTTTAACCTTGGAGAACTTACAGTCACTTTGTTGTTGTTTATCTTTTATTGACTGGGGTTTTTTTTATAACACTGACCTAGATCTGGACTAAAGATGGACTCTATTTGTAAACACGGTATCCTCTTGTTTTGAAGATTGTTTTCCCTTGAAGCAAGTAAAGGTGAGAAAGTCCAACAAGGCTGGCAGCCGATGGTATACGAATGAGTTGCGTGAAATGAGGAAAAAACTCGAAATTGTGTGCAATTTGTCCCATTGTTGTGCCGATAATTCATTAAGAGTCAAAAACGAAATTTAAGGAATGAATATAAAAAGGCTGTTCAAGCGGCTAAAATTGCCTACAATGATAATAAAGTAAACAACGCTTGAAATAGGCAGAAAGCCTCCTGGGATCTCATAAATGATCCAAGGAACAAAGCTAGGAGTCACCCAGAGCCGCCTCTAACTGCCGCAGAATTCAATGTTCACTTTTCTGGGGTTGTCGAGCAGGATATTTTGAATAATATCAAGCCTAGTACTAGTGATTTTACTGACTTTAAGCAAATTAATCAACCTGCTCTTAAAGGCCGATGCACACACATCAGTGCCGTGAACGGGACGTGCCCCGTCCGGCAAATAAAATATTATTCTCAATGGAAATTGAAGGGTCACGTCCCTGACACGTGTCGGATATGTGGGAACGAGCCTCTCGATTCCCATATGAGAATAATATTTTACTTGTCGGGCGTGCCCCGTCCGTGTCCCGGACGGGGCACGTCCCGTTCACGGCACTGATGTGTGTGAATAGACCTCAAGACCTTTGATTTTAAGCATGTGAGTGAGCTGGGGGTGAAGCAATGCGTTTTGTCACTGAATAACAGTAAAGCTCCTGATTGGTTTGGCCTGAGCGTATCCATAGTAATAGGCATTATCGATGAGATTCTTCCCGAACTCACGTACTTGTTAAATTGCTGTCTTTCTACTAGTCTTTTTCCGACATGTCTTAAAACTTCTTTGGTCTCAGTAATATAAAAGAAGGGCGATCGGTTGGACCCGAATAATTTCAGACCGATAAGTATTCTGCCAGTTTTCTCCAAGATCTTAAACAAATTAATGAAAAAAATAGTAACGCAGATTTCTTGGAGGAAATGGGTCTCTTATCCTCTCATTAGTACGGTTTTAGATCTGGTAAAAGCACGACGGCGGCAATTGTTGATCTTGTTGATGGGGTTCTTGCTGGATTTTAACAGAAAGAGCACGGGAAGGGGATTTTCATTGACCTCAAGAAAGCTTTTGAAAGCGTGTCACATACGGTGATTGTAGCTAAATTAAAGTGGTACAACTTTTCACCCGATGCTGTTAACCTCGTTGCATCTTTTCTTTCAAACAGAAAGCAAGCCGTGAAAATTGGTTCTGTTGTGTCTGATTTGTCCCTCGTCCAGCATGGTGTACCCCAAGGGTCTATTCTGGGGCCAGTGCTGTTCCTAATTATCCGTGCAATAATTAGTGATTTTTCTCCATGTTGGCCGCAAATTAGCGAAGTATAAACTATTTTTGCCCTGCATTACCATTTTTTTTTTCACTTCTAGCTATGAATTAGCGTTTTTTCAGTTTTAGGCCCTAAGTTGTCCTCAGGAGCGTCAGATTTTTGGTTTTCTAAATTGTAGGCACGAGTAAGCGTTTTACTAAATGTTAGCCGTGAATTAGACGATTTGTTGTCATTTTTATCGCGAATTAACGTATTTTTTAGACTTTATCTGCCGTTGACGTTTTGTCTAGACTGTATCCACTAATTAGCGTTTTTCCCAATTTTGTCCATGAATTGACGATTTTTCTCCACTTTTTTTTTTTTTTTTTAGTTTTATCCGTGAATTAGGATTGTCCCAATTTTAGCCGCTAATTAGTTCTTTTTGTCGATGATTTCACTAGCGAATTAGTCACTTTTCTCAATTCCAGCAGTTATTTAACTATATAGCGATCTTCTTAAATTTTGCCGTGGATTAGGGTTTTTCGTAAATTTATTTGTGAACTAGCGACTTATCTATTTTGAACCCGCAAATGAGACGTTTTTCCTCATATTTGGTTGCGAATTTGCCATTTTCCTTAATTTTAGCCCAGAATTGCCGTTTTTTGTTCGTTTGTTCATGTTTTTTTCCATCAATTTTATCCTTGAATTAGCAATTTTTCTAGCCTTTTTTTCAAGCTACCAAGAATAAAGTGTAGAAAAAGCGCTAATTAGAGGCTTGAAGTATGAAAACGACAATGTTCGACTTCTGTCGGCTAGTTTGTGGCTCAAACTGAGAAAAAGCGCTAATTCGTAGCAAAAAGCGAGAAAAAAAAATCTCTAACTCGCAGCTAAAAATTAAGAAAAAGTGCTAATTCATGGATGAAATTGGGAAAAATCACTCATTAGCGGTTAGATCAGGAAAAACACGAATTCACTGCCAAAATTTAGAAAAATCGCTTATTCACGGCTGAAAAGGGGGAACATCGCTAATTCGTGGCTAATTCGCCGATAAAATTGAGAAGAAGCGCTGAAGTGAGGGAAAATCGCTAATTCGCGGCAGAAAGTGAGAAAAATCGCTAATTCGCAGCCACATTCAGAAAAAGAGTTACAGGTCAATTCGCGGCAAAAATCGGGAAAACTCTAATTCGTGGTTGAAATGTAGAAAAATCTATAGTTAGCGGCTAAAATGAGGAAAAATGCTAATGAGCGCCCGGAGTCTGCCATCGGCCGTCCGTTGGAAGACCCGAAAATTCCAGTGCTAAGCCCCCCCCCCCCTCAGCTAGACCTTTAGTCTCACAAAGTAGATCTTGTTGAAGGTGGTTAACTTGAAAATATTCTGCGTCACTTGTTATTGTTCTAAAAAATACTTTTTACGTTTTTTTTTTTTTTTTTGTCGTCTAAATATAAAAGACCCTAATTAGTTAAAATAAAACTTCTTAAACGCCAGCGCACCTCCAACAGGTTATGGGCCGTAGTTTGGTTTGAAGGATCGTCGAACCCCGGAAAATTAAAAAAAGGAAGTCGATTAAACAGAAGTATTCAAAACTCGGTCTTGGACATGAACGACACGGATCTCTCGGTCAAAATTAAAAAATTGGAGAATCCGGGAAGCTGGGCGGTATGGAAGTTTCAGGTCTCAGTCACATTGAAAGCTGCCGGCTTGTTCGAAATTGAAAACGGCGAATACCGGAACCTGTTCTCGCCCGTCAAAGAGATGAGTCCGAGGAATCTGCCCAAGCTCGATTTGAGAGTGAAAGAAAGGCTTATATCAAGATGGATTCCAAGGTTCAGCAGCTTTTCGTCGCGACTGTTAGCGAAAATAACTAGCCGCAGCGGAGAAGAAACGTGGAACAAGTTGCTCAGCATTTTCGAGCAGAAGTTGGAGTCGAGCACCCACGTGCTACAACAAAAATTTTTCAAATATGAAATGGATCCGTCCTGATTGCTAAGCATATTTCGAAAATTGAAACCTTGGGTCATCAGTTAGAAAGCCTCGGAGAGCTAATTTCGGAATCGTTCATGATGATGAAGATTCTAAAGACGTTGCCCTTAACTTTCAATCATTTTCAAAGTGCATGGGACTCGATGCCCGTCGAAAAGAAAAATTTGTCTCCCGCCCCAATTAGGACCCCAACAAAAAAAAAACCTTGTCCTTCACTTTTTTCCAGGTACTTTAATATCATTCAATAATAATATAATTGTTTATATGTAAATCAATGTACAATATTAATTATTTATATAATTATTATAATAATTTTTCTCATGACAAAAAGGATTACTGTACAGCTGCCGGTAACCATTTTTAAACTTTTTTTTCTCTTTTTGTTTTTTGTGTTTTTTTTTTCTTGGTACAAAACGATAAAATGCAAAAGAAAAAAAATTGTAGCCCTCGTAGAATACAAAAAGAACACAAAAGCGCTGGAGTACACAAGGAGGAGGATAAACAACAACAAAAAAACAAAAAGTGGAAACAAAAAAAAACAGAATTGTCTTTGCATGAAAAAATTAAATTTCAGGCCGCGCTATAATACACAACAATTTGTTTTTTTTAAAGTTTATTATTAATAATTTTTTTTCAGCAGCCAAATTGCATAAATATCACAGATGCATGTTGTTATTTTTTTCTCTCTCTCTCGCCCTTTTTATCAAAAAATGGAAGTGAACAGGACACAGGGGGGTGGGGTCCCTTTGGAAACCTACAGGAAAAATTCGTTGATTGATGAAGGGGTGGGTGGGTAGTGATTGGAGTGGGGATTGGGGGAGGGGGGATCAGCTTGCTGTTTGGTTCCACACAAAAAGCGTTTTTTTTTTTTTTAATTTTTGTCTTCTACGCTAAACAACGAGATTTTTTTTTAACACTCTTTACACTTGTTTTATTGTAGTAATTTACACAGCGGAAAGACAAAGGCTCTCTATAAGTGCCACAATGTTTTTTTTTTATTAATTATTTCGCGTTGTAAAATCTTTTTCCCCACTACTCAAAAAGCGATACAAGATTGAAAGAGACATCAAATCCTTAATTATTTTTTTCTCAATATAATTAGAATTCGCTAATTTTTTTTAATGATTTTTTCGTGCAAAGGAACGGCCTAGGCAGTATTAAAAGGAAATTTAAATTCAGACACAACTAAAATAATTTAAAACAAAATTTGAAAGGAAGGAAAAGAAGTTTTATAGTATTCGCAGTCTTATTTAATTTTCCCTCCGCTGTTTAATTTTTTTTTAAGCATAATATCACAAAACTAAAATGAACGTAATAGTGAATTTTAGGCCTTTCCTTTACACTATGGACACCTTTTTGCCGCGTAAAAACCTTTTTTATTAGCAATAAATAAATTTTTATGTCATTAAAAATTTAGTTCAGGAAGAAAGTGTCCTTGATATACAAAATATATTACGATTTTTGTTTATTTTATTAAAATAATACTCAATTGTACACCTATAGCAATGTAAAACTCTCTCCCATGAATTATGAAAGTTCTAATGATCCTCAAATTTGAACATTCTTGAGATTTGTTGTCTTATGGGAGATTTTTACGAGGAATTTGTCACTTGGTCTCTAAAAAAATTATGTACAAAATTCTAATAAAAATACGCACCCCCCCCCCTAAAAGGGGCCGACGCCCCTTCTTAATCAGATAGAGAGGAGTTTTGACTATGTACACAACTAATGCAAAAGAATTTAAATTATTAAGTTTAAAACATTGAAAATAAAACAAATAACTTGGCCACTGACCTCTGTTTTAAGTACAACTTTCAGTGGTCCCGCGGGTTTCTCTTCCTCTCTCACTCTCTCTCGTCTTTCAATCAAAATTTGTGCATGTTGGAACGTTGAGGGGACCACACGGAGACTACGTTTCAAGCGACGCGATTAGACTATGGTAGACGACAGACTGTAGCTCGTTGAACATGGACGAGTGACCGCATGAGAACGGTGACTCTGATGGAGCAGTGGCTGCCGTGGTAGCGGTGTTGGTGGTCGGCCTGAGTCGAAAAGTTGGATCGTCGCGACACGTGTCTTTCAGTCGATCTATGGGCGATGTTGACGACGAGGTGAAAGACGTCGGTTCTAATAAAAGTGACGTCATCGTTGTTGTTGTCGTCGTCATCATGGCAGTCGTTGTCGTCGAGACGGTGGTGGAAGAAGAAGAAGAGGAGGTGGCTGTTGTTGTCGTCGTTGTCGATGAGTTGGGCAGTAACGACGGCGGCGGTGGTACCGGTGGCGAACAGTCGAGTCGCGGCCTCTTTAAAGGCTCGACGGCCACTGGTGGGGCGGTGGGGCAACAGTCCAAATCGACGACGTTGATTTCATCGTCGTCCTCGTCGATTGACGTGAGCATTCGAGGTGTGAGCGGCATGTAAAACTGAGAGAGAACGGCGTGAACGTCACTCTCGTCCACCTCTTCGATGGAGCGTTTTCGCGAGTCACGTCTAGCGGCCGCGAGGCCTCCTCCAACGACGTCAACGTCCATGCCCAGCATGTCCTTCTTTGACGGAAGATTGGTGATGTCGGCCAGTTGGTCCGAACTGGACCTTACAGTGTCTACGACGTCGTCTTTAAGGAAATCAGACGCAAAACACCTAAAAACAAACAAACAATTTAATTTTTACACACACACAAAAAAAAGTTAAAAACAGTATTCTTACCTGAACCCAACAGATTGCTGCTTCTGCATTTTTTCCTCTCTAGCCTCCCTCTGCAGCCTCTTCATCGTGTTATTAATAAGAACCGATCGCCTTAATGAACTTTCCGGATCTTCTATCTTTTTCAACTTATTAATCGAAATCTTAAGAACTTTCCGTCTCTCCTCCTTCTGTCGATATTTAGCTGAGATCATCGTCGGTCGATTCGGCCGACAGAAACTCGTTCCATAGCTACGTCCAAACATGACGTCATCGTCTTCGTCACCGATGCCGACGCTCTTATTCTCCGACAGATGATTGTTGTTCGTCAACAGACTGTTGTTATTGTGGTGGTGGTGCCCGAAGCTTCCGCCGTGGTGATTCTGACTGATGGTAGTGGTGGTGATGGTTTTCATGGCCGGCGGAATTGTACCAGCGCTTTGTCACCTGTTCCTCCTATAACACACCAAGAAAAAACAAAAACCGTCAATTTTCGAGTAATTCACTCATGGTGAGGCGAGGGACCAGCCCCCTTGCACCTCTTCCACTTTAATGCAACAAACTAACAAGAGAAACACAAGTTTGATGAAGACATATCTAAACAAGACGCTTTTAAACGACGCGCCGCCGCCATTGTGGTTAGTGGAATGCAACAAGTGTGTTTCAAGTTAATATCTTTCGACGGCCTCAAAGCTTACATTAGCCCCCGCCCCCTCACCCAATGCCATCTCTGGACCCGTTAATCTTGGGTCTGAGGTTGATGTGAGTCTGAATATCGGTGGAGTAAAAAAGGAGAGGGCGTATCTTGGAAAAATTACCATTTTATCCATGAAATAAGAGATGGATTATGGTGGTTGTGGTGGGGGGTGATGCATCGAAAATAATGAATTTTGATAGATTAAGATCCTCAGTCGTACTGCAAGGGATGGGGAGAGGGGAAATTCGGGAGGAAAGTAGCCACTTAAGTGAGAGCGATTCATAGGGGGACAGAAGAGAGCAGTATAAGAGTGTACGAGGGCGTTCAAATCGCCCCCCTCCCCGTTTAACGTCCATGAGGCGCCAGAAGAAGCAGCGTTGGTGTGCACAAGTGCCAGTATTGCCCCCCCCCCGCGCCAGAAGAAGCAGCGTTGGTGTGCACAAGTGCCAGTACTTGCCCCCCCCCCTCGCTGCTCACAGAGAGAGAGAGAGAGTGAGGAAGCGGTCCACCAAGCAACAGTCGAGTCATACTCGACTTCGATTGCCAGGCTGATGAGTGACAGGGCCATTGAGTACTGCTGAGACGCCCCCCCCCCCCCCAATGAACTCTGAAGGGTCCATAAAGATTGGACAGTTTACTTAGAGGCAACCCCCCTCCCACGTCAGTGAATATTTTTTTTTCAGTGAAATAGCCGTTTTCGACGCTGTAGCGGAAGTTTGTTGTCCCAACTACAACCATTTCCGCCTACTAGAACTAAAAAGCCAGAGCTCACGTCCAAAATGGTGCTCTCATAATTCTTGCCATTTAAGCCGTTGTGCCTAAGATGTCTCAAAAAGTGCAAAACTTGGAGCTCCAAGTCACTCCCCCAAAACGTGAGGGGGGGGGGGCCTCGTCTGATATTAATACAAAAGGAGAAGGGTCGCCGGACCACTCAACAATCAAGCTCATTACCCTTAAACTCTGTTTTGGTTAACTTGGTGGTTTAATTGGACAGTTTTTCACTAAATTTGCCAAAATTGAAAGTTGGATGAAAATTGGGCCACCCTTCACCCTTCTTATAAGCCTCAACGTTACCCCTCTACACCTCACCACGTCAAAACGACAGTTTTCATCTCACAATCAGAAAGGCAGCCGCCTCGGGCCCCCTTCTGTTTAAACAAACGAGGACAGGATGGACTGGCCAAGTAAAAATTGGGACGCGCAAGCCAAAGTGTAGCCGCACTGACCGATCCACCACCCCACTGCTGGAATCGCAGTCTTTCCAGAACAAGAGTACCCCTTGGCAGGCCATATAAGACGGACGATTATTCCATCTTATAGATGTTGAGGTTAATGTGAGGAAACTGTAAATCTGAACATTTACTGGTTAATTTCCAGGTAAATGTGCACATTTACCGTTTACTCACATTTACCTTAACGTAGAGACTTCAAAACAAAACGATCGACCGTGGAAAATCATAATCTCGTTTTGTAACGCGCGCTCTTTTAAAATCTGACGTTCGTTACCCCCCCCCCATCCTCTTACCGTTTAATTTGACGCAAAATTCGATAAACCTTCTCCCTACTGATACCTACAGGGTCTGACATTGTGACAGCCCGATCTTTCTCTCAGGATCACTCTCTCCGCAGGAGAGGGCTACTGCCGACTCCTGTCCTCCTGGTCTTTTTTCTCCTCCGTGAATGAAATTTAAACGCCCCTAATAAGGCGCACTATAGGAACCCCTCCCTCGACCAACCAACACCGATCCATTATGTTGCAGGTATAAACTCTAGACTACCTCTTAGGATCTAAGGAAAATTACAGTTTTTCGCAGGATCTGCTGTACTGCACGCCCCCTCTGCGCCATCCCTCTTTTTAAGACCCGTCTGTACCTGAACTGTACTTTATTTTTTTTTTTTAAAGTGGAAGTATCATGAAGTGGGTATATATTGGGAGGGGGGCGATTGCCCCTTACACAACACTTCACCGTATCACTCGCACTACCAAAAGACGGAAGAAAGTTACGCTTCGCGGGGAAGCAAATCTTGTGACTAAAAAAAAAAAATGTCAGTGGGAAAGGCGTGGGTGGAGGGACCAAACTTTCTTTAAAGTGTTCCCTAAAAAAAAAAATGGGACAATTCAAAGCCTACGAGGATGAGCGGGTGATTGTATAGAAGGGGGAGGGGAGTCGTGCAATTGATGTGAAAATTCGAAAAAGCGGGTCACTCTCTCCCACTTCAGCGGGAAACTAATCGACTGCGCTCTCTCTACGACCATATCGTTTTCACTTTGTCCCTACGCTGTATCGAGATTACCTTCAAATGCTTCATAATTGATCATAACTCCCCCCTCCCCGCCTTCCCCAAACCGTCGGGTACACTCATCGTACGCTCGTATAGATGCGATGAGAGTAAAAGGGGAGAGGCTCAGCTCACGTCATTATAATGGGGGGAGGAGGGCGAGACCATTTATCGTGATTTCGTTGTGACGTCATACACTAAACTTATTCGAATAAAATTGTGTATCATGTTTTATGTAGCGTGCGGGAATTCTATTTTCATCCCTTCCACCCATGTCCACCGTACCACTCTAGCATCAACATAATACAATTCTACGTGATCGTTTTAAATACATTGTTTTTAAAATGCCATAACCTTTTGACTAATTCATGAAAAAAAAGATTAAATTTCATTCAATCAGTCTTTCAAAAAGATTAAGAGTGAAGAGAGCATGAAAAGATAAATCAACTCTCCCCCCCCTCCCTCACCACCACCTTTACAAAACCCAATCCCGAACGAATCCAACCATCCTTTTGACACATTACGCTGTCAGTCGCTGTGTCGATTTACACCCCCCCCCCATCATCCACTCCTAGCCTCGTCCAGCCCTTACCCAACCACAACACCTCGTCACCTGTAACGGGGCGTAGAAATCCCCCGCAACCCCCCCCCCCATCAGAATCCGCATTGTACACCGTGTACAGTAGTAAACCTCGAGAAAATTCGTTAGATAGCATCAGGGGGAAGTATTTTTTTTGTTTTTTGTCTTCTCTTTCCGTATACAGTCACTAGATACCATTACAATCCTCTTATTACACTTGTTATGGGCAATGATGGGTTGGATCAGTGCGGGGGCGGTTTTAAAGGAGCACCACCACCCCCCTCATTCATAGAATAAGAGGATCCCTGAAGTTGTTTAGTGGTGGAGTGTGTTTAATAGGTGACGGTGAAGGGGTAAAACCATAAACACCTTTGACATGAGCTTAAACATCTTTCTCTCTCGCTTCCCTCCCCCCACACACACAGCACTTATCGAAGAAGACACACTCTCTCATACTCCGTCCTTTTTCCGCTACTTTCTCAATTACCCTAATTGGAGTATTTCCCCACCCCACGCTACAAACCCAATAAGCAATGCATTTCATTATGTTTCACTACGAGTAAGTTACTTCTAATAAAATTCGAGGCAATCATTACGTGATGGTGATTTTTTTTAAATCCGTACAAAGGGGTCACCTGGCCAGGGGTGGGGGGAAGTAGTTAAGAAAGAGGGAAGGATAAGAGCATACAGAAGAGAAAATGGGGGCGCGTTCTAAATCTATGTCCTTGACTTATTAGTCCATTTTTCTCCCCTTTAAAAAAAAATGACACTATTCACTAAAAAAAACGAACGTAATTTCGTTAATAAGTCACGTAACCCGGAAAATCAGGTGAGGGATGCGCGTCATTTCCACGAAATTTCTGTAATCACGTCTCTGAGGGGGTTAAGGGTAGAGGCTCGGGGGGGGGGGGGCAATCAATGACACTTTTAACATGATGAAAGAATCAAAACAAAAAAAAATTAAATAAAAACGTTGCGGACAAACAAGATTATTCCTCTCGAAAACTCGTTGACGTCGTTATTGATGGGGAGCGGGTCGAAGGGGAGAGTTCTAGAAAGTTTCGCGGGATTTCCTGCCACATAAATTCGGCAACGGGAAAATTAAAATTAAAATAATAAAAGCTCACGTGGGGTGTTTTCAGCTTGTTTTAAATGGGACTCATAAAAACGCGAGAAAAATCAAGTTTTATTTCCACTGAACTACATTAAAAAAAAAAGTTGATTTTTCCTCGTTTTAATGACAAATCGCGTACATTAAAACATCGCAAAAAAAAAAAAAAAAATGTAATCGACGTTTTAGTCATCCACGCGAATATTTTGTCGAGGACCTCAAAACATAATTTTTAAAAGTGAAATAAATAATTGAGTGACGCGGAATTCCAACCATCAATTAAGTCAAAGTGGACGAAGTAAAGGGAGGACCGCCAAGACCTCACGAATTGTTAATTAAAAAAAGCTTTAAAAGATAATTACCGGGACATGTGGTGACTAGAAAGTAATCCAGGCCCTTTCTAGCCAGTCAATTATTGTTCTCGGTCTACGAAATTACGAATAATCCAGTCAAACGTAAATTTCGGGTAATCTCCCAAAAAAAAAAAAACTGTTCACTACTTTTTTTTTGCGGAGGAGAAAATCCGTCAAAATGGGCACAGCACTTTTTTATTTATTTAAAGGGACAAAGAGCGATCACTTAGGGAAGATACACTCACGGACACACTAAAAAAAAAAAATAATAATAATAAAAATCCAACACTCCGGGAATCTCAACCGAGACGTCTAACCAACAGGAGATCTGGAGAGGAACTGACTTTAATGGGGTATGAGTGTCTGTGAGTGAGAGGCGTTGTTGTTTAGAGGGGAGGGGGGTTGAATGGGTCGGATGGACGAAGGGGTTGGGGCGGTGGTGGGAGGGTGGGTTATGAGCTCGTACGGGTGAGGGGCCTGGGGGCGGGGTTGAAATGTTGGAACAGGGGTCGCGGGTTTGGGTCGAGAGTTGTGGAGAGAAAAAAAAAATAAAAAATAAAAAAAGGGAAAAAAGAGTGTGGCACGATCGGGGTATAGTTGAGTCTCTTCTTGGGTTGTGGTAGTAGTTGTGAAGATGTTAGTGATGGGGTCGTGGTAGTGGAGGGGGTCTCTCACTAATACTGTCTCACACAATCTCACTCTTTTAAAAACTTTGAACTGTGAATACCAAGTTGACGGGGGGAGGGGAAAGGCAATGTAAATGAGGGGTATGGAAGGGTCGATTAGGTTGCCCTTCTTGCTGTGCGGCATGTCATCCCATAAACGGTGCCTACTTGCCTAGGTGGTCACGTGACAGTTTTTTGCAAGGGGGGGGGGAGGTCATCAGCGCCTCAGCGAACTTCAATTCAAGAACTAGCAGGAAGAGACATTTCCCTTCAGGAGGCAACAATAAGGGTAAGAAAGGGTTAAAAAACAAGAATTGACGAAAAGACGAGTGCATGAGTAGCTCAAGTGGATGGTGAAGTGGGGGGGGGGGGCAAACGCGTGGCGTAACGGATTCCACCGCCACACATCTCCTCTCCTTCTATAATCCCACCTATTCCATAATCACGAGCGTTTTAAAAAGAGGCAACCTCGTTATTATTAGAATCTGAACGTTGCAAAAAAAAAACTATCTAAAGAAACACCAGATTTCAACGATGTCAAGCAGTCAAGATCAATAAAAGTTATCTGATTAGCGATTACCAACCGACAGAAGAGAGAGTGAGAGAGAAAACGGATAAGTGACTTTCCATTAAGTATAAAAACAGTTAAGTTCACCCCGATCATTCAGTTGGAAGAAGATTAATTGCTTTCCGTGACTCGAGTCAGATGAAGAAAAAAAAAGACGAAAAGGGAAGAATAATAATAACTTTAAAAAAAAACAAAACAGAAAAAAGGTAACTTATGGCGAGAAATTTAATTAAATTAAGAAAAACGAAGGCTGCACTGTGCAAACTTGAAGGCGATTTAAAGGCAAAGCATACGGGATGGGCGGCGAGGTAGGAAGGGTCCAGGCCTACGTGATTGCAAGCACGCGGAGAAGCAGGAGGCTCGTCTGTTGTCTCAATACATTCTCCACACTCAAGCAGACACAAACGCGCGCTTTATTATTTCTGGGAGAAAACTTTTTTAACTTACTTTTGCCACACTTGTCGTCGAAAAGGGAAGCGAATTGGGCGTGAAGGAAGCAGTGTGTCTCAACGGCGCAGCGTCCGTATAATAATGTGCGGGAGAACATTCCAGCCCAGAGGATGGAATGGAGCTTTAGAAAAATGTATTAATACCTCGCTACGGTGGCAAATATTTTCATGAACGATAAAGAAAGTTTATTTTTCTATTTTCTTCGAATTTTTTTGATTTGTGAAATCTGGCCCTCATGCGTTTTCTCGACACGCAAAGCTCCAAACCACAGTAAATCTCCAACCACGAATACATATAGCCCAATTACGCCCAACAACAGCAAAGGTCCGCCACAGCAAAGGCCCAACCAAAGCACAGGTCCGACCATAGCGCAGGTCGAACCACAGCGCAAGTTGAACCGCAGCAAACGTTCAACCGCAGCAAAGACCCAACCACAGCAACGGTCAAACCACGTACAGCGAAGGTCTGAAGACAGTCAAGACCCAACCACAGCAAAGGCCAAACCATAGCAAGGTCCAACCAGAACACATCAGATCCGACCACAGAAAACATCCAACCTCAGCAAAGGCCCAAGCGAAGGTGAAATCACAGCAAAAGACCGACCACGGTGAAGGTCCGACCACAGTGAAGGCCCAAGGTCCAACTACAGCACAGGTCCGACTACAGCCCAGATCGAACCCCAGCAAAATTCCAACGGTAACGGTAAACCCACAGGCAGCGAAGGCCCAACCACAGCAAAAGCCATGCCATATCAAAGTTCAAACCAGAGCAAAGGCCAAACCATAGCAAGGCTTAACCACAAAACACGTCCGACGTCACCAAAGTTCCACCACAGCAAAGACCCAAGCGAAGTCCAATCACAGCAAAAGTCCTACTACAGCGAAGGTCCAACCATAGCGCAGGTCCGACCACAGCAAAGCTCGAGCCACAACAAAAGTCCAACGACAGCAAAGACGCAACCACAACAAAGGCCCAAACACAACAAAGACCGAACCACAGTAAACGTCAGACAACATTAAAGGCCCAACCACAGCAAAGATCAAACCACAGCAAAGGCCCAATCACAGCCCGGATCGAACCACAGCAAAAGTCCAACCACGCAGCAAAGGTCAAACACATCAATGTCCAACTAAGAGAAAATTAAAGTTAGGAAGCACCAAAAACCCACAAAAATTAGTTCTTTGGAACGGCCAAATCTGGATCAGTTTTGTATACATATAAAAGGAGCCAGACCCGAGGCCATTGCTCTGACAAAAATGAGCAAAACCCTGGAAGTTTTATTTTTGTAAATGTGAATTCCGTGAAGTTGGCCTCTTTTTTTTAGCCAATCCCACGAAATTGGTTACTAACGTGCTAGATCCGTAAAATTTGATTTTTGAACGAGCCAAGGAATTATCAAGACTTGGTTCTCGAATTAATCAAAACAAACCCCCAAAAAAAATTTGTTTCAAGTGCCAAATCCGTGAAATTGGTGTTTAAAGTGTGGTGGGTGGGGGGTGAAATCCATAGATTCTAGCCTTCGCAGAGCCATGGGGGACGCTTTTGGGACCCCCGTCCCTGTGGAATAGCGCCCGAACCTCAAGCCACGCGCTCTAAATTCACCACGCATCCCTCACCATCCTCAACATCAAGGCGTGTGCGCGCGTTTCCCACAAAAATAAAAAATAAAAACATTCAACTTTAAAATAAAGTCTGTTAGAACTGATTATTAACTTCTCGTTTTTGAAGAAAAAAACCTTGTCCCACGAGCAAGATGTTAATAACAGGATTTGACACCTGCCTATTAGGGAGAATGTAAACTCGGATTAAAACCCTCACCTCCCTCTACACTCTACAAGGCAACAGTTCGTCACAATTCCCACAACTTTGTGACCAATATTTAGGGCGATAAATATAGATTTAACGCGGAATTGTGAGAGCTGTTATGTGGGGAGGGGGTGAAACGGAAGAAAGCCAGCGAGAGAGCGAGAGAGAGAGAGAGAATGTTTAAAGATTAAAATCGAAAGACCACGCAACTATAGGAATACACACTCCTTTAAGAGTCACGTAGCTTTGTATAAATTACACACTGGACTCTGTAGCGTTGGGGTGGGTGGGGGAGCATAGAGGAAAGGAAAATGATCGGACTTATCCTGTGCTCTAGGGTGTTGTGGTGAGAGGGGTGCGACTCTCGTGTATACCGACGCGATTATAAAGGGGGTGAGAACCGGACCACACGCATTTCAACCCCCCCCCCACCCCACCCCCTCGTTATTCCACACACGGCACAGTGTGTTACCGGACGTTCTTCTTCGTTGTTGACCCTCCCACGGAACATTTTTTGTGTGTGTGTGTGTGTGGTCAATTTGGTCGAAATGTCGAAGACCAGAGAGGGTTGGAGTGAGTGAGGGATGTGCGCTGGCTTCGCGCTATAAAATCTTCATGGAAAATCAAAGTCCTTTGAGTGAAATGCCGCAACCATAAATCAGCGTTACACAAATCTCAAATAACATACGCCACATTATATAAATATTGGCAAGAAAATAAAACGCTTAATTAATAAAATTATGAAATTTCCCTCAAAACGTTAATTAAAATGCTTAAAAGCCTTAAGGGAGAGCGGGATGTATTATTGGAATTTTATAGCTTTTTAAGAGGCGTGTTTCGCCTCGAACCTTTTATACAAAAGCTTGGGCTTCAGTTAGAAAACAAAGAGGGAGAGAATTGTGCGAGTGAGACAGAAAGAAAAAGGAAAAAGGCGTGAGAGGGTTGTGAAAAGCAAGAAAAGCTCCTAACCTTTCCTGATCTCCTGATCCTCGGCTTGATCAGCCCTAATTTTCACCTTCACCTGAGAGGTTTTTAAGAGAAGAAAACTTCTCCTTCTTCTTTCCCCACACTTCAATCCAGTTCTTTTCACGCCTTAATGCCCTTTCAATTAATTACCGTGAGCTCCCACCTCCTCTACACTCTTTCCCTTTCAGCGAGTTTCTGGAAACGGTGGGGAGGGGATCTTTTAACCCTGTTTCTTCGAACACCCCCCCCTCCTCCTCACAACTAGGTGGTTGGCCTAGTACGGCCCTCGTTTGACCCTTTCCAAGAGAGGATTATACAGTAGGGAGTTAGAGAGAGCGAGGAGTGGTCACTAGGGCGACGCTAAAACTGGGGAAAAATCCCCCCCCCCCCCACCACCAAGCAAACCCAAACACTTCATGAAGGAGAAAAGTAAATCTTTTTTAGCCCTGAGGTTTTGTCGACGTCCTGCCAACACCTTTTTTTTCCCCTCATAATCTTTCACTTTTTCCTCTTCCTTGATTTTCATCTCTCATTTATAAAAACGAAGGAAATAACTCCCTTAAACTCTTTATTTCTTTTTGTTTCTTGTTCCTCCTAAAACGACAAGTTGAATCCAAGTCGACGAAAACGCGTATTTTTTCGAATTAGCACCCCCCCCTCCCACTACAACTGTCCTTGTTCATCATCCAGCGAAACAGTACCTAAATACCTTGAAACAACGCGATTTTTAAAGACCTGCAGAAATCACAGCGACCTCGAAAAAACTGCGAGTTTTCCTGGTCCCTGTCTACCGAAGAGAAGCTAAGAATCCAGACTGTAACGACTATGCCATCATTATTGCCCTGGAGAAAAATAACGAAACAGGGTGCTGTGAATGGGGGGGGGAGTGAAGGGGAATCCTTCTGGTGTGAAGGGTCCTAACCCAGTGGGAAAGTAGAAGAAGAAAAAAAAGGGGGACAAAAGAGGGCAGAATGGAGATGAGCATTGAGGAGGTCTTGTTCCAACTACCTTTTTTTCTTCTTTTTTTTTTAATTCGTTTTTTTTTAGTCAAGCAAAAGAATAGTGCCCGTTACCCCCTTCTCGACTACTAAAGGTACATTGTTGAGAGTGAATGTGACCCCGTCGGTGAATAAGGGCGAGCAGGTGTGGGGGAGGGGAGGGGAGACTGCTTTTAATCAAAAGAGACCCCAAGCTACGTGCGGACGCAAATATTTTTCTTTGTGAATAGAAAAAGGGAATGAGAAATGAGTTTTGGGAAGTATATTACGTACGGAGAAAATAATCGAATTCACTTTGTATCTAATGACGTCACTAACAACTACAAACATGTATAGCTGACGAGGTTTTGACTTTTAAATTGTTGTCAACAAGCGAGCAGTGGCGCTTCCATAGGAAAAAACGGAACTGAAACAACATGTAATTTTGGCCCACCAACACATGTATGCAGGGGCGGATACAGGGGGTGGGCGATCGGGCTGAGCCCGAAGGGCCCGTGCGGCCGGAGGGCCGATGCCTGCTCCCCCCCCCCCAACTATTTGACGGATCCCAGCCCTCCTGAGAAAACTGGTAACTACAGATTAATTTTTCTCGGTAATGGTCCCTAAGGTAAGCCTACAGAATCCCGGAACTGGCCTATTATAGCATAGGTACAATGAGACAAATGAGAACACCTATCACGAAGGGTTTTCTTAAAACCGGGACAAGGCTGTTTTATAGCGTATAGCTTAGCAGTTGCGGTTCAAAATTCACTCATTGAGAACACCTAGAATACACGTACTCTATAAAAGCCTGCCGCAGCATTTTGTGCCTCAGCCCTCAAGCTACATACATTTATTCCCTACTTTGCTGTCTTATATCTGATGCACCGATACCGATTTTATGGCCTCGTTGCAATCTTCAGGGCACTGGGCGTTAGGACTTGATCGGGGACTTAGGCATTCCACCTCGTTAGATTCAACCCAGCAAAGCAGATTGTGATCTTTGTATGCAGTTTTTCTCTCCGACTTGGTTGAGATCAACGAGTGCCGGCTTTAAGGAGGGGCGAGTCGGGCAACCGCCCGGCGGGCGCCATGTCCTTAGAGGCGCGTCTAGCAAAATGAAGGGGGGGGGAGGTAATATGGACGAAAAAAAAATGACCTAAGAAGCGCACTTGATGTATGAATACATCAAAACTATAAAATAGCCGAAGATTGAAGTTTTTTCAGAGGGCCGATGCCTGCTCCCCCCCCCCCCAACTATTTGACGGATCCCAGCCGTCCACGAATCCCCCCCTTGTCCGCGAATAAGTGATTTTCCTCAATTTTAGGCGTGAAGTAGCATTTTTATTCTTAGTAGCATTATTTTTCTCAATTTTTGCCATGAATGAGGAAGTTTCATGGGTCAGAACTTATTCATAAATTTATTTTTCAAGGTTTATTTATGCTAAAATAGAGCATAAATCGTGATCCGTTCGTAAAATAATCCAACAGTTAATAAATACGCGATTTTTGAAGTTTTAGGTCATTTCAAACACGCCAGCTAGCATGTTTGCGTCGTAGGCGCTTTCCGAAAAAAAGTCACCTGTAATGTAGCTGTCGAAGAGCGGTTTGTTGTGTTTCTTTGCCTTATATTTTCTACTAGAGCTCTCCAATAATAAAATAGTGAAGGATAAACGGATGAGCTATTTAGAGGCATGAAAAGGACAGAGAATACAACGACGATTACGTTGCGGAAAATGTTCGTTTTGGCGGGATTTCAAATATGCCAACTTTTGTTGAGAAATAAAAAATATTTCTGAAGGGTTTAAAATTTTTATTTATTTATTTACGTGGAAGGATTGATGTGCCTAATTGAAAACAAATATTTTTGGAAAATTTGAAACTTCCTCATTGAATTTTTCCTCGATTTTTGCAGCAAATTAGCGTTTTTTTTTCCTTTTCAGCAGTGAATTAGCACTTTGGGCTGCAAGCATAGCCTTTTTCGTTAATTTCAGCCGCGCTAATTAATTTGCGATTTTTCTCAATATTGGCCGCAAATTAGCGGTGTACAAACTATTTTTGTCCCGCATATACAATTTTGTTTTCAACTTTTAGCTATGGACTAGTGCGTTTTTTCAGGTTTAGGCACCAAGTTGCCTTTAGAAGCAACAGATTCTTGTCTTTTGCTGAATTTTAGCCTCGAGTCAGCGTTTTTACTAAATTTTAGTCGTGAATTGGTGTTTTCTCTAATATAGCCGTGAATTAGCAAATTATCGGATTTTTTACAATTTTAGCTGGGAATTAATTATCTATTCTTTTCAATTACGTCCGCGCATTGTTCCAAGTTTAGCCGCTAATAAATAGCGATTTTTGTCAATTTTATTAGTGAATTAGCTATTTTTCTCAATTGTTGCCTTGGATTAGTGGATGTCCAAATTTTAGCAGCTAATTAGCCATTCTTCTCAATTTCAGTCGTGAATGAGCATTTTTCGAAAATTAGCTGTGAATTAGTCGCTTTTCACTTTTTATCCGCGAATGGGCGATTTTTTGCAATTTCAGTTGGGAATTTGTCATTTTTCTCAATTTTAGCCCCGAATTAGCGTGTTTTTTTCTATTGTATAGCCTTAGCGGTTCTCTTGCCTTTTAGCGCTTGCAGAAAAGCAAAAACTGGGCCACGTCTCAATTTTATCAACAGCAAATTAGCGTTTTTTCTTCATTTTAGGCATAAGGTGGCATCTATACACCGCGAATCAGCGATTTTTTCTCAATTTCGGTCTGGATGTTTCATCGAGATACCGTGAATGAAGGCTTTTGAACAGTTTTGGCCACGAATACTATCGATTTTTCCCAACTTTTTGCTGCAAGAATAGCATATTAGTACGCCATCTCATCTTTATCCGCTTACGGACCTAAAAAAAACTGGGGAACAGCGTATTCTCTCTATTTTAGCCGCGAAGTTACTCGTAGATGGCTGCGTTTTCTCTCAATTTGAGCCTTCAGAATAGCGCTTTTGTGGGCTAAATCGATTACTCAGTTATACTCTTTGCTGATCACCTGCAAGCAATTCATCCTGTGTTGGATGGATTGAAAATCGTCGAAAGGAGCAAATATCGCTGTCCAACTACATGCCAAAAACTCGTTTTCACGTACCTACAAACATGAACATAGATCCTTAATATCCACATTTTTAGGCCCACATATTGCCTATTATTTATTTTTAGGGCCCCATCAGCCCGGCGGGGGCGGGTATATCAGCCCCTGGCGACGCAACTAATTCACCTACAGAAGTGAGAAAAAGCGCTACTTCTTGGCTCAAGTTTCCTTAAAGCTTCCGCGGATAAAGTACAGAAAAAGCGCTAATTCATGAATGAAATTAATAAAAATGGCTCATTCGCGGTTAAAAACAAGAAAAATAGGAATCACCGCAAAAACGCTAATTCACCGCTATAATGGGGAAAAATTGTTAATCCGTGGCTAATTCACCGATAAAATTAAGAAGCGCTGATCAGCTAAAAACGCTAATTTGCGATTTGAATGGACAAAACGTCAAATTCGCGGCTTCTAAAGGTAGCTTTGTGCCAGAATATGAAAAATTCGCTTAATCCACAGCCGAAAGCCAAAAGCTTTACGTAATTCGCGACGAAAATTGGGGAAAAACTCTAATTCGTGGCTGAAATGTACAAAAAATCTATAATTTTAGCGGCTAAAATGAGGAAAAACGCTAATGAGTGGTTATAATCATGATAAATTGCTAATTGGGGGTTAAATTGAGAAAATTTACTAATTCGCAAAAAATTGAGAAAATGGCAAGCCTAGGCTTCCGGAGGCAACTTTGCAGCCAATTAGCAAAAAGCGCTAATTCATGGTAAAAATTGAGAAAAATCGCTAACTCCCGGCAAAAATGGAGGAAAATCGCAAATTTGCGGCTAAAATGGAGACGTATCGCTTATTCGCCTATCACCAGTGCAAGTTTGTCACATTCCTCCTGAATCACTCTGTATTCATGGTGTACAAAAAGCGACTGGATAGAGAAAAACCAAAGAAGGGGTAACTCATTTCTGATCGAAATGACCATTTGCACTTTTCCGAAATTCCGCTTCGTTTCCGAGACATCCACCGTTTTCTGTTGTTCTTTTCAGAAACAGCTTGTTGCACACGCAATAATTGTTGCAATAGTAAAAATGATGAGCCCATTGGAAAGAGCACAAAATTTTCTATTTAAAGAGCCTATTTTTATAAAGATCAGACGACATCTACTACGTTTTTGAATCAGTTTATTAGCAAGGAAACTTAATTCTGGAAGTATTGGTGATATAGTCAGAAAATCAAATTTCCACGGTCCTGCGCAAGAGTCTCGCAAGACTGAAGGCGGCTTAAGAATATGTCAGCCCCTTCTTTTCACATTATTTCATGGCAATACATAACCTACATATCATAACTATCATAAGAGATGTAGCCATAGTTGCCAACACCTTCAATTTCATCCGTAGAAGACCATCCTTGACCAACCGGTTCAGTCAAGGAAATTGATGTGTGCTAAAAAATGACCAATACTTACTAAAAATAGCTATTCCAAACGTAAAGATGAATTAACAGACTACATAATACGCGCCAAAAAAATGCTAAACCTGACGATTCGCGATGTGAAAATGGCTAAACTGACAATTTTCTGGCGATTTTGACTGTATAAAAATGCGGGCGGTCTGACTCGCGTCAGGAAGTGGCTAAACTGACACTATACGCGCCCTGAACATGGCCAAACTAACTGCGCGCCTTTAAAAAAAGGCAAAAATGACGATTCGCGCATTGAAAATTTTGAAGCGTATAATGATTCCTGACCTGATAATGGTAAAATTGACCACTCTTGCGCCGAAAATGGCCAACCTGAACATTCGTTCAACATGGTTCAATACTGCCTATTTGCGCTTTATCTCAATGGACTATTGTTGCCCAAAAACTGGCTAAAATGACCATTCGCAGCCCAAAAATAGCAAAATTGATGATTTGCGGCTTTGAAACGCGGCCTTCAAGATGGCTAAACTGACAATTTGCGCGCTAAACATTGCCAGAAAGTTCCGGCTCTAAATAATCAGCATCTGGGCGCACTAAAAATGGCTAAACTAACGATTGGGCCATGACAATGCCAAAAAATGATTATTCTTGACATAAAAATGACCAAATCGACTATTCGTGCATACTAAACAGCTAAAAACATGAAATAAAATACCCATAAAGGGCCTATATTTTTCATTGCATTCACAGAAAACTTGGGCCATGAAAAAATGACAAAAACCAACCGTTCGTGTTCTAAAATGGCCAAACTGCCATTCGTACCTGTAAAATGACCAAACTGGGGCATTCCTCTCTCTAAAAAGACCAAACTTGCCACTTCCTGCCCCCAAAATGACCAATCTAAACATTCGGACTCTAGATTGACAATTTGAAGATTTATGCCCTGAAAAACTCACGTCGACTATTCGACGTCCTAAAACAAGGGCGCCCTAAAAAGGCCATACCGACAATGTCTGTCCTATACAAATATCAACTGCCGAAAAAGTGGTTTAACGGACTTTTCACTCCAAACAAATGCCTTGTTGGACTATCCAAACCCAAAAAATTGGTAAAACCGAAAGAGAAAATGGTTGAAATTCGTACTCCAAAAGTGACCAAACTGGATAGATGCGCTCTAAAATTGACAATAATACTAATTCCCTGTGCCCTAAAAATGCCAAACTAGTGATTCGTACCTGGAAAACGTCTAAACACATGATATGCCAAAGGGTTGATCGCAGCTTTGCTGAAAGAAGGCAACTTTTTCATGTACCTTGATCGCGAATAGCTCTGTCGATTGCGTGCCCATTCGATTTTAGACTCCCCGTGTCGAAGAAACCCGAAAATACAGGATTCCGTCCAATTTTAAATGTTGACCATTTTCATTCAAATTTCTCCACTTTAACCCCTGGGTGATTTTGACGATGTTTGTGTCATTTGGCCCCTGAAAACGTGCCAAAAAATGACACTTCCCGTCTCTAGACGAAGAAGGAAGATGAAAGAAAAAAAAAAAACAAACAAAAACGGAGCGGCGTCCCCATCGCGAGAACCCATTCAATGGCTCGTCTGATTGAAAATCCATCTTATGCACCCTAGAAATTACCTGACTTGCGATTCACGCCCCCCATAGCCAAACTGGCAATTTATGCCCTGAAAATGGATAACTGACCATTCGCATCCTAAAAAAAATAAAAATCACACTGCTACGACGAATATGTTTGTCCAAACATCGGCAAAACGAACTCAATGCCCGTTAGAAATCAAGAAATGGCTAAAATGCCAGCCAGAAAAATAGCCAAACTGGCTACTCATGCAATGAAATGTCGAGACTTACTCAATTTACGCCCTGAAATTGGCTAATCTGACACAATTAAAACCAGAAATGAGCAAAACTGACTCAATTCACGCTCCGAATTGCTAAACTGACGACTCGGGCCCTAAAAATAATTCTGACATTGGCAAATCGACTGAGTTCACACAGAACTGACTACCGGAAAACCTCGTAGTGCGGCCCTTGAAGTAGCCAAAAGCACCTTCAACCCCTTCCTTTCCTTGAAGGGGAAACCCCCTTGAAACGGATCGTCTGATCAAGAATCCGCCTCGATTTGGATTTTTGGACTGGGCGTGCGCGCTTCCCTGGGTCATTCTAATTTGTCGAAAAAAATGAAAATTTTGGCCTGCCTTTCTGATTCGATCTGGTAATTCAAACATGGGGTCCATTTCAACTGGCCTACAAATCTTGTAGATCAGTTGAAAGACCTGGTCTTGCAACTGGTCCAAAAGTCTTGCGAACTGATGAAACCACCCCCTCCGGAAGGATTTCTGGGAACGCCCCTGTTCACTGTAGACCAATTGCAAGAGCTGTCCGTTCAACTGGTCTACAATTCTTGTGTAGGCCAGTTGCAATGTGGACAAAATGCAAGACCTGGCCTTCAAGTGGTCCACACGTCTTTTGGGCCAATTGTAAGACTGTAGTTCTTTCAACTAATCCACGAAGATAGCAGCTCTTATAAAAGTTCTTCACTGAGATTTATTTCACCATAGTTGCGACTTCGGCCTGAAATATTTCTCAAGGAAGAAATTTTATAAGAGTTGTTATCTTCGTAGACCAGATGAAAAACTACAGTTTTGCAACTATTCATAAATAAATAAATAAACGAAAAACTGGTCCAAAAGACGTGTGGGCCACATGAATGACTCTGTCTTGCAAATGGTTCACATTACAACTGGTCTACAAGTCTTGTAGACCAGTTCTCGCATCTAGTCCACAATACTTCTGGACCGCTTGGACAGTTGCGATGTGGACCAGTGCAAGGCCAAGACTTTCAACTTACAAGACTTGTAGACCAGTTGCAAAGTAAACCAAACATGCGGTATGCTCCGCCTCAAAAACTATGTCCTCAACGTCAAAACCAAGAAATATTGGCCCACAGAACCTTATTTTCCGGCTCAAAAAACGAAATTTAACGGCAAATTAACGTTACAGCGTGCTGTTGAGCTCTGAAAACTAACACACTTAATTGGCGCGCCTCGACGGTGTAATGGATACATTACTCGCTTCACAACCCAGCGGGCCTGGGTTCGAAACCAGCTATTGCCCATTTCACTATATAAGGCTGCGGCAAGCTGTGACACACTGACACATCTCACTCGGCTACGTCTGGGCGTTTCCGGCGGTGTGCGTTCAACAAACCACGCACCGACCGAAACGCCCGCGTATAGTACGGGTGTGAAGTGCACAGTTAGGATCTGGGTATGGCGTAGGAGCCCAATGGAGGCTTAGTCGCCTGCCGGGTTCAAAGTCCGGCGCCCCGCCCCCCAAATATTAATTGTCTAATCCGTAGATTTCATCCTCTTAAACTCCAAATTTCGCGCTTGAGGAAATCAGTCTTGGGAGTTTTACCCTTTTCAAAATTCAAATTGTGCGGATCATTAGCACTCACTAAACCCTATTTCTCGGGGTTCGCTCACTCAAATATCAAAATTCGAGGATCGGCCCGTCAGAAAGCAATTTCGCGGGGTTGGCTCCTAAAAAGAAAGACAATTTCACGGATTTTACACCTTTGAAATAAAAATTCTCAAAGACTCGTTCATTTTATAAAGAGCAATTTCGTGGGTCTGGCTTCTTTGAGAAACGTAATTTCGAAGGATTGGCCCGTGTGATCGTTAGGTGGCTGGGGGGGGGGGGTGTGTGGGCTTGGACTTCAGGGATGTCGAATGTTCGGCAACCACAAAAAGCCCAAACCACAAAAAAAGTACCCCCCCCCCCCAAATAAGCCCTAACCTCAAAAAAACCCTAAACAATATGAAGTACAAGCACAAAAAACACGACCCTGGGGAACCCATCGACGAAAACAATCCTTACTCCCCAGTTTTGTTTCTTCACCTTTTTTGTATACTATGTTACGAGCAAAACCCGGAATGGTACAGTGTCCGCATTGCCCAGGTATTTCTGTACAATGCTGACTTTGTCCTGGTCGTTCAACTTTGTACGGACAGAGTCCAAAATTACTCCTAATTTCGGACTTTAAACGAATTGGTTTGGTCCATGTCGACGACGATGCACAAGCTATGGTTTGTGCAAAGTTCATTTATAAGCGGGAGGTTATGTTCGTACAATTACGGTCAGTGCAGCGAAGGATAAGGGATAGTGGTTGTTCTCAATTTTTCAATAGTGATTGTCATTATAAATAAAAATAACAGCTCAGATGCAACAGAAAGAAGTCGCTTCGATAGCACTGGAAGAAAATAGTTTTATGTGGATGAAGACATGCACAAGATTATAGGTATTGTTAATGATAATGAAGTACTTCGTGCCATGTTGTGCAATTCAAAATGCAATAAGTCGCTCACCTGCAATCGTCCTTTTTTCATCCACGAAAACGTATTGAAAGCGCGAAATTTCAAAAACCATCGCTAGTAGAAAACCATTTTATTTTTTTATCCATTTTCCTCTTTGGTTGAAACTTTGCACATTGTGAACATTGCCCAAGTTGATATGTTCTGAGTACGAAAATGAATGAAATTTCGAACTTTGTCGTCTTCGGTTTGTACAAAGCCCGTTCTTTCGGCTTTGTATGAGAAGGCTGAGCAATGTCAGCATTGTACAGAAATAACTGGGCAATGTGGATATTGTACAATTCCGGGCTTTGCTCGTAACATATATACACGTTTCGGTGAAAACGAAGATGACGCCGAAATTCCAGTCAATTACCTCACGATGGCGCCTATTTTAAGAGAGACGACTCTCCCGCGCCCATTCTATTTTATTTATGGATAATGAGTGTTGGAAGTGGTGAGGTGGTTGTGTGTGACTGGGCGGGGTGGGGTCAGGGGGTTAGCACATCCTAGAAACTTCCCGTATCATTTCCTACAGTTTTCCACAGATTTTTTTATGATGATTAGGGAGCTGAAAACAGCTCAACTCATCCTGAAGGCGATGACTGTCCTAAAGAGTGAATATGTGGCGCTTGATTTCACGACCGCCCCCCCCCCCACCGCACTTACCATTTTTCTAACCAATAGGCCAATTGAATAGTGAATGCGTATCCCTCCGCCCTAAAAGTACTAAAGTTCGAGATACCCCAAAAATTTGTCACCAATTCCCTCCTTTTCCTCAGTCATTCATACTTAGGTACTCTTTCTCTCTTTGCACAAGACCTTAAGTATTTTTCTCGTAAAAATCGATTTTTGACCTCCTTCGCGTGGAAAAATTCCAATCCTTGACAAAGTGGCTAACCAGAAGGTGGGGGGGGGGAGCACTTTTATAGTTGAAGAAGGAAGGCGGTGACCTTGCCACCCATCAGAGAGAGATATACAGAGACGAAAAGGCTCAAAACGAAAAACTCTTCTTTTTATCTTTTTGAGGCCTCTGAAAGCACGACATTCTTTCCATAAAGGTACAGGGGCTAGGCTGGGCGGGTTGGGGTGGTACATGATTGTCTTTTGACACAACTTCCTAAAAGAATTACGGATCTGATTCGGTTATTGGTGGTGGTGTTGGTGGGGTGCGGGTGGGGATTGAGGTTGTTGAAGGTAAGAAATACTGTAAGTTGCGTAATATTGTCCTCTTTGTTGCTGTAAAGCCGATCGGGAACACATTTTCATTCCGCTTTATGTTGATGGGGTGCCACGTGGTACACGGCGCGTTAAAAATCGTTTTCTCTTTTTTTTTTTCTTTTCTTTTTTTGGGAGGTTGTTAGACAGGTTAATAACGATAATTATCACTTGGCTAATAAGATGTTCACTAATACTGTGTTTTTAATTATTAAATTTATTTTGTTTATGAGCTGTATTACAACGATTTTGCTATTTTTGTGTTTTAAGTGAAGTCAGAAGAAACCGGAAAAAAGCATGACGTTATCTTTTTAGTGGAACCCGTTGTTTTGCCAGATTACGTAAAAAAAAACTCTTGAGAACGAAAGGAAGGAAAAAATGTTTGCGAATTATAAAGGGAACACCGATCGTTTGTTGTGATGGGGTGATGGTGCAACATTGCCGTCATAAAACATCGAAGACGCAAACAAATCAGAACCCCCCTTCCCCCACATTTTCCTTCCACGCGCAAAACTGTGTCCCCTCGTTGGGTTGTGCCGAATGTCGAATTATACAGGGAAGGGGCCAAAACTTTCATCCTAAGACCTCCTTTATGCCTCCGTTGCTCAAGAAGTAGGGTCAACAGGTGCCCCCCTCCCTCTGCCCCGGCCACTATACCCAACGGGTTGGCAAGTAGTTCAGAGTGAAAGAAAGGCCAAGTTTTTTTTTCCTCTAACTCTCTCTCTCACTCCCACTCCCTCCTTTTTTTCCAACCTCCCAGACAACAAAATTATAACAAGTAAGACTATAATTTCGTCTTAAAGGAAAGTTAACATTTCCTTAAATCCCAGGCCAAGTCAAATGAGGCGTACCAAAAATAGGAAAGTTCCTTCCTCGTTAAAACTTGAGCCTCTAATGGTTTAAAGCCTCGATAAGGGTCTATTTTCCCCTAAAAACGTGAGTAAAACAACGTTTTCAAGTAGCCCAAAGACGATCTGTTTCCCTACCTTTCACTCCAGAAAAAAAAACAATTTGCTTGTTCAAACAATTTCATTACACAGATTTTCGGGCTTCCCTTATACAAAGCCCGTAAATTTAAATACAATAAAAAACGCGCCTCCCCCCCCCCGCCACCACCAAGGGATAAAATCGTTTAAATTTATATTCATCCCCACCCCATCGTCAGTACGTAATTTCTCGCTGCCTTCGATTCACGCTTTACACACAAAAAAAAACTGTTTTTTTTGTGAACGCGTGGATGATGATTACATATGCGGAACAGCAAACAATTTTCTTATGTGAAACTTTTTTTTTTTTTCAAGGACGGGATTGCTCTATTCTAGTCTCAAATTAACTCAACGGTGGCTGAGTGATTGAGGGGTCGGGGGGGAATAGGAAGGATGATGCACTTCAGTAAAAACTGTGGGAATCGATAGCTTGCTTAACGGGCGTTAAAAAACCGATAAAAATATTTAAAAAATTAATCGACCTTGAAGCGATTGTAATTTTTTAATTATTGAGCAATTGAAAAAAAAAGGATAATTCAATGAATTTTGTTTTCTGAAAGCGTATTATAAGAGTGTGTGAAGGAGCAAGGCCGTAATGTTGAAATCAAGTGTTTGGTATGCGAGGGGTGGGGGCGGGGTAGCGTACAGAAAAATTATAAAAATACAGCAAGATGAGTAGAGATGTGAGGGGGGAGATTAGCTCACCGTTTTCCAGGGATTTATTGGGTTTTTCAACGACAGCGAATCCTTTTCTTCATCTCCGCGCACCAACACCTTTTTGTCAGCAGGGAAAACCCCGGAGGAGTTGGGAAAAACGATTGTCTTATTTTACCCTGTGAATGGCCTCCATTTTTAACGCGCGCTATATATTGAGGGCAACATTGAAATTACGCCGCAAATACGGCGAAGACGAAGAAGAAGAAAAAAGAGCTCGCGGGCTCCACGAGCGTCACAGTCAATTGCGATTAACACATTTCAAGTGAAGGGGGGGGGGATCTTTCTTCTTTTTTTTTCGGGGAAAAATTACGTGTCATTTTACATAAAACAAATTATTAAGTTTAGGCGTTCAGAGTTTTTCCCTGAAACGTTCAATTGATCTTCCCCCACCCATCCACTATTCAAACTAAAGTTGTTGCCTCCGATTGACACGATTCGCCAGATTTTAACGAGTACTTCTACTATAGTCACACCACCCAAAATTAACTGATTTTAAAATTTCACGGCGTGACATAAACGTATAGCGTCGTGTGTAGGAGGAGGCACAGAAAAAAATTGATGGGGGAAGACGTGTGTGCAGGGAGGAGGGGGAGTAAGGAGTTCAATTTCTCCTGGAATTCACTTGAATAATGCAAACGTGACTGGCATATTATATTGAACACGAATGCCACGTATGACCCGTCGCGCCACTTCTTACGTAAATATACATCGGGACCTACGGAAGTACGGAGTACACTCGTGTCTGTGCGTGTACCACCTGCACCCCATATGGACCCCAGGTCACCCTGGCCTTAGTATTACGATAGGGTCACAAGGTCTCGGCCGCGAGTACCCTTTTGATGGTTAGAGCTCACAATGGTTAGACCTTTCTTTGGCTGTTGTGCTTGTAGGGTTCAGCAATCACAAAGAACCCAACATGTGAAACTATTTCGATCGAGCCTTTTTTAAGAGACTCTTCCCGTTTTATTTTGCCGCTTGTTTCATTGGCCGCTTTGCAGGGGCTTGCGTATGAATTTTCCCGCGTTATTATGGAGGCCGAGCAATGACGACAGCCTCACGAGGCATTGCTATGCAGGGAATCCGAAAATTGAGACGGATGTATCATGGGCGTAGCCAGCAGGGGGGGGGGCAGGGGTGGGCAGTTGCCCTCCCTTAGAATCAAAAACGCAGATTTCGTGGGGCAGCTGCCCACCCCCAAAATTCCAAAAATATTTTCCCTGATCTGGCTAACAGAAACACAAAATGTATTATATTTCGCTCCATATAAAACCAATTTTGCGGATTTTTCTCACTAAAAAACAACACATTTTCGCACTTCGGTTTCACCAAAAATCAAAAATTCGCGGATGTTTGTTGCTGACAAACCGATTTCGAGGGTCGGCTTAACTTTGAAACCGATTTTGCTTATTTTTCGCACTAAAATCCCATTTTCGCAAAGTTCGACGCGTAATTTCGTGTGTTTGGGTTAGCTCAAATCGTGTTTAGCCCGCTGTGCCATACTCTCAGGTCTAAAATTTAAAGTTAAGCTCCAAAAGTCTCACTTTTCGGGGGGGGGGGCAGAAGTTTCAATTTTTCGACATAAAATCCGAAATAGAAGGCTTCAAACGACAGGTTTCCACCAGATATTTATTTTTTGACGCATAGTGGCCGTTTCTGTGCAAATTTAGTTTCTGATGACCGTGAATTGACGCGATTCTAACCTCCAGATCCTTTTAGAAGCCTGCAAAAAGGCAATGGTACATCTGTTATTTTCACCAGTGAATCTGCCCACAGGCGTGGTGGATCCAGTTTTTCCTCAAGAGGAGTTGCGCAGAATCCCCCCCCCCCCATTTAACTCAGAAAACCGTGAAATAACGCATTTTTGATTTGATATTCTAATTACGGCCAGCACTGGGAATCGCCTATAAACCGCGAATAAGTGCGTTCTGTCAATTTCAGCCGCAAAAGAACAGTTTTTCCTCAATGTAACCCGTGAATGAACGCTATTTCTCAATTTTAGACACGACAATTACACTATAATCAACAAAAAACGGTGACATTTTTGCCAATTCATTTTCCCTCAATTTTAGCCGCAAATCCGTGCTTTAATCTCAATTCTGCGTTGAGCAATTCACCCCTTCAAATTTCAGCAGTGAAAAGGTCCACATAATACTCATGTTAACGAATTTCATTAATTTTGATCCGGACGTTGCCTCGCGAACCTTAAAATAGGTGTTTTCCTCAATGTGCCTTAATTTTAGCCGAAAATAAGAACTTTTTCAAAAATATGTGCGCTAAGTCGCCCTCTTTCTCGATTGTACCCTCAAACTTGCTGTATAAATGTACAAAAACAGTCAAACATCACTTTTTCGCAATGTTCACCGAGATGTTGGTCTGAGAAACCACGAACTGGTGCCTTCTCTCAATTTTACCTGCGTGAATGAGCTAGATTTCTCAATTTTAACCGTGAATTGGCATTTTTCCTCAATTTTAGCCGCAAATGAGTGATTTTTCTCAATTCTACGTTGAACGAGCAATTTATTTTGTCATTTTTAGTTGTGAAAAGAGTTCTTTAAACCGTGAATTAGCACATTTTCTTAATTCCGCCCCCGACTTTGCATCGCGAAATCGCAAATTGGCGTGTTTTCTCAATTTCAACCGCGAATAACGAGATTTATTTCTCAAGTTTAACGTGAATCAGCGCTATTTCTCAATTCTAGCCGTGAATGGGTGTTTTCGCTCAGTACTAGCCGGAAAATGCCCTTTTCATGGATTTCATCCCGCGAATGAGCACTTTTTCTCAAGACGTGCGCCCCCCTCCACCAAACTCTGAATCCGTGTGCCTGGCTGGCTGCCCACCCCTTGATCATGGGCTGGCTACGCCCCTAGGATGTATATGGTTTTATGGTTGTGAACAGCATCTGAGCAACAGCTCACAGCGCACAGCACGCTGAACAGCATTTGAGGTTTGAAAAAGCCGAAATCACAAAGTTTTTTGCCAAGTAGTTTTTAGAACTAACCAAACCTGAGAAACTGTGATTTTTTAAACCTACCGAAATTCGGTTTATAGGAGCCAATTCCACGAAACTTTGTTCTAAAAAGGGCGAACTGGTCCACACAAGTGTTTTTCAATATAGCAAAACCGAGGAAATTTGATTTTTGAAAACCAAATCCCACGATTTTTTTTTGTCGAAACTGCAAAACTCATGAAATTGGGATTTGAACGAGTTGATTCTGCAAAATTTAGTTTTGAAAGAACGAAACTGAGAAAAAGTGCAAATCAGCGGTTAAAACAAAAAAGGCTGATGAACGGCTAAAATTTAAAAAAAATACTAATAGACGGATAAAATTGAGAAAAATGACAAATCGCGTCTAAATTTGAGAGAAATTGCTAATTAATGGATAAGTTGAAAAAAACACTGATACGCAGATAAAGTGAAGAAAAACGCTAATAAACACGGCTAGAATGGAGTAAAGAAGGAAAAAATCACTAATCCACAGCTAAAATTAAGAAAAACTCCCAAGATGTTAGCCCTTACAGCCCTGATTCACGGCTAATATTGAAAATAAGAGCTCATTTCCCGCTAAAATCGAAATAATTTCACCAATTCTTAAATCAATCAAAATGGCAGGGTATCTGAAGGCAACGTCTCTGCTATAATATAGAAAAAATGCGCAGGCTTCAAGTTTCTTTGGAAGTCACGCGAATGTGCTAATCTTGGAGCAAGTACGTGGCAAAAAGTTTGAAACATAGCGCTCATATCTGCGGCTAAAATAGTGAAAAAGCTAATGCGCAGCAATAAGAGGAAGAAATTCGCGGCTAAAAATGGAGAAAAACGCGAAATCTTGACCACGATTGCGTAAAAATGCTAATTCGCGGGTATAAAGTTGAGAAAAGGCAGCAATTAGGCTCAGTCAATACATATTGGAAAAAACGCGAATTCGTGGTTTTCTCAAGGCACCTTTGTGGCTAAAATTGAGAAAAAACGTTAATTCGCGTGCGATACAGGAGAAAAAAATTGCTAAACGAGCTCAAAATAGCTAAGAAAACTGAGAAAAAGCGCTAATTTGCGGCTAAAATTTAGAAAATATTATAATACGTGGATACGTTTGAAAACCCCCGGTAATTCACAGCTAAAATGGAAAAAGTCGTGAATTCGTGGCTAAGGTTGACAAATAGCGCTCATTCGCAGTTAAATTGAAGAAGAAAAAAAAACAATTCGCGGATCAAGTAAAGAAAATACGCGAATTCGCGGCTGAAACATGGGGAACTCATTATAATTCCCGGCAAAAATTGAGATAAACCGCTCATTCGCAGCTAAAATAGAGAAAAAGCTTAGTTCGTGGCCCAAAGTTGACAAAAGGCACTCATTCTAACCTTAATATGGTGAAAAACGTCAATTTTCGGATCAAAACATTAAAAAAGCCGTTAATTCGCGGCTAAAATAGACTAAAAGCTGTAATTCAAGGCTAAAATTAAGAAATTACCTATTCGCAGCTAAAATTAAGAAATTATTTACCCCTAAAATAAAGTAAAAGCTTTAATTTGGCGGTTTAAGTGAGGAAATTATTAGGTCCGTTCCATTGTTTTGCTGTGCTACTCTAGTGTAGAAAACCACGTGATTGCATTGACTTAAGCCCTGTTCACACGATGCAATGTTTGAAGCTAAATTGCATGCTGCATTTTTAAAAACATCCAGTCACTACCCAGGAACATGAGTTTTTAAAAAACCAGCATCCAATTAGGCTTCAAACATTGCATCGTGTGAACAGGGCTTTATTCTGAAAAATTGAATGAAACCAGATGATTTTCTTCTAAAGTGTAGCACTCGCGAAACAATGGAACGGACCTATTAGCGGCTAAAATTAAGAATTTATTCGCGGTTAAAATTAAGTAATTATAAAAGCTCGAATTCGTGCGAAATTTACGAAAAGTCCTCATTAGCGACACAAATTGAGAAAAACGCTAATTGCACGTTGCTAAAACTGTGATAAACCACTAATTACCGGCTAAAATGGAGAAAGAGCCAATTCGCGGTTCTTACAGACAAGCAAGTGCGGCTAAAATTTAGACATTTATCACCTCCAGGATCATGGACCACCCACCCCCCAGAGATGAGGTAGAGAGATGTAGCGGCTGCTACACCTTGGACACATTGTCGGCCCTAGGGTGAAAAGAACAGAAACTTGCAATTTCAGGAATATTCAGCCGGGGAACTTGCACTTGAGCGGATGTTTAACTTCAAAATATTGCACCCAGCCACAACAGTGCCCAATGGTTTCTGACGGATAGCCGTGTAATTCCAACATTTTGAAGGTAAATACTGGTGAAATTGGAATTTTTCTAGCTGAATATTCAGAATTTTGCGAGTTTCACGTCCTAACTTCAGCGAAATGGCAAGTTGCAGTTCCTTTTTTTGGGCGTTAGATCCTGGGCAAACCGGTCGCGACCGCGCCCATTAACTGCCAGTCGGCCCCAACAGAGCCTATATAGTGAAGCCTGACGAAAACCAGAAAATTCCATGGCCGAAAATCCGCGGCAATAATGCGACTTTCGGGTCTTTTTAGTGAAAATGCAAATTTCGGGTCTTGACTTTAACGAAATTACAAGATTTGGTTGATTTCTGCGAAATCACAAATTGCACTAAAAAAAGGCACTAAAAAAAGGCTCGAAACTTGAAATATAGAGAAAAATACGACTATGAGCAAGCAATTTTAGAATATTCAGACCCGAAAATTACAATTCCGCAGATATTTAGCTCGGAATTTTGCGGCTATTCATCAAGACTTGAGACCGGGTGAGTGAACTCCTCGACCACTTTCACGACCCCCAACCCCCCCCCCAACCAACTTCAAACTTGCATTTTACGGTTATTTAGCCTCGAACCTTACAATTTCGTAGTAATTTATCCATTTGGCCATCGCTTGCAATTTTTGGCGGATATTAGCCCTGAAAATGCGGTTTCGTGACTATTTCACGCCCTGACTATGGTGGATTGCCCTGATTATAAACTTCCCAAATTTGTTTATTGGCCAGACAGTCTGTTTGGCCAGTGAGAGAGGGCACGGAATATTTGTGATAAATCTCAGTGAGTCATTCAACAATCATAGCAAATTAGTTTGTTCTCAACTTTAACTCACGTTTAATAGTTAAACCAATCAGGTTCTGGGGTCTGAATTTACAGTTTTCGGCTTGAATGGTCCGTCATGGTTGGTGAGGGGGGGGGGATTCGTTGGTACACCGGTTCGGGCACGAACCCACAAATTGTGTCCCAGTCCCTGTAAAAGTTTTTTTTTTTTTCAGCTAAATGAACTCACTGCAACCTTCCAATATCATCTCAGAATTCATTCCTATACAACAAACATAACGTCAAGCATTTCACTGTTACCCTAACAACTCTATAAGGTACGTCCTCGTATTCAAAAGGACGTTCTAACAAAAAAATCCCCACGCTTCCAACCCTATCCCTTTAAAATAACTTTTTGTCGTCCCACAGGGTTGAAAAGTGAAAAAAAAACGAACCCTTTTAGCCTCGCCCCCTTCTAAAACAGGGGTAAACGACCCAACTGTGATAATAACCACTTTTGACAACGGGTGTCCTGCGTCATCTACATCTTATCTTCGTTTCGGTTTTTTTCGTTTTTGTTCACAACATCTTCGCCTTTCTCGATTTTTTATAAAAAGGAAAATAAAATTGGGTGGAGGACTGATTTTGGAGAGGGAGGGGGAGAGACATGTCCAAAGTTCTTCGCTTCGAGGGTATACTGGAAAATATCAAATTTGGGTATATAATCGTCGAATTGAAAATTCCTTGTTCCGAATTGAATTGTGAGAAACACCACAACCAGTCGAACAATAGAATGAATGCTAATGACAAAAACCGCAGTTATTCGACTTATTTCTTCAAGTTCCAAGGCTAAATGAGAGGAAATGGCCTTTTGTTATTTTTAGTGGCACTTGGTGCGAACAGTGGACATAAAATAAAATTAAATATTATTGAAGTCAAACTTATAAAATGAGAACAGTAAGAAAAGGAAGAGATAACTCGACTTGGTAATTTCTACTAAACGATTGTTTTTTTTTTTTTAATCTTATCGCCTCCTTACCTCCCCCTTTACAACACCACCACTCACACAATAGAAGCCTGCAAAGTTTCTGTCCTCGTCAGTTTCTTGTATATCTATTATTCCAGCAAAACGTGTATATTAGAGAAATGGTTGTCATGGTGTGGGTGGGCGGGGGGTGGGGGTCGTGTTTTTCGCAGAAGTTTAATGAACCTAAAAATGATATACACACTGAAATTGGACAACGACGGTCAACCGAAAAAAAGGGATGCGGTAGGTAGGGGAGGGGTGGGGGTTGTTAACATTATTTCATTGCGTAATAAGACGTTTTTTAAAAAAGAATCGAAGGAAGTAAAACTATCGCTCCCGTGTCCTTATTTTTTTTTCCAACGTTAAGTAAAAGTGCTCATCAGGAAGTTGGAACCTTTCACCTTCGTGTGTGAATGTTGTTTGGAGGCCGGAAGCAGAAGAAGGGGGGGGGGGCAAAAATTTCATCGTGAAATCGACCGTTTTAAATTTATTACTATATACAGGGTGTACAATAACGAGATGCTCAGAGAAAACCCCGAGCTTAGGGACGTCTTTTGCGGCCAATTTTACTATGTAACATTTTTTGAAATTCGCCAATTTAAAAGACCTGAAAATCCCATCCTAAAATGTGTTTAATGTTTAGGAAAGGAAGTTTGTTCCTGATTAACCGCCTGTTATGCCAAGTAGATGAAATTCGACCATGATGAAAATGAGCGGCTCTGAAATTCCCAATGAGCTCCTTCGTTTTGGTGTTGGACCAATTTAATAAGCACGTAACAAGTATATTTCGAAAAAAGTAGCGACAAGTCGAAAACACCAGAAAATGGCTGGTGAATTGAGAAAACGTTAAGGAATTTTCAAAAGTGTTACATAGTCATTTTGGTCCCAAATGATGTGGCCAATCTCAGGTTTTTCTCTGAGCATAATCTCGTTATTGTACACACTGTATAAGGGTCGTACACGTGCACGAAAAAAAGGGTTTTCAACAAGTTAGATTGAAATGGAAGAGTCAAAGTATGCCACACCTCCCTCCTCCTCATCATCACCGGCAATGGGAGGAGGCTAAAATGACGCTTAAAAGAAGCAGAAAAAAAAAAAAAATCAGCGCAATGCGAAAGTCATGAGAAGAGAAAGTGATGACATCGTTTTTGTTGTTGTTGTTGATGATAATGTTATTAAAGGAACCTCGGCACGGAAACCGTGACATTGATGAGCAATTTCCGTGAGATTTCACGATGAATAGGCCCCGTGAAGGGGGGGAAGGGGTCCGTATTTAAAATTTAGTTCAAACCCTCATTGAACAAGCGTAAACAAACAACAACAAAAAAACTGATTTCAGGGTGGCCTAGAAAATTGCTGATATCCTTCACAGATAAAGCAATGTTTGAACTGAATGGAAGAAGTTTTAGAGGGGCTGAAAGGAGGGGAGAGGCCCCTGTTTGAAGGACTGCAATAACCACGAAAATTGTTGATTAATGGGAGCTCAAGTTTAGAAGAAGAAAACAAGTATTTTTGGAGCACTTTCTTCAAGAAGGGAAAGTATTTTTATAGTGAGAGTGAATGAATCTTTCTGTTGCGCTAGAATGAGTGAGAAAACGTTTTATTCCTGTTTTATTTCTTCATATTACATCATTTGAATTAAAAGTTTATAAAGACACAATTTCACCCCGCCCTCAAGCACAAAAACCCTGCCTGGAACCTCCCCCCCCTCCCTGCCTGGGTACTTTGAGAAATATAACCAACCACAGAGCAACCTCTAAAACGAGCCTTCACAAACCTACAAGATGGGTGCGTTTTTATAGGCCCTTGAAATGGGTCGTAAAGCTGTCAACTTCGAATTGAGAAAAATGTGGGAAGTTAATACATTATTCGAAAAGTTCCCGAAATTGAGAAAAGGCCCTATCATGCTCAATTTCAGTAGGTTCTTCTACGCGTGGCTAAATTTGAAGAAATGCCCTCATTTGACGCCAAAATTAAGAAAAATGCACCAATTCGTGGTATTTGGAGGCTACCGCAAAAGCGCGAACATTGGCATTTCTAAAAGCTATAGTTATTCTTTGAAATTGAGAGGAAAACTAATTCGCGACTTCTGGATGCATTTTCGCGACTACATAACAACAGAGAAAATACGCTGAAGGTTTTTACGCGGCTAAAATTGAGAAGGCGCGGTTTCTTGAAACAAGTATAGGCGGCCATGCTAAATGTGTGGACAAAGAGGTAATATTTGTGAATTCGTGGCTAAAATTGAGAAAACTCGCTAACTCCGATGAACTCTTCCAGGACAGAATAATTGTGAAAAAATGGCTAATTCACGGTTTATATGGAAGCCTTTGTACGGATAAAATGCAGAAAGAACGCTTATGAACAGTCCAGGGGGCAAGTCCGCGGCTAAAATCGAGCAAATGCGCTAATTTTAGGCTAAAGAATTGCAAAAAAAATCAATTTGATGCTATAGAAACAGAGAAACAGCGCTAATTCGAGGATGAAATTGAGAAAATGCATTCGCGGTTTCTCATTGGAATTTTTATACCCATATTGAGAGTAGGTACATTTCTAATTTGCGGGGCATGGAGGTCCTTTTACAGTTAAAATGTTTAAAAAACGCTAATTCACAGCAGACAAGAGAAAAATGCGCCAATTAACTCATAAAATTGAGAGCTATTTCACGGTATTTGGATGGAAAAGCGCTCTATTGCAGCTAAAGTTGAGAGAAAGCGCAAATTGGAGGCTAAAAGAGAGAAAAAACGCTAATTTGCGTTTAAAATTGAGAACTGCTAATACACGGTGTATGGAGGCCCTCAGCCTGCACACTGCAACTGATGAGCCAAAATGTAGATACTTTTGGAGCTGAACTTTGAGAATTTTAGACCTGAGACGGTAAACAGAGCTGTCATTTCCTCTCCCACCACAAATCTGGATGGCATAGCGGGGTAGATACGATTTGAGCTAGCCAAAAACACACGAAAATTGCGCGTCGAACCTGCGAAAATGAGTTTTTAGTGTGAAAAATCGGTTTCCAAGTTAAGCCGACCCTCGAAATCGATTTGTCAGCAACAAACATCGGCGAATTTTTGATTTTTGGTGAAATCCGCAAAATTGCGGTTTTATGGAGAGGAATTCAAGAAAGCTAGATTAGGGATTTTTCGGGGGGTGGGCAGCTGCCCCACGAAATCTGCACTTTTGATTCTAGGGGAGGGCAACTGCCCTCCGCTGGCTACGCCCATGTGCAGAAATGTTCAAAATGACAAAATAAGCGATTTTTGTTACTTCTGACAATAAAAATAGCACATTTCCATCCGCGAGCTGCGCTGAGACTGAGAATTTTTGCCAACTTTTAGCCGCGAATTAGTATAGTTTTCAGTACTTTGTTTGCGAATAAGCGCGTTTTCTCAATTTTGTCCACTAGTGAGCGATTTTTTCTCTTTTGACCATTATTTTATTGGCGAATTTTTTCAATTTCAGCTGCGATCCTTATACGACCGCGCGCTTTTCCAAACTTTTAAGCCGTATAAGAAGAAGGTCGTCCTTACCTTTAAGAAAATTAGTAATTTTCTTCTTCTTGCGAATAAGCGCCTTTTCTCTGTTTTAGCGGCTGATTAGCGGTTTTTCACTTTCTGAGGGGGTGGGGGAGAAGTTTCAGGTTTTCGACATAAAATCCGAAATAGAAGGCTACAAACGACAGTTTTCCAGCAGATATTAATTCTTTGACGGACAGTAGCCGTTTATGTGCAAATTTAGTCTCCGATGACCGCGAATTGACGCGATTCTAACCTCCAGATCCTGTTATAAGCCTGTAAAAAGGCAATGGTGCATCTGATATTTTCGCCAGTGATCCACGCCCGTAGATCCAGTTTTTCTCAAGAGTAGTTGCATAGAGTTTTTTTCCCCCGATTTTACTCGTAAATGAGTACTGTTTTTAGCCTCGAATTGACGTTTTCCTTAATTTTAGCTGAAACTGAGTCAATTCTAACTCGAACTAGCCCATTTTCTTCATTTTAGCCGTGAAAAGGTCTCAAAAAAATCGTGAAATAACGCATTTTTGATATACTATTTCAATTAAATGTGTTCTGTCAGTTTCAGCCGCAAAAAAAAAAAAAAAATCCTCAATTTAACATGTGGATGAACGCTATTTCTCAATTTTAGCCATGAGAATTCCACCAATCAACAAGAAACGGTGACAATTTCGCCAATTCGTTTTCCCTGAATTCTAGCCGCAAATTAGTGCTTTTTCCTAATTCTGCTTTGAGCAATTTTTTCTCCCTTCAAATTTTAGCCGTGAAAAGGTTCACATAATCCGCGTGAGAGCGAATTTCATTAATTTTGACCCCTCAATTTCACGGGCTAACGAACAATTTTCCGTAATTTTAGCCGTGAAGAAACACTTTTTTCAAAAATGTATGCGCTAAGTCACGCTCTTTCTCAATTTCACCGCAAACTTGCCATATATATGTATAAAAACGGTCAATTAGCTCTTTCTCGCAACGTTTACCGATGTTTGGCGCCTTCTCTCAATTTTACCTGCGTGAGTGAGCTCCATTTCTCAATTTTAGCCGTGAATTGGCGCTTTTCCTCAATTCCAGCAGCAAATGAGTGATTTTTCTCAATTCTACATTGAACGAGCAATTTATTTATTGTCATTTTTAGTTGTGAAAAGAGTTCTATAAACCGTGAATTAGCGCATTTTCTTAATTCCGCCCCCGACTTTGCATCGCGAAATCGCAAATTGGCGTGTTTTCTCAATTTCAACCGCGAATAACGAGATTTATTTCTCAAGTTTAACGTGAACCAGCGCTATTTCTCAATTTCAGCCGTGAATGGGTGTTTTTCCTCTGTCTTAGCCGCAAAATGTCCTTTTCTAGATTTCATCCGCGAACGAGAACTTTTCTCTAGACGTGCACACCCCCCCCCCCCACCACTGTGGATCCGTGCCTAGCTGGGTGCCCACCCCTTGATCACGGGCTGGCTACGCCGCCCCTGTATTCTGCAACGCGAATGTTCGGATTTGTCATTTTCGCGGCAAGAAAATCGGCAGTTTAGGCATTATCACAGTGCTAGTCACGTCATTTTAGCCATTTTAAGCGTGAAATGAGCCAGATTTATCGATGTTAAGGCATGAACAGCCGGTTTTGCAATTTTCTAAGCATGAGTTTGTTCGTTTAGCTATTTTTAGCGTGATTTGCCAATTTCAGGGCGTGAATTGAGTCGATGATCGAATGATCGATTTTGCCACTTTCATGGTACGAATGACTTCAATTTAGGCATCGCGTCAGTCTAGCAGCCGTTTTAAAAAGTCGATAAAGAAAAATCGCTTATTCGCGGGCAAAAAAAGTCAACTCAAAGTGAGCGAATGCGCTAATTCACGGCTAGAAGAGAGACAAAAAAAAAAAATCTAGAATTAGCGCTCAATCGAGAGCTTGTTGACGCGGTAGAAATTGTGAGATTAAAGCGATCGTTCACGGCTAAAATTGGGGAAAACGCTACTTTTCGGCTAAAATAAAGAATAATCACCAATTCACGGCTAAAAACGATAAAATGAGCTAATTCGTGGTTTCTATACATTAACTTTCAGATCCAAATTTAGAAAACACATTTGCCTTTTTACAGCTAAAATGTAGAAAAAGCGTTCGTTTGCGTCTGAAAATGCACTGGCTAAGGCGGGAAAAAGCGTCAATTAGCGGCTATGTTTGAGAAAAAAAAAGAATTCGAGACTAAAATTGAGAAAAACGCTAATTTTAGCAAACTAAAATAGCGGAAAGGCGCTTTTTCGCGGCTAAAATACAGAAAATTGGTGATTCGCTTCCATGTATAATGCTAAAAAGCGTTATAGTTCGTGGTTCGTGGTCTCACGATGCAACTTCCAGACCGAAATTGAGAAAAAATCGTCGATTCGACGGCCATTCCACGGCTAAAATGTAGACATCAATGCAAAAATGTTGTTTCTGGGTCAAGCCCGTGGCTACGATTGAGAATGAGAATACACGCTACTAATTCAATGCTGTACAACTCAATTTACAACTCAAATGGCGAAAAATCGTCTATTAATTAAAAAAACAGAATAGATAATGTGCTAATTCGCTGCAAAATTATCAGAAAACGCTATCTCACAGCTGAAATGAAGAAAAATCACTAATTCACGGCTGAAATTGAGAAAACAAAAATCTGTACATAGCTTCTGAAAGAATCGAGGCTCAAACTGAGAAACAGCGCTAATCCGTAGAAAAAAATTGCTCACGCGGAGCTAAAATCTAAAAAAAACAACGCGGCTAGAATTGACAAAAATATTAATTAGCGCGGCATCATTAAGAAAAACACTGATTTTCAACTCAAACTGAGAAAAAAGTGCTAATTCGCTGCTAAAAAATGGCTAAACTGCAGCTGAAAATGATGAAAATCGCCAATACAAACGAAAGAATCCCTACTGCACTGCAAAAATTGATTAAAAGCGCTAACCCGTGGTCAAAATTGGTTAAAGTTGTAGCGTGCCAACAGCTGCCAAACCTGAGATGAAGCCCCATTCTACATATAATTAAAATTGAAAAATATTACTAATGCGGTGCCAAAATGTAAACAAACCCGCCAATTTGCGGCTAATATAGAGAAAATCAGTAATTATTCTGGCTAGAATAAAGAGAAAAGTTAATTTTCAGCCTAAATTGAAATAAAAAGTGCTAATTCACTGTCAAAAATGGAAGAATTGCCGATTTCCAGTAAAAATATCGGAAAACGCCAATTTGTAGCTAAAATGAACAAAATTCGCTAATGCACGGGCTAGAAATAGCTAATGCACTGCTAAAATTACGAAAAAGCGCTAATTCACGGCTAAAGTTGAGACAAATTTCAATTTGCGTCAAAAATTGGAAATACGCTAATTCGCGTCTTCCTCGGGCAACTTTGAGGCTAAAATTGAGAAAAAACGCTAATTTATGGCTATGAGTGAAAAACTCGCAAATTCGCGGCTGAAACTGAGACGAAATCGCTGTTCCGTAGCGTAAGGTTATGGTGAACAAAAAATGCTAATTTGTGGTAAACATTTCGGGAAAACCGTTATTTTACGGCTAATATTGAGTAATTTTCAGCTCATGCTGAGTAAAGCGCTAGAAAAATTCAGCAGCTAAAATTGCGGAAAACGCCAACTCGAGGTAAGTTAAAGAAACATCGCTGATTCACAGGATAAGAAATCTACTTTGCTGCTAAAGTTGGGGAAAAGCGCATATTTATGTCTATGTATAAGGTGAGGGGGATCACCTCACTAATCCGTTGCTAATTTGCGGCGAAAAGCGCTAATTTGCTGTTAAAGTTGACAATAAGCACTCATTCGCGGCTAAAATGGAGAAATTCGCGGTTTAAACTTGGCATAAGTGCTGTTTAGCGGATAGGTTGTGGAAATAGTGGTAATTTGCCAACAGTATATGGAAAAGGCCTTGGCTAAAATTAGGAGGTTACCAATAGAGGTTTTATGTATAGTTAGAGACTTTTAGGGGCCTCTTGAAGATTTCCGCCCCGGGCCACGATACGCATAGGTCCTGCCAGTGCGCAGGAGGTCCCAAAATTCAAATAGAGCCCAATTACAAAGTGCTGGCACATGGACTATGGAGTGGTGAGAGAGAGAGCCTCTTGTGAAAACCGCGCGTTTCCATACTAAACGTTGTGAGAACAAGTCTCGTTCAAAAACAAATACAAATTTCCATAAACACTGTCCCTCACCAATTCAAGGTTTTCAACCCATAACGCTGTTTTTATTACAGCAAAAAAAAAACGCTACATTTACTCTTCCTCCTAAACACCTCTATATCATTTGTTTTTTGTGGCTCGCCGCAGTGGCCGGGGGTCTTTTATACTCGCATAGAACGTGGACATTTCTATTAAAAAAAAAAAAAAAAATGCGTTCCATTACACCGTTATACTTGTAAAATGCAAGTTGAAAGGATTTCAACAGAAAAGGTCAATCGGAAAATTAATTAAACCAGCTCGGTCGTGACGCTGTTGCGATCGTTACAAGAACATACAACAACAACAACGCTTTTTCGGATAGCACCAGTTTTACGTCATACAGCCTTCGTCACCACCTTCGTTTTACTCGTTTTTTTGTGTTTTTTTTAAAGAAAACACTCTAACGTTCCTCATTTTTTTTGTTTTTCTAGCAAATACGTACTACAAGGTCCCTCCGCGTATTAATTTCCTTCTTTTCCCCCTTTTTTATTGGTGCCTGAGGGAACAATAAAACAGGAAATATTCGACGAACTATATTTTCTTCGCTTATAAACGTATGTAGGAATACGTTAATTACGATAGGTAATTCCGCAATTTTTTAGTTATCCAGATTATTTCTCTCCACCACCACCCCTGACTTCCGGTACAAAAAATTTGACATGAAAGAGGATTTTACCTCAAAGAAAAATGTTTCCCCCTCCTCCCGTCTTTTTCACAACAAGGTTTTTTTAATTATCGTCCTTGAACGTTCGTCCGATTATTTTGGTTAAAAAAAAAAAAGTATAAGATCTGAGAGACCCCCCCACCGCACCACCATCGCACCGTGCAGCTTTTCAAGCTGACTGTTGATTTTTTCTAGAAGTCAACATTTGTAAAAAAAAAAAAAAAAAAGAAAGAAATCTCGGTTGGAGTGCGTGGATGGAGAGAAGAAAATTAATTTTACGAGTCAACAAGCTGTGTGTTATGCGTTTTTACTGGGTTTTGAGAGCTGTGCGGTAGGGAGGAAAGGTGGGGGGGTGACTAAAAACAAATTACACTGAGCACTAAAGGAGAGAGAAAAAGAGTGGTAATCATTTAGCCGTTTGAGCGATTAAAAAATGAGCGATAAATATTGCATATCAAAAGAACTGTGAAAGAAGAGGACGGTATGAGGACGCGGGGGGGGGGCGAGAGAGGAATTAATGGGCAGATAAAATGAGGAAGGCCTTCTCTTTCTCTATCTCTCTCTCCGCTTCTGGTGGTTGAAAAAGGGGATTGTCGGAGTGAGAGTGGCAGGCGGGGGTGAAACTCGTGCTGCAGGTCAATAGAGGAGGATGATGATGATGAGGGGTTTGGGGGGGGGCGGCGAGTGAAAAGAGTAAAAGGATAGATGATGGGGGGCGGTATGTGGTGGAGGGAACTCCGGCTGGCTGGCTGGGATACCGTTTAAAGAGAGAAAAAAGAGGAGCTCCTGAACTCCTCTGGTCTCCTGATGGAGCCCGCCTAAACATCTCCGTTTAAGGGTGCTTTCCCGACATCTCTTTGTCCTAAAAAACTAATCTTCTTTTTATCCTTCTTTTCAGGCACTGTTGGGATGTTTGTCTCATGTCATTTCTGTTAACGTCGACCCCAGTGGACCCGGAGGGGTGAGGGGGCAGGCGCAAAAGCTCTAAAAAAAACAGATGTCGCTGCCCTGGGTGGGGTGGAGAGGCGGTGTTGACGGGGAGCGGAAATCTCGGGGGCTTCGCCTGGAAGAACACACAGGACAAGTCTGATGTGGGGGGGGGGGTTACCTGTATATGTCGGCTGTTGACCGATTTGAACATTTCGAACTTAGCCATCAGGTGATGAAGAGGAGGGGTGGGGACAGAAAAGGTGGTGAGTGGAGGGCTTCCTTCTCATTCCTCTTTAACTCTTCTTCACCCTCTTCTCCTTAAAGAGAGAGAGAGAGAAAAAATCCTGGGTACGTCCAGCTGGTTTGCCTCCATCCTTCGGGATCATCACCATGAAGAAGAACCGGTCTTCTTTCTTTCTTTCTTTTTTACCTGGCGGTCTTCGCCCCCGCGTCCCCCACCTTAGGCTTCTTTGATACTACCTCGGGGTCTATACAGCGAATACACATTTCAAGCTCTTTAATTTTCGCTACTTTTAGTTATTTCTCACCGTATTCTGTCTCTTTTGATAGTTAATAAAATTGTGTGTGCAAATCGTTAAAACAACACGGGCGTCAACTCGCTTTTAGCCACCTGTGTTAATGCAACAATAATTCTAGCGCTGGCGTTCATCGATTAGGAATGTGTTTGGCGCCTCTTTGACATAAGGGCGTGGGTGGAGGTGCGGATGCTGCCGTTGGCTGAGCAACTATAATGATTAAACCTCTATTGCGAAAAGCCTGGAATGTGTTGGATGATTTTACAAAGAGGTTTAATGTGTCAGAGCTCGCGATAATAGTGTGGGGCGGCAGAAGGAACAATGATAATCTCCTCTTTCAACGTCACATTCACTATACACCACTCGCCCAGTAATAACTGTCCCGATGATGGATTTTCTCGACCACTGAAGCGGACCACGCGAGGTGGCCTCCGTCGATTGAGATGGCCAGATCAAGTGGAGAAAATTCGTGCTGGCCCGTGAAAATGGGCCAAAGCGGCTGAAAACGCCAGAATCACGCTGGGAATGGATTAACAAAAATTCCACTGGTTGCCCATTGGTTTTGCGTAGTGGGTGAGGGGTGTAACATTTTCGTTAAACGCGCTCAAAATCATCGATATTAGCAGCGTCAATTAAAAGACATCATTGCCATCGTTTAAAAAAGTCACTTCCTCAATTATACACCGCCGCCGTTGCTTCCCCCCCCCCCTGAGACTCATCAGCTGCTCTTCTTCAGTTTGAACCGGATTTTAAGTGAAACAACAACTTCCCTCTAAAACTATTGATCTCATTTTCTCTAAGTTTCCAAGCCTTATTCTCCTTGTGCCTCACCCCCCCCCCAGCTACCACCTCCACCGCCACCTCTTGTGGGCTCACCGCGGTGGCTCGCGTTTTTTTTGAGATTGTAAGTGAGCGCGTTCCCGTTACAATCAATTATTGCGTAACAAATTCCTTTTTTAACCGCGTAACATTTGACATTTTCCTGTTCTCTCAAAAAAAAAAAAAAAAAATGAAGCTTTTGTGGAGGAAATTTCGTGCCTCTTCTCGATAAAGAAACACAAATAAAATCATAGCCGCGGAGGCGTATTTGATTGTTGATTTGTGGGGTTTCTTCATCATCACCCACCACTGTTGTGAACAGTTCTTCTTCCGGTCGCGCTTGACTTTCTCTTCATGACCACCACACACACAAACAGTCAGAGGGGGACCAAACACTGCATTCCTCGCAAGGACTTCTTGTACGGGAGTAATTTAAAAAAAAAAAAAAAAAAAAAAAAAAAGACAACAACGAAAAGAATAAAAAGAGGTGAAGAGAGCGGCCATTGTCTTTCCCACTCTTTTTTTTTGCCCTCGCTTACTTTTAACGTTGTCCTATTTCTTCACACTTTCACTCCCAATTCATTCCACCAACCTTCCCCCCCCCCAAATCAGGTCCAGCGCTAATATTTTTCAAAACCTCGTTTTGCAAACTTTAAAAACCCGTAAACAAAACAAAGCGACAGTCGTAAAAACAGGAACTGTGAGAGAGTTAACGGAATTTCAAACCTTCGAACTGCGAAGGCGTTATAAGGAAGGGAGGCCGCGGGATGCCGATGGGTTTTTCATATCACCCCGATGGGGCGATTTAATAAAATGTCGACAGTTTTTTTTTTTTTTTTATTCGTTGAACTATCGACTTTGGTGCATTGAAAAGAGAGGAATTTCACTGTGAAGAGTTTATTGCCTCGTTATAACTATCAACCTATCAAGCGGTACTGGAAAAAATGTTTTGAAAGGTGTTTTCGCGGACGAACGAACGGGTTATGAGGTGGAATAGCGAGACGGTCGGGTGGAGGGGGGGGACTAATTAACGACAAATCTTATCTTCTTCTATTGAGGGAACCGTTATTCTCATGATGTCCACAAGCTGGCTGTAATGTCATTGGACGGATCGACCGGTTGCGAGGAAAGAGGGGAGAGGGCGTTTCGAGTACTAGTAACGAGCAATTAGTCGAATTATTGGCACAACTACATTTCTATAATCCAATTTTGAACCAGAACTTGTCTACGATTACGACAATTGGGTCAAGTATTCAGGCCCCTCCCCTCCACATCAACAAACGTCCTAAAACAAAGCTTTAAAGAGAAATAAAAAAATCAAAATAAAATCGTTAAGGGAGAAGAATAAAACGGGACGCGAGAACCTCTTCTTTCTACTGTTGTGCGAGCCGTAGGCGTAACGGTCCGATTCTTCTTCGCGATTCCAATCCACTCGCCCTTGCGCGCCTCCTTCTTGTTGTATTCTTCCACGGGGCCATAGTCCAGTGAAAGTACAAGAAGTTGGCACTTTTTTTCTTTCTCACTCAATCTCTCTCTCTCTTTCTCTGTAAGATCGGGGGGGGGGGGAGCGCATTAGTTGCACAAGCATCGAGAGAGACCCACAGGCAAGGCAAGGCAAGGCACTGCGTTGCCTCCCACGACCTACTTATATTGGAAAACGGCCTTCACTCGACACGCACAAAAACGCCCTCTCCTTTGCGGGGAATAACGTCGACAGACGTTCTTTTTCTTGTTGTACGGAGCAAAAATAACCAAAAAAAAGGATTCATATCTCGTTGTAATAATCTAAAACAGGATGTTTACTGTTTAAAGTGCCCTTTTGAACGAAGAAGGGGTGTTTCTTTTAAAGGGTTTATCAAAACCTTAACCATCGAAGTCATCATTGCACTCTCCCACCGTTATTTTTAGAAGTTGTCTTTTAAAAAGCGATAAAAACTTTTTGAAAAATACATTTTTAACAACATTCTCGCTATGTTGCCCCCCCCCCCCATTAGTCATGTCATGTCATAACTGTAGCCTTCTCGCTACTCGATTATTTCACGGGTGAGAGAACACGGGATGAATGTGAATATCGCACAAATTGAACAAAATATTACATACGCTAATCGAACAGCATCAATCGTCTAACGCTGGTCCTAAGGTCCTACTATAAGGCCGCGTTGGATTGCGGCAAGACGGTCTCATTAATCGCCTAATAAGAAGACGCGTGATTTGTACTAATGGGGGGCTGGGTGGGACACTCGTTTTCATCTTAAGCACGCTGTCCCGAATGCTAAAATGTTATGAGTTGTCGCTGCATCAAGGTGCCTCCCGGCCTGTGTGACTTTACAGCCCCTTTTGAACTGTGGGAAATTGACACTCGCTCCGACTTCCTTAGAAAACCAGAAAACACGTGCGAGCACACCTGCAGAATTTCTGGAATCGACAACCATAAATTTTACATTCTGCAGGGGATTATCGCAGAAATGTGGCCACAGGGCTTAGGACCTAAGTATCGTTGCTTAGTACATATACCTATAAAAGTATACCGTTATACCGAAGGGCTCTGGGATGGGGTGCGGCTTCCCATTTTAATTGAGGTACAAGAAGAACTTCTGCATTGAATGTAAAACAGACGAATAATAATAGTTGACATTGACACCTATATCTCTAGAGCACTTGACCATGGGCTGATTCTAGGTCGTTTGGCTGATTTTCGAGGGATTTTTACATTTCAACCTTTTTGTTTTCGTTTTTTTCATTTTTTTAATTTTTTATATTCAGTGTCTCACACACTCAATATCAATGTTATCATCTCGTTTTTTTACGTGCAAAGACTGCCACAGTCGCACTACGCGTTGCTGTTAAGGGGTGAGGGAGAGGACCTCTACAGTAGACGACTTTAACAAGGTCGAAGTTAAAACCCCAGACAAGAAGGTCACACGGCTAATTGGACGACGGGCTGCACAGCCCCCAGCTGGACCACTCACCGTCGAAAGTGTTCGTGGCATTGGCCAAATTCCTGAAAACCTTTCTCCGTTAAACTTGAAAGCCCCCCCCCCCCCCAAAAAAACTACGATGAATCGCGCGTATTGAGCGTCCTCGCGGAGAAAAAAAATACGAAGGACCTTTAAATCATTAAGCATTAAGCCTCTGGCCTTCTACTCGTTTACAAGAGAATCAGAGCTTACCTGAGCCCCCCCTCTTCTCCTCACGATCACTCGAATACTATTTCGGAGTATTTTCTTAACAAACCTATTTAGCACTTCATTAAATAAAAATCGTTTGTAATGCTACAGAAAAGCGCTTTTCCCCTCGGTTATTCGCCGACACTTTTTTTTTTTGTTTCGTAACAGCAATTAAGGGAAATTAAGAACACTTGAGCGTAATAACTCATGCTTATCTCAAGAGTGAATGGATAATGACTAAAGAGCGTTTCTGGGCACAAAGGGTGTGAGGGACAGAGTCACCGCGAAGCCTGAACCTCTGCCCGCAGTGCTTTTTTCAATCCCGGCGACAGTGACGGGGGGGGGGGAGGAGCTCGATTGTAGAATTGTTCCGCTTCTGCAGCAGGCTACCGACTCCACCCGCTGGTTTTTTTTTAAGGTCGTTAACACAATCTCCTTCCTTCCATCTTGCCCCCCCACCCCCCATCGCCAACCCACCAACCCATTACAGATTGTCTCCTCTTCGCTTTTGTGTTAAAAAGAAAACGGACTCCTCTCCCGAGATAATACACTTAAAGGTTTTAAGTTCGAAAACAAGGAGGAAAAAAAAAAAAAATCACGAATTCCACGCATTCCTTTTGAAGTGGATTGCGCTATAAAGGGAAGGGGTTTGCCCTCCACCACCACGGTACAACTAAATTGGACAAGCCTCTAGACCCACGATGAAAAACCCTCGAAATTGTGGGCTTTAAAGATGTCAGATACAAGACATTCGCTTTTTGAAGGGTCGAAGTCCGTAAAATCGGCTTTATACATATAAAGAACCGTATCCGCGAAATTATTTTCTGAAGCCCCGGAACCCGCGAAATTGTCCTCCGGACAATGCGGCGAACATTGACGTTCGAAACATTGAGAAAGATGTTGTAAGAGCCAAATCCACTAGGTTGCCGTTGATGAAGGAACTTCAAGCTCTAGATTACGAACCGGTGCAAATGATCCCAGTGTTTCATTCTGGGACAAAACAACCTCTTCCCCTCTTCTTTCTCGATCTAAAGCCTAATTCTAAGAACAAAGAAATATACTCGCTCAATAAATCTTACTATACTTATTATATTATTAAAGTAGAACCACCAAGGCCTCGACGGGCAGTCCTTCAGTGCATGCGCTGCCAGGATTTCGGTCATTCTAAAAAGTACTGCCATCGCAACCCACGGTGTGTAAAATGCAACCATGGACACGCAGCAGAAGCCTGCACAAAGGCACCCAACGGTCCTCCCACCTGCGTTAACTGCAGCGGCCAACACACGGCCAACCATAGAGGGCGCCCCGTGAATAAAAAAATGCAGCAAATAAATCCAAATTCAGGTACTACCGAGCGTCAGTAAACCAACCAGACATCTAAACCGCGAGAGTCAACAGCAACAACCAACTTGCCCCTCCTCACCCACCCAATCAATCCTACACGAGGCAGAATCTAACTCAGATGTAACTTCAAATGCTCCCCAAACAAGTGCACTTGACTCTTCAATCGAAAAAATGATGAGCCAAATTGACTCCCTTCTGTCAATCCTCCAACCTCTACTCCAAACATTAATGCAAATCCTGCCCGTGCTCCTAACAAAGAAACCATGAGCTCACAAAAACTACTCAACACAATTAACGTCTGCACTTGGAACGCACAAGGTCTTAACAAGAAGTTTCACGAGCTGGAACTCTTTTTGAAAAATCACAACATTGGAATACTTCTAGTCTCGGAAACAAAGCTGGCACTCCTATTACAATTTTTTATCCCAGGCTACAAAACCTATCGTTGTGACCATCCTAATGGTGACCGAAAAGGCGGTTCACCAATTGTAATTAACAATCAAATTCCCCATGATGTACTACGGTGCGTACAAGAAGTTGAGTACCAGGTATCAAGGATTGCTTTGCAACATCAGGGTCATCAACCACAATAGGAGCTTTTTATTCAGCCTCACAAAATAAGATGTCCTTAGCTGATTTTTGGGGTATTCTACACGAGATCAAGTCGAATTTCTTCCTCGGGGGTGACTTCAACGCCAATCACCCTAGATGGGGATCTCGTCTGGCCAATCCCAGAGGGAGAACGCTACTTGAAGTCATAAATTCACACTGCCTGGACCCTATTGCCTCTGGATTGCCAATGGAACCCATATACTACCCTCACGATGCAAGACTTTCACCTGATGTCTTGGATTTTTTCATATGTAGGAATATGCGTCGCTTTGTAAACCCTGCACCAAATGTTCTGAAGGAACTTAATTCTGATCTTCTACCTACACTGACTCAATTCGTTACCGACGGTCACCTTGGCCAGCCTTTCAGCCTTATCCAACTTCCATTCAACTGTAAGAAGTACAGAAAAATAATATTGGACTGGATCACACTAAATGTGCCACTTAAGAGCTCAAGGGACATTGACTCGGACGTTTCAGGCTTCACCCAGCTGATTCACTTTAAAAAGAACATTATAGCCATTTTTCTGCTGATAAGAAATTTTCGGCTCATGAGTGTTATAGGGTGTTTCAATAAGTGGTCGCCTTTTAGAGGCATTTTTCAATGTGTTCGGATTTGAGCCGCACGTGGGTTCGTGAGACTCTCCAAGGCCCGGAACAATCAATCCGCATCCGATAAGCAGCAAATTTGGCCCCAAAATACGAATCTGTGGCCAAAAAGCGGAAGTTCCACCACCCAGAACTTTTTTTTTTAGTCCTAAAATCGAATATTTATACAGAGTATACTTGTAATTAGCCGCTTAGCAACAAAAATCATCAAATAGTCCAATTTCCTACGCGCATTGTCTGCTTCATTGAAAAGAAAGTATCATGCAGTGAATGGCCCCAAAAACTCTGTTCGCGGCCGTTTTAGAGAAAACTCTGCCAAAAAATCTGAGTTTTCGGAAAACCTCTCGCCTATAGAAAACAAACGCTTTTCCAGTCTAGCCATCACTCCCCTTGGCACGTCCTTAACACGACCTCGCTGACGTGCTTGCTATAGACACCGGAGAGTGCACCTCTTCCTCCACCTCAATCCCAAACTAAGAGCGACGGTTTTTGTTTCTATAAAGACGAGGCTGTCACCCCCATGGCGATGTCGGAGCCGACGAATTTCCCTCTGAGTACGAAACGCATTCCCCCCCCCCCCCCGGAGGACCTGGCATCTCCAGTAGTTGAGGAATGAAAACCCTTAAGAAAATAGTTGTGTTTGGGGCACAACGAGCAAATACAATGAAAAATAAGTCGCCAAACATGGAGGGAAGGGCGAGCTTGTTGAAAAGCTTTTTCTTCTCCTTCCGTAAATAAGAAGGAATTCTGAGAAAGATTGATTAAGGCGAAACTGTGCTAAATACGCCGAAAAAAAATAAACTCGACAAACACCCCCCTCCCATGCCACCAATACTACAACAACATCCGCCTTACGATGAAAAATCATAGGAGAGTCGAGTTTTTAAAAAGTAAAACGACTAAGAAAGAAAAAAAAGAAGAGATCTCGCAATCGGATACCATGGCAGTGGTTGGACCATCATTCACCAGCGAGAGTTGGCATCAATCACTTCCAAGGTTTTATTCCAAGCCCTCTCACCCACCCCCTCGCCATCACACCATTTCTTCCCATTCCAAGCACCAAGGCTATCTGACTTCGCAGAATCGCTAGTCAGGAAGTAAAGTTATGCTGAAATGAGGGCATAGCTTACATGAGCACTATAGAAGTGTTAAATAGGGATGAGGTGGGTGTTGATGAGGAAGGGGGGGGGCTTAATGGATTTAATCGATGTCAACGTATACACCTCCACCCGGTGGTGGAGGTGAGCACGATGACTCTATACCTCGTGGCCTTGTGGGGGGGGGGGATGAGCTAATCGTGGAAATTCACGATTTTTGTTCCCGCGATTCGTATCGATCAACATTATTAAACAATTTTATAACCGCCCTTCCACCACACCCCGCAAGCATTTAGCCATCCGTGTTAGCGTTGGTGAGGAGAGTACATGGAAGTCTTTGACCTTTCACGAGTTTTCTAACAAGTTTTAAAGAGCTCCACATTTCTTTCTTTATAATCCAATCAGCAAACAATTAGCGCGGCAAAAGTCCGAACTCAGCAAAAAAAAACCCAACCAATCCCCTCTGTGTGTCATTAAAGCTAAAAGGACGGTAATAAAAACTTTCAAAGCTAAAGGGTTTTTGGAAGGGAGGGGGGGTCTCTCAACGACCTATTTGGTAGACTAATAGCGTGTATGTTCCTGGATGGTGAGGTGCAGTAGCCGAAGGGTGGGGGGCATTAATATCATCTCGGTGCGCGAGGTTTATGAGTGAGTCCGTCCTCTTGGAATGGATGAGCTTACAGCACGCGAGTCCTAAACAAAATAGGAGTCTCTTTTTTTTTTTTTTTTTTTCTAAAATGTCTTGTAGCCTTGAGGAGGTTGTGGACAAAGCAATTAACGAGGCCAACGCGGGTTCAAAAGGAAGATTTCGGGTTTGTCTACAATTCAATGACCGTCTGTTGTTTTTTAAACAACACCCCCTCTCCCTCATCAACTACCATTTCCACTGACCATATTTTCATCACCGTGACAGAAAAACCGTATAGAGAAATCAGCTTTCACACTAAAGCAAGTACGGCGGCGTTCCTTCAGTTTTAGAAAGTGTTATTCACGCCCTTCCATAACGTTAAAAAAAAAAAAAAAAAAAAAAAAAAAACCGAAGAAGACACAAATGGTGGGATGAGCATGAGCGTGAAAATTAAAAAGAAATTATTGTATTTAGACTCGTGTGGGAGGTCTTGGGACAAAGTGGTTGATACTGGATTTATGGTAAAGGGGTGGAGAGGGGCAAGGTCGTAACTGATGCGAAGTTGAGTGTTGGGTTCGGGCGTAACGTGGGCCGCGGGTTGCAGAAGGGTAAAACGAGCAGAGTTATTCCACGCAAATACACTGGAATATCCTAAAAAAAAACTGAAAGAACGAAGGACGTTTTTTTCAATTTTTTGGGATCACCATACCATCCTCATACAATAAAGTTGAAAAGTTGAGAGTGAAAGTATCCTCGATATAATACACGATTCCAAAGGTTCTGGCGAGAAAAAATTAGTTGAGATCTCTTCTATCGCGTACGGGGGGGTAGGGGGTTGGCAGTGGAGGTGGGCGCGGGACTTCAAATGAAATCACGACTGCATATATTTCGATGATATACCCTTCGAAGTTGCAATTTTCTTCGTAACTCCTCTGCACGTCTCAAGGTTTTTTTTTTTTTTCGCGCGATTCACTCAAGTCCTTGACATTTCCTACGATTTTGCCCTCCGCACTACATATTACTTCGCAAAAAAATATCGCGGATTGACGGGGGATAGTTGCGAATCATGGGTCGGAGGGAACCTTGTTTCATTGCTTCATTCGCGTTTGAATTTGAAATGAAAAAGACGAGATTCCTCAAGTAAAATAGTGGTGGTGAGTGGGAAGGGGTTGATCAAAGGGGGAGAAAGAGCGAAACTCCAAGGCCGAAACGAGGCATTGACACAGATACGTCACATTTCTTTTACCCTACCCCATCCAACCAACCCTAATGCTCTCGCCGATGTTGTTGCTGCTGCTGCTGCTAGGGAAAGTACCGACGACTGGAAACCCCTCGCTTACGACACCAAATCTTCTTGTTACGCGACTTCTATATACATTCTCTCTAAGTTAGCCCAATAAGTTGTTAGTTTCCCGAGAAAACAATAATTTCAGAGGCCAATGAAGCTGCTCTTTAAAACAATAAAATTACAAATTATGACGGAGAAAGTTACTTAAAAAGAAAACTTATCCACCAATTAGCGATGGGAACAACCGAGCTCTAACAACGACATGCATGGGACCGAGAGTGTTAAAAACGAAAGGCCTTTTTTATAAAGAGGTCCGTGGCGGGACAAGTGGAGAGGGAGGGAAGGTTTTCGCTCTGATAAATCGCAACATTAATAACCATCATTTGTCTATTAAATGAACGTATATACGCCCTTACTGTCCATCGCGTGACTAATAATTTTTATTCGGTCGACAGTTGAAATAAAAAAATCGCCTTATTTTTGCTCCAAGATTCCAAGATGCTTATCGGTACTTTAGTACTGATCCCTCTGTAACTGTTAACTCCCCACCGCCACCACCACCACCACCACGAATGTAAGTCTTTAAGTTTCTTTCCAGAAGGAATTACTCCCATTATAAATTCCTCTTCCTCAATTTTTCACGGTGAAATGACAGGGGTGGTAGGGGGGGGATTATATAATGCTGAAAAACCATAACCTGTTTCAGTTAATCATTATACAATGTCCCCCAGCCATTCACCCATCAGTGTTTAATTCGCCGTCTCAATTCTTTCCCTTCGAGTCCCTTTATACAAACACAAATCCCCTCAATGACAAACCCATTCGATCATCTTTTTTTGTACAGAAGGACTTTGTAATCGGTTGGCCGTGATAGTTGTATTTGGGGAAGGGGGAGTAACCTTCGAGCAAGGATATTTATACTTTTATTTCCTATATCCACCGATCTTACCCTATATGCTACCTCATTCTTCACTCCGTGAATTTACCTATTGTACGACACATATTCACAGAATATACAGAGAAGGTAGTATAGCATTCCAGTGCTGCAAAACGCGAAAAAATTAGGCCAACCAGCGGGAACAGCGCTTGTAAAAAAGGGTGGGTAAGGGGGGGGTATTGCGAACCGAATCCCTTCGCCCTCTTCCTGGCCACCTCGCAGTCAATCCAACCGACACTATAGCGTTATAAATCGATTTAACACACATTTCAGCTACGGGAGATACAGAGAGAAAGAGAGGTTTTCTATAAAAAAATATAAAAAAAAAGAGAGAAGCTTTTTCGGGCTATTTGCGCCACGATGATAGTAGAACAGATGACGACGAATAAAGAGGTACGAAGCAGGGGGGAGTGTTTTGATGAATTCGTGACTCCCCTTCCACCCAAACCATACCACCAGGCACTAACACAACTCAATCGCTCGTTCATTTCTGATTCTGTTGTTCTGAACCGTGAGATGGAGCACTCTTCATTTACGTAATGCAAAGGTGAGAAGGGAAATGAGCGAAGAAATGTCACCCCCCCCCCCTAATAGTATTAGGCGATGAGGTTAGGGTATAGTTTTTGGAGGTTATTACGAGGGCCATCGACAGATTCTGTGCCAACGCCGTGGAATTAAAAAAATTACGCCCCAGCAAGGCGAGACGCACATTTTATGGCCAGAAGCAATGGTCCGCACACCATCAGAACGCCTCGGAACGGCGAAATAAGTAGAATAATGACATGGGTGAAACCAAACGATATCGCGAAACGCGGAGAGGGAAGTTTCGTGGGACCATTATTGTCTTTATGACTAGCGCATAGAACAATCTACTCCCCCCCCCCATCTAATATAACCCTTTTATATCAAAAAATGCTACGAGGTAGAGGCATTTTCAATCTCCTGACATCGGCTTGCTTGCGGCTTGCGGAAAACTTGGCTGATGATTAGAGGTGGGGGGGGGGGTGACATTGAATCGACTTTGAAGAGAGCAAAAAGAAAAAAGATTTCTTATCTTGCACTATGGATGACATCAAGTCATCTTACTCCTTTGAACGACCTTCAGTACAATGCTATAACGAAATATATTTCAAAAACTTGAGTAATAGCCTTTTCTTTAATTATCCCGGTCATTATTTTAAATTGATAATAAATCGATCTTCTATATTTGACGAAACTATGCTTTTTCAAAATAAACAACCTTGTTGACTCTGCGTTCTTTATCTCGTTATAGCGCTCTGTTTATCCTATTGATAAAGACCGTAAATCTTGTGGCATCCCACGCCGGGTGAGGAAGCTTTTCCTCTTTAAAAAAAAAAAATGAAATACATTTTGCCAGTGCGAGTTTAATAAATATACCGCTAATTGTTTAGTATATGCGGGGGTGGGGAGAGGGAGCAACAAAACCGTGACCCCCACATCACGGCTACAACACGCATTGTGTCGCAATTCGTTTAAATATTGGCAAACAGTAAAAATTCCCCAGAAGGCTCAACTACAACTTGTATAGAGGCTTGAAATCTGTTTTAAGAGACGAGTAAATACAGTTAGGAAAAAAACCTCATAAAGGGAATTATTCCTCATACCCGTGGGTGGGTATTACGTAAGCGAGTTATTTTAACGATTAGAATGCTAATAACATCGCTATTAAACTCAAGAGGATCTTAAAAATCTATATGCATAATATTTAAAAAAAAATGTGAATCGGTCAATCTTGTCAAAACACCCAAAGCTATAAAAAAAATGGAACTTAAAAGTCTCAGATTTCAGAAATTATCGACACCCATCAAGCTGAAAATGTCAAAGCCCTCGGCCATAACCTCTTAGAGCAATAAACAAGGGTCAAGAGTGTCCCCCCTCACGACGCCCCCCCCCCCCCGAACAAAGAAAATCAAGGCATAAATGACTCGTTGAAAAATTCTTTGGGAGTTCATGGAATAAGAGCTACTTGAAGATAAGAGAAGAAAAGCCTTCATTGGTAATCGGATAAAGTTGTAAATAACTTTCTTAAAAATTAAGAAGTATAAAGAAAGAGTAAAGATAATTTGTGACATTCATCCCAGTTTAACGACATCCCGAAGTTAAGGGCACACAGAAGGAACAAAAAGAACTAAAGCCTTTGTGTCGTAGGATGGTCTCGGCGGGGGGGGGGGGGGTTACTGGAAAATTCCCTTCTTTACGAAATACTTGGTGAAGGAGTGAAAAAGTTTGCCTGAGGGGTCATAAAACCTTTACTTAATCTTCAGTAAAACTCTCTACCACAATGTCAAAACTGAGAAACAGTTTATGTGCTTACATGCTTTTCAGGTATTCCTAGAATATTCCAAATTTCCTGTTCTGGGGAACGCAAGAGTTTTACTAATATTATAGCTCAACCCAAGCTAAACCTATCAAGATAAGACCGGTAGTTATTTCGTCTACTTCCAAGATTTCAGACTCCCCCCCCCCCTACTACAACTACAACAGTTGTACACGACATTAATGAGACCCAGAGCGTTTGCGGGAGAGGGGGATCTGTTTTTACTGATTTATTCGTATCGATCGTCTGTTTAGTGAAGAAAGGATGTTATAGGCGCGGTTAGAACAAAAGTGTCAAACACTCTCCAATGATATTTAAAAGTAGTGTTAAAAGGGAGAGATCCACGGAAAAAAAGCACAGTGTGCTTGTGTGTGTAATGATTTCCGAGGTCGTGCTATAGAGGGGAGGGAATCCAGAAATAAAACAGTTTGAAAGATGCTGCGGTGAGAGGGGGGGGGGTAAAGGGAAACTAAATAACACTTTCAGCCACTAAAGTAGGAGGAAGACTATGAAAACGCACTCGGCGTTTGTTCGCGCGGGGTGCGCGAGGGACGAAGAAGATAAGTACGAGGTCAACAAACGGCCCTTCTTTTTTTTTTTTTTTTTTTTAAACAACTCTGCCACCCCCTACCACCCTGCCAAGTCCCCCGTCGACAAAGTCGGGATAAAAACCTGTAGAGTTGTGTTCTTTTATTATCCCATTCCTTTGCCTTTAAGTTGTGTTTTTCTATCCTTTTCCTGCATGACAATATTTCGAATTCTCCAGTGGCACGTTGCCAAGTCAATGAAATGCGTTTTAAAGGGTCTCATATTTGTGAGAAGGATCCTTTTTTGTTTTTTTTTTTTTTTTTTAAAAAAAAAGTTCGCCCTCCCCGGAAATTCCTTTTCATCCATCTTCTCACACACTTCAATGTGTAGAGAAGGTTTCTTTAATAAGTCCAAGGCTGTTCTAATAACAGTTTTATTCGAGTGAGGCAAACTAGTTGCTCATTGCACCTCACGAGCGGTGAAAAAGCTCGATCGCACGCACACACACACTCACAAATAAACCGTTTTTCTTACCCCTCATCACTCCGTGTTCTCTATTTTTTTTGTTTTTTTTTTTTTTTTTGTTTCTCTTCAACAAAGCGCATTTAGAGAGGCGAAGAGCATTATAAACGCGAGGAGACCCGCATTCTTTTAAAAACCTCTCTTGATGCAGTGCCTTGATAATTGGCAGGGAAACAATAATAAAGCGCTCTTTTGATAAAAAGGACCACCCCTCAATTCTTTTCTTTCGTTTGAATGGAAGCTGTCGAGTAAAAACAGTCGAAAAATGCCTTGGGGGGGTTTGACAATTGACGTGCAACTTTTTCCCCCCTCTCATCAGTGGTGTTTGAAAAACTCTTAACGGAATCATGTAATAAAAAAATTTCTTAATTTCCTTTAATTAAATAATCGCACGAGCTTTTATTTATCCAATTTTCCCTTAAAGAACCGGAATCCCTCCCCCGACCCGCTCATCACGAGCCACGGAATCGAACTACCAAGCGGAAATGTAATTTAAACTTGTCAAACTCTACGAGAAGTAGAAGCCACCTGTTTATTTGGGGGGCTTCTTACTTGAATTACCCCCCTTGAAAACCCCTTTCTTTCGCCAATCATCGTGAAAAAACGGAAGGAAAAGGGGGTGAAACTCGAGGGAAATGAATATCCTTCTCTGTCTCTGTCTATCTACTTTAGTTTCCTAGAAAGAATTATTGATAAAACTTCTTTTTTTTTACGTTTTTCAAACAAGTTTTTTTCTTCTTCCTACAAATAATTAAAAAGGGATGGTGGAGAGGGGAAAGGAGGAGGACGATCGATGAAAATGCACACTGCACGAACGAAAAGCACCAGCACTTCCCTATTTTATTTGATGCGGCGACAAGAATATTATTTACTTTATTACAGCCCCCACCCACCCCACCACGTTAAAATTAATTATCGACTGAATATTACACGATTGACAGCCATTTAATACGATCGAATTTTTATTATTTCAATAAAAAGAAGAATGAAAATAATACTTTTTTTTATCTAACACCGTGGCATATTTAAAACACCTTCACCGACCAACCTTGGCTCACTTTCTAAATGGAAGCCCCCTGGTGAAATATCTTTCCTCTCTCTCACACACACCGACGTTCACAATATGAAAGGAGATGAAGAAGAGGAAAAAAAAAACCCCTCTTGAAATTGTACAATTATTCTCTCTCCCTATCTACAAAAAAATTATATAATGTCATTATTTAATATTTAAATTGAAACGTGGAAAAGTGAATCGAATAAGAGTTGGGAACGATGACGGAACGGTTTAATTTATCTGTTTTTGAGTAAGAGGGCTCAAAGCGACTATAACATCTTATACAGGGGGACGAAAATATTTAAATCATGATACGTCATTCGTACGGCCATGTCGAGTCCGCGAGTTCGCCAAAGCCGATGATTGGCTGATACGCCAAACGGATTCGAGAGACCTAAATGTGGATCCAAAAAAACCTACCCACCCTCTTAAGGTCGCTGGATAATGCTAGGGCGTTTAAGTTGACTGCCCGAAAAACTTGGAATCTGATGACGGCCGCGAAAGTATCGCTGCTACCAATTCGAAGTGATGTGTCCAGTTGCCTCTTGTACCACTTGATTTTCTCTAATGAACATCGAGGCGGGCGCATCTTTGAATGCTCGCGGACAGTATTGGTGACTTGTGAGCATCACCACTATGCTCTCTGTGAATTGAGCCTGAGGACTGTGGGTAGACAGGCTGTTGTTCTTCCAACCACATTTTTTTATAATGCACAGCATCGCTTGGCAATAGGAAACTTTCACGAACCCCCACCCAGCACGGTGGGGGTGGGTGTTTTCATATATCACGATAGTGTCAAATATTTTACACCATAAAAAACCCCCTAACCCCACTAAATCTTCAAATCTTACCAAAGCTCATGTGACAGAGGAAAGCTCCAACCCTCGGAAAAACTCCAACCAGATCAAATCTCCAAACCACAAAAAAGTACCAACCACAAAAACCTTCAACCAAAATAGACCTCACACCAAAGTAAAGCTCTAACCACAGCAAAACATCGACCACCAATCCAAAGCACATCAAAGTACGAACCACAAAAAGCTCTAACCACACTGAAGCCAAACCACAGAAAAACTCGAAATCACAACAAAACTCCAAACCACAGTAAAGCCCTGAACCACAGCAAAGCTCGAAACCACAGCAAATCCCCAAACCGCACGAAAGCTCCACACTATATCAATGATCCAAATATCGCTGCCAGTGTCAGATAGCCAAGCCTCTTCGCCCGGAGATATACATATGCGGTTAAAGGGGGGGGGGGTTAACATATCAACACCAGAGCTTTTAAATGGGCCAAATCTTCACTATTTGAACACATAAGAGCCAACCTGGATTAATTGGACCGAACAGCTAATCTGACAGCGGTTAGAGGCCCATAATCAAGGGAATGGGGAAGAATATCTAATGAATTGATTGTATTGTAGTTAGAGCTTTCTGTGGTAAGCATTTTGGGGTTTGAGCGTTTCACGATTACGGCTTTTTGAGATGACTGCATTTTGAGGGAGCCTCTGAGCCTTTTGCGGTTTAAAAATTAAGAAAGAGTGATGATTCGCGGCTAAATGTTAGAAAAAGCAATAATTCGGGGCTAGAATTGAGAAAAATCGCTGCGTCGCTATAAGTAAACATCGTTAATTCGCTGCTAAAATAAAAGTGTTAATTCTCTGCTAAAATTGAGAAGTGCACATTTAAACCTAAAGTTGAGAAACCACCAATTCGCGATTTCTGGAGGCATTTTCATGGCTGAAATTGAGAAAAAACGCAAATTCGAAAATGCGAATACTTCACCAATTTCATATGGAGAAAAAGTTCCAATTCGCTGTTGTAATTGTAAAATTATGAAAAAGCACTTATATTAATGACTAACGAACTCGCTGCTAATATGAAACAAATTCTTTAAATCATGGCTAAATTCGCTGCTAAAATGTTTAAAAAAATCGCTAATTCATAGCCAAATGTGGAAAAACCACCAATTCACAGCTAAAATTGAGGAAAAACGCTAGTTCGAGGCTAATTTAGAATACACTGATAAAATGGAGAAAAAACGCAAATTAGCTGCTAACATAATGAAAATGTTCCAAGTCATGGCTGAATTCGTAGCGCTGTGCTAAATTGAGGCTAAATAGCGAAAAAGCGCTAATTCTCGGCCAAATGGGAAAAACCGCCCATTTACTACTATAATTGATGGAAAGCGCTAATTCCAAGCTAAATGTGAATATTACATCGCTATAATAAATTCGCTGATGCTGAAATGGAGAAAAAGAGGTAATTCACTGCTGACATGGAGAAAACCCGCGAATTCGCTGCTAATATGATGAAAAGTCTTTAAGTCACGGCTAAATTCGCTGCTAAAGTGTTGAAAAAGCGCTAGTTCGTGGCCAAATGTGAAAAAAATCAGCTCGGACTCGTTTTTTTTTTCACGAACATAGGGACCATGGAAGTAAAACCACCGATTCACAGCTAAAACTGTGATAAAACGCTAATTCGAGGCTAAATGTGAATATTACATCGCTACCTGATTTCACTACTGAAATAGAGAAATAGGAGCTAATTTTCTACTGAAATGGAGAAAAAGCGCTCTCTCGCCGGTGAAATGAGGAGGAAGGTTTAAATCATGGCTAAATATCAAAAAGTTGCTAACACGCAGCTATAAACTTATTATTCGCAGCCGTTGAAAGCTGAGAAAAAGCCCATATTCGAGGCTAAAATTGCGATAAATAAGCGCCGATTCGTAGCTATGGGCCCGTATGCCAAGTCGTTCCTCGAATTTTCCTCAACCTCAAAGCTCCCTCACAAACCGGAAATATTATAAAATAACATGTGATTCTACAGTTTGCGAGGAAGGTTGGAGTTGAGGAAATTTCGAGGAACGACTTAGCACGGCCTACGGGCCTTGGTTGGGCCTTGGCCTTGGTACGGGCCTATGTATCGAAATAAAGGGCGAATTCGTGGCCAAAATTGAGAAAAAAAAACACGGGGTTTCACTGCTAAACTTGAGAAAACGCAAGTTCGCAATTTTTGGGGGCAACTTGAAACTTGAGGAAAAGTGCTAGCGCATGGCAATGGCTAAATGTGAAAAAGTCGTTAATTCACTGCTAAAAATTGAGCAAAAGCCATAATTTAACGTTACACAAGAATTAATTATATTCCTATTGTTTGTTCAGCTGAGGCTGAGACCTCATTGAGATTTTCGTCCCCGGCCCTGATATGTGTAGTTTGGCTAGTGATTACACTACTTAAGCCTTCGATCAATGAGTTGAATGATTTCATGGCCAAATAACCAATTTCAGTTGTTAGATATCTAACAGTTTAAGGCCCGCTCTATGTTTATGTTGTGTGGTACATTTATATATGCAAGCTAACAAAATGCGTCATTTTTCGAGGGAATTAATTTTTTTGGTTGCACAGACTCCACAGTCGCAGAGCACAAAGCTTGTCAACGCGCCTTTACGTCCCGTGTGGATTATTGGGAAGCAAATTGGGCAATTTTTCAGTCAAATAATGAAAAATCATTTTTATACGAATGTTCGGGCCGGGGAGCGGTTTAATACTCTATAAAGAAGAATCTGAATAGGGAAAAAGTGAGGCCGATTTCGAGCGACGGTGGCGATCCAAGTGAATAGCGACCGAACCTTCGATGGCCCATGCGACGTACGGGGGGAACTTCTGAACCCCCTTCCCCTCCACCTTTTCGCCTGCGCGGGTATCTTTAAAATGTAATTTAAAAAACATTTAGCGCTTCCCGTGAATGGCGACCAAACTAAACTTCTTTCCTCGGTTTTCTTACGTATAAGTTTCACTCCCGTGGTTCGGGCTAACTTTCCCCAACAACTTGACCCAATATCGCGGGATTAGGTTTTTTTATAATTAAGACCCAAGATTTCGGGTTTTGGTTCCTAAAAAAAATGTATTTCGCGAGAGTTTTTCACTGTACAACCAAATTTTGCGTGTTTACTCGCGGCAGATACAAAAGCGGGGTTCTCTCATTGAAAAGCCAAATTTTACGGGATTCTTCATTGCAAAGACTAATTTTACGAGTTTTGCCCTTTTTAACACACAATTTTGCGGTGTTCCCTAATTGAAAACCCCGATTTCGAGGGTTTGGCTTTCATTCGCCCTTCTCTTGTCACACCGGAATACGGAAAAGTACTAGGATCGTAGCGAGCCTGAGGCGTCACCAACCGTACACACACATCACTTAGGGCTCGTCCAACTCAGAATCAGCAGAGGTCAACACTTTGATGCACCTGAAGGACTATTACGCTCTGTACAACACGTCGTAATCTCTCAACTTTCCCGGTCCAGTTGTTCTGTTGCCCGACTGTACGGACATGCGCTGTTTCTGACACACAACGTAAACAATGTAAAAAAAAAAAGAGGACACGAGTGTCGCATGCAACATCGGTCCTCCCCGAGGATGTCATCTATAGAGTGAACACCCTCGACACGCTTCGAATTTGCATCCTTTCCAATTCCCCATAATATAACGTAGTAGGAACAAAATCGGACCCCCCCCCCCACAAACCCGTCATTAACTCCCGGCTGATGAGACGTATATTCTTAATGGGCTAAAGAAGAGATTGAAATCTCGCACCACCGCACCCCTAAAAAAAAAAAAAAAACAGATCTATAAAGTTTTCCACCATTGCCAGCTATATTTATGCAGTTTTAAAAATAAAACGACAACGAGCATACGCGAGTCGCCAACCCCCGCCAACAGCATTTCTTCTCTCATCAATGTATTCCACGGGGAGGGCTTTATCAAAGAGGAAGGTGGCACGCAATGGAGAGAAGGCCACCCGGGCGGCAGAACTAATTGAAGAGCCCTCTCTTTTAACCTTGTTCCTCCTCTCCTATTCCAACTTTTTTTTTTTCCTTCTAAACCATAGCGCTATAGCATTTAATAGGTCTATACCTGACCCAGACGTCAAGGGTGCCTAGAAAGGGGATGCATTTTTTTTTTTTTTTTCATTTTGAGCATTCATAACGTGAGTGCACTATTTAAGAAGCGTTTCGCGTACTACACGTAAACCCCCCCCCCCCCCAGTGAAGACGAGGCCCATCCGTACCACACTTAAACCCATTTTAAACATCTTAACCGCCCCTACCTCACCTAATCTTTCATAATCCGAGGAAAAAACAGGTTTACCTAAGCTCCCCTGTTTTCTCTATTAATAGACTCCCCGATGACAGCGTCAGTTTGAACGCAAGGCCTTGTATGTCTGTTTCTCGTTGATCCGTGTGGATCGCGACAAAAAAGGAAATGACAAGGCAGATCTACCCTCTTTAACGACGCGGTGAGGAACAGGGTGAAGGGGGGGAACAAGAGGTTATCAGCGCGGTTTTTCGTTAATTGAACTTGATTATTTATCTCCATCGTCTCTTTATCAATTGTTTATCGCTCGGGCGATAAAATTTGTTTACTATGAACACAAAAATTTGCGGGTTTGACGAAAAATAACGCTTGGAAAAAATTCATTTATAAATCGTCCTCATTACAACCGCTAGTTTCCAGTAATGAAGACATTGTTTAATTAACGCGTTGACCGCATCATGCATAATATTAAACGTGGAAATAATAGCTTGTTTTGTTCTAAAAGGTTGATAATTATTATCATAATAGCCAATAATAAGGAGGTAAAAAACGATTTTTAACCCACCGTTTCTGCGCTTGAGGCGCCCCCTCCCACCAACGCCATCGAAGTTGTGGGGGAGGGGGGTAAAAGACCACTCCTTTAACGATCCAATAAAAATTCACACTTTATATCAAGTGCATGGAACTGATGTATATTTTCAAAAATTTCCCCTAGACCGTTTTAACGCATTTGGCGGGCGTGAAGGGCAAAAGGATGGAATGAAACTCAATTTTAAGGAAAGTAATGTTCACCAATACCTCCTGGGAAATTGGAAGGAACAAAACAAAAGTGGGGGGGGGGGATCCGGCACCACTACTATTGTCTGGGACTGTGAGGTTGTGCAAGGGGCGATTCGAAAGTTCTCCTTGTTCGCTTGCCAGATCCATGAAATTGAAACATTCTCACAATATAGGTACTTGTTTTCGTACACGGGTGGTACGAGTAGGTAAATTTTTTTAACGAATCCTTCGGAAAAACGATGGCAATACACAAAGTCTAAACTTTTATCAGTTAAAATTCACGTAAATCGACGTCGATATGTTGACCAACGGGTATTATTTTTTATAAATGGGCGCTTCAGAGAAAAAAAAGGAAGGAGAAAAAGAGAATGGAAAGGTGCGTTGAAAAGAGAGAAGAGACGTTTGTTGCTGCTATTCGGGTCACAGCTGACAGGTTTCCGGGGTCGGCCACCTATTTAACTTCACGCACTGAAAGGCGGTAAGTTGCTGCGGGAAGATCGAAAATCCCTTGTAGAGTGGTAGGGAGGGAGGTCCACGAGCGCTCAATAAAGCGTTATCAATTAATAAAAATTGCGCTTTGGCGGTTATTAAGGAAGACCTTCCGCACGTGAAAGTTGTTAGGGTTGAATGAGTTTTAGAACGGGACGTGCGCTCAACTAACATCTCCGCACGTGTATAGAAAGGGACGACAACACCAAGTCGCGACAGCCTTCTAAATCACGCAGCTCATGAGTCCCACGGCCAATACTTAACCGTCCAACGCAGCCGGTTTCCGCCATAACGCCGCAATGTTTGGCCGCCAGCGCCCCTTAGATTGGCCTGACATCAATGGCCACGCCTTCCCATGAGCAAGGTGTAATTTATGGCGAGCTTTCAGCTTGGTGAACAACGGAATTGGCTTCAATTAAAAAAAACCTTTGTCACTCAGAGGTCAAGAAAACACCTTAAGTATTACCTATACACACCCCAAGATATTCTCCCCCTTCATTCATACTAGTGTACATGGATGAATTATCTTAGTCCACAAAAACAATTGCAATCTTGCAGTTTTCTGGATATTTAGCCCCAAACCCCACAAATTCACTGATATTTAGCACCAGGGCGCTGTTCAGGTCAGCAGCCCTGGGGTCAGTATTCAAAATAAGATCCCAAAAGAAAAAAAAACATGTCATGACCCATGTTTGCCACCATCACGACGAGAACAATAGTGCATTTTCAAAATGAAATGCACTAAAATGAGAACATGTGCAATTTCGCAGAAATGAAGACTCCAAATTTGTATTTGTACTGGAATTAATACCCGCAAGCTGCAATATCGCAGATATTCGGCGGATATTGAGCGCTTTTGCGGCCGGACGCCCTGCGGGTTCTGCCACCACGAAAAAAGCAAATTTGTAATTTTTCTTAAATTAAGACAATAAACTTGAAATCGCTGATATTTGGACCCGAAAATGTTGCTTCTCTCTCCGCATGTAGCAATTTCATGGCAACTCTAGGCTCCAACGCTGCAATTCTGCAGATTTTTGGTCATACTATTTGTTTATAGACTTATATGAAATAACACGGGTGGTGTCCACGTGACAACCATTTTAATCGTGACAGGATAACGCCGTGTTCAAATTATAACACCCCTTCGTACTTGCCACCCAGATATTGAGCCAGGGAACTTGTGATTTCGCACGAATTATAGGGTCCAAACTTGCAAATTCACAAATGTTTAGCTCTAAATGTTATAATTATTTGGCTATTCGTCAGGCTATGCGCGCAGTCCGGGGCCAGCTTGACCAGGGTCAACCGACTAAAATAAAAGCCCAGAAACTTGCTATCCCTCCTCCTCCCCAAAGTCCGAAACATTGTAATTTCACGTGAGCAAAGATCTGAAATATTTAGCCGGAAAACGGCAATTTCACGGATATTAGCTCTGAAACTTGCAATTCCACGACAATAAATACCAGAAACTGGGAATTCCGAAAATATATTCCATAAACAAGCCAATTTCACCAATTTTTAACTTTTTGGGGCAAAAATTTGCCAAGCTTTGAGCGCTGTCGAGGCCGTGTCTATCCGGTTTGTTCCACACCACACGAAACTAAATTTGCTTCGAATGATGTAATTTTGCGGCTATTCATCAAGCTCGTCGGGACCGGCTTACTGGATTCGACGCCTACTATGAAAAACACTAAAAAGGGGTCCTGGGAGCTTGTCATTTTGCGAAAGTAAAGACAAGAAACGTCGCTGATATTTGGACCCGAAAATTTTGCCTATTTCTCTCCGCATGCGTAGGAATTTCATGGCAATTCTAGGCTCCAACGCTGCAATTCTGCAGATTTTTGGCCATACTATTTGTTTTTATTCTTATACAGAATTATTGCTCTATACAATCTTACTCTAGTTTCTCCTCTTAATTAGTGATTTTACGGCTGTTTATCAATTGCAAGCACGCAGTTTCACGAAATATTTAGTTCCAGGCTTGCATTTTGCGGTTATTTTCCTCGAAACTCGAGATTATTTATCCAACGAGTCTCGACTGTTTGACCACCGCTTGCAATTTTGGCAACTACCCCATAAACACACTTCCATCGAATCAACGTCATTCATCGAGTCGATGATCGATCAAAAATCGAGTCGACATCGCGTCAAAAATGTCCCGCGATTCTACGTTGATTCGACGTCGATGGGTCGAACAATGAACGAATGAACTTTGCGTTGGTATATACTATGTGCTATACCACTAACACTTTAAGCTATTGTAACCGTTCTGGCAATTTACGTAATCTAAAAAACATTAGTTTTAGGAAGCTCAATATAGTACCTATAGGGAACTTGTACATTATTTTTCAAAATTTGGATTTTCTTGAAGAGGGTTCTTCTACAAGATCATTGATCGCATAAAACATTAAAATCAATCAAGGATCTATTTTTAGCAATGTTTTTAAAAAATGTCGAGTAGCTGGTGCAATTATATCACGATTTGCTTAACGGACCCACAACCCCGGGGTGTGGGGTTTTTACCACGGCCTAAATTGTATTTAAAATTTATTGGTTCCATTCAAAATTATGTTTACGTTTGAGTGGATGAGGCCGCATAAATGAAATGTACTTTTTCTGACAAGCTACAGCTGTCGGAACAAAAGTTAGTGACTTCAACGTAGATTCTATGTCGATTCTACGTAGAATAAAACACGCCTACAGCTCAACGTCACATCGATGTCGCATCTTGATCGATGAAACAACGTATCTGCATCGAGTTGATTTCAGCGAATATTTTACGTCGAATAAAACACATCGATAGCTCAACGTTACACCGATATCTATATATCGGTAATATATATATCAGCATTATGGTACCGAGGCAAAATCGACATCGATTTATACGATGAACTATCCTCATCAACGAAAAAACGTCTATCGACGTTGATTCGATGTCGATTCGATGGAATTGTGTTTATGGGGTATTTAGCACCGAAACTGGTGTAGTTCCATACCTATTAAGCTCTGAATCTTGGCCAGTGTCGTGACTATTTCACGTCCTGAGTATACAAACATATATGTATGTAGTCGTTTCACTGTTTGTTAACATGCGAAACTTGTTTATTGACCACATCGTCTCGAACACGAGGTTCATGCATTAAACAAACACTTTAGAAGCTGGACAATTTGATGGTGAAGCAAAATTTCAATTGTTCGACATCAAACGAATTGGTGGTTGTTTCGCAAGAGCGAAATTGACGGCATATTATTTGAGATGGCTTTTTTTACGGTCAAAAAGGCACTTTTGACTTAGACTCTCACCCAGACCCTCCCTCTCTCTCCGCCCGTTAGCTAATATCATTCCAACCCGGTTGACATAGTGTGTCACACGAGTCCTCTCGACCGTGCCGCTATAGTGTACCGCACGCGCTTCCCTCATTCATGGTGAAGGGGCCGGCGCGGCGGCGCGTCCTGACAGACTTTCATCCGCACTCAATTTCTCTTTCAACGATGAGACTATTAAGCACTTTTTTTCTTCAATCATTAATTCCTTTAATTTCAATAAAATGTCGGAATCGATTGAACCTGCTTCCATCCGCTCTCTTCACTTGTTTCTTCTTCCCAGTCCACTTTCCCTAGGAAACGAGACATGTAGCATTATCCACAATTGACATTGAAGTTCTGTCTCTGTGTTTCTTTTTTTCTATAATAACTGGTATACCGAAAGCGAGAAATCTGTAAGTGAGAGAGCGCTTCGTGTGTTATGGAGGCCTCCAAGGAGATTATATTAAGAAGAGTGGGGAGGGGGTTGAACGTGATCATTTTGTAATTAGAAGGACAGGAAGGCACGAGGCACGACTTTTTCTGTGTTCTTTTCTTAGTTTTTTCCATTCTTTTTTTTCCTCGTATTATTTGAAAGTGAAATACGTCCGTAAATATTTATTCATTTACAGAAAAAGGAAGGAAATACGAATTTGTTTAACCTGAAACTTCGGTGTTTTTTTTTTTTTGCGAAAGCGTAGGTTTTTTGGAAGAGCAAGGTCTAGGCCTCAACCGCGAACCAAGGACGTTGAAACCCCTCCCCTCCCATGACCATTTGTGACAATCTGGCTCTTCGCGTCAAGGTAATCTCTACGCGGTTGTGAAAATATGATTGGGGAGATCGAAATAAAGGTGCCGATGTTTTGTTTTTGTTTTTTCTAAATCTAATAAAACGACGATTTTAGAATTCTCGAGGACCGTTTGCTGTCCGTCCCTCGGGACTGGCCAGACCTATGCTTAGCCGTTTACAAAAAAGTACTCGTGCACCGCGAGGACAAACTTTGAGTATTATTGACACGAGGTCACCGCTTTTAATCACGGAAAGCCCTCCCCCCCCCGCCCTTTTTTCCACAACACTGTTTTAAAGTGTATAATAAGAACGAAACACTTGAGTTGCTCTCTCAGGCCCAAGCCCTAGTCTTCTATAGTGAAAGTGGCCCAGATTTTGTCCCGGCGAACCCTTCTTTTTTTCTTCTTTTTTTTTTTATTTCTTTTCTGTTTGGAAGACAAGTAAAAACCACGCAGCAACTGTTGCACAATCCCCCCCTAACCCACCCTCCCGCCAATCGACCGCTTCTTTGAAAATAACCGCGATCCTCTCTAATTTTTTTCAATACATTATTTCATCGCGACCCAGGATATAATAAATTCCCTTTAAACCGCCGTAAAATGGGGGCAGTTTAGTTCACCGCAACCCCGATGTTTAATTTCCGACTTAACGCGCAAGTTTTTCTTTTTTCGTTCAAGCCGATTCAAAGATTGCCCCATTTTTTTTATTTAGGTACCACCTATATTTTTATTATATGTTTTAAAAGGAGGCAACTGTTGAGGGGGGTTCTCACTGTGATGCGCCATCAATTTTGGCTGCTTTGGACCGTTTTCTGGTGCTTCGAGAATTTTTCCCAACCTACGGCTGCGGCTGCACAATCGACAGCTCTCAAGGCCAAAGGAAGAGGCTCGACGCAGGCGGACCTCACTGGCCCGCCCGATATTGGAATCGAGAAAATCGACTAGACTAGAACTGAGGACATTGAGAAACTCTCTTTTTTTGGCTCCATTAAAGGGGTACTGACGGTCCATTTATTCGGCCCTATAAGCTGCACGACGACGCGAGAGTCGTGCTACCTACTTGGGTTGAGGAAGCCTTGCCGCCTCGACGGACTATAAGCGGCGCGCACTCGCTTATAATAAATTCTCGTTCGAAAGGAATAATAATTACGTTATTCACGCTCTAATAATATCGATTCTGTCATTTATCTCTCACAACTCTAGGAGCATCTTCTTTTCAACACAAGTGACACGTGACTCACTTTCAATTATTGGCCAATTGCCTGGTGTAGCTCGCGACTCTTTTATAAAAACAAAACACAAACGAAACCGCTTTATTATTTTCGCGAAATAAACCTTTTCAAGAGTCTCTTAATACGCGCCGCTCTCACCTATTTCAAATCAACCGTATACTACACCACTCTAAAAAGGCGATAACCCGGCTCACGACAACACAACCGGAGGAAATGTTCGCGAACTATTTACACCCTCTTCACACCACCAGTTTTTTTCACCGTTGACTCGCGAGATTCAATTCAGCCAACCTAACCATCTGCTTTTTAGTTTGAGCCTTGGGAGGGGGGGGGGGTCTCTCTTTTGTTCCTTTTCCCGTTATAACCCTTTGAGTAAACGCGAAGTTACGATTGCAAAGAAGGCTACATTTAATTTCCAATTATTGCGATTTTATAATGCCATTGTTCGAAAAAAAATTCCCCGAAACCCCCTTCCCTAGCCCAATGAGAGGGGCTTCTTTGGAAAGCGAAGGCTTGGTGAACTGCTTAGAACTGTGGAGAAGTTTTAGAAAGGATTTTTGCCTTCTTTTCAAGACTCACTCGAAGGACGCCAACTTTTTTTTTCGAAATCAATCTGAGAATTTAATTTCTCTGTCGAGATATGAACTTGTATTCAACCGAGTAATCAGACAAATTGAAATGAATAAAAATCATTATTTCAGGAAAGATTTTGATAGGAACCTTGTAAACTTTTCCCCTTTATTATTTCAAAGGAACAGGAGTGAGAGTTCCCCCTCGGTGGACTGAAAAGGGGAGGAAGCACGTTTCATTAGAGGCGCGGAAAATCTGGAACCTTTTTGCATAACTTTTTTAAATCACGCCTCCCCCCTCCCCTCAGCTGACCCAAAAGCCTTTGCTCATACTAAAAGATATTCCACTTCTTTATTACCATCGCGCCTCTTAACACCAACGACAACGACAACTGGTGGAATGGCTCGCGTTTATAGCCAATAAGCTTCTTCATTATACTCTAGCTCAACAGGCTTTTTATTCGCCTTGGCACAGAAGCCGTAAAATGTAATTAGCAGTTGAAACTGTTGTGAAGGCCCTCGAATGGATTGAAGAAGGAAAAAAAAAAGTCCGGGGTTGGCCGGTATGTCGAGAATGTTTCTCTTCTCCTTTTTTCTATTAATACTCTCCCCACCAACCATTTGCCTATAGTCATACTCGCTTCGAGCTCAAACCCGGCTCTTCTAAAAGGCAGGTAGACATCAAATCGGTGCCTTCTTTTTTTTTTTCTTTCCTTTTAAACATCTTCCCCCCATAAAAACTTATTCTTTCTGAGGCAAAGCAAAAGTAGACACACACACGGCTGTCTGAACACAAATCTGAGTAGGAGGAGGAGCTATTGAAGAAGGGGAAGCAGCAAAAAAAAAAAAAATCGTCTCGTCCGTCTTGAAAAAACATCCTCCCGCTTATCTGTCGGACGCCCGTGAGAGTAGTGAGGGGTGGGGGGCTATTATTTAATTATACCGCCGCCGCCCTGGGTTTGAAGAAGTTAAGGTTAAACAGCTTGTAAACTCTCGGGCGGACAGTTGCTAATTGGCTGTAATATTTCTTGTTTATTTCATTCGAAAAAAAAAAAGGCCCGCCGAAGCAGAGGGCACCCGCGAGTATTACACATACGTAATGAGAGAATTCCTGAAGGAGTGGGTGCCCCTCGAGGGGAAAGTGGGACTTCTTGTCCGGTTTGGCGAAGGTCGCAAATTGTACCACGCTGGGTGGGGGGGCGAGAACATTTGAAAAATATGATCAAGGCGGAGGGTAAAGGCTTTTACTTTAATTGCTCGTAAAAGCGGCATCCCTGACGTTTAAGATGTTGTAACACTGGTGAAGTAGTTTGGTAAGGGCGGGGGGTAATAAAGGGCATCGAACCTTAAAACTAACTTTTTTTCCCGGAGAATCCTATTTATTCGGAATTTTTCCATTTTTAAAGAATGGTCGTTTCTACCTTGCTGGTTCGCAGTAATAACATGTTTATGAAACGGATCACGTGCACACAAGGCATAGAAGGGTAACAATTGAACGATGAGCCAGATTACGAGGACCCCAAGTTGGGAAGCAAGGAGAAAAAGAAGAGAAAGAAAAATGGGGATTTTGCCGGGGTGAAGGCATTCTCATCCTTTTCTCTCACAATATTCTCTCAGCCCCCCCCCCCCCAACACAAACCCCTTCACAGACAGTCTTTCAACACCCATTAACCATAACCCTGCAATCGTTTTCCTTTCACGATAGTACTCTTTTGAAAAAGAGACGCATCGGGAGGGTTGAAGTGCGATGAGGGCGGGGTAGTAATGAAAGGGAGAAAGATATGAATAAGCACCGTAGCGATGCCATGTAGAGTGGGGAAGGAGGTGTATTGATTACAAATTACCCCTAAACAAAATGGGGAATAATCCTTCAAACTTTGAATATTAAATTCCAAGTCTGAAACCTTTTATTTTTCTTATTGAGTTTGTTGCCTGACCTCTCGGTCGAACGAGTAAAAACACCGCCACATCACACCAACAACAACAACAAAAAAACGACCGTTTTCACTCTTTCCCTCCTCCTCTTCCTGAACTACCTTTGCCACTCAAGCTCTCCTTCCGACTCACAGAAGAGGGACTGGGGGAACAAAAGATTTTCGGTACAATAGAAACTGTCAAGCCCCTGAGATTCTGCCAACGGCACCCATCACGAAACTATGATGGCGGGGGTGAGAGATCAGACCCTGTTTAGGGGATTGGTGAGGGGAAGAGTGTTTGAACACACTCTCGGATGAAAGGGAGGGGGGGCTTAAACAATTCAAAAAATAAAATATTGACTAGGGGAAAACAACTGTAAAAACTTTCATTTTTTAAAAAGAAATTTTCACTTTCATGTGCGTCTCACAAGAAAGAGATATGGAGAAAGACGAAAGACAAGAGTGCAATGTGGCCTTCAAGCAGTTTTTTTTTTTTTTTATTTCGTAACTGCCTAGCCTAGAAAATGTTATCAAGAATTTGAAACAGCGAAGAGCACTAAAAAATTTATCGCGTTTGTGGTCGACCTCCTTCACAAGCAAACCACGAACCCCCTGAAAAATGGGTCTCAGCAATCCATATAGTCATCGGGCCGTGCTTTGTGACCGATGTTAAGTTGCATTCCGCACAGTGTGCGCCTGAAATCAGGAGAAATGCAGACCTACAGTGAGGGGTGGGGTGGGGGGTCAACTGCCTCGATATGACCCCGTTTCGGCCATCAATTGACAACTCCGGCTTCCTCCTTCAACCGTGCCCCAGTGCAGGCAAAGGCTGACAACAAAATCAGTTCGGAACTGATTGCCTACAGCCATAAAAAACGCTTAAAAAAAAAAAAACAAGAAAACTGGAAAACGTCAAGAAGTGATTCCCAAAGACGCAATTTCAACTACTTCAAAGCTATTACAAAGTTATTAAAGAAAGAAAGAAACGACGTCGACCGAACGTAAGTTACGTCAGTGGAAACTCTAGTGATGTAAGCAAACATTTTTTTTCCCTCCGCTTTGTGACGATTCCCAAGTGTAAAACGACCTTGGAAATACCTGCCCCCCTTCCAGTAATTTTTTTTTCACTGTTATCTAAGCTATGGCGGTGTGTGCTCGCGATTTCACACCGTCTACCGATTTACATGTCTTTTGATTAGACTGTTGAAACTATATAAAGTCGTTCAAACCACCGTGCGGGTTTAAAAAGAGTGAAACTCATCCTCGATAGTTAAAAAGACCACACGCGGAATGATGGGCAAATAAGTGTTGCCTCACCCGTAAATTTCGCATATTACACACTTACAATTAGCCGTTGTCCACGGTTATGAGAGGACGACACCTCGGCGGTTAAGGCTTACCTTCTCGCGCCTCAGGGCGCCTCAAGTGAATTTTTCCACGATGGGACAGCAACCACATCGTGGACTATTCAGTTGACTAATTGACCCTCTCGTCGACCCCTTGCCCATCAAGTCACGCAACAATTATGCCAAGCTTTTTTTTTTTTTTAAATAGAAAAGGCAAGAAAAGAACCTTCAAACCAATAAAATAAGTATTTTCTGCGGCTTCCAAGGAGTTAATTGAATTTCCAGTTTTTATCGTTTCATACAGAATGAAGCGGGAAGAGAGGGATTTAAAAATAAAAAAGTATCGTTAAAACAAAAACGTGATGTCAACAGGTCAACGACGCTATCGAGAACTAACAATTACGTTGTAGCAACAGGGTGAGGAGGAACATCGCTCTAAAGAGGGGAAAATGAGTTGAGGTATTTTGAACAATATAGAAAAATGCTACCAAGGACAAAGCGTTGGTAATGGATGAAGAGAGGAGTGGATGGTAGCGCGTGTACTAGGGGGAACTGGACAATAAATTATTGATGAGCCGCATCATGTGACGCATTTAAAAAACAATACCTCTCCGAGGTTCTTTATATTTTTTTTAAATTCTGGTCGGTGTAAAATCCTGTTAACACTGTTAAAAAAGGTCTATAGGTATCGATCGAACTCGAGAAGAGGGACTCCAGTCTAATAGCACCCAATTTAAAGCACTAATGCCACTTCATGATAATCGCCGCCCCCCCCCACCCACCTAGGAAACGCCACTGGATCATCTCTATTCGATCAAACCCATTCAATCAAGTCACTTCACGGATATAATGATAACCCTGCGGCGAATAAATTCGAAACGAAAAATGTTTCAATTCTGGCGATGGTTCTGTTTGTGCGTGTGTGTGTACCCTGTGATTGCGATTTGCTCACAATCTCCCCCCGCCACACCCATCACATCACACACACTCGTGTCCATTTAACAAAAAAGAAGCTCTTTTCTCTTTGTTTCCTTGCTAACCTCTGCCGGGGGCCCTGAAGCACCAGGCAGGTAAAATAAAAAATAAAAAAAAAGATGGGGGCAATGCTCACATTTCCTGTGAGTCCGCGCTCGCTTGTGCATGCACCCCGCTAACCTCATCCGCGCAACAACACCCGAAGGGAAGAAGAAGAACCCCCTGGGATGTCACGGTTAACCGCTCCTCTTTCTCTTCATTCCAACAACACCTTCCCCCCTCCCCCGTCCAACAGCATCCACAGCCGGTGAATGATTGGGCGAGGAGTAGGAGAGGACCTCTTCTGTCCCATCTTCTTTTCATAGCACTCTCCTCCGCATCTGGTTTCAATTTATTTTTCTCTTTTCCTTGTCTACCCCACCTCTCTCCACCCGACCAATCTTTGCCAGAACGATTCCACACAGAAAACACGCTTCTTCTCTGCGCCATAGCATTTAAAGCTGTCCCTCGTGGGCGAGGGAGAGGGTGGGTTCATTCTACTAACATCCCAAAACCCGAAATATAACTAGATACCAGAGTTTCGTCTACAGCGTTTTATTTGGCGAGTGTGGGTGTATGCCCTGTTGCCGTGGTGGAGGGCACGGTTGAAAGGGAATTGCCTCGAAGGGTGGCAATAATTCAACCTTTCTCCCTTTAAAAAAAAAGAAAGGGAGAAAAAGGGTGACTAACCTGAACAGTGAAGAAGTGGAAAGATTTGTGGCGCATTCAATTTAGGAGTTCCACAGAAAATTAGTTTATTTATTCAAAAACATAAGGCATAGGGTGGGGGCATGCAGCGAAATGACGAGAGATACATTTTATCTGAAAAGTGACAGGACACTATACTTCGGTGGGGTTGGAGCCGGCTAGCCGAGCTCACCAATAACCCGAGCTTAATGGGTCTATTCAACCCAATCGACTCGGTTTCTAACTTCTTTTGTTTATTTATTCCGCGGTGTCCCTTAAATTTTCTTTAATAATCTTTCAGTTCGGACGGTGGAGAAGAGGTGGACTCGCGGTTATTGAAATTTACAACTTCCTTATTTAGAGACATTACTGAACGCTCCCGTTTAAACTTCACGGTGTTGCAAGTTCCTTTTTTTCTCGGTTTTTCAAACTGTAAATACATAACTTCAGAATAAAGAGATCTCTCGCGATAAAAATAAAAGCGGTCGTGTTTTATCGCGTGGGTTCCTCCAAGGTTGGGTACCCTCTCTAGGAACGAAGGCATTCCCAAAACGCATGCTTTGTAAAAAAAAAAAAAAAAAAAAGTTTTCGAATAATTTCAAATCAAATTAGATCCTCAACGTTATGCAAATCAATTCCTTTAAATGCAGTTTCTTGTTATAAAATGGAAAAAAAAGAAAGAACAAAACTGGAAGGAGAACTCTGTAAAAAGCGGGGGGTGTAAACGACCTGACGGCCTTGTTCGATGCACAATGCCGAGCAACTGGCCTGCGTCTCCGACCCTCTTTCTCTATAAACCTCGGCTATACATGTATTTTTTTTTTTTTAAATACGTACCCAAAGTGCACTATCTTCCGAAACCGTGACTCTGTTTTACCAGTCATGGAGTGTGAGGGAGGGGGAGAGCTTGGGAACCTGAAACTGCCACATACTGTTTTTCTCTTCACAAGTTGAATCAGCTCCCTCGCGCGGTGTTTCTATTAATAGGAACGGTGGTTATTTGGGTCGTAAAAAAAAAAAAAATCCTGCATGGAAGAATCTCAGCAACCGAATGAAGCGCACTTTTTTCGTGGACGTAATAAAAATAAAAATCGTGCGGTGAATCGATGCAGGTGATGGGGTGGGCAGGGGTTAAGAGCTCTGAGTAACTCTTGAAAATGTTTTCAGTTTAAGAAGGAAGAAAAACGAATAAGACGGCAAGAAAGAAAGAAAAATAGCCTTGGCAACAATGGCACCGTTAGCTTCACGGTAAATGTACCGATGGGTTGCAAAAATAAAAGAAAGAAAGAAAAAAAAAAAAAAAACATAACAATAACAAAAGGAAGCGTTCAGTTTGGAAATCGATTGAACTATTTTGAAGAAAATTCGAGGATTCGCCGTCTTCTCTCTTTTATTTTATGGTCAACGAGAAGTACATTTTCAATGATCATCGGCTTATAATCCAAAATACCTGATTTTGCAAAGGTGCGATGTCAATCCTGAACTGCTCCACCTGCTCTGAACGACAAATGATCGGGCCTTTTCGTTTGTCGTTCAGTGCTGGGGGCGGGGTGGTGGGCAGATTGAACAGTTCATAGCTGATGTCACCTTTATAAAAATCAGTTTTCCTTGGGTTTTTGGCAGATCAGAGCAGTTTGAAATCGCAGGAAAGAATGTTAACACTTCCAAATATGCGCCGACACTCACCCCACCACCAGGCCCGCAGGAACTGTCAATTTAGCATTGGGGATTGTCGTCCTTGGCCCAACTCGAGGTTCCGATAATGAACTAATCTTAATAGAAAGCTAAGGACGACCGAACAGTTCTATCGTTCAGTTAACAATATTTGAAAAGCAAGCGTTATATTTTATCGTATATCGTAAACGTAAAAGGTAAACTTGATGCTTAATTAAACGTGTCCTGTCTTTCCAGCAACAACCAAACAAAATTTGACCCTTCTTTTATTTATTGAATACCGCAAGATTATCATCCAGGGTGTACAATAGTACGATTTAACATGGGAACGTGAAAAAAAAAGAAGAGATGGAGTAAGGGTGATCAGGAACTAAACCTCCCCCCGCTTCAACGAGGATCAAAGCGAAGAAAAATTAACTCATGAGTGAACAATTTCAAGGTTCTCAGTTATCACGATCCATTCTGTGCTAAATAAAATTGATTCAGACGAGCGTACTACGAAGGAAGGTTCTATTAAATAATTATTACTTCGGAAATCCTTCCTGTCCACAATTTTTTTCTTTTTTCCATCCATGAAAAGAAAAGAATGACGTAACTGCCAGGCATACAAGGAAGGGCTCTTCCACATCCCTGGTATTATAGCAAATTACGTCACGGTCTCCATTTGTACAGTTGCGCACAAAGCCATCAGAAGCAGTGACGGGTATAAGTTGTCACCCACGAAATGGACCACCACTTTGATTTGACACCTTTTTTTAAAGGGTAGGGCACTTTTTTTTTAGAAGTCGACGATTCTTGGTGTCTTCTTGTGGTGGGCAGGGGTACATTGGGAAAATTTCTCTTAATGAGGACCCCCCCCCCCTCAATACTGATGAGTTCTAATAAATTCTACAAACAAAATTTGAATGCTAAAGAAGTTTGAAGAAGAAAAAAAGAAGAGAGCATTCATTAACGCCTTCTTTGCATAACTGGACGTCAACGCCTGCCCCCCTTCAATTACTGTCCTTGGATATTCTACACCCTTATAATGTTTTCTCTTGCTCTCGCACACCCTATCTTCCCACCCCCGCCTACAATTAACCAAGGTGAAAACAATGTTGATTGCTACATGAAGAGAAGCCGCTCCAACACGGCGGGCTATCGTCTCTCGCTGTAAAGTCCGTATACTTGGTTCGGTATTACAGACAGTCGGAAATATGTCTTCTTCAGGCAGGCTATACTACTCGAAGTTCTTTTCATGAGTATTGGAAAGGAGGTGGCGGGGCCGGGAGCCGCCAACCTTGGAGCCGCTCTCTTCACCGCCCGCGCAGCACCTGGAATTCATGGCGAGCCCTAAAGAAGCCCCTTGACCACTGTGAAAGATGGTAATTGTAAAGGCGAAGTGATGAAATGTGTTCAGCGTTTGTCGGGGGGGGGGGGGGGTTGCGTTTATTTCTTCTTGAAAAAAAGACCGAAGAAAGTGATTCACTTCTCACTTCGGAAAGAAACCATCACCTCTACCTTTAGTATGAAAGGGTCACTTAAAAAGAGTAAAACATGAAAAATATGAACAAAAGATATCGTGAATCAAGCAGAATGAAATACAATGTATACAGTTTTGCAAAAAAAAAGTACTAAAAATAGGTTTTACTGACATTAAAATGATAAACGCTGACCCATGCAGTTATTGGTTGGAGGTTGCAACGGATATTGAACAACTTCCTTCCTAAATTTCACTATAACTCGAATTTCTTTTACCTCCTGTCGCAAATTCATCAGTCAACTGCCCCAATTTTAAGTTCAAGGATGAACGTGAAGGACAAGAGCTCAAAAATCCCGTTATTCGGAGTCCAGGCCAAGGTTTTTTTTTTTTTTTTTTTCGCGCGCCAATGGATTTGTTTAAAACGAGATAAAAACAAAATTTCATGGCGAATGGGTCAAATTTGAAAACAGAATGGGACAGATTTACTCTGAAATGGAAATGGTTCGAGGAAGTAGAAACCCTGAAAGACGAAGAAACGTGAGAGGGGTCTGGGCTTTTGCCTGATTTAAGCTGAACCCGGGCCACTTTCCCCGTTTAATTTGAACGACCCGAAGGTAAGCCCTTGAAGGGGCGGGGGAGGGAGTAACATCACAAACCATCGCAAAAATAATATCCTATAGGAAAAGATTGATCACTTCGTGAAAAAGATGTTATATGTGTGCAGAAAAGAGAAAAAAAAAACCTTGAAAATTGATGTCGCAGAAGGAGAGCTAAGGGAAGGAGATGATGGTGAGGGAATTGAGAATACAAAGAAATCTCCCCTCCCCCCAATTACTCACTGTTGCAACTTTTTTTTATCCTTGCCAAGAAAGATACCCTTTCTTCACTCCTGTGTTATCGTCTCACTCTCAAAAAAAGGGAAATAAAAACAGCCAATATTTCCATTACAAATCTGATTTCAATCTTTCAAAGCGACCCCCCCCCCCCACACCAATCATCTATAAAAGCAAAGCTCACGTTTTCAATATTTCAGGGTAAACTTTTCCAGTTTTGTTATTCGGAAACGTCACTCATAAAATATTAAAAGACGTTCTCCGGATAAAAAAATAACAGAGTCACAAATTTTAAATAAAAAAATCATTTTGAACGCTTTATTTTCAAAAGGTGATGATTTTTACAATCCCCCCCCCCCCGGAATTCGTCGCTCGAATTAGATTGCTAACAATATATAAAAAAAGGAAAAAAGCCAATAAGTGTGAGAGACTTCCTGCACAGGGGCCAAGACTCAGGCGAATTACTCAAAATTTATTATTCTTGGGTTCATAAGTTATTCCACAGGTGGCTTTTCCTATCTCAGTGGAAATGGATAACTTTTTTTGTTGCCACTGTCCAGCATTAACGATCCCCCTTCCCACACGTCCAACCCATTTGTCGAACTCAAAATTGCGGGGCACTCCAGAAATTTGTTCGGAAAGTTTTCGTGAAAAAAAAAAAAAAAATCTCCGTTGTCTCCGGCGAGGAGTGGTGGTTGTTGTGTGTGTGCATGGAGGGGGGGGGGGGTTGGAGAGAAAAAACAGTGAGAAGGGTTCTCTCTCCGAAGGGGGTCCGGAGACTGCGAAAGGGGTGTAAGTGGGTCGTCGACTGAAACTCGATCAATAAACAAACAGAACGGTGTTGAGAGTGGAAGCTTCGCTTGGAAATGGTCCGGTGGAGATGAGTGTATACGGCTGTAGAAAGGAGGGGTGGCCGCGCAATGTTTTTAGGGGGGTTGAAACGAAGGGGTGGTCGTGACAAAACAATTACCGAACGGTAATGACTTGGGGAGAGAGCGAGAGTGAGTGAGAGGGTGACAAATAAAGTTCATCCTATTGAGTGACGCAGGGAATGTAAAGGCAAGGGTGTTTCGGGGTCCGCTATAGCTGTGGCCGAATTGTGTGATGATGAGGGGGAGGGGTGGGCTTTGGGTGACAATTCCCCCGTGTTGACCTTCGACCTTCATAAGCTTCAACAGGCCGAAAGTGCTGAGATGGTTGACCGGCGGGGGGATGTCCATCTCGAATTTATGAAATGGAGAGGGAGTTCATGGAGTGGAAGATTAGTTTTGCTGTATCCCTCTGTTAATTACCACATTGGCTTGATTCCATCCCCTTATAAATCAACGTTATTATTTTTAGCTTCCGTTAATTATTTGACAACTTGAAGACCATTTTCACTGCTTTTAGAGATACTAAAAATGTTCAAAAGTCATGTAACGGGCACGAATCCTCAGGGAACAAGCCCCTCCCCTTTCGGCAACGGGACCTATAGGGGGAGGGGGCAAAAAGAAGCTCTCTTATTGTTAGTCCCATGCAATCAACTGAATTAGCTCACTTCCATCTACCAGAGGATCCAGGAAACCTCAAAAGAAAAAATCCAAGTTTTGTAAGCCCTGAGAACACAGGAGCTACGTTTTTGCGTATCAGAAAAACGCGAAGAACAATGCGGAAATTTCCCACCGCGTACTGAATTTTCGCTTTTAAAATTGTACCATCAAAGTAAAACAAAATGGATTAAACAAACAAAACAAAAGAACTTACAGCGAAGCATTTCTCGTCAACAAAGTGTTTCATTTAACGCACTCGCGAACCGAGTTCTAAAACCGCTATAGGCGCTAAAATCGCGCTGCGCCGGGTAAGAAGTGAAGAAAAACGAAAAAAATTGGAACTGCATTAACTCACGGCTAAAACAGAGACAAACCGCTAATTCCGGTCAAAATGAGGGTTAAAGTGTTCATTCGCTAATGAAATTGAGAAAATCCGCGGCTATATAAATTGGACAAGAAGCTGCTGCTCATTCGCTGCTGAAACGGAGAAAAACGATGAATAGCGGATCAATTTGAGAAAAGCCTCTAATTCACGGCTAAAATTTGAGAAACGTGGTAATTCGCGACTCAAATTGAGAAAAATCTCTTAATAAAAATCGTGAAAAAAATTGGGGAAAATCGCCAATTTATGGCTAAAATTGAGAATACGTGGAATTGAGAGGTAAGTTTGAGGCTAAAACTCAGTCGAAAAGAAAGAGTAAATCTGTGACGGTGGAAATGGGTTCAGGGTCAGCGAATGCTCCCTCAATGGCAATCCGATGTTTGAAGAATCGAAAAAAAAAATGGCTTATGTTGAATTTGCCTCCTAAAAATTATCGTTCGTACCTTCCACAACATGATTTGGGTTCACGAGATTGTTTTCTAAAAAGCCAGATCTTTAAACTTTGAACTTTGAAAGAGCCAAACCACCGGAATTGCTTGTTTTTATGGAGCCAAACGGGGAATTGGTTCTCGAATTTGCAAAAGTGGTTTCCCTAATGCCGATTCCACGAAATTGCTTCTATGAAGGCTGCAGACGTGAGACGGACCAAAAAAGTCCATATAAACATAGGTCCGATTTCCAACAGTTTTCGAGATAATCGATATTTTAGTAGTTTTAGCCATGACGTTGGTTTTATTGGATTCAGCGCTTATAAGTCGAGAACAGTTACACGCACATTAAATCTGAGGGCACTACCGAAAAGAGCAGACATTTTTCAGTGGGAATTGGTCCAGTTATCCCCGAAAGTAGTTGCACTTTTCCAGTGACCAGTCAGATTGTGGAGATTTGTACAGATTTTAGGCAGTCTAGCCGTAACTTGATTGCATGATAGCGAATCTTGAAATGCTATCCAGGTTTGGCAACCACACAAAAACTTGCCTTATTAGTGAGGATCAAAGTACCAAACTCAGATTATCGCACCTCTTTGTAAAAGTTTGAAGAAATGAACATATGTCCAGCGAAAAGTGCTTGTTTGAGTGTTCTTTGCAGTTGGCCTTTGCGAAGAAATGAAGGTAAAAAAATTGAATTAAACACACTACTTCGTATTTAAAATGAAAATAAAACTTCTTTTAGACCTTAATCAAGGTCAGCGATGCAAACTAAAAACTTCTCGTAGCGTATTTGAACTTTATTCAGAACGATTTGCCTCATTCAATGCAAAATCTGGGGGAAGATGTTCGTCGAAGCCTTATTCTTAACATGATCGTGCCCCCCCACCCCATAATTGATCGAATTTCTCCAGCATTTGGATAGAAGTTATGATATGTGGATATGACGAGGGAATCAATTCCACTATCACTTGGATCGCGGGACATGGCGCCCATGGATTTCCACGTCAGGGGTTTGGTAAAAGACCGTGTTTACTGCATCAGAAGGATCTTCGAAGAAGGATTACAGGAGCTTTTGAGGCCCTTTGAGCCGACATTTCTCATCGCGTGACCAGTGGATGCCACGAGAAAAAGGGCAAGAGCCTGCCTTCGGAACAGAGGAGGACATTTGGAAAATGTATTGTAAAAAAAAAAGTTTTAGGTTATTTATTTGTTCTTTTATTTACTAATTTTTATGAATTGGTGCAATAAACGCTACGAAATGTTTTTATTTTGCATCGTGACCACGATTAGACCTACGAGAAGCTTCATTATCATTTTAGGAGAAATTATAGTGTGCTTCATTCCATTTTTCACTTTCATCTCAAGTTACGGTTAAACTGCCTAAAATCGGTACAAATCTCCACAATCTGACTGGTCACTGGAAAAGTGCAACTGCTTTCGGGGATAACTGGACCAATTCCCACTGAAAAATGTCTGATCTTTTCGGTAGTGCCCTCAGATTTAATGTGCGTGTAACTGTTCTCGACTCATAAGCGCTGAATCCAATAAAACCAACGTCATGGCTAAAACTACTAAAATATCGATTATCTCGAAAACTGTTGGAAATCGGACCGAGTGGACGACATCCGGGCGAAAAAAGGTAATTCTCTTCGACTGTTACCTTTTCTCGGGTCGTTCCCTCCACACAAGTCCGAAAACAATCATCACACTCTTGTCATTAAAAACAAATTCTCCTAATAGTTGGTCTGCGAACAGCAATAGTGATGCGCTATATTTCATGCTCGACTATTTTGTGTTGTAATTTTGGCAACACAACTGACGTTTCTTTGATCTATTTCAATTTATTTACCTTTATTTTGGTAATTCAGTTGACGAATGATCCTCCGTTTTATTGTAAAACAAACACCTTCAAAAATTAGTCCAGTCAATGAATGATGAAAAACAAGTGGGGACGACGTGGTCGGCTTAGTGATTTTTTATTTTCCGCTTTCTTTGGGGTAGTTGGGAGGTAAACATACTAAAAGTCCCCGGACGTCCGATGTAACCGGGCTGCTGGAGACCACCGGGAAGGTCACCTAACTAGCACAATTGGTCGCATTTAGGTTCATTTGCGACATGCCACCTGGGAAAAATGGCATAGTTTCGTCACTTTTGAGAGGTACTCTGGTGGAACTTACAAGCCTTAAAGAGGGGCAAATTCTAGCTTTATTGGTCAGCCAGAGTCTAAATTTGAAGCACTGGAGGAGCTATTAATAAAACGCCGATGGTTTTCATCCGGAGGACGATCTTAAAAGCCTTAAAGCAGGGCAACATCTTGTTTTATTAGTCAGCCAGAGTCTTAATTTGAAGCCTCAGCCGAAGGACAACACCTCACCACCTGTAACGGTGAAAATAGATTAATTTCGCCACTTTTGAGACGTACTCTGGTGGAACTTACAAGCCTCAAAGCGGGGCAAATTCTTGCTTTATTGGTCAGCCAGAGTCTTTATTTGAAGCCTCAGCCCAAGGACAACACCTCACCACCAGTAAGGGTCAAAACGGATTAATTTCGTCACTTTTGAGAGGTACTCTGGTGCAACGTACAAGCCTTAAAGCGGGGCAAATTAATTATTAATTAATTAATTATTAAGTTTATTGGTCAGCCAGAGTCTAAATTTGAAGCACTAGAGTAGCTGTTGGATTAGGAAGCAAAACAGAAGCATGAATAGATAGAGAGAATAATTACATACGGAATCTTATCAAAGAGATGAAAAACGAGTACGAGATGCCTCGCATGTTTTAGCTTAATATTCTTTGGTTCTACAAACCTGTCTCAATTGTGATCATTAGTCAACTGAATTACCAAAATAAAGGTAAATAAATTGAAATAGATCAAAGAAACGTCAGTTGTGTTGCCAACATTACAACACAAAATAGTTGAGCATGAAATATAGCACATCACTATTGCTGTTCGCAGACCAACTAGTAGGAGAATTTGTTTTTGGTGACAAGAGTGAGATGATTGTTTTCGGACTTGTGTGGAGGGAACGACCCGAGAAAAGGTAACATTCGAAGAGAATTACCTTTTTTCGCCCCGTTGTCGGCATCCCATCGGACCTGTGTTTACATGGACTTTTCTGGTCCATTTTGGACCTAGAAAAACCCCCTGCATTATTGCCGTCGACTTACCATACACCCTGTATAGGTGGCGAACTTGATACAGATGGCGGACTTTTATTGCTGCTTTATAAAGAGGTTGGAAGTATATTGGCATTCAAATTTGCTGCCCTTAGAATATTGACGTTCAAATTTGCTATTAGAAGTTTTTGAGTTGAGGAGGGCAAGTTTTTGGGGTCAAATGGTCATATTAGGATAGTTTCATAATTTCGGTCTTGCCAAAATTGGTCTTTTCGATTTTTTTGAAGAACTTTTCGTCCTATTTATATTCTGGGAAACAACGGCAGTGTAACCGGGGGGTGGGGGGATATTTCAAGTCTCTGTGACAAGATGTGATCATAAATATGAATGCTAGCCAACATTATGTGAACTTGATTGCAATGCCTTCCAACTCTTTTTTCGCTTGCGTCAGCATAACTATTTCTCATTTGGCGTATCTTCTCGATGCGGTTGCCCATTATAAAAATTCTACGAAGAGGAATCGTGTGTGTGGAAAAACACGGAGATGGCGCCGGAGAAGAACCGGAAAATTATTCCTCCTCGCCTGAGTTCCGCGACTCCTCTACCCCGTGCCCCGTCCTGTTCGCGTCATCAACCACCTCTGTTGTGCTCCGCTTTTAAGTCAACAGAACGTAGGAATTGTTTCCCTTTCCGTCGTCGAAGAGGAAATGCACAATAACAATAAAGGATTACGACTCTCCCACCCCTCACCCGTGCACTTCCACATACGATTTTTTCCCCTCCAACATTACAAAGTGATGATACGACATGAATTATAAAAACTCTTTATTAGTTAGGGTCGATGCGACGCTATTTCGGGGTCGCGAGACTGCTTTAACACGGTCATTTTCTGTGTTTTAAAAACTGGGTCGAGCGAGTTAGAGTGAGAATGATCAGAGAGACGTGATCTCCCGCACTTAGTGGAAAATCTCTCTCTCATTCCATGTCGTTCTAATTTTTATTACGTTGACTTCCCCGAGCTTCTATACAAATTATTATAGTAATTTTAAAAAAATACTCGCAAGTTTAATTTGGTAATTCCTGACAGGAGTGTGACGTCATGGGGTTTGTTCTCCTGAAAATTATTAATGATGCTTTGTGATTTAGCCGTGGCAAAGTCTCTCTTGATTTTATTAGATTATGAAAGGGTTGAATGGCTTTAAAGCCTGGAAAGGATTAACGCGGATATTTCGCAAGATATGTCTTGGACGGTTGACGATGGGGGGGGGGGGTGCTGGAGTGCTTTAAAAAGTTCCGCTAGTCTACAGAATTGTGGGAATGGAGCGTCTGGGAGTACAATTTGTATACATCAACATTTCTTACCTATAGCGTATTTACTTTAAAATGCGTATGAAGAAAAGAAAAATTTACAGCCTTTAAGATAACCACCGTGGGATTGTTAGTTAAACCATTAAATGGTATAACTCCAAACACGATAATTTGAGCGCAGTTTTTTTTTTTTTTTTTTTTTTATCTGGAGGTCTTAGTATTTGGCTTTCGAACAAAGATCTGAAAGAAAAGTACACGACGGAAGGAGTTCGACTAGAAATAGAACGAAATGTATCTAAAAATATCACTCAAACTTGCTTGCATTGTACCCCATTCTCTTGATATCTCAACTTGCTATCAACACGAGCTAACTTTATACAAAAAAGAAAATGGAGCCCAATATTCTCGTAGCTTATCGCTCAAGGCACTTACGTAAACGTTTTCGTTTAACGCGGTGTTGAGGATGGTGGGGTTATAATGCGGCTCAGGGTGAAGGGAACGAAATAACGTAAACATTTATTTTGTATTTAAAAATGTTTCTACAAGTGCTTCTCGAAGGCGAGATTTTCCTCTCTCCTCATCTTGTCTTGCATAAAAAAATTATCACGTCCCTGAAATAAATTAAAAAACCTTTGATTTCCTATTTTGCATGATATTATTGATTCTTCTTGCAGTAATAATATCGGCCAAGGACACTTACCTGTTTCCTTGCGGGGCCCAACTCTCCTGATTGCATCAAAATCAAACTGTAGGGAAGACCACACACGACGGGCGCGGCAGTTTCCTCCTCTGCCCACGCGCCTGACTTCTTTATAATGCGATCCGAATTATTCCTTTTTTCCAACATTATACAACTTTTGACAAACATTGTCCTCTCGACATGACACAAAGGTCATAAGCCCTTTGAAAAAAATGTGCAGCTCTAGAAGAGGGGAAATTGGCGTACATTTTTTTTTTTTTAAACGTGCTTTACAACCTTGCCGCAACCATTTAGCTGGTGTTGTAGACAGGGGAAGGGGTGACGGCGAGAACTTTTTGCGAGCTTCCAACTTCTAACTTATGAGAAAACTTGAACAACAGTGTCTTGAGCCTTCTCACTCGTGATTTATTTAATTTTATTTTATTTTATCGCCCATCGAGGGAGAAAAAAAAAAACTCAAGGTGATGATTCACCGCACGAAAATTCCTATCCAATAGCAAAATTATTATTTTGTTTCAAAAATAGGGAGTATTAACGTTTATCAATCATTGCCACGGCTAGTACAGGAGTTCGTTTGTTTTCCGCTTTTGATTGCCAACAACTCTCAACTCGGATAGATTAACGATAGTGACCCATTTTAAATAAAAAACGTCTTCAAAGCTTGGTAATTTTCTTTTCAATCTGCTAATTACATGTTAAAATCACGTGCTGAGGAAGAAATGAGCTTTATTGAGCGGGTCTCAAAATTCTATTTAAAGTGGCCTATTTACGTTATATATTTCGAGTAGTTATGGAACAAGTATAGCGGTGGAGAGATGGGACTAATCGTCGTGTGGGTTTGCAGACGTGTGGCAGAGTCAGCACTGCCACGAATGCGCTAAAAATGGAATGATTTAGGGGACCTAGTGCAGTGCGAACTGTATGGGATAATGCCATGAGAGAGCTGCCAGACTTTTTCAGTAACAAATAATATACATATTTATGCAGAAAATTCCGCTCCAATACTTGTAATTCCATGCAATAAACTGCCTTGCAAATAGCCAGCCAAGCCATTTTAGCTCGAGGAATTACAGTAGTGAACAGCCAGTCTAGCTGCAGTAACCAACCGTGATGGAAGGGGGGGGGGACAATCAGTTGGTAAAGTGGAGACGATCCTATTCGATGGGGGAACAACGAATGACCAGTTCATCGATTTGAGGGCGCTTATAGTCAGTTACTTACTAAGTGCGCGAATATAGCCAGTCTGGCAATTTTTTCCAGTGCAGCAAGTCAGATTAGGCACTTCAATGGCAAGAACCGACCGTTAAGCCATCTGCAAGCGCAAATGGTCAGGTCGGCTGTTTTAAGAGCTGTACGAATCATCTGCAGTTTTGCTGCATTTTCAGGGGGCGGAGGCTCATTTGTCAATTTTTGAAGCACAAATGATAATTTACTCCACTTCTCAGGCTCGAATGGCCATTTTTAGGCTGTGATTAGCCAATCGAGCAGTTTTATATAGCGCGAAAATAGTTGCAGTTTATCCAGTCCTGAGGGTGCATGTGTGTGATGGGGTCGATTAGTTGGTAATGTGAGGACGGCCCATGCTCGGTGCTAGTGGTCAGTTTGGCCATTTTTCGGCTTCAGATAACAACTTCGTAGGCGCGAATCGTCCATTGCCTTTGTAGGGCACAAATGAGCCGTTTGAACATTTACAGACTGAGTTGCTATTTGCTACTTAGTACGAGTAAGCCATTTTTAGTGCTTTATTTTGCCAATTTCAGAGCACGAACCGTCAATTTGGACATTTTGAAGCCGTGAAGGCCCAGTTTCGCCATTATTGATTGAGGATGGTGGATTTTGCCATTTTAAGGTAATCCATCTGTTTAAGGGTTTTCAAACCGTAAACCGCGCTCAACGATTTATAGACCGCGTAGAGTCAGTTATACCAATTTTACGGCGTGAATAACCAGTTAGGTCATTTTTACGACGAAAACCATCGGTATGGTCATGTCTAGCGCATGACATGATGGAACTAGTATTAAGTGTGATGTTTTTCAGGCAAGAATCCATGTTATAGTCAATTGAACTCAGCTTAGCCATTTTCAATGCGCGGATCGTTAGTTTAATCATTTTGTGGACGCAGTCAGTAAGTTTTGCTGTTTTAGTGCATTTCATTCAAAAAATGCGCTATTGGTCTCGCCCTGATGGTCGCACGTATGGGTTGTGATACTTTTTTTCACGTTTCAGAACCCCTAGAACACGAATCCGAGGTCGGTTCGATTTGATATACACATATATGTATACACATGGCCCCTCGCTTGTTAGCACGATCACGGTCGCAATTTTTGACTTAGGGCAACCAAATTTGGTCTAACAATCAATAGCGTGAATATCTCGGACGAGTTCATGATCCAGATGAATCGGGTCACGGGAACGGTGTGAAAGAGGGGTTTGAATTCTTTGAAAATTCGCTACCGCACGGCTGTTGCTGCAATCGCCCCCAAAATTGACTCGAGTAATGAGAAATGAACGCGCTTTCGTATGAGACCCTAGTGAACCAAATCCGTTGATACGGCAGGGGAGTTCTCGGCGGAGGGGAGCTATTAAAGTAACGCTATGCCTTACTGGACCACCCAATTACCAAAAAATTTCATTGACATTGTATTTTGAGCCGTCTCTTTTATTTGATTTGCCTACAGCCTAATAAATCTTGAGTGAAAAATCCTGAGGTGGGCCTCATCCTGAGGGGTAACTCATTTTTCTTTCCGTGCACCTGTTGATTCTAGCAGCATCATATTCGGTACGTATACTTCATGTTAAAGTAATCTTTGATTACTATTTTAATTTTTTGAAAAAGTCAAGGGGGAGGGGGCGGTGTTCCCGGGGTGGAAGCAAGTGTGTGGTCTTGTTAGCACGATAACTCTCGAAGAAATCAATTTTGCGGAACGCGCTTTGGCACAAAAATCAGTAGTCGTAAGACCCCGGTCGGTTTTGCATTTGGGCGAAATCGGTCAAGGTGGAGGGGGAAAAATAGGGGTTAAATGGTCAAAAAATCACTATGAATCACCAGTTCATTCTAGAAGGATCATATTCAGTACGAATACTCCATGTTAGAGTAGCCTTTGATTCCCATTAAGTTCAGCTTAAACAAACCCGGCAGCAAACAGTACAAGGAAGGGTCAAACATTAACGAAACAAATCATGGTCTCAACATTACTACTTCTGGGACGGCTTAGGGTCTTGTTAGCACGATAAATCAGTAGTCGTACCGGTCGGTGTTGCATTTGGGCCAAATCGCTCAAAGTGGAGGGGGAATAGTGGTTGAAATGGTCAAAAAATCACTGCAATGCACCAGTTGATTCTAGAAGCATCATATATTCAGTACGAATACTCCATGTTAGAGTAGCCTTTGATTCCCATTTTAATTTTTTGAAAAAGTCAAGGTGGTGGGGGTGGTCCTTCCAGTGTGGAAGTGTAAAAATAGCGTTGAACTTCACTAGTTCATCTTAGGGCTCTAAAATTCGACTCAATAATTTAATGTAACGAAAGCCGGGTTACATTGATATTTATCATCAACTTTGATGTGGGGGGAGGGGTGAAATGGGGATGAAATTTCAAAAAAATCGCTTAAATTCACACGTTTAGGTATTATAAAATACGGCACAAAAATTTAATATAACAAAGCCCTTGGAAAACTACCGAAACTTTTCGACAATTTTTGAAGAGAGGGTGGTGAAAATAGAGGAGGAAGAAGTTCGGCTTAATGAAACAAATTATGGTATCAAAATTATTACTTCTGGGACGGCTTAGGGTATCCGTATACGGAATGAAATGCACTCTTTCCGACCGCCAGCTGCCGGAGCGATTTAAAAAAAAAAAAATTGTAATTACGAATTATTTCTTTTTTCACTTCTATTTGCGAATCAGCGATTTATACATAGCCGCGGACTTAGTCCTACACTGGGAAAAAGAGTCGGTTCCGGAACTCGGTTGAAACAGTATTCTCGGTTGAAACAGTATTCTCGGTTGAAACAGTATTCTCGGTCGAAACAGTAGTTTCAACCGTTAAACTTAACCGTGAAAAATAAACGTCATTCTGTTAAAGACGGCTCCAACAGTTATTTGTTCGGTTAAGAGTGCAAACAACCGTCAAAAAGACTCTTTTACCGTGTATTTAACAGACTTTTCTACACTTTCACGTGCTTAACCGTACCGCCGTCGGTTGAGCTGAAAACTTGTCGCCCAGCCGGCGTGAGTAACGGTAAAACCGAGGTGAATGACCGTCTAACCGAGTTTAATAACGGTAAAACCGAGTTGAACGAGCTTATTACCGACCTGAATGAAGGTAAAACAGAGTTGGAAGACGGTAAAACCGAGTTGAATGACGGTAAAACCGAGTTGAATGACGGTAAGACCGAGTTGAATGACGGTGAAATCAAGTTGGAATGATGGAGAAACCGAGTTGAATGACGGTGAAACCGAGTTGAGCGACCATGTCACCGAGTTGAATGACGGTAAAGCCGAGTTGAACGGTCGTGTTACCGAGATGAATGACGGTAAAACCGAGCGTAGTGACGGTAAAGCAGAATTCAATGATGGTGAAATCGAGTTGAATATGGCGATGTAACAGAGTTTAATGACGGCGTTACCGAGTTTAGTAACTGTAAAGCAGAGTTGAATAACGGTGAACCCGGCTCCATGGCCACTAATATCAAATGTACTGACGTTGTACTGTGTAGGCGGACGATAAAACCGATGAAACGAAATTTTCATTATCTAAAACTTCCGGATCTTGCAACTTTCGCAAATTGCCCTGGGTCCCAGGTCACAATCAAAGAAAGTGGGATATTTTTCGATGAAGAACACACACAAAAAATGTAAATCGAATCAAACTCAATGCTCCCATCGATAGCCTAGTATTTATTTTTATTTAATGAAGGCATTCAGATACATATGTATAGATTTAGCATTACCCAAGAGGTCCCCTCCCCCATTTCATCATCCTATAAACTCTCCTGTTCTGGCAGTCTTAGACAAGCAGTTTTTAACCGACTTCACGCACTCGTAACTAGATGCAACAACTAAGTAGACGGTTCAGTAAGGCAACCCTTAACCGTCAAAATTCTGTTGATTCAGGGTGCTCTATCGGTTGAAGCACTCCCTCTCTTTGTTTTTAGCGGCATCTGCAGAAAACGCGCAAGGTCTGTCTTCCTCACTGCTCCCAGTAACTTCGCAGTTCGCACATTTGCTGAAGTTGTTTCAGCCACTGTAGTCACTGAAAGAGTTTTTTTTTTTTTTTTTTTTTTTTTTTTTTTTTTTTTTTTTTTTTTTTTTTTTTTCGTAAAGTGATTTGAGTCGTGTTGAAACAAGAACTTGTGACTCCGAAATGGATGAAGATGTTAAAACTCTTTTGCAAGAGTGGAAGCTGAGCGACTACACGGTTGAATGACGATGAAACCACCGAGTTGAGCGACCGAGTTACCGAGTTGAATGACGGTAAAGCCGAGTTGAGCGGTCGTGTTACCGAGATGAATGACGGTAAAACCGAGCGAAGTGACGGTAAAGCAGAATTCAATGACGGTGAAGTCGAGTTGAATGACGGTAAAACCGAGTGAAGTGACGGTAAAGCAGAATTCAATGACGGTGAATTGAAATGACGGTGGTGAATTTTCTACTTATTGTTTGTACTATGTTTGAATATATTTCGTGTTTCTTCTTTCACGACTTCTTCGCATGTGAACTAAAATTTACGTTCATCCCATTTCAAATTTTAATCTTTTTTGACCAATAACAGAATTTCAGAACACTCACTTTCACGGTAACTCAAATTTTTTTTTAGGGTCTCAAAGGGCCACAAGAAAGGCTGAACCGAGCGTCGAGAGAAATCAGGATTTGAAATGGAAATTTAATCTGCGGTTTACCTCTGACGCTCGGCTCAACCATTTTTTGCGGTAAATTTGGCCGTAAAGAATCAGTAAGGCTAACCGTGAAAAGTGGAAGCACGTACCGAGAAAGTCGGTGACAAATTACCGTTTGTACCACAGTAGAAACGGTATATTCTACCGTATGCCGACGGTAGTATATACCGTTATTTCACGGTTGATACCAGACTCAAGACGGTACCTCTTAACCGAGGTGAGACACCTGTTTTAACTGTGATATAACGGTATATTCCACCGTATGCCAACGGTAGCATGTACCGTTATGTCACGGTTGACACCAGACTCAAGACGGTGTTTCTTAACCGAGTAGAGATACCTGTTTTACCGTTGAGTAACCGTTGATGCAACCGTCATGACAGTAGAATTTTACCGTTTTTTTTCTGCTGATGCTACCGTATAATATCCAAAATTCGGTTCGCCACTACCGTAAACACACTGTTGGACTAACCGCCTGACACGGCTGTGATTATCGAGTATACGGTCAGCTTTCACCGATGTTAGACAGTTGCTGTAACAGACAAGGGAGTTGTGGGTCAGAAGAATCTACCTTAAAGTAACGGTTAGAGTTAACCGTCTAGTGACGGTTCATTCAACAGATATGTCTCAACTGACTGGGATCATGTGTTTAACCGTGTTTGTGGCTTGACCGTCAGACTCGGTTGCAAACATTTTACCGACAATATGCGCTAACCGAGTGCATTTAACCGTATCAAGCTTGTCGGTAGACTTTACCAACTCATGACGGTTGCAAACATTTTACCGAGATTTCTCGGTTAAAATTAACCGAGAAAGTGCCTCTTTTTTTTCCCAGTGTATAGCCCGGCCAAAGATTGAAGAACATCGAATCTCCACCTAAGTTCTCACTGAGAGCTTCCCCTTACCCCTTCCATTGTACAGCCGCTTACCTCCTAAAGTTTTGAAACTTCTTATCACTCGGGGATCGCGGTTCACTGATCATTCTGACTACAACTGGTAGATGTTTTGATTTGTTAAATTTTGTCAAGAATCCTTATTTTTCGTGCTCAAATACTAAAATGTTTCACTTTTCCTTCGGTCTTTCGGCGGAAGGGTTGATGTTTAAACGTACCGTGGAATTCATTGTTTGTGCAATTCCTTCCGAAGCTATGAGGCTGAGTTGCCGAAGTGAGTAAGCCAACATGATAATTATTTTCCTATTTATTTTACAATCTACGCATCGTTATCCTTGGTATGATTCCTATTTTTGGTTTTAGTACCGGAAGAACGTCCTTTGTCGAGACAAACCTTCTCAAAACACGTCTTTAACCAGGAAAACTACAACCCGATTGCTCGACAAATCTGTTGAAGCCTGCTTCGTTAAATTGAAACGTTCCTGGTCCGAGCGACGGAAAATAGCCACAAATCTCTACTTTTACATAGTTATCAGTTGTTTTTTTGGTGAAACTATCGGGATTTCACGGAATTCTCAAGTAAAAGTCTTATTAAGACCCCCACACACGGGTTGTCTTGTCTTTGACTCGAACTCGAAGCGTTTCAATGTCGAACACGAATGCAATTTACAGAAGCCCCTTTCGAGTTAGCGTCGAAAACAAGACAAACTGTGTGTGGAGGGCCCTATATGTTTATTTGCCGTTCTAAAAAGTTATCTACTTGCCTGTGTGGTATCCATGTCTGACTGTTTTCTTTCTGAATACATGTTTGCATTTTTTACTTGACTGGATGTTTTCGTTGAAACTGACCAGACGAGGGCCAACAGTTTTGCTCATGGGGGGGGGGGCAGCAAAATAAGTCCCTTTGCCACTTGGCAAACTTTAGCGTAGCCACAACCTAAAAACATTCATTTCGTCTTCAAGAAACAAGGGCCGGGTCTCCTACCAAACTCGATTTTTGCCAGGTAAGATAAGGTCGAGCGCCAAGAGCGGGGTTCATAATGCACAGTCTACTCGGAGAACAATACAGCGATTTCCCTTTTCACCCACTTAATCACTCCCACACACCGCCACCGATTATACTAAAAAGTAGGAACTTCACACCACCACAATCCAGATCGTTAGACCGACAAACCAAACAATTTGGCTCACGGTCTGATTCAAAACTAATCATAGGCATGTGGCACTTTCAAAAACAAAAATCGCCATTTTTGACTCTCACAAACGCCCGATTTGCGGATTTTTGCTCTTCCAAATCTTTTGGTGGATTTGTCTCGTTAAAATCGTAATTTCGTGAAATTTGCTTGTTCAAACTCCAAATTTCGTGGGTTTTGCTCTTTCAAAAACCTCTTACTGAATTTCACTCTTTCAGAACCTTTATTAGTACATCAAATTTATTATAAATTTATTTATATGACAAAGACCAACGTCGAAAAGCCAGAGCAGTTCATCCACCAAGGGGGGGGGGGCGGTTTCATCATTGCACAAATCAATTTCTTTCTCCCTAAGTGATGTACCAACACTATTTCGAGCAAGATCGTTCTTGATGGCTCCCCACACCAACTCAATCGGATCTAAGTCGGGGTGATAAGGAGGGAGACGCAGAGGTATGTGACCAAAAGATCGGATCAAGTCATCCACCACGAAGGATTTCTCGATGGGAACGCTTCTCACAAGTTCGAGAAGTTCTGCTTTCGTTGATGTTTCGCAGAATTCGATGCCATGCTGGGAAAGCTATTCGACAATCACGCGCTTAAGGCTGCCGGAATTCGGCTTTTTGTTTCTTTCGAGGCAATGATAACTCGCGTTGTTCATGACTATGACACTGCCTGCCGGCACGTTGGGTAGGAAGCACGTACTGAGCCATTTCGAGAAATTCTCAGCATTCATGGACGTGTGATAGTCCCCTGAAGTACTTGAGGATTTGAAAATCAGGAGACCGTCTCTAACGAAGCCTTGCTCCCCACCTCCATGAACAACAATAAGTCGATTGCCCTTGCCTGAAATATAAAATCACGAGAAACTATTTTCATGCTAAAGAAATGAAGAATCATCAGCTCACCTATTTTATGAGTAGCCCCCAATTCGTCCTCCGACTGCCAACAGGATGTAACGTTGTGGGCCTCTTGTACGTACGTTTCATCCAGGAAGACAATATTCTTGTTGGCCTCTCGATGTTTTTTTATCTCCCTCAGGTAGGAGACCCTACGGGCTGCAATTTCTGGCCGCTCAATTAGAATTTTACGATTGGATTGACACTTCTTCCACTTAAACCCCAGGTGATGTAGGCGCTGCCGAATGTACTCCTTACCGCAGTCTACAACGCCTTGCTCTAGTAACTCCTTATGGAGAAGCCTAATTGACGGGCACTGCTTTTTAACAGCATAAAACTGCGAACTTTAAAACGAATGGCACTGTCAGTAAAAGAATCGAACTCGACTCGCTTCTTATGTGGAATGTTCTTCCTCGTAGGTGTGGTGAAAAGTGACCGACTCGTACTCGAGCCCTCTGAGGTCGATCGTTCGGCTTCCTTCACGATGCGGAAAACAGAAGACCGGGAAACACCGGTCGCCTCAGCCACCAAACTGTTGATGTCGGGCTTAGGCTCTTCCTCTACCTTCTGCCGGGTAAAATACTGAAAAACTGAGAAAACGATTTGCATGGCTTGGCTTCCTAAAGTTCTTCTTTTCTGTCTTTCACTCATTTCTGAAATCAAATACAACATCTTGTCTCTCAAAGTATTAAAATCATTAATTATCTCATGTCTACTTACTTTAATCACGACAAAAAAACCGTTGAGGCGAAAAAAACACTCATATCACTGATAGAAATATCTGAAAATATCGATTGCACGAAAAACTGGTGGGGGGTTAAGTACATACTAATCGGCGCTAGTAGCGCTACCGTCGATTTCTTTAGTCTTTGGCCGGGCTATAGCCTTGCACGCATTATAAACTTCACCGTGTTAGACTATCAGTTCAGTCGTGTTAACATGGCGGTGTTGGTCGTGCCAACGTGCTGAATTAAGCCATGCGTACTTGGCTGCAATTGAGGTGCATTCACGACAGAAGCATAGCTAGCCCAGTCAAGTACATCGTCTCAGGCACATGGCAAGCATAGACGTTCACCACGACTGTACGTAGTCGAGTCAATGCGACTGTTTGAGTCGTGCTATTCAGCAATCCTCTCAATGTTTACTTGGTAACCTGTGCAGTGAACCTACAATTGCTCTAGCCATGGCAGTATTGGCAGTGCCATGAAACTCATGTCAAAAGTAGTTGTAAACGTTGAAGTACAACGCTGTCTTTGCTCTCACGAGACACCTATCATAGCTTTGTTTGATAAGTTAAGATATCCGAATAAAGCACTAATCACAAGTTTTAGTGTAATAACACGAGAAATTTTGCTTAAAAAAAAAAAAGAAAGGACCAGTTAGCTTGTACGGGCTTATTTCGTCTTTGAATGAGATTCTAATCGCTTCGATATTCCCTCTACGCATTCAAAACGCTGCAGATAGGAAATGAGTTCGGATCTCATCAATTGATTGTCAAACTTTCGCTAAGATAGTTATGTCGAAAAACAAAGTTGTGCGTTGTGTACCACCATCTCCATGCGAATGAATCAATCTTTTTGAGAGGATACTTCATTCAAATCGTGTACGAACCTTTTTAAAAAAACAGGGCATTAGGTAAGAAATTTTAAATGGGAAATGAACACAAATTCGGTCCATTAGTGTGCACAACGTCATATCCGGAAGGTAGCACAACCAGTGAAGCTAAACAAAACATTTTATTTTATGCAAAAGCAGTGGATTTTTCAATTTTATTGTTGTATTTATTACAAAAAACTTATCTGAACATCGTGGTAAGTGTATTGTAGCGTGTCTGTCGAGGGCAGCGAACGGGTTGTAAAAGGCTGCTGTGTCAGGTGACACAGCAACAACGAGCAAAATATTTTTCAATTTTCAGGTGGTCAGTTTCCAGGCAATTGCTAGAAATTGATTGATGTTTTGCTCGTTACTTTGCAAAAACATATTTAAATAAGGAAGTTAACCTTTTGCGAAGCTTGGCAAAAAAAAATTAAGTGTCTACGGTGACTGGTCCTGACGAATTTGTTGAAGAAGCTGAAATACGATTACAAGATATTTTTAAAATAAAACGCGGCTACATTGGCTAAGAACGACCTAAAAATCTTGTGTGCTTGAACACATTGTTGACTGCGTCGTGTTGAACAGCTAACCCAAACGTGTGCTTACACATTTTGTCCACGGCTAGCAAATTTTACACGTCATGGTACGCCTTGGAAATTTCTTGGCCATGTATGTTTTACACGACTCTCTATTTCACACGGCAAATCGCTCAAGGCACATGGCGTGGCTTGCTAATAATTTCCTCTAGCGGAGTCATATTTTAGTAAGCCACGACTTCGTGAGCCTTGTACATTTTCATAGCCGCGTAGACGGCCGCTCACAAGGCAAAAATAAGGGGCTTCGCCAGCCAACTACAAGGCTGTCGGGCGGCCAGCCGTGTGTTTTTCTCAGTGAAGTTGCCCGATTTTTATTGATGACAAGATGTCAAATGTTGAGAGACGGAAACGGTCACGAGCAAGGACCGGCACCGATTTATTTTCCTTTTTTTGTAGATAGCGGCGATCCTTCCTTCGATAATCCCCCAGCGTAGTCACTTAAGTTCCATTTTACGTAATTTTGATGCCTACAATGCCATCAAGACTGAGTTATTGAAAAAAAAAAAACGATTTGCAGCAAGCTTCCAATGTAGAACTTACATGAACAGGGCAACCAGGAATAGATAAGAATGCAATGCCAATTCGATCGTAACCTGCCGTGTCCTTTCCCCCCGTAGGGCAAGGTGATTAAACTTTCTATAGGTGCCGCAGATCTTCGGCCATTACAGTCATTCACCTACGTCACGAGCAGTCCCAACCGCCTTTGCGCTGGACCCAGTACATTATTATTGTTACTTGGTTGTGACTTTTGAGAATTTTATAAACTTCAATTTCTAAATTAACTTGCTCTGCTGCTCTAGGGTTAGCAATCGGGAGTAAAGGACTGCGGGTGACGTCAGTCCCCACCCCTCCCGCCTGACGGTCAAGGGGAAATCTGCGGCACCTATAGAAGAGTTTAGTCACCTTGGGTGTAGGGAACGCGATTTCCCTAGCAACGGGTGAGAGTGGAGGCGACTTGTCAGAGATATAAAAAAAGAGACTTTTCGTTTTTTGCTAAATTACAGAACTTGATTTTGGTTTATTAAAATGACTTGAGTACCTTACATTTGGCGCTGCGGACAATTTTTTTTTAATGTTTTTTTATTTTTTTAGAAAAAATATACCAATAATTTCCTTTTATTTGCCTCCTAATTTCTCCATATTCCTTCCATTTTTTTTTTTTTTTCCGATTTTTAATAGAAGGCGAAACAATTCCGAAATTTGTCAATGGTTTGAGGGTGTTAGCAGGTACTTGTGATTTTGGCGAGTCATTGAGCGAACGATTGCGGGATCAGTTGGTAATTGGGATCAATCAGGCGCGCTGGCAAGAGGAACTGATTCGTTTACATCCGTCCAATGCCACAACTTTTTCCGAGGTAGAAGCAACTGCACTGACGTTGGAGAGGGCTTCATCACAAAGGGCGGTACTCTCCACATTTACGACCATTAATCCTGAAGTAAACCGTATTGGAGGGAAGGCCAGCAACAAGACTGTTGGAAACACACGGGATTTTTCTGGGAAACCGCGTCCACGGAAGTTATCACGTTCCAAAGACTGTTTGCAGTGCGGTTTTCCAAAGCACGGAGTGAGACGAAATTGCCCTGCTTTAGACTCCAAATGCAATGCGTGTGGTAAAGACAACCATTTCGCAAGGGTGCGTGTTGAAACTCATCGCGCCATAATCGTTGACGCTGGGGCGTCAAATCAAAACATCAGAGCACGACAGTTCGGAGGATTTGGAAGTACTAGTGCCAGTTCCCTTTGCAGTCAAGACGCCGTGAACAACATTAACGGACGTGGGACGAAGCTTTTTGTACCTGTAGGACTTAATGGAGTTAGATTGGAAATGTTGTATGATCCAGGAGCTGCTAAGTCGGTCATAAGTAAACGTGTATGGAAAAAACTAGGATCTCCTCCATTGGCTTCGACGGACAACCTTCTTGCGTACACGGGATTCCCAGTGGAAACGATAGGGAAGTTAAATCTTCAGGTGTCGGCGTTTGGGAAACGCTAAAGATTGGAGGTCGTTGTTGTTAAACGAAATGATTTACCTTTATTCGGTCTAGACTGGGCTTTAATTTTCAAGTTGCCCATGCCTGATGCGTTTGTGTTTCGTAGGTGATCAGAAAACAAACTCCTCGAAATCCACTAGTGAAATCGGTCAGAATAACCTCAATTCATTGCTCTCAAAATTCAAGAACGTTTTCGAAGGTTCGGGTAAAATCTTGGGCTACAAGGCTAAAATTTACATGAAAGAAGAAACTTTTCCCAGAGTTTTTCGCCCTCGACCGGTCCCTTTTGCCCTACGCTCTCAAGTGGAGGATGAGATAGAGAGATTGGTAAAGGCTGAAGTTTTAGAGCCTGTGGACGTCTAGTCCTCTCACGTGGGCTTCCCCTGTGGTAATTGTAATGAAATCAAACGGGGCTGTCCTCCTTTGCGGGGATTTCAGGGTTACAATAAACCCACACATTCTCACTGATTTTCATCCTTTACCGACTTTCGACGAAATAACTTCAAAACTCAGTGGGGGCAGATTTTTCTCTGTACTCGATTTGAAGGATGCTTATCTACAATTGGAAATGGAAGAGGAGTCCCAACATTTTCTCGTGATTTCAACTCACAAAGGTTTTTTTAAATACAAGAGACTTCCATTTGGTGTTTGCTTTGCTCCAAATTTTTTTCAAAAGGTAATGGACACTATTCTTTCGGGAATCAAGAACGTCGCATGCTACCTAGATGATATTCTGATCAGTGGAGTCACGATTGAAGATCATTTAACTGCAGTAGAAGAGGTCTTGACTCGTCTTTCAGCTTCAGGAATAAAGACTCAGGTCTCAAAATGCAAATGGCTTCAAAAAAGTGTTCAGTACAGTAAGTGTTCAGGACGAAGATGGTATTCGCCCTTTGCCTGATCACTTTGATGCGATAAATAAAATGCCCACTCCGTCGAACGTACAAGAACTCAAATAATTTCTTGGATCAATAAATTATTATAGTCGTTTTGTTGACAACTTGCAGGGAATTTGCGCGCCCTTGCACAGGTTGACGAAGAAGGTTGTCAAGTGGGTCTGGAATGATGAGTGCACTTCGGTGTTCAATCGGCTTAAAACATTGATGACGTCCACAAGCTCTCTTACGCACTATTCTTTGGAACTACCTCTGATTGTTTCGGCTGATGCAAGCGTAAAAGGAATCGGGGCAGTCATGTTCCATAAAATGCCTAATGGGACGGAGCGACCTGTGGCTTTTGCCTCTAGCCTCCTCAAACCGGCAGAACAACGCTATTCAGCAATAGACAGAGAAGCTCTGGCTTTGATTTTCTCGCTCAAGCGTTTCGATCAGTACCTTCGAGGCAAGAAGTTCATTTTGAGAACTGATCATAAACCACTTATTCAAATTCTAGGCTACGACCGTGAGATACCCAAGATGGCAGCGAATCGTTTAACAAGATGGGCGCTGATTCTTCGCAGCTACGACTACACTATAGAGTACGTTCAAGGTAAAAACAACACCGTCACAGATTCGCTGCCGAGGTCGATGTTCATCCGAGTAGCCTGGAGGAAATGGGAAAGGTCAGTCGTTGTCATCTTCTTCGCTTACATTTACAGGACATGCCTGTGACTTTATCACATTTTAGGAGATGGACGGCCGGGGATAGAGTATTACAGAGAATTATCGGATATTTGGAAAGGGGATGGCTGGATAAGAAGGACTTGGATGTAAAAATCCATCCATTTTTCGAGAAGAAAAGCGAGCACGAAGAAGGCATTCTCATGTGGAATGGTAGACTTTTAGTGTCCCTCGAACTCCAGAAGAACTTTCTCCAGATGATTCAAAAGGGTCATCCTGGGATTCGAGCCATGCGAGATATTGCTCGTTTACATTTCTGGTGGCCTGGTGTTGACAAAGAAATTGAAAAATACGCAAAACTGTGCAATTCATGTCAGCAATCCAGACCAAAAGCAGAGGAAATGCCAGTTTATTCGTGGAATGTCCCTTCTCAATCTTGGACAAGACTTCACCTCGATTTTGCGGGTCCATTCGTGGGATCTTACTGGTTGGTTTTGGTGGATGCAACCTCAAAATGGATGGACGTCATCCCGATGCGGACTACCACGACGGCAGCAACGATCGAGGCTCTGAAGGGCTTCCAGTCTCGATGGTCACCGACAATGGTCCTCAATTCATTTCATTAGAATTTCGTCAATTTTGCAAAACAAACTGCATCACTCACATTAAGGTCACCCCGTATCATTCTAGAAGATTAGCAGAAAGGGCAGTTCGAACATTCAAAACTCGAATGACAGCCGCAAATAAATCAAAAGGGACGATTATGGACAAGCTCAGAGAATTTTTAATTTCGTATAGGAACACGCCTCACTCTACCACGGGAAGAACTCCAAGCGATTTTCGATTTACTGAAGCCCTGCGTTTCTGAAAAAATTGATGTCGCCCTGACAAAACAAAGGCTTTACAGAGACTCTCGAACAAGGTTCAGATCGTTCGTCGAGGGGGAGGAAGTCTATGGGTGTCTAACAAGCTGACGAAAGGCCTGGACCCCAGGAATAATATTAAGAAGAACAGGCGACATCTCATATCACGTTCTTGTGGACGGGAAGTGTGAACGCAAGCATGCCGACCAAATTCGTAGAAAAGTAGATCGTCCGAGAAAGGGGAAGGAAGATGTAGGGAACGCGAGTTCCCAAAAAAGAGAGTTTTCGTTTTTTGCTAAAATACCGAACTTGATTTTGGTTTATTAAAATGACTTGAGTACCTTACGGTAGGTCCTACGAATAGTCACATTTGTAGAGTGTGAATGGTCATTTTAATCCAGTATGGTCATTTTATAGGGAGTGAAAAGCCAGTGTGATATTTTCAGGACACGAATCGTCAGTTTTGCCATTTTAGGGTCCGAATTAGAGGTGAGGTGTGATTTCACTGTCGGTGATTTTGTCACTGTGACTACTCCGTCACTGTTGGCTCCGGTGACGATCACATTGAAATCACCGTTCCGACCCTCTAACGGTGACATTCTTTTTCACTTATAATCGCCTCTTCATTCGTCAATTCTATCGCTTCACTGCGCTAGAGTCTCTTGAATTAAAATTGGAGCCGTCACCTAGCCATCTATCGCCCCAATGAACTCATCAGGAGCAATCTCCCCAAGTCTATCCATCGTCTGTTGACTTTTTTTCTTGGACTTGGAATTGAACCTTCAGTGTAAGTCGGTAATATATTTTTATTCACTTCGTTTTCCAAGACCTGTGCTACAGTGATCTTGTATAATTTTATTTTTTTTAAAAACACCTTCCTAGTCAGGGGCGTAGCCAGCCCTTGACCAAGGGACGTTATGGAAACTAGAGACCCCAACAAAAGAACTGGTAGCGCAATAAATCGTCAAATTCTTCCCCGGAAACTGAGTTTTCACAAAAAAGGGTCGTAATCCATCAAAAACTAACATCTTCGTTCGGAAATTATCTGTTTTAGCCTTCTATTCCTGATTTTCTATCCAAAAACTGACAATTCTACTCATACTTTTTCTATTAACAGACAATTCGATTTCCCCGGGAGTATACAGGGTGAGCGACTTTTCATCAACGTCTTGTCTGAGATACGTAAAGTTCAACATTTTTTAACCAAACAATAACGGGTTTTAACTCAAAACTGACGTTTTTCAACAAAAAAACGGAATATTTCACTCTAGTGTAACTGAATATTTTACTTCAAAACTGACGTTTCTACGCCAAAGACAAAGTGTTCACGCCTAAACTAAAAATTTCACAGTACAACTTTTAAAATTCAAGTCATTACCCCCAAAAACTGGTGAATTCCAAAAAATGGCGGGTTTAACCAAAAAGATCAAAAACGAATGATTTTAACTGCAATTAACAGGCCACTCAGTACTAAAAACTGCCGATTTTATCCTTCAATTGGCGATTTTAGTAAAAAAAAAAACGTACAATTCCTGGCCAAAGCTGACATGCTCTCCCCCTCCAAATGAAGATGGTACCACAAAACTGGCGATTTTAACCTAACACTAAACTTTACTGTTCCATTTACACCCGAAACGACAATTTCCCCTCAAAATTAGATAATTTACTCTGAAACTGTCACACTTTAACTCAAGTTTTCCTCAAAACGGGTGATTTTAGGCCATTCTGCCTTGAAAACAGGTGATTTAACAAAAAAAAAGTGACAAATTCATCGCAAAAGTGACGATTTTATACCAAAACAGACGATTTCACGCCAAAGCTGACGTGCTGCCTCATAACTAATGACGTTAATACAAAACTGGTCATTTTACCCCAAAACTGACTGTTTTAATTCCAAAACTTACGATTTCATCCCAAAGACGTTTCTAAACTGACGATTTTACCCTGAAACTTGCGGTTCCACCGAAAAAATATCACTTTACTTACCTCAAAACTGAATATTTTACTTCAAAATTGACATTTATTTACTTTGTTGGGCACAGCTTTTCAGGGCACATAGAGTCAGTTTTGACGATTTCAAGGCTTGAATAGCTATGATTGTCATTTTTAGGGCGCACAGTCTTTCCAGTTATAGGAGCGAATAGTACGTCCCAAGTCAAGGCGAGAACAGCCATTTTCGGCGCTCCGAATGGTCTATTTTGCCATTTTCGGGGCAGGTGTCACTTGTTCAGACATTTTTAGAGCTCGATTCGTCAGGAAATCCATTTCTAGAGCACGTAATGTAAATTCGGCAATTTCTAGGGTTCAAATATAGTAGTTTTAGCCATTTTAAAGACACGAATCGTCAGTTTTGCCATTTTCAGGGTTCAAATACCTAGTCCATCAAGCCAAGGCCATGAAGTTTGACCATTCCTGATGCGCAAATTGTCGATTTTGCCATTTTCAGGGAGGGAATAATCTTTTTTAGGCATTTCCAGAGCACGTGAAGTCATTTTGGCCGTTTTCAGGGCTTCATTAGTCCGTCAAGCCAAAAGCGCGCATTACTGTCATGTTTGGCTCAAGAATGGCCAGTCTGATCAATTTTAGCGCACGAATGGTCGATTTAGCTACTTTCGGGCGATATAATATATTCATGATCTTTTTAGGCATTTTCAGAAGTTCACCAGTCGCCACCAATTTTTAGGGCACGTGAAGTCCAGTTTCAGCCATTTTCAAAACGCGAATCGACAGTTTTGTATTTTTAGGCGTGAGTTTAGTTACTTTAGCCGTTTTTATAGTGCAAATAGCTAGTTTTAAATATTTTTAGGCAGTGAAAAGGCTGTCAAACCAGTTTTAGTAGAGCGAACCACACCATTTCTCTAGCACCTCTCTTGAGCAAATACTGAATCCGCGTCTGTCTGCGAAAATGGTATTCTAGGACGCAAAAACGGCGAATTTGGTCTTTGAATTATGTCACCCTTGCGATATCCGTTTTGTGAGCGATCAAACCCGTTGAAATTTATTTTTTTATTAGTGAAATCCGTGAAGTTATTTTTTTAGTGAGCGCCGACGAAACACAATGTGATTATCCTGAAAGATTTGTACTTTCAGAATGCATCTAGGGGTGGGCAACTGCCCCACTAAATCTGCATTTTTGAGTCTAGGAGACGGCAGCTGCCTAGCCCTGCCCCCCTCTGGCTATGCCTATGTTCCTAGGTAAATTCGTGCATTGCAGTTTTTGATCCATGACTCACCTTCATGTTTGCATTTGAGGCTGTGGGTTCGCCGTTCATAGGAGTTTTCCACGGATAAAGTTAGAAAAAGAATTATATATTTTTTTTATAACCGATGCAAACAAAATTGATTTGCGAAATCGTGTCTCTCATTTGCCCTATAAATAGGGTTTGTTGGGTCTGGGAATGAAATTCACACAGATACCGGCGAGTCCGGTAACATTAGGCATTTGCTCAAACGAACTGCTACAGGGGGCCTGTCCCGTAAGATTTCGGGGTTCCTAGGAATATCCTTTTCCAACCGTCCGCCCCAAATTAAATCACATGTTGATGGGGAGGACGGGTGGAAACAAACAGTGATAGTGACATTAAAAAGTTATAGAACAGGCCCTCAGTAGTCACTCAAGTGACAAAATCACTGGTTTTTGTCACAGTGACTGCACAGTCACCGGAGCTAGTTGTCACTGTGACCAACAAAAGCTGTCACGTCACACCTCTAGTCCGAATGGTCAGTTTTGCCATTTTTAGAGCGGTAATTGCCAGTATGACTATTATTTTTCGGGCGCAATTACTCCCGTCAAGCCGAGACGCTAATGGTCAGTTTGGCCATTCTGATCGGTAGCCCGATTAGGAGCTCATTGACATGGGGAGAACAACACGTAACTGTAGGTACGGAAAGTGTCTTGGATGGCGGTGTTGGCTTCTGAAGTTCCGCGGTTGTATAATAGGCGAGTTTTCATTGCAATCACTCTTACACCCCCCCCCCCTACCATCACACCCACACTTCCAAAAGCCTGCAGTCATGAAACTTAGTCACCAAAGCCCCAGTTTAAACTCTTGTTGTTAAGTGAGCGAGTGACTGAGGCTTCTAAAGCGAGAGGGAGAGAATGATAAAGAAAGGACTATAAATTTCTCGAAGCTTGGACTTGTTGGCCAGAGCTTTTAATAATGTTTTACCGAGGTGATTTAAACTGATTAATAGTCTTGTTAAAATGAAGAGGAGTCGCCTACTTTTACTTTTTAATTTTTACGATCGAAAAAAAAAAAACTGGTAAATACTTAGTTTAAGATTGATGTGGTTTTTTTTTTCGCGTAACGCGAAGCGAGCAGTCTAGTTTGTTAAGGTCATCAAGTATAAGCATAAGATGAAAGACCCCGAGTACAAAAAAAAAAAAAAAATAGAGGCATAGTTGCAAGTAAGTACTCATTTATATTCAAGGGACGACGTTGTATTTCATATTTCAGTGTCCCCGGGTTTGAAAGGATCGTTCAATTTTCTGTACATCCGTACAGCGAAAGAAAGTTGAACCCCGCGTATAATTAGTTTACTTATTTATAAATTTAGTCGCGGTTGAATAGGGCCGGTGAAGCTAAGGGAAAGGGGTTTGAAAAATATTTTTCTCAGGCTCCTTCTTAAGAAAGAACGAGGGAAAGAGAGGGAAGAAAAAAGAGTGAATTGACACGATAAAATTACATAGGCAGCGGTGCGAAGAGCTGCAGACAAATCGTTTTTGGTGTTGAAGAATAGAACGAGTCAAGATTATAACGACGGGCTCTGAGGAAGGATGGGAAGGAGTTGAAAAACAGGGATAGAAAGACGACGAAAGCGGTTTTTTTCCACAAATAGATGAAGTGGGAGTAGCAGTAGGTGAAGATGGGGGGTGGAGGAGAAGGAAAAAAAAGAATAAGAGCGCTGGTAAGAAAAGAAAATGAGACTTTCGCCGTCTAGCGGAGCCCCGCTATCAAGAAAAAGAAACGGTACCCTCTTAACAAGAAGCGGGCCGTATGTAATGAAGAGAGAGTGGTTAGGGCCAAGGGATAAATTACCGATTGGTAGGAGGAGGGGTAGTGTGAGGTCAAAATTGTTAATTTAATTTTATTTACTTCCATCGGGGAAAATTACATACAAATATGCTGGGATTTGATAATGTTACAGCGTTCTAATTGCCCAATCTCGTTGATTGGGCGTTCAACCGCTTTTTCAGTAGCGTATCGCTTTTATTTATCACCAAAATAGCATTGATATTCCATGAAAGTAATTAATTTCTCCGATTGAGTCGGCTTTGCATTCAAAGACAGGTATCAGGAGCGGGGAGATTCATGTCAGTCGCTTTAGAGGTGGATGGTTTTTTAAATCAAAACTTTCCCTTGTTTAACGCAAGCTATGTGAAAATTCGTAGCGAGTTATAAAATCGAACAATAAAAGCGTAGTTCACGTGTTCGATGCGGGGAAAAAGACAACAAATTAAGCGCATGCGGTCGCTATAGCTGTATACGATGTACCCCTCATGCCTCCTCACGATCAACTACTTTCTCTATCTTTTACAAGTAATTACTTAATCCCTTAGCTCTTGATAATCACACTCGCTATACAATTATTAGTTTTTCCATACTCGAACGATGGTTGTTGGGCGGGGGTGGGGCTATACCTTAATTTCGTAGTCCGCACCCTCCGTATATTTTAGGACACTGGACCCCCTTGCACCCATCGCATTAATTTAAATTGGTTCTACCCTAACCAATCAGCTCATTCAAAGACGTAGCACATGAGCTCCTGCTCGGTGATACTCTCCTAAAACAATCCTCATTATCATCTTCGACCTGGTGAGGAGAGAGGCCTCTCAGAAAAGCCGGTTGTGGAGGAACACGCGCACACACAGATAAAGAAGTGGTTTCTTCGAACCCCTCGGCCGAGATTCAAGAAGCTGAAAAGATTTTTGTGTGCCTGGTAGGGGCGCGCAGGGGGTCGAGAGTGTTAGAGAATGCCAAGTAGTCTCTCTTTCTCTCTCTCTCTCCCTTAATATTATTGCTGGAGCATAACTGGTGTAATAAGGCTTCGTTGGTTTGTAAGAATGGACAGGTGGGTGGGGTGGATGTTGCGGCTTCAATAAACGATGATCGGAGCCGGTAAAGGTGCCGGGGGGGTTAATCGGATTGACCGCCAATCACAAAACTTGAGATTATTACTCACTTGTCACTGTGAAAACAACTCCTTCCAGCCGATATCGTTTATCAAACGATCGAAAATCTTTCATTTGAAAATTTATGTAAAAGGAAAAAAAAGGGCTTGATTTCAAACTCAATTTTAATTGTCCGATATCAAGTTTTTTGATATTGAACTCGAAGTGACAATTTAAATTGCATGAGAGCCTTAAAAAGCTAAAATCTTGAAAGTTCTTCTTCCGTTAATTGATTGGAATCCCTTTTTCCTAAAACGGAAAATCTCTTTTCTCAATCACGTCGAAGCAAATAGCGTTTTCCATTAGCAAAAAATGCAGAGCTGTAGCTGCTCCAGGCCTGATCTGACAAAAGAGTTTGAAGGTTCCATTTGCCAATTTGATCCTCAGCAGAGCGACTTTTTATTCGTTCCTTTTACCCCTACGCTCCTCCGTGGATCAGAGCTGGAGCAACTTCAACTGCTCCGTCAAAATCGACGGAGAGGTAAACCTCCCTAGAAATGTTCACTGTGATACTGATAGGTAAGCATTGTTTTGAGTTCGTATTTTGTTTTTCGTCGTGGATGAAGCCAACGATTTGTTGAACGAAAGCGGTTTAACAATCATTCAAGTTATGTTATTAGTAGGTACCATTATCGTCGATTACTCAACAGATCCAGAGAAGTGGTCGGACGTCTGATGAAGCCACCAGGCTCCTTTTGAAATGTATGGATAACAATAGTCTAGAGTCAAGCTCAACCGACGAAAAATATGAAAATAATAGTGAGTTATTGCATAACCGTCTGACGGTTAACGTTAACGATTATGTGACGTCATGATAAGCGTGAAATTCGGATTTTGAGTTTAAACGTTAATCACAAACGTTTAAAGACCAATATGAAGGGATGTTTTATCAATTTGCTTGAAGCAATTAAGTGCATCTATGCCCTACCACGTGTTCATATTTTAGCGCAACTATTATTTGCAATAACTCTTTTTCCACCGATACAAACGGTTACGCTTATGGTGACGTCACATAACCGTAAGCGTTAAGCTTCATACGGCTATGCAATAATTCCCTATTAAGAAGCCTATAATACGTATGATATTATTGCAGCATCAATCAATAAGGAGAAGACAGAATAACAATAACCTAGTACCATGGTGTTCCAATCGTTACAAAACGGTTCATCAAATTAATGAAGTTAGTCCCTTCATGCAGTGGCGGATCTGCGGGGTGGATTTTGGGGGTTTAAACCCCCCCCCCCCTAAGAAGATGGCGTCCGCCAAAAATTTGTTGATAGTCATTCCAGAGATCTTCCAATACCTTGCACATACCAAAGGGTGACTGTTGAAGGGGGATCTGCACAGAATGATGATTTCACGACGAATGGGCCATCTCGTGATGGTGAGGCCACCATTCATTGAGGGGGGGGGGGCATCAAAAAGCATAAATAGGTAAAAAAAAAAAATGATTTTTAGGTTTCAAAGCGATGATTAGCGGCAAATATTGAGAACAAGCGATCATTTGCCACTTAAATTAGGAAAAATACTCCAATTCGAGATAATTATCTGAAGGCAACTTCGCGGACAAACCAGAGAAAAAACGCCAACTACAAATACCGGTAGGCCTATAAGGCAGAAGAAATTGAGAAAGCGTTCTAATGTGCTACTCTTTGGGCAAGTACGCGGGAGAACGTTGAAAAAAAAACGCTAAAATCAAATAGCGTCTTATGAGCGATAGCAGAAAAGCGATGACTCATAGTAGAAAACGAAAATAAATCACTAATCCGTGGCTGAAAATGAAAAAAATCACTAATATGTGGCGAAAATTGAGAAAAAGCTGAAGTCCATCGCTCACCTGGCTCAACAATTAATTTTTGAAAACGCAAAATTCGTGGTTTTCTCGAGGCAACAACAGAAAAAAGCGCAATTGAGAAAAATCGCTAGTTCACGGCTAAAACGAGAAAGCCACGTAATTCGCGGCTAAAACTGAGAAAATCTACTAATTCAAACGCTCATTCACAACTAAAATGGAGAAATAAGCCAATTCGCGAAACAACTTGGCTAAAATTAAGGAAACGTGGTAATTCGTGGCTAAAATTGAGAAATAATTTGCGACTAAAAAATGAGAAAAAGCGCTTAGATCGCGGTAAAAATTGAGAAAAAAAGCTAATATTCACGGATACAAGTGATAGAAAAGCCGCTTATTCACGGCTAAAACTGAGACAAACCGCTAATTCCCGTCTAAAATTGATGTAAAATGCTCATTTGCAACTAAAAGGAAGAAAATTAAATATTTAATTCGTGGCTAATTTTGGCAGAAAGCGCTTATCAGCAGCTAAAATGGAGAAATACGCTACTTCTCGGCACAGCTAATGTGAAGCTAAATTTCAAAGATACATTTGGCAATTCCGCTTGTTCACGGCTAAAACTGATACAGACGCTAATTCCCGGCTAAAATTGGGAAATTGCGTTGATTCACGGTCAATGTAACAAAAGGCGCTCATTCGCGGAGCTGAAATGAAGATAAACGCAAATTTACGGATTTTGTGAAAATCCTCCAGTTCGAAGCTGAAATTGAGTAAAAGCGGTGATTCAGGCGTGAAACGAAGAAAACCAAACGCTAATTCTCTGCTAGAACTAAGGAAACGAGATAACTTGCGGCTGAAATGACAAGCGCATTAGTGATAAGCGCTAATTCGCATGACTAAGAAGTGAAGAAAAACGCTAAAATTATAGAAATAAAACGTTAAATCGTGGCTAAAACTGAGACAAACCATTAATTGCCGTCTAAAATGTAGAGGAAGAGCTCATTCGCAGTTAAAGATTCAGTAATTCACGGCTAAAGTGGGCAAGAAGCGCTTATTCGCCGCTGAAACGGAGAAAAACGATAAATCGCGGATCAGTTTGAAAAAATCCACTAATTTACGGCTAAAATTGAGGAAATGCGGTGATTCGCGTCTGAAATGGAGAAATAAATTCGCGGCTAAATTTGAGAAAAAGCACTTGTATCGCGGAAAAAATTGGGGAAAACCGCTAATTCATGGTTAAATTTGAGAAAAAGCCAATTATTGGTTCGTATAGAGGCATGTTTGCGGCAGAAACTCAGGAAAAAAGAGAGAGATTCATGGTAGAACCCCTCCCAAGTTAAAATCCTAGATCCGCCACTGCCTTCATGTATATGTTGGAACCCGAGTCAGAAATCGGGCCCGGACCGACGAAAACGACTCCGTCGGGATGGGATCATTACTAGAAGTACCGAGCTCGACGAGGAAAGAATTTCGGACATTGGCCTATCCAAGTTGATCCCTTCCCGAAGGGGAAAAAAGTACATGGTCCGATCTTCATCTTCAGAGTCCATAGAGAAATTTATGAAGGAACTTTATTCATTCAATTATCAAGTAATGGTCATGGTCAAGAAATCATGAAGTCTCATTTATTATTACAGGGGTTGCTTGAGTGGCATTTTGAGTTACATTGAGCACTTACAACGCTTGCTGACGCACAGTTTCCGGCAGTTGCATTTTACGAATCCCTGGGAACTGCCTGATGTAACCGCGGCATGGAGCGCAGTGAGGCACTGTGAGAAGGCACGTCACTTTCGGTGATAAAGTTCTCCTCACACAGCTGGAACTCATTTCGGGCGTGAAGTTTGTCCAGGATGCCAGCTTTAGTACCAAGTTTATAGAAACCATCGTGATCTATTTTCAAGACGACAGCCAAACGTTTGTCGGAACCCTCAATATTAATGACTTCGTACCTCCTTAGGCGTCTGTAATCCAACGAGGTGAGGGGCTGTCCTTTGTCTTTTTTTCTCACGACTCAACCGCACTTCACGAATGAGTTCTTCATATTTATCGCGAGAAAATATGCTGCTGTTGGTCGACACGTTCTGCAGGGAAGAGTTCAACTTCTCGTAGAATTTCGATCACCTTTCGTCGCATTCAACTGACACTGCCTCTGACATGATGAACGGAGCGAGGACACTGAAGGAGAAATACTGATTGAACTCTGAAGAGATAACCACGCTGCGATCGGACCATGTACTTTTTTCCCCTTCGGGACGGGATCACCTGGGGGATAGGCCGAAGTCCGAAATTCTCTCCTCGTCGGGCTCGGTACTTCTAGTAATGATCCCATCCCGACGGAGTCGTTTTCGTCGGTCCGGGCCCGATTTCTGACTCGGGTTCCAACATATACATATTTCCCCCCAAAGGGCGAGCGTTTTTCCTGACGCCGCAAAGCATGTTTGCTGGCCGAGAATTTCTAAATTCGCAAACTTGTTTTTAGTAGATATATTCTTGGAAGAACATTTTAATGGAATTGGGCATTGAACTCACGAAGGGATGAACGGATGCACCAGATTTGTTCTCAGTCATGCTAAATGTACCTACATTCTCGCTAATAAATACAAGCGTGCTCAGCTCATGCACGCAAATAAATTATGTACCTACTTTCATTCAATACAAACACAAAAACAACAAAAAAGTCATGGTGAGCATGGGCGTAGCCAGGTGGGGGCAGGGGTGGGCAGTTGCCCTTCCCTAGAATAAAAAACACAGATTTCGTGGGGCAGCTGCCCACCCCCAAAATTCCAAAAACATTATCCCACAAATTTATTGTATTTCGCTCCATAAAACAAACTTTGTGGATTTTTCTCACTAAAAAACCAACACATTTTCGCTCATCGGTTGCTGACAAACCGATTTTTAGGGTCGGCTCAACTTGGAAACCCATTTTGACCGATTTTTCGCACTAAAATCCCATTTTCGCAAGGTTCGACAGCAATTTCGTGTGTTTGGGTTAGCTCAAACGGTGTTCTGACCGCTGTGCCTTACAGACAGACAGTGGGAGAGAAACTGCCAGCTCTATTTACCGTCTCAGGTCTACAATTTAAAGTTTATCTCCAAAAGTATCACTTTGGGGGGGGGGGGAGAGTTTCAGTTTTTCGACATAAGATCCGAAATAGAAGGCTTCAAACGACAGTTTTCCAGCAGATATTTATTTTTTGACGGATTGTAGCAGTTTCTGTGCAAATTTAGTCTCTGATGACCGTGAATTGACGCGATTCCAACCTCCAGATACTGTTATAAGCCTGCAAAAAGGCAATCTGTTATTTTCGACAGTGAAGCTGCCCACAGGCGTGGATCCGCAATTTTCCCTCAAGAGGAGTTGCACAGAATCCCCCCCCCCCTTTTTACTCGTGAATGAGCACTATTTGTAGCCTCGAATTGACGTTTTTCCTTAATTTTAGCTGAAACTGTGTGTTTTTTTCTCAATTCTACCTCGAACTAGCCCATTTTCTTCATTTTAGCTGTAAAAAGGTCTCAAAAACCGTAAAATAACGCTTTTATTACGGCCAGCACAGGGCATCTGCTATAAACCGCGAATAGGTGCGTTCTGTCAATTTCAGCCGCAAAAGAGCAGTGTCTCTTCAATTTAACCCGTGAATGAACCCTATTTCTCAATTTTAGCCACGACAATTCCACCAATCAACAACAAACGGTGACAATAATTTTGCCAATTCGTTTTTCCTCGATTTTAGCCGCAAATTAGTGCTTTAATCTCAAGTCTGCCTTGACCATTTTTTTGAGCAATTTCAGTAGTGAAAAGGTCCAAATAATCCGCATGTTAGCGAGTTTCATTAATTTTGATCCGGACGTTGCATCGTGAACCTTGAAATTTTTGAAAACTTTTTCAAAAATGTATGCGCTAGGTCGCGCTTTTTCTCGATTGTACCCACAAAATTGCTACATACATGTATAATTAAACAGTAAATTAGCTCTTTTTCGCAATGTTCACCGAGATATTGGTTTGAGAAACCACGAACTGGTGCCTTCTCTAAATTTTTCCTGCGTGAATGAGCTCCATTTCTCAATTTTAGCTGTGAATTGGCGTTTGTCATAAATTTTAGCCGCAAATGAGCGATTTTTCTCAATTCTACATTGAACGAGCAATTTTTTTCTGTCAATTTTAGCTGTGAAAAAGAGCACTGTAAACCGTGAATAAGCGCATTATCTTAATTTCGGCCCGGACTTTGGATCGCGAAACCTCAAATTGGCGTGTTTTCTCAATTTCAATCGCGAATAATGAGATTTATTTCTCAAGTTTAACGGGGACCAGCGCTATTTCTCAATTCTAGCCGTGAATGGGTGGTTTCCCTCAGTACTAGCCGCAAAATGTCCTTTTCATGGATTTCATCCGCGAACGAGCACTTTTTCTCAGACGTGCGCCCCCCCCCCCCCAACTCTGGATCTGTGCCGGGCTGGCTGCCCACCCCTTGATCACGGGCTGGCTACGCCCCTGATGGTGAGGGAGGTTGTTATTAAAAAGAGCGCTCTCTTCCAAAACATGTAAAAAGTATCGTTTCATTTCAACCCGCTCTTAGAGAGGTTTTGGTTCTTCGTGGATGAAGCCAACGATTTGTTGAACGAAAGCGGTTTAACAAGCATTCAAGTTATGTTATTTGTAGGTACCATTATCGTCGATTACTCAACAGATCCAGAGAAGTCCGAGCGGGCTCTATGACATCACAAGAGCCGTCGTAGAGCACTTTTGAAATGGCAAAAGGAAAACGCTAAAAGGTTCTCACCCCTGCCTTATTTCAGCAGGATTCTTTTGTTGACAACTGCGTATAACGTGTAGCGAGTGGTGGTGGTGGTGGTGGTGGGGGGGAATCCTTCCCATTCAAATTTTAGGGTGATGGTAATTCGTTTTAAAGAATAATCTTTAATATGACGCCTCTGGGCTCTGAAATTGTCTGTCAATATCCTCTTCTTACCTCTTTCTTGGACTTCATCGTAATCAAAACTTTTCTTTCTCGTAAGGAAAAAAAAATCGACTTTCAATCGCGTTACGCTTTCTCTTTTACCGAATCAAGTGAAATGGATTTAAAGCATTATTCCTTCTTCAGATGTTGAGTGGAGTAATATATGACGTCTCCTGGTACTGGGAAAAAATCGTGTTCAGCTGACTCGATAGGTGCGTGCTTCTTGAATTGCCCGTTGACAGATCAGCTTGAGCTGCTCGCACACTTGAGGGGCCCGTACTTGTACGAAACGCGGAAAAATTGTGAAAAAAAAATGTGTTTACCGTCCAAAATTTCCCAGCGTCTCAAACAGTCACGGGAGAAAAGAGTGGCTGGGTGGAATCCCCCCAGCTGGGCCTGGGCACGGTTGAGACGTTCAAGTAATCTTTACCGTATCTTTTTCTCTTCGTACTACAACAGTCTGGTAAAGTGCTTCTATATTTCCATGTTTTGTCCCCCCCCCCGCCTTTGTATGTTTTTCGCGAAAACAAAGTCGACAGTCTAACTTCTTTTATCCATCTTCCACAATCTCTTTTCGTCACTCTTCCAGACCAGACTCACAGTCAGACGTTTTCAACATGTGGCCCCCTCAGCAAGCGACTGCTCGGTCTAGTTGTTGTAGGGGTCCTTAAATTCCAACACGTGTCATTGAAGTTCAGGGTTTTAAAATAAAATTAAAGACCACGTGTACCAAAAAGGCCTTTTACTTCTCCGTCTTATCCCTCCCCCGTCAATGTTTTTCTTTAGTTCTTCATCACTATTTAACCTCTTCTATGCATGTTGCTGGCATTCTCCCTCCCCATGTCCCTTCTTTACCCATATGTTGGAAAAGAGGTGGGGTGAGTGTGTGAGAAAAAGAGATTGATGAGATTCTCTCACCCTCCTCGCTCTTCAGCATCGGCGTTTCTATGTTGTAGGTGGCGGGGGGTTCGGGTAGAGAGTCTGGTCGATACTTGTTGGAGTTGAAACCGGGGAGAAAATGGTTGAAGGTGGGGTATAAAAGAGAACCCCGAGAAGGATGATGATTATGGTTATGGGATGGTTGGTCGGTGGGGGGGGGGGCAAAAGATAGAATGATGGTGGTTAAGGGGAGAAGACCTTATGCAGGGTTAAAAGTGTAAACTGAGCGACTTAACAAGCTTCTCCAAGGAGAGTAGAAACAGGCGTGGGTGGAATGGGTTTAAAGTTATGACATTGAGGAAGAAGGTTGGGCTGAGGGGGAGGTCCTTCTCTGTGTCTCACAATTACTAAACAAACCGGGTTAAAACCCCCCTCTCCGATCTTTTCCAGAAAGTGTGACAAGGGGAAGCCTCATGTTTGGATTAAGAGAAACTTACTAGCTTACTGTGTCGTCAATTTCTTGGTTGGGATAGCTTTTAGACCTATTAAAATATTCCCAAGGTTCTTTCCTCTTATATAGTTCCTCGTGCCTCTTTTAAATGATTAAAATTGTGTTGATGGCGCCTACAAGGGCGTACTTTCGTCAAAAAGTTTGAAAGTTGTTTGAAAAAAATCTGTGCGACCTTTCTGCTCCTCTTAGTTTATTTATTCACTCCCCTCCTCCCGCGCAATTCTTCATTCAACCCCCCGCACATGTCCCTGTTAACTTCTCCACCATCGACTAATTCACCGCTTTTGAATTATGAAATAATGAGAACATTAAAAACAATTCCCTCTCCCTTCATCCCACTGTTCCGTCCAAACTTCCGTAAAACATCGCACTTAAAAAGTCTCCTCCTTGAAGTTTTTCCTCGAAAACTCCCTTTTTTTTTCGTCGTGGTTTTCAGAAAGAGCAGAGGCAACGGGTGAAGCAAGAGGGAAAGGTCGAAGGCTTTGGCAAGGTCGGAGGTGAGGTGGGGAAACTGGAATGACGACGTTAAGCACCGCATCTGTTAGGGTAGGTGCGGGAGAAGGAATTACATCGGGTGAGTGAGAGAGAGTGTGGGAGGGAGAAACTTTTCTCACTCTACGCCCAATAAATTTGCATATTACATAATAATAATATCAGCTTCTTCTCCTCGGCTTTTTAAACTTACAGTATTAAACTAGAGGTCTCTTTTTTTACTGTAAAAGCAGTCCATGATATAATTATTAAGGTCCGTAAAGCTGTAGTAGCACCTATGCAAATTGTGCCATTTTGTGCCGAATCTTTCGAATTTTGTGCCCTCTCCCGTCTTTTACAAAAACGGTTCACGGTTTTGCCCCACCCCCTTCCATTGCCATGAATTTGCGCATTTTCTCAACTTTAGCAGCAAAGTATCATTTTATCCCGTGAGCGATGTTCAGATGTTTCTTAACTATCCACGAGTTTTGGCGTTTTCCTAAATTTTAGCAGCATATTACAGATTTTTTTTAAATTTTTTTACCAGGGGATTAGCACTTTTCTCAGTTTTAGCTGGAAATTAACGTTTTTCTTAAGTGTTTTCCACAATATTAGCTGCAAAATAGGGGCAATTTTCACTAATTTGGAGTTTTTTGGTTCACCATACGCAATGCATGAGCGACTTTTCTCAGATCACTCGCGAATTAGCGGTTTCTTCGCCTATTGCCATAAATTGGCGTTTTTTTTTTTTCAATTTCAGCCTGGAAAGTTGCCTTCAGAATCCGCAAATTGACGGAATTTTTCTCAATTTCAACCACGAATGAGCGCTTTTTTAAAATTGTAGCGGCGACGCGTCGTAGCGTTTCAACCCTTGTGAATTAGCGAATTTTCTCAATTTCAGTCACAAATTGGCGTTTGGCACAATTTTAGCTGTAAATTGGCGATTTTTTCAATTTTTATCCTCAAATTATCAATTTTCTCAATTTTTAGGCTTAAAATTAACATTTTTCTTAATTTTGACCAGGCTGATTATTTTATTTTCTAAATATTACCCGCAAATTAGCGGGTTTTCACGTTTTACCACCGCATTAGCAATTTTTTATAACTTTCATGGGTATAGATTATTCCTTCTTTTCAGTTCTAACCGTGAATTAGCGTATTTTTTAACATTATACTATAGCCATTCATGAATTTGCCACTTTTCTGAATTTTAGCCCAAAAAAATGCCTTCAGATGGTGCGAATTTAAATTATAAATGTAAATTTTTTTTTCTAACCATCCATTTCTGTCAAAAAATCATCATTTTTAAATTATAAATTTCACGACACTTAATTCGAGAATTAGTGACGTTTCACAATTTTAGCAGCGAATTTTCGCTTTTTCTAAATTTTAGCAGCGTGGTAGAGTTCCCAACCCGTGCATTACCTACCGAGTTTTGTAAATTTTTGCGTTTGGCTCAATTTAAGCTGCAAATTGGCAATTTTTTCCATTTTCAACTTAGAATTAGCACTTTTTCCCAATTTGAACTGAAAATTAACGTTTTTATTAATTTTAGCTGTGCTAATTGGTGATTTTTTCAATTTTAGCCGCGAATTAGTGATTTTTGTCCAATTTTAACCTGAAAGCGTCTTTTATTTGTCAATATTATAGCGTGTTTTCACAACTTTAACCGCTGGGTTTACCCAAGTACAACACTGTTGCGTTGGTTTCCACAATTTTATTTTAGATAGGCCTCCATGTACCACGAATCAGCGATTTTTTTCTTAATTTTAGTCTGGAAGTTACATTGCAAGACCACGAATCAGCGCTTTTTAGCAGCTAAAGCCACGAATATTATCAATATTTGTCTGATAGAGGGTCCGGTGCGAAACCCCCCGTACTTCGGTACACTACTGCGTTTGGTCTCAAGTCCAAGGAAAAAGCTGGTCGTACTCGGACCTTTTCGGGCTGCTTCAAGTCCAGAAAATCTGCTAAACCTAACTTCAACGTGAAACGTTCATTTTTGGAGATTTTATGGGGCTCTTCGTTATGGTACTAGTGCTCCTTCGTTCGTATACTTGTAGCTCTGGTGGGGGGGGGGGATCTATCCCCCATATCCCCCCCCCCGTATCTACGCCCCTGGACTCGGCACAAAACTCAAAGAACATTTTGCACGTTCTACTTTTTGGATTTTGTGAAAGTGCTACTGCAGGGTCAACCTGTAGTAGACATCTAAATTTCCCATTTTCACCCCTTTCCCGGGGGGCACAACATTTTTCAATGGTGGCACAAAATGGCACAAAATTACTGTGCAATCGTTTTTCCCATTTTGCATAGGTGCTACTATATCTTTACGGACCTTAATTATTTTAATCCATTTTAAAAAGATACCTACATTGCCGTTTATTTTTTATTGATATAAAAAATAAATATACTGCGCGAGGAATATCCTGGAGGAGTAAAATTGTGCGGCTTGTCATCTAGAACGATGTCCTGTTAGGAATAAGTGTAAACAGAGAGAGAATGAGCGAGCGGTGAAGCCTTTTTTTTCCCTTCAACAAAAATGCAATAGAAAAGAGAGGAAGATTGAGAGCAGAACGAATTTCCGCGACATTCAAAGCAAGTTCTCCTGTTATTGACGGAACTCCCTCCGCCCACCGTTTCATGTACCATCAATTCCACCAGTTGAGAATCAGTGTGTTGGGGGGGGGAGGGTTAGCGGAGCATAAAAGCGTAGAGTGAATGATTGGGAAGAGAGAGAGAGAGAGAGAGAAAAAAATCTGCCGCATATAAAAAGACGGTGGCGGAGGGGTCAACCGGAATTCTGTCTAGATTGCGTGAATAGGTATAAAATCAGAAAAAAAAGTGTTTCTCTTAAATAATGCAAAAGATTTTCCCCTTAAATAAACGATTTTTATGTGGAAATGTGCGGTATAAAATAAAAATTTAGCCGTGGCAAGTAGGTGGGGGAATGAATTTATATAAGAGAAGAACCAACTGTAGAATACAAATTAGAGAGTGTTTTTCAAGTGCCAGCGCACTGTCTTCTCTTTCCTTTCTCAGTTCTATCCTGTAATCGAGGTTTTCTAAATGATCCTTTTTTTTTCATAGATGATTATAAGTCGGCGGCAAAGCGGCTTAGACCAAAGCAATGAAGCCTCTAAGGAGGTCATAGCTTAAGTCTATTGTCGTATAGAACAACAAAATCTCTATTTGTAAAAATGTTATTACAGCGAAAAAAGGGTTAGATAAAACCTCCGGAGTAGTTGAAACTGTGATCGAAAGGAAAGAAGTCCTTGGAGATTGACCGTCAAGGACGGCGTTACTCTTATTTCCAAAGCTTCTATCTGCTTTCCTCCTTTTAAAGCTTTCATTTCACGAAGGAGATCTTTATCCTTTTTCTCCGCTTCGTTCCTTCAGAAAGTCCCAGAGATTCCTCCTTCTTCACTTCTTCCTTCGTAAAGTTGTTGGTCTGGCTTTGGAATTTGAAGAAAAGTGTAGACTGGGGGGGGGGAGTAGGGGCAAAATAAATATGCAACTTTTTATCTCTCTAAAAAAAAAACGATAAAAAACTACCATTGTGGTGGAGAGAGGGGGGAGATGATGTGACTGTGATCGAAAGATCTTTTTATAGAACGTAAACATCGTGTTCAGCGTTCACACTATAAAAACCCGTTAATGGGTCACAATCTATCTGCAATACTTCTTTTTACATTTTTATTTTATTTCTAGGAATATGTAGTGCAAACTCATCCGTTTTTCATACTTTCCATTGTTTTATGATAACCTAATTGCATACACTTGAAAACAATTCGAATGAAAAGGAAGTTAAAGGACTTCGTTTCCTACGGCGGTATGGCGGGCGCCTCCCGAAAAACAAGGCGAAAAAAGGAAGAAAGCCGACGATTCAAATTATCTTAATGAGCATCCGGTGCTACCGGGGTTTGAGATTAAGAGAATTATTTGTTTTTTTTGTAAAGGTTATAGGACGGAATGATTGCGGGGGGGGGGGGAAGACGTAATTAACGGTCGCAGTCGCTTGATATTTCTCGTTGAATTCTTTGACACTCGTAACGGGGTCCATCGAAGTCAAGCGTTGTAGCGTTGACAAAAAAGTGATGTCATGAGGTTAGTGCTGAACTGCTGACACGATTGAATTTAATTTTCGCCCCAGTGCCTCATTACTTCATCAGAGATTTTTTAAATGTTTTTAAGTGTGAGAGGGTGGCGTGTTTCTCAGAATAATAACATGTAGTCGCATTTTTTTTGAAACCGAGGACTAAAACATTTCTCTCTCTCTTTCTAAAATTCCTGAACCTTCCTGAAAAGAACAGTTCAAGATGAGAAATCACGCGCTTGTTCGATATGCTCGACTGTCCGCGGTGTGCTCTCCTCCGCCCCCCATCTCTACCCCGTAACTTTCGACCGGTTTTTGGCTCATCCTCCTTTCCCACGCACTTCTCGTATTCCTCCTTCCTCTTCTTCCATGCTCGCCTTTATATCTCCTGCTTTATCGATACCCATCGACTAAAAAGTGAGACTCCGTGGTTGATACTTTTTTTTAATATTATTATTAAACTCTAGGGTTAACTTTGAGAAAAGAGAATTATTAAATTAAACTCAGAGCTTCATTAAAAAAATCGTTTAATGACTGAGAAGGAAAAAAGTTGGGGGAGTTGGACTTCTTCGTCCATCACACTCTCTCTCTCTTATGGCTCTTCTTCCAGGACTATCTAACGGTGCTGTCAACATTAAGGAAGTTAAAACAAGGAAGTCACGTAGTCTTCTTGAAAATGACTACTACAAGTTAGTTGTGATGGTGGAGGAGGGGAGGGTAAAAAGCTGGATTTGCTTTTAAGTAAGAAAAAAATTGCCATACAGCGGCAATGCAATACAAGACACATTATTTGTTTTTTCAAAAAATATAGCCAGGCGATTCAAGTTTAAGGAATGTTTAATAACAGGTTTCCTGTACCATTGAAAGGTCTATTTCTTGTCTATTTTGTGTATACTTGGACTTCATTTATGATTATGACAATTCCATTACGTGAGGTGGCTCGTGGACTATGATGGACGGGTGGAGGGGGGACACGGGTTTACCGCGAGATTTATTGCCCCCTTCGCGACTGACGCATCTTTTAAACACGCAGGCCGGAGGAGAGAAAAGGCTTGCAGTTGCAGAAATTCTGCAGATCCATTATAGCCAGGATCCTTCCCGCCCACAGTATTTCTTCCACAACGCCCTCCCCCTCCTCTTAGGCACGAGACTCCATTATTCTCAGGGCTAATGCATAAAATGGGGTATTTGGAATTTGATTGATTTTGAGTACTTTTCCCCTCGATTTTACTGCGTTCATGAATAATGAAAGTATAGTTTTCAAGCAACGCATTGATTGAATGTATACAACTTCTCTACCCAATGCAATTTGAGATGCATTCGTTCCGTTTCAGAGTACCCTGTGGTTAAAACCCATTTTCCTTTGTATTAAATAATTTAGGTACCGGCCTGTGAATTATATAGCAAAATGAACCCATAGAAAAACGTTTTGTTGGAAAGTAAGTCTCGTCAGACAACTGCATGTAGTACCATGCCCCTTGCGTGACTCTCCTTTTTTAGAAAGGAACTTGTTAAGGGGTAAAACTCCCTTTAGTTAATTACGTTGTATATATTTTTCTTCTTTGTTAAAGGAATGGTTAGCCTTTATAATTTTCAGGAACTTTTAATGCTTTCCCCACCCCTCGCATTCCCGCCTGTATTTATAGAGTGCAACAAAAAACGATCATTACTCCCTTACTAGACTTGTTGAGGTTACTAACTCGCCATGCATCTTTTTCTCTCGTCTCTTCTCACCTCACTTTATTGGCATATGGCCAGAGAATGCCATATGGCTTACAATAACCCTCCTCCCTGCCACTGTTACTTCACTACAGGCACATACGCAGTTTTGGAGCGAAGTAACTTTGGAATTAATTGGTGGTGAGACTTGAGGAGTAGAAAAGTGCTCCCTACATTCTGTCAAGTGAATGTTTCCTTTTTTTCTGTCGCCATCAGCTCGACTTCCAGTGAGATGAAGGAAGAATCTTACAAAATTGCTATAGCAACCTGCCTTTATCACAGGAAAACACTAAACACTAGTCCTCCTATCATTCCTTTACATTCTTAACGGATTGCGGATAAATCGCTGGTAATAATATCTAACAAAGCGTAAAATCCTGTTGAAAAATATCCACTCGGAATCTCAATCCATTGAGGCTCTTTTTCTATTTTACCAAGCTTTGAGAGTGCACTCCTTGTCATCCCCTCCCCTCCCAGCCACCTTTTGTGTATCATCAACAGCGTCCCCCCCCCCAACCCTTAGTGACTGACACATTCTTGGCAAGGCATTTTGCTTTAAAGTGAAACGCGAGGCGAAAAAAAAGGGGGTTTCGGGTGAGGGAGAGAGAAGGAGTGAGGTGAAAAAGAAGAGGTTTTGCCTTTTAGAACATCTTAATTCTATCGTGTAGCAGGAAAATTAAATGCTTTTTATAGACATTTAATTTTGTCTTGGCGTTACAAGGGGACGACACTTCGCGGGTAATTTACCTCGCGGGGGGGGGGGATGTCTTTCTTTCTTGAATATTGCTTAATAGAACCCACCCGGGGGTGGTTATGACGTGGGTGGCGTTTTATAAAACGCTCATTTGGGGCGCCGAGATTTCAAGAAAAATCAGCCTTATAAAAGAGCCACATTTTTTGCGACTGGTTTTGGCATTGAGCTATCTGCACTCTTCCCAGTCAGATCAACTGAGCCACGACTTAGGTCCTCCAAAAAATGTGATAGGCAGGGGGCAGGGACGTTGAAAATTTCAGCATTTTAGTCAGGTACCTAATGTAGCGTAAACTTTTACGATCCAATAGGAAGGCGCGCGAAGGACATATTGTGACTCCTATAGGCCTATGCGTGCCTATATTGGCTGGCCTGACTGTTTGTCTGCCTTATGGGCTGCCTGAAAGGTTATAATTGGGAAACTTTAATTGCCCCATCCCCCCTCGACTGATTCCGCGTTAGACCCTGTGCCGACACATCAGAGGGAGGGTGTGCCAGTTCGTTAAACTTGAAATTTCATTGTGTGGCGGGGGTAGAATTCTTCCTAGACCATTAATAAGACCCTGAGGGTTAGAAAATTTGTTGTTTTAAAGTAATAATAGGCGATAAACAACTCCCAGCTTTTTGTCTCGAGGTTGCTGTAAGGGGTGGGGGTTGTCAAGCCATGGAATCCTTCGCTTCTTTTTCCCAAGGCATTTCCTGCAAATTTCCCGTATAGCCAATGAGGCGTATTTCCCCTTCGCTCACTTCTTCACCCTTCTTGTTGACCTATTTGACGTTCCTCGTTTGTTTACGGCGCAACTTTTGTTGGAGGAAGCGTGTGAGACGGGGGGGGGGGACCCGAAACGCACGACTCTGCCGCCACTCTCGTGCTTCTACGTTATTTATATGATAATCTGCCCCGTCTTTCAAGAGCTTTCTCAAGGGGAAAGAGCGCTGTGATGAGTGGCTGTTAGTAAAGTGTTGGTTGCTGAGGCTTCTGTGATGGTTCAGGCTGGGTGGAGGGAGATGGGAGTGACGGATTCTCAATAGTCGCAAAAAAGGTGACGGGTGAGGTGCGCCGCCCTCATGAAGAAAAACAACGCATAATGTTGTTACTTCCTTCACCTTGTCTTTACATTAAAACTCGATTTCATGACGTTCAATGACGTCACATCGTTGTTTTTTATTCTTCAAAAACTTGGCGACACCTGCCATCTTCGCTCGGGAAAATGTTGAAAAGCTTGATACTCACTGTTGCTATCTTGCCTTAGATGTTCAAGAAAAACTTTTTACAAGTTCGTAGCTAATTTCATTTTGTTCTCACTCATCCTCTTTCTCGAGATTACTTCTTCATCGCCCCACCACCCAACACCCTCTACCATTTCCAACTCTTCTCGCCGTCTTTTAATTATTCAACGGTTTTCAAAAATACGAGCCTTTTTTTCTTTAAAGAGCTCTTTCTTTATGAAACTTTGCTCATTTCATTTTCTATTCAACGCGGAACGAAATCATCTCGAAGGAAAAACAAACTTTTTAAAACAAAAAAATCCAATCTGACCCACATTGACCCCTTCCTCCCATTCTCGCGATCACAAGCGTATCACTAGCTTAAACCAGCCGAGCCACTTTTTTAACGCCTTGGCACTGGTTATATTCCTTCTCTCTTAATTGCTAAGACAAACGTTTTGCTCCAAACTTTTGTTGACTCAATTATCTCCCTCTTTTCTATCCCGAATTCTCGAGCCAGGTGGTGGTTTCCACTGTGTCAACGATACCCCCCCCCCCTCTATAATTGTCGGTATTTAATCCTCATATTGCAGCGAATCGAACAAAAAAAAAAAGTTCATTCCTTGCAAGGCCGTTGCGGCCTTAACATTTCATAATACTCTTTTCCCAAGTTACCCAGTTCCGCGTTCGTTTTTATATCGGCCGTGACAGGAGGAGAGAGAGAGAGAGAGTGAGTGAGAGAGAAATCCGGTTTTTATCAGGATTCGCGTCCTCAGTGACGAAAACTGATCGGCAACTTTTTTTTTAAACATTACAGTCGGGTTTAATTCCAATAATTAACACTCACTTTGTAGATAAAGTGTTTTTTAAACGGTTATTTGTCGGACGGTGAGAATATTTTTAGTCCGTTAATAATTGTGAACAAAAAGGATCGTTCCTTGAAGCTCGCATCATTCTTTTCATACGCAAGAATCTGAAAGATCATCCTCGTCTGATTTTTTTCCTTTAATTTTCTTCTTGAGAGGATCGTATTAGTTTCGTAGTTTTTATTTACCGATGAACTTCCTTGAAGATGCCTCCTCCTGTGTCAGCTTGAAAGGCATCAACATCGCGGCCTTTAATCCTCTTTTTAACTTCTGTAGTTTAATTTTTCACTTCCATGGTGGCTTTATTTCGTAATATTTTAAACCACATTCTGTAGTGTTGTCTGTGTAAGTAATGAGCTTCTGAAATGTTTATCCACTCCCCCCCCCCCCACTAAATCCATTTCTTCCTTATTCCACCATTCGGCCGTTGGTTATGGTGGAAAAGGGGGACGACGTGATCGATTATGAAGCGTGCTGGATTGTCATTTCAAGTTCGATGCCGACAAGGTTTCTAGTTGATTTTCTTCGCCCAGCTAGTTTCATGCAACCGGTTTCTCAGGGGGTTTATAAGACAGAATTGTTCGTCCCCTGGGGGAATTCCCCGTGCCACTCTATACCAACGTCGCAGCTTTTCCGTCCTGTGCGCCTGTATATTTGGGCTGTCCTCTCATAGGGCCCAGGTGTCGCTTTTGTGCCTAAAGGGAGGAATAACAACCACCCGTGGGCGAAATTACGGGTCGCGTTACGGCAAATTCACTGCCCATAGAATTCCATTTTTATTAAGAGTCATGCAATCGTTTACGCCTCGAAAAGAAAGAAAAGAAACAGCGTGTTTGTCGTGTTTTGCAATTATTTATCTTCCAGGTCCGTATGTCAGGTGTGTTTTGTTTTGTTAAATGCCTATCTGATGATCGTTGTTTACGCGGTCTTATAGCTGGTGTCGCTTCGGAACACACCTGTTTCATTGTCATTGTTGTCCACCTTGACAATTATGTACCTCGATCGTTAGGAGTGGGGGGGCTGTGAAGCAGTTGGGTCAATTAAATTAGTTTCATTGGATGAAGTCAGCTAATAATTAATTTATGAAAAAGTTTGTCGCAAGATGACATAGTGATAATTATAGTCTCGGGAAGACGACGGAGCCATCGTATTTTTGACTGGAAACATGAAACTTGTTGAAAAAACTCAAAAAAAGTGGTTTAATTTTATTTTTTCAAGGGCATTACAACAAATTAAATGACTCAAAATAATGAGGACTAGAGAGGAGAACTGTGGAAAACCTCGAGCAAAGGACCCATCTCTTTCTCGCAATAGTCATTCCTCGAAGTTTGAGAGTTTCCCTTCTCACGATTTTTATCAAGGGGAGCAGACTCATTCTCGGAATAGAGAGAAGAGTAATGCAACAAAGCGCTGTGAAGCACCACTGGCTGTGGGGGGGGGGGGTAGTAGAGTTGGAGGGTTTTTAGTGACGCACTAGGTGAGAATGAGAACCGTGGTTGTCGCAGAGTGGCGGGGGGAAGGATTGAACACCTGACTGGGATAATGAAGGTCGACACAAAAGGAAATTAACATTGTTTGCTCTTTACTCCCTTTCTGTAATTAAATTCCGCTGGTGGAAAAGAGTGATGAAGGGGGGGGGGGTGATCGTTAAGGTAGTGAGGAGGCAGAACGAGAAAGAGCACGAGTATACGAAAAAAAATAAATGGAAAGCTGGAGAGTTTAAAAAGGTGAAATTTTCCGGTGTCGAGGAGGATTTGAAGCGTTTAATTTTACATTTATTCAGGAAAATGAGAGGTATAACTTCTATGATAACTCTGTCAAAGAAACCACTTTCCACTTCAATTATAATGCTTACATGTCCCTTCCTGTGTCTCTTCTCTTGAATGGTGGGGTGAGGGAATTATTTCTGTTTTTCCTCAATAATTACATTACAGCACCATCTAAGGTCACGTTTTTTCAGCTGAAAAGGTTGTAAAAGGGCAACAGAGGATGTTTCACACACTAAGACAGAATAACATTCATTTTAGTAAATTGAAAAATAAGAATTAATTCTCGCTTATTATACCGTGAAATGGATTTATTTCCAGTAGAAAAAACGTTTCCTGTTATGATGGAAAGGATTCTTTTACGTGCCAAGACAGAGAAAAAAAATGTGCGCGAATAAAGATAGGAATCCGACGAGTTATAATGCTTAAAAGTTCAGAAGACACCCTCCTTCCCTCAGCTTATTTCATTGTGAAATGTGTTTCTATCCATAAAAACAACTTTGTTCATTACCCTTTTCCTGGGTTCAATCAATCGTCCACTTCCTTTACTTTTCAAGAAAACAACGAAATAATTTGTTCTTGGACGTTGATGAAAGCTACGTGGCCACGCTGGTTTGATATGCGCTGGCCCGGTGCTTGATTTGTGGCTTGACGGCCGTGTCGAGTGATGATATAACATAGTCCTCGAGAAATGCGCGTACTTTTAGGCAAATCTCTTTTGAAAGTGTCATTTTCTAAAACGAGCTATTTACAATGTTGTCATTTCTCTCAACATCCTTGCGCCTCCTGTCTCGTAAGAGTTCTTCTCATTGTTAAAGTTTTTGAAACACCTGCCACAGATTCTTTGATAGTTTTTAAAAGGATATGTATGCCTACTTCCCCCCCTCACCAACCCTCGTCTTAGCACCACAAACCTATCTTTTCACGTGTAACCGGTCACAAGGCCCCGCCGCTCCAGCTGTCATGTGTGTCCCTCCTGTACCCGTCCAGACCGTATAAGGCGGGGAGCTCTCTCCCCCTCCCATCGTTTTGAAAGACATTTTTTCCCCCTCTCTTTGATTTATTGTTTTCCACGATAGGAGAAACTCTTGGCAACATCTCACACTTTTCCGCGCTCGTGCCCCAATAATTAGCGGATTGCCATAATTTTTTAACTGCTGCAGGCAGTCCCACCCGCAGTTCCCGCACTGGAAATCCCGTAGTAACCGAAAGGCGCTCCTTCACATATTGTATCGTTTTTTTTTTTAGTAGTTAACTTCATTGTCCATTGTGTCAAGCTGGTTTCGGTCGATGACTCTCTCTTCCGACCCTCCTCCCCCACTACCACAGGGCCAATTAGCTCGCGAGCTCTCCTCTTGAAGGCTTCTTCGTTTCTCACTATCTCTTTTAAACTTGTCTCTAACGCGGTTTAATCAATTGCTCCAGGCTTGGCTAGTCAGGAAGGCAATTTATTATTCTGAATAGAAATGACCGGTGGAAGGGGTTGAAATTTTTTCTTTCACTCACAATCAGTATAAAAATATATGGATACACCGTCTTCTGAGGCCAGGTGAACGGTATAGAAGGCTCCAAAACAAAATGAGCGCTGTTCATGTTCCCCGTTCGTAAAAACTTGGAAAGGTACAGTCTTTGAAAAGTACACAGATGGATTCCCTCAATAGGAGATATACCTGAATTGTTTTTGTTTTCAGCAAACATCGCAACCCACACCCCCGCCCGTTATGACCACTTCAAAACGGCGATTACTCGCGTTTTTCTTATCTTATTATAAAAACGTTTAGGAATGCCATTTATTATAACGTTTATCTTTAATGAAATTGAAACTAATTTAAAACACTTTTTGCGTGCAACTCGCTAGGGTTAAGTCCCTCCCCTCCCCCATTTTAGACTCCTTGCTACCAGCTTTCAAGTTTCTTGGAGCTAACAAAGTTCAAAGCGTCACCACCACCGCCCGTCTTTTAAGACAGCATTTTCACTTCAAACTCTTGCCTTATTAGGAGGAAAAGTCTCTCGGTTTTCCCTGTCTAGTTGCTCAGTCCCTTAAAGGTTAATTTCCATCTTATTGACCTCAGTCAGTGTATGGAAAGTGCGCATTGCTCAAAGTTGGAGCGATTTTGCTCATCTTTTATGCACTAGAATTTTAGGGTAGTTTACTGGTTTTTTTATACTTTAGGAAAGTAGTGGCAAATAAATTATTATTTTTTTAAGAAAATGAACTTTAACGTGAGAGATTATAATTGTGAGAGGGGGGGGCTCTTTTAAAAAGAGCGCCAGGGGCAAGACAAAAAAAAAAAAAAAAAAACGAGAAGATTTGTGTAAATAAGTGAACGTCTCTCAAAACGACGATGGTTATCTCAGTTCTATGCTATAGCGCTGGAGACACACTGGCCATGCATACGCAATGAACTTTTAACATACACTTAACATAATGTATGGAGAGAAAAAAAATAAAGACAAAAAAGATCTTCCCCTACTGGCATGGAAACACTTTCTTTCGGGGGAAAAAAATGGCTTGACTTTTAGAGTAGTTTCGAGTGGCTTTACAAGTGATTTTAATCTTCGTTTCTAACAGAACAAGAAACTTCCTTCACATTTTAATTTTATTATTTTGGCGACTTGCCCGTAACTCACTTTAAAAACTCACATAATCAAGTTTTTAAAACGGAAGCCTCCATGCCATCACTAATTGCAAGTTCCACCCACACCCGCCTAATGATCTAGAAGATTGAGCGAGTAAAGACTGCGGTTTTAATTGTTAAAACTTTGGGACTACACAACTTGCTTCACTGGTGTTTAAAATCAATACGCGCCCCAACCTGCAACAGAGCCTATACGCTTCCTGTCTCTCTTTCTCTCAGAGAGAGAGAGAGTGACAGAGTGAGAGAAGCGTTGAAGCTTTTCGGTCGTTTCGAAGTGTGACGGGTACGGAGTGAGAGAGCAGTAGGACAAAGGGTGATGGTTTCAGTGAGGGGAGTGGGGCTTTTATTAGTTAAGAGTGGATTAGACTTGATTAGAGAGAGGTTGATTCTGAGGGGGTTAACAGGTACTTTTCTGGTACGTTTTCACCTTCATTAAGCCTGTTTTACACGAGTAAGTTTTTTGATTCGAAATACTATGTTCAAACTGAATTGAAACAGTTAATTGTTGGCAGGATTCAGCTGAAATTTTTTTTTAAAAATGGCTACTTCGATAAAAAAAAACTTACACGTGTAAAAGGAGCTTTACATTAGGAGAACAAGGCAAGTTAATGTGTCTGTTGAACTGCCCGCGGACACAACAGTCGGACGTTGAATGGCGCTTTGAAAAGGTCTGTGGGTCCTCTGGGATAGTGTCTTTGCTTTGTGGGTGGATCTGTCGATGGCGCCGCGGAATATTCTCTTCGCGGGCCGTCATGATGTGGGACGCACGGATATAGGATTGCTGGCCATATCCATCCCATAATTCCCCCCGGTATGGAAATCTGTTGCAACGCACCACATGCGTACTACTCGTATAACTATACCCATGACGCGCCGCAGGTGTGGGTTTCTCGGCTCCACGTAATCCGCAACCCTGAGCGAGCGCGGTGATGCTCACTGGAGCTGAGAAGTACGACTGCATGCCTTGTTTCCTGCACCCCAACAATCCATGGAACCACAGCAAACCATCGATAACTAGGCGTTTCAATAATCCGTAGAAGTTTTGCGTTAAATGGATTTTAGAGACCTCACTTAAAAGCGAGTAATAACCTAACGATTGATTTACCCGGCGATCTATTGACGTCTCACGTACCCTCCTCCTCTCTCCACGAAGAGGGCCACCCCTGCGCTTCTTATAGGGGTCCTTTGGGCTTTGTAAAGCAACAAAAGAACTTTATCAGCTTGGGGGGATCATCGCTATGATGGGGATGAATCATTGCAATTAATTTTACCATCCGGTTCGCCTCTTACAATCACTACCCCTTTCCTTCTCTTTAACTCCCGCATTTTTCCCCTCCATAAGTGCTCTCTCTCCGTCCTCTAAAACTCATTAATATCCACCGGAAGACAGTTGTGAAACCATTCTTCACCCTCCCCCCCCCCATACACACACACATACAGTTTGAGTAAAGACTTCGCGGACGCAGCGACCTGGAAACAGCCCCTTTTTTGGTCGTTGAATATTACGATGCGTGAAACCACTCGGTATAAAAGCGTTATCTTTTTAACGAAAGGATTTATTCGCGCTTTTTTTCGCCGCCTTTATGGAAAAACGTTCCCCCTTCTCACCCGTCGTTCCAACAACATTATTGTAAAGGTCTCCAGTGAAGTTACAGCAGATAAGGGCCGCTATAATCTTTCATTTTCCAAATCTACCATGAGAAATAACGGAAGTAGGCCCTCTTTAAAAGACGTATTTTTCCGTCTTATTGCTAGTTTACAGCCCTCCCCCCACCCTTCTTTGTTTATTAACATGAACTTTCACAATATTCTTTGAGACCTCTCTATCTTTTTTTTCTGGAACAGGGGCCTACTTGTGGGGAAACGATTATTGTGTTGCTCGGAAGACGGTCGGAGGGAAAGGGGCTTCTCCTCACCCCCCCCCCCAACTCCATGGTCCTCTAGGGTTTTCAGAGTTGTAGTGTCGTCGGTAGAACAATATGGGTGGTGGGTGGGGGTTGTTGTGAGTGTGAGTGTTGGTTGGGTGGACTGTAATCTGTTAACGACCGAGTGACTACTGTGATGGAGATAAGCTCCCTTTCGAAGGCAATAAAGCCGGTGCATCTGTCGCATTTGGCCGCCACATAACACAGACCCTCTCGTCCCCACTCCTTCACGTCGCTCACTATGCACAGTTATGAGTTAGAAAGGGGAACATCCCTTTGCCCCACCCCCTTCACCGTAGTGTTTTCTACTTTCACAGTACCACAACTCATAACTTCTGTGCTCTCTCACACTCTGTCACTCTCTCTCACTCTTTCTCTCTCCCTCACTCACTCATACACCCCCATCGAGCCATTGGGCGTTACTCGTTTACTGTATTTGTTGGGTGGGTGACTGGGGGGATAAGGGCCGAATCTCGGTGATTGTTACTCACCCATTGTAGTGAATTAACATGGGCTTTTTAATAGCCTTTTTTGTTCGTATTGAGCCTACCAACACACACAATATTCATGATGTAAATTACAAAAACCGGAAATATGAGTGATTTTTATTGGATCGATCACGCTTGAATGATATGATGTGGGGAGGGGGGAGGTTTGAAAAGTCGAGGCCGTCCATACATTAGCAGAAAACGCGGTGATGGGGGGGGGGGGTCTACGTGCGAACCAGGAATAACGCCGTCAGTTAGTGTTTTTTCGTTAAAAATAAAACATATCTCTGGGATAGGAAAAGGAGAGATTTTTTTCCCTTGAACTTTACCGATGAAAACATTTTAAAAAACGCCTTGTGTAATTTCCTTTATCAGGCTTAGTCAATGAACTCACTTCAATTTCAGTTAATCTTTTTTTAACATTTAATCATAGTTGTGACTACCGGTTGGGTGGTAGAGCCCGAGGTCGTTTCATCGACAAGTGTTATTGTTTTCTCAATAATTTTAGCGACGGGTTTTTGTTTACGTTTATACAAGAAACGGTTGAGAGAGAGTGAGAAAGTGTGATTGAGTGAGAGAGGAAAAATGCTGACTATCGCACACAGGCAGGAAGCGGTGTTTCGTGCTAACCCGATGTATACAATGAACCAGAAAAACGTTTTTTTTTTTCCTTTCTGCCTTATTTTAAAAACCTTCATAACATTTTTAAGAAAAACTAAATTGAGTTTTTATAGTTCAGTAAACTCCGTGGCTTTTAAACTTGTGGAAAACACTTTTTCAGACGTTCCTCCAGTGGGTTGTTCACCCCCACCATAACTATCTTTTTCAATTCCTTCAAATAAAATAAAAAAATTGCATTGGTAATTACATGTTCGAAACCCCACTATTTAATTAGGCGCAATAGGATGAAGGGACAAAGCCCTAGGGTGGTAGTAGTGGGTGAAACGAGAAGGGCTCTAAATAACACTTAATTGAACGCTCTCTAACATTTCCTCTCCCTTCCTTCCCCCTATTTCGATTTTGATTACACATTTAGTCAAATAAAAGGGATTCCCCTCTCTTTTGTCCCCTGCTCTTCAAACATCCGAATGGGGGGGGGGAGGGCATTCGCGGAAATCTTTTTTTTTATTGGATCTGATAGAGGATCATTAGGATCATATACGTGTTTCCCTTCTAAAAACAATAAAAGCCGCGAATAAAAGGTTTTCTAGTGGAGTAAACTGTTGAAAACAATTTGGTTATTGAATCAGTTGTGAGGGTAAATAGAAAAGATAAGGCACACTATAGGGAAAAGGGAAATGAAGAGGGTCGGGTGGTGTGGGGATGGCGCCTGTCGAGACCGTGCGCGTTTCTTTCCGATTTTCCTGTTGACTGGGCTTGAGTTCACAGTAAGAGGAAAATGGTGGTGAGGGGTGTGCGAGGAGCTTTGGGATTATTATATTATCGTTTATTTTATTTGATCTGTCGATCTAAACTATCTATAAACACGCTCGTTCGTCCTTTCGCGTCATCTCTTGACGCTTTATTTGGTATTTTTATCCCTCGAGCAGCATTGCTCCTCATATTGTCAATCTCGAACACTTGGTAGAAGGTGGAACAACGTGGAGGGCTGGGGGGATCCTTGTTGCTGGAGAGCAGAGGGGACTGTATTTTATAGGGAGAGCGATTGATAAATTTTGAGAGACCGGAAAATGGAGTTAACTAAATTTTTGGAAAAGGAAAGAGAGAATGAGACTGACTTTTAGTAGGTACCTTGAGATTTGAGACAACTTCAGCGAAGGCGTTTTTTGTACTTCTTTCCTCGAGGAGACACACACACTTCCTTGTTTTCCCGGCTCGATCGCGAAAAAACTCATTCCGAGAGGGAGCGGGTGGGGAGCATAGGAGGATTGGGGTAGGGAGCGTCTCTCCTATACTAATTTTTTAAAGAACGGCAGTTTAGCAATAACAAACCACCCACCAAAAGCGAGAGCTTTTTAGTTTGGAGTAAACTTAACTAGAGTTGGGTAAAACTAAAACATAATGTAGATTAATGAAAACGAGACTTTTCTAGGCAAACTTAACTTAACTTAACCTAAGTAGAGAAATTTGAAGCTAGCAATAGGTTTAATCGAGATGGGGCAGGGGCAGCAAACGGTTTATGGCTCGCTGGTATGTTTTCCCTTTGATGAGAACATCTGCGACTCTAACTTGTTCGTCAGGGCCTGGATACGTGGTAATTACCCTGCCGAGAGGCCATATAAGAGGAGGAGCGTTTACATCTTTGATAATTACAATGTCGTTTTCTTGAAGAGAAGGCGAATTTTTTGTCCACTTCGTCCGGATTTAGAGCTCCTGGAGATATTCTTTGGACCACCGATTCCAAAAAGATCTCAAGTTCTGGTGTATCAGAGTGAATCGTTGATTGAGTCGAAGATCATCGGGATCTAAGGGCTGTGGAGGAACGAGGAGAGGACTACCCACGAGAAACTGGCCTGGAGTCAAGTAATCGACGCTGTCGTTCGGGTCATTAGACACGTATCCAAGCGGTCTGCTGTTGAGTATGGCTTCGATTTTTGAGAAAAACGTCGACATTTCTTCATGGGTAAGATGGGTTTCCCCGACAGTGCGAATGAGATGCCGCTTTACTTCCCGAATCATTCTTTCATGGAGACCGCCGAAATGAGGGCTTTGCGGCGGATTGAAATGCCACTTTATTTCCTTCGAAGTCAGGAGTTTCACGATCTCCGGAGCGGAGTCCCGGATAAGGGTTGCCACCTCTTTGAGATGGTTCGAAGCTCCAACTAGGTTGGTACCTCGATCTGAGAATATGTTTGCACACAGTCCTCGACGGGAGATAAAGCGATCCAGAGCCTTCAGGAGGGATTCCGTTGTCAAAGAGCTGAGGAGTTCCAAATGGACTGCTTTGGTGGAGAGACAAACAAACAAGATCAGATACCCTTTAGCTATTCGAGCATTACGTCGTAGGTGCTCCTTGAGTTTAAATGGGCCGGCACAGTCGAGAGTGGTGTTAAGAAAGGGCCGAATTTGTTCAATACGAATAGCGGGTAAGTCGGCCATTTTCGGCTGAGGGGGTTTACCTTGAAAGCGGTAGCATTTGAGACAGCTACGATTCTGGGACTTGATGAGTCGTCGCAGGCCTAGGATCCAGAATTTGCGTTGAATCAACGATTGAATGAGCTGGGCGCCTCCATGCAGCGAGACGTGGTGGTAAAAACGACAAATGAGGGATGAAAGCGGGGCTTGACGAGGAAGGAGAAGGGGAAATTTCGTTTCATCAGGAAGTATAGAATGCCTGAGTCTGCCGCCCACCCTAACAAGCCCGAGGGAATCAATGAAAGGAGCAAGTTTCGCGTAACTGCGTGGCAATTGTCGATTATTTTTCAGGGCAGCCACGAGCTCCTTGAAGTAGAGCTTTTGTGAGGCAAAAACGCATCGTTTTAGGGCAGCCTCACGTTCACTTATTGTAAGTTGCTCTGTTGGAGATTTACTTCGGTTTGATTTGGGAGACCAGCGCAAAATTCTGCATGTCACTCTTATCAGAACTTCAAGGGAGGAAAAACGAGTTATGAAATCAACAGTTTCGAGTTCTTTTACTACTGCTAGAGCGGTTTTGGTTTTCACTTCAGGGAGAGGAGCTGAGTGTTCCAGAAGAGAAGAGTCAGGCCAAGTTTGTGGATCGTCAAGGAGAAATGAAGGTCCCTCCCACCAGAGAGTGTTTTCCTTCAGAGCTTTAGGAGACAGTCCTCGAGATGAAATATCCGCGGGGTTCAGATGTGACGGTACGTGACGCCAAAAGGAAGGAGAAGTGTTTTCTAGAATTTCGACGATTCTGTGTGCGACAAACGTTTTGAGAGTGTGAGGAGGAGTTCTCAGCCATGCCAGAACTGTGGCTGAATCTGAAAAGAGACTTATTTTGCTGAGGAGGTCGAGAGTTTTGAGAAAATCCTCTAGGGATTTGAGAAGGCGGGACAGGAGTAGAGCGCCACACAACTCGAGTTTTGGAACAGTTAGCGGCTTAATGGGAGCGACACGAGTTTTCGCTTGAAGCAGCTGGACTTTCGTGCCTTCCGAGTTTTCGCAGCGTAGATAAATTACCGCGCTGTATGCGATAGAGCTGGCGTCACAGAATCCCACGACAGATACACTGGATTTTAAGGCTGGAATTAACTGAGGAATTTCCAATTCATTTAACAGAGGGAGTTGGATGACAAATTTGCGCCAATCTAGAAGAATGTTGTCTGGTAACGGATCGTCCCAGTCAATTTGGAGTTTCCACGCTTCTTGAATCAAAGTTTTGGCCCAGAGAACCGTGGGTGAGCACAGACCTAATGGGTCAAAGAGTCGTGCTACGATTGACAGCATGCCTCGCTTGGTAGGTTCTGAGACGGGTTCTTGGACCGTGAAAGAGAAAGTGTCACGTGAGGGGTTATATTTCAATCCGAGGAGCTTTAAACAGTCCGAAGTCGAGTCCACTTTGTCAAACGACTGGTGCTGAGCTTGATTTTCTGGCAAAATATCTTCGAGCAAACAAGGTTCATTTGATACCCACTTTCGGAGCTCAAATTGACCTCGAGCGAGGAGTTCGATGACTTGATTTTTCACTTCCCGCGCATCTTCAATAGAGGAACCACCAAACGCTAAATCATCAACGAATGTGTTCTCGAGAATCACTTGAGCACCACGAGGGAGAGTCTCACCTTCGTCGAAGGCAAGTTGCTTCAAGACCCTTTGAGCAAGGAAAGCGCTTGGCGTAGCACCGTATGTCACCGTCTTCAGCTCGTATTCCAATATAGGTTGAGAAGGGCTGCCGCGCAAGAAGATGTGTTGGTACTGACGATGTTCGGGAGTCAGCATTATTTGTCGATACATCATTTTGATGTCAGCACAGAGGACAACTTCAAAAAGCCTGAATTTCATGAGAATGACTCCTATGTCTGGCTGTAGCCGAGGTCCAGCCATAAGCTGCTGGTTTAGAGATGGGGAGTGATATCCGACAGTAGCGCTGCAATCGAAGACTACGCGGACTTTTGTCGTGGAGCTTGCCTCACGCAGTACTGCTTGATGAGGGATCACGAATGGTGACGGTTGTTGAGCCAATTCCATGTTACCGAGCGTTTCGTAATCGCTAAGAAATTTGTCGTATTCGACACGAAGAAATCTATTTTTTGAGAGTTTTCGCTCAAGAGACACGAGTCTTTTTTCCGCTACTTCTCGAGTCGAAATGGGAAGAGGAGAGCGGTTTTTAAAGGGAAGGTGGACAGTGTAACGTCCGGTGGAGTCTCTTGTGTGAGTCTTCGCGAAATGGTTTTCACAAGCCTCTTCTTCAGGGTTAGGCGGAATAGATTTATTTATTTCTTCAATTTGCCAAAACTGTTTTAATTGGCTTTCGAGAGGGGCGAACGAGAGTAAACACGTGTGGGGTGACGGAGATTTTTGGATTTGCGCTTCCCCTATGACCATCCAGCCAAAAACTGTGTTTATAGCTGAGGGCGTACCATGCAGCAAGGGTATTTGAGGCTTGAGTAAGTAGGGGAAAATACCGCCTCCGAGAAGAACATCGATTTCGCTGGGTTTGTGGAAAGTATCGTCTGCCAACTTGAGATTGTCGAAGTGGCGTTTGATGTCATCATCGAGTTTGACGGTTGGCAATGGAGGAGTGATTTCGTCGAGAACGATAGCTTGCAGGGCGAATTTCAACGATCGGTCGTCTTTAGGGGTGATTTCAAATTCGGTGAACCCTTTGTTAGATGAAACTTTGGCATCGCTTATGCCTGAGACAGCGGTAGATGATCGTTTCTTCGTGAGGCCAAGGCGTTGAACGCACCGTGAAGTGACGAAATTGAGTTGAGAGCCGGGGTCGACGACGGCTCTGACGAGGTGAGCAACACCGTACGCGTCAAAAGCTAAAATTTGAGCGGTTCCAAGTACGACGGTTACGTTGTCAGTGGATTTCTGAACGAAAAATGTGCTGGCACTTAGCTTATTTTCTGAGGAAGAGGTGGGTAATTTATTGGTTGAGTCAACTTGCGGGGCTTTGGCTCCCCCCGGAGAATGCAAGAGCGTGTGGTGTTTGCCGTTGCACACACGGCAAAGGCCTTTGGACGAACAGTCTTTGACGAAATGTTTGCCCAAACACACATAGCATCTGCCATATTTTTTAGCGAAAGAGGATCGTGTTGCCACGTCTAGAGAGAGAAACGAGGGGCACTGGATGAATTTGTGTGAGCCTTTACACAAGTCACACGGGGGCAAAACTTTGTTCTCAGCGGCGGAGACCGCCATGACCAGTTTGGTTGCTTGACCTCGACTAGATTTTGTATGAGGCTGTGGAGTTTCATTTGCCGAAACCGTGGTCGAGACTTCTAAAATTTTTGCTCTTTGATTAATGAATTCAACGAAGCTTTCGTATGTGGGCACATCATTTTGCGTTGATTCGAAAGTTTTTCTGGTTTCGAGGGGGAGGCCTTGGAGAGCGATGTAAAACAGAGTGAAATTGTTGTGATCTAACTTCAAATTTTTGAAAGCCTTGACACTGGTGTCGAAGATTTGAAGAAAGTCCTTGAGACCTGCCAGTGATTCTTTATGGAGCGTTTTGAAGGAGAGAATTTTGTTGAGATGATGACTCGCTTGTATGCGGACACAGTCCGCATTTTTCTTTAAGAGTGGTATAAGCCAATTCGTAGTTATTTGCAGTGAGGGGAATTTCGCTTATAACGGAAGAAGCTTTACCTTCCAGACATGTTTTTAAGTAATGCAATTTTTCAATATTCTGGAGGAGACAAGTTTTCTTGTGGTACCTGTCCGTCAGCAGGATTATTTGGAAGTCTGTGTTTATTGACGGGTGACGGGTAAATTTGTTTGCGAACTGCGGATGCCTTGAAAATGGGGTGCACTTACCCCGAAACTAGTCGGCATATTTAAAATATAATAAAGAATGTTATACTCAATTAATTAAACAATTACCTGAACAAGAAAGACGTTTCCCAGAAGTTTGAGTATTTTACGGTAAACCACATTTTGGGATATCTCAAAGGAACACTTGGAAAAGGAATCACCTATCGAAAAGCTATGAAGTTAGGCATCTTGGAATGATACAGTGACTCCGATCTGGGAGGCGAAAAACCCATACAGGCAGGTCAACGACGGGAGTTATGTGCCTCTGTAACAACCCCAGCCAGCCCCCCCCCCCCCTGTCGATTGCGACCGCCAACTCGAAAAGAGATAAAAGCCGGGGATCGAGGGGATTCAGTGGGAGTAGAAGGATCTGAGCGATCTAGTGTTAAGTATGGAGGAACCCAATTAGGAACAGCTGTTAGGGCAGGGAAATGACGAATCACTTATTTCTTTAGTGACCGCTACCACGTAATCGGATGATTCCCTAGAAAGCCACGTGAGGGGGTACTTGCAATTTTACGTCGCGGTTTCTGCTTCGTGGTGGGACTTCGTAGTTAGTGTGTTGGTTATGTTTTGGGTTGACCACTGATTACGTCTTTCACTTTATAAGGCTTTACTTTTAGGTACAGTTTTTACACTTATCTGTCCAACTCCCGACTCAACTGTTCAACTTCTTCATATAACTCTGAAGCCTTCAACCCCTTCTTTTTCTTGTCGTTCGCTTACCCTATACGAATTAAAATAATTTACCTGTTGCGGCAAGTGAGGGAACACGGGAGCTTGTCTGGTAGAAGCGACTGTATGATGAGATTGTCCATTTGCAAGATATACCAGTACTTCACGTTGATAATGAGGCTGCGACGAAGCTAGCTTTAAATTCTGAGTTCCACCGGCGAACAAAACATATTCAAACTCGTCACTTTTTCGCCAGGGAACTCGTAACCGAGAATGAAATCACAGTTCAGAAAATTCTCCTACTGAATTTCAGCCGACATTCCAACGACATTCTAACGAAACCCCTCGCTCGAAATCGAGTTGAAAAATTAAGCGATGAGATTGGGTTGACTCAAAAATTATTTTGGTTTGGCGTCATTCACACTTTTCTTATAGTACATACTAAACCCAGACACTCAAAAGAACATGACAATTTTTGGTATCCTTCCCCCAACACAGCATCAAAACCTCCCTGCGATTCTGCCTCGGGTTTGGGAACAGCTGTCGGTGGAAGTTGTACTTCGGCCGTTTTTCTGGAATAATTCTGTAACTACTGGGGTTATCAAAGAAATGTACAATATACACCTAATTTGAAGAGCACAAAATTTGACACAAGAAGCTGTCATGCGGGGTTTATACTTATATAAAGGTACTGTATTAGGTACCTGCATGCCATATTTCAATTGAAAAGAGAGGCACTTCCCCCACAGGCCCAAGTTGTGAAACTATTTCCCTCCGAAAACCACAAGCGAGTAAATTGTGAGAATCCCAACCACTATTGAGGTATCTATTGGATGGCCAGTACCTAATTTATTTATTATTTTTTGGCACAGCCTCCTCTTTTTAAGTATAACTGCAATATCTCCCCTTCCAGCTGTCATTATGGTCATTTTGACGGCAAATCATGAAAAAAAGACACTTTTTCCATTGTGGATCGGTCGCATCCAACGGCACAAATCATCATAAGCCTTCTCAACAGGGGTTGAAAGTTGCGTGAAATAGCAAACTTTGAATTTTCGCTAAACTGTCCATCGAAAATTTTGTCGGATAAGTTATTGAAACGAAGGTGCTCATATTTGCTAGACGTTCTTCAGAGGCATGCGTTTACAAACCCTCCCTACTATTTTTTTATGCGCATCCCGGATTTCGATGAAATTGGTTCTTGTGTAGGTTGAGCAATTCAATTTGGCATAGTTGTTCACGCGGCTTCCACTATCATCGGTCAATTTACCGTCAGCTTTTACTTTCCTGCTTCTGCTTCAACCAAAACGTGAAGGAAATGAAGAAAGTGGTACGGACGTTTCTTGTGTAAAACTGTGTGCTCTTTAAATTTGGTCTGGTACATTTTCGCGTTAAAACAAATGGTTCCAGAATTATTTCTTAAAAACGAACAAAATACAATTGAATTCTCTTCAACTTTTACCCTAAACGTTTTTTAAATTCTTCACAGTTTTCGAGGTGTACGCCACTGAAACGTGACCTTTTTCAAAAGAATGATTTTAACCTCAAGTTTTTTCTCAAACTTTTCATCCTACTTTCTTACCTGTTACCTTAGAGCTGAAAGCGTACATTTATAAGCTATGGAGCATTCAATTTCCTTCAATAACATATCCATAAATGTCGATTTATCGGTATACTATACAATAATAAATATAGTTTTGGTTGTTTCAAAAAATAATCTAATTTATCAAGTTTTATTGACTTGAAAAGAATGAAGACTACCAACGATGAATGTAAATCAATATTTTGAGTATAAAAAAGTTAAGGGTCCTCGGCCCGGTTAAGGGTCGTCAAACGGGGTGGTATTGGTGTAGTTCCCCTGGCAGTTGCTGCATACCTGGGAGCAGAATATCCCGGCTTTCCTGCAACCACATCTTGACTCGCACTCCCCCGTGCAGCGACAGAATATTGAGTTCAGCACGTGATCTGGTGCAGGGGGGGCCGTGATGGTCATAGGAGCCAAATCTCCTCCTTCCACTCTCTTCCACCCCCATCTCTCTGGTGGGAGATGGTTTCCCAACCAAGCCTGTACTTGTTGGAACACCCGAAGGGAGTGATGGAACGAAGCACTTTTGGTAGGTGGGAGAGATGGTAGGCTGGTTTTCTTCTTTGTCGAGTATTTGACGAAGCACCAGTATCGATAGCTGTCCAGGTCATTTTGGTCAGAGGGTGCTTGATATAACTTCAGGAATGCCTGTTCCCCAGCCTCACCAACCTCTTCGGGTGTGGACTGCCGACTGTAAAATATCTTTGCTAATTTACTCATTTCGGTAGGAAACTTATTGAAACATTTCAGCATCTTGCTCCTTGAGAAAATCGCAGAGGTGGTATCGCACCCCGTGTAGCCATGTATGAACAAAATAGCTTTACTAAGTGGTAGTTGTTGGAGTTGCTGGCATGAAAACAGTTTGTTTTCCGTGTTTCCTCTACCTGGTTTGAAGAAGAAAATGCTACTGGTAGGTGGAGTCAAAGCGAGGAGGATCACCAGCAGGTCCACGTCCTCTCCAACAACTAGTACTTTAGGGTGCGCCACAGACTTATCCAATCCACATCTTACGATGGGTCCATCTGCATCACCTAGAGAGACGATCGCTTCTATTCCACTCTCGATGAAAATTTGAACGAGAAGATCAATGAGCCTGGTCTTGTTTTTGTTGTTCGCCAAGAAGTGCTCTTGTTGAACTGTCGCCACCATGTTCTTGTCGAAGAGTATGTCCACTGAGGGTTTTGTGGCACTCCTGCGCTTCTGTTCAGCTCGCTTGGTGGAATTGGGGTCTTCGTACCCATCAAAAACTACACTGCAGTGACAGAAATGATTTTTCAGGTACGACAAATACTGCTCAGCAATCGAGGAAAAAGTGCTGCCTGCACGCCACTTTACTCTGTGAAGAAAGAATCCACCATCAATCACTGCATATGTGGTTTTGACATTAATATCTTGTCCTGTAAAGACAGGGAACACTTTATATAATGAGGACTTCTGAGTTTTTCTCATACCTGCCTCATCAAAAAGAGACATGGGGAACGGAGATAGCTCGTATTTGAGCAAATTAGCTATGTCCTCGTCGGTCTTTTTGCTTATGACTGCTCTATGAAAAATCATCATCGGGTCAACCACAACTTTTTCATTATTTACCTTGATAGTGTTGCTCAATGTAGCCAGTGGGATTACTGTATTTTTTTATATTTTGTTTCATATCTGCCAAGCTCCGGCCGATGAAAGACTCCATTGTACGCATCCCTATTTCTGTTGCTTGGTGGCAGTTTATAGCACTTGTAGCCACAAGTCCGGTCGAAATGCTCATCAGTGAAGGGTTCTCGGAAAAGGGAGGGTGCTCTAAAAACCAATGAACCATCTTTCCTCGATCTTCAGAATCTTTTAGTCTTCTTGACTGACGAAAGTCTACGTGTTGTTCTCCACTTTTAAATTGAACTCCGCAGAACTCCTCAAGAGCTAAACAAATAGCAGTAGCCGCTGGCGCACCTCCTATACACACTTTGACAAAACAGAGTCACTGATGCCTCTCCTTCTGGTGAGCCCTCCCTCACTCTTCATTGAACGCATGACAGTTTGCTCTATTGCCATGTCTGACCACACCCCAGCCCATGGAGTCCCGCTTCTGTTAATGGTAAAATATCCGCTTTCCATAAACTGCTCAACAACATGAGGATGACGATTTCTCAATGAAAGCATGTCTTGGACAAAGATGTGGGTGCACTTGGCATAGTGGAAATGACCAGAGTCGTGAAAATAAGGAATCATCTGTTGTGCGCAAGACAAATGAGCCATCCAATTACCAGTTCGTTGCGCAGCAATGAAGTTTTTCACGATTGTTACCATGTTCATGTATTGTACCCACAATGCAGCAGTTGGTCCGTTACCTTTCAGTCTCAGTAACTCATTCTTTAGTTTCTCTTGCAGGTAAGCAACAGAGATATTGCCTTCAATATCTTCAGGTGTGCTGTGCTGTGAAATAGTAGCATCTTCCAAAATGATGAACGCCAAAGAGGTCGGTACAAGTAGGTGACCACGAACTGCTCTGCTGTAGGCCTTCCCATTCAAAACTTTATCCACAGAATTGGGAGCAAAAACACAACATAAAACATCTTTTAATCCACTTCCTGCCATTGTGTGGCCTATGCAACCCAAGAAGGACATAAGCATGTGGAATCCTCCTAAAAGCATTTCAACGTTGATGAGACGCGGATCATTTGAGCCTCAAGCCGTGATTTCGCGCGCGTTTAAATAAAGAGCTTGATACATGGTGACCAAGCACGTTTCGAACCCATGTTCCATGGAGTTTTTGCAGCATATTGTAGGGCTGTATGAAGCGTGTCATAATCACTTGGTGGAGAGTTGATGAATGGGAGAGGAATGACTGCAGTTTTGTCGGAATTAACAGGTTTGCTCACCATTTGCATGAATCCCTTCCATTCTGGAATTGATGGTGCCTCACAGGGCCCTTTGTCTTTCATCCATTTACCTACAATCCATAAGACATCAGGACCGCTTGGCACTAACGCATCTCTGGGGATCGGGTTGATCTGGTATAAATCTTGTAGAACGGCATTCCGTAGTGCTTGTTTGTTCAAGGCGTCGTAGGTCTGCATCTGTAAAACACCCAACTCGCCCACTTGTTTCCCCGGAGGAACCGTCACCAACCTTGGCATTCTGTCTGAAACTGGAAGAAGATGAGCAGGAGTCACACACTTGATGCCCCCCAAACTGTGAAATGTGTTTAATCCATCCAGAGTTGCAACATTGAAGTCTGCATTGTCAAAGACATACTGGCAGAATGTTTTAGGAGGTATTGGTTTTGGAGGTTGACACATGGCTGACAGTTCCAGTTGCCGTGCAGCTGAGTAAGATGAACTGAATCCCAAGGTGTTCAGCAAATCAATGAGGCTTCTGGACCCAAACTTCCGATGGATGAAAAATGCTACACCAATCAAAATTGTTGACTAGTTCATTTCCACCCGTCTTCACTGAATTAAATCATATGCTAGTGTAGAAGACGGGTGGAAATGAATAGCCCCGTTGCAGAATTTTGTGCAAATGGGGAACGCTATATATGATACACAACGTGGAAACACCGATCGCAAAAAAAAAAACCAAAAAAAACCAAAAAAAAACCGCTCTACTGCGTATGATGCTCATGTGTTTTTCAGAGTGAAACTCTTTTGTCTTCAAAATTCATTCTGTTTATCGCACTAGCACGATGAGGATTATCTTCAAAATTCATTCATGTCATCAATGAAACCATGACATGGTCATGGATGAAGGATTTTCATTCATCCTTGGTATTCTTCATTACTTTTCAAGTAGGAGTTGTCAATAAAACTCGATAAATAATTCTTGTGGGCTATTTTTTGAAACAACCAAAACTATATTTATTATTGTATAGTCCAGTCAAACGGTAGTTCCACGTGGACAAAAATCTCGTCTTCGATTTTTTGACTTTATTTTATGTTTTTTGGGGTGAGGAACACGAATCTGAAGAGATCCAACAAAATTTCCTAGTGCGTTTTGAGAAACTCGCGAAAAACTGCTCGTTTTTGGCACTTTTTTCAGTTTTTCGCTTGCAACTCCTTAATGACGCATTCTACAGAAAATTGTACCCTGTTCTTTTTTGAAGAGCATCAAGTTCTGCGTCGAATCATATTTTCTTTTGTCACAATTGACCCAGCCGTTTCACTGGTATTGATTTTTTTTAAATGGTTAATTTTAGCCACTTTTGGTAAAATTAATAAAAATGACTAAGGCAGCTGCAACTTGAAAATGGCGGTTCCAATCGAAAAATGTCAAGAAATCAAATTTGTTCAGAATTGAATTTTACATAAGAGAAAATCCTTGAAACTTACAGGAAAAATCAGTGGTATCAGTTATGTAACAAAAAATGCGAAAAAAGGTGGGCCAAAAACCACGGTTTTCTGCACATTTTTGCCAATAGCTCGAGAACTAGTTGTCCAATTTTTTTCTATAAGAAACGATCTGAAAGCTGATTGAATTTGCTATCAGACCTATTATGTGAAATTTCATTTTAAGATTAACGTAAGACATGGCCATAACGTCCAACAATTTAAAATTTGCTGCAAAAAAAGAGTTTTTTGTCATATTGCGGCCTACAACTCAAAAACTATCCATCCAATTAAACTTTAATGGAACTCATCTGAAAGCTCGTTAAATTTCCTACAAGAATTCATGTACAGCGTTTTTATAAAGCCCCGATAAGTGGCAATAAAATGCAGTGGGAAATCTGAAAAATGAGTAATTTTCCAATAACACCATTCTTCAGCCGAACGTTTTTGCCTATAACTTTCGAACTAAGCTTTCGATGAAAATTGCATTATTTTTCAGTAAAAGCTGGTGAAATTCACTGTCAGAAACCATATTTTTCAGATTTTTCAAGGCCTGGAAAATATTCTGTACTGAGCGATGAAAATAGGTTTTGTTAAAAAAAAAGTGGCTACAGCCATAAACTTTGTCCCGAAATGTTGAAACTCAACATACCGTACAGTACAGCATCTGTAAGTCCCCCTACCCACAACCACAAACTTACCCATACTCAACCACACCCTTACCCCAACAACACCACCACAATTAGCACACCACCACCCCTTGTGTACTGTACAGGGTTCAAGTCTGGGAATTGAACCCTCACATTTTTATCACGACACCCCTTATCTACTGTATGGTTTGTCTGGTCTGTTGTGGTCTGATTCGGTTTGTGAATTGAGCACGCTTGCCGCGTTTCAAGTGATTTTTTATATTTATTTAATAATTGAAAACTAAAAACGATATTATTATCCAGCATAATGTAGTTTAAGATGTTGCAAATGAATGCTTCTCTCATCTTCTTCGTCGAGGCCTCTTGGCTGGAAGATTTAACAGACCTGGTTCGCAATCGTCAGTTTGGGATGGGTCTTTCGGGTGGAGGAAGTCATCTGAAAATGAGTAGAAGTAATATAGTGCAATGATTGTGGAAGTGTTTAATCCAGTGAATGTCTAAATATTGTAGTTTCCATTGGAAAGTATTTAGTACCAAAGATAATGTGTAAAGAAGGCTTACCTGCATCTGTTACTTCGTCAGCTATCAGGATATCTTCGTCCACATCCTCGTCCATATCCGTATTGTCCGCATTGTTGCATCCTCCCTCGTCACAGATGGCGCATAGTCGGGAACAAAATATCCCAGCTTTCTTGCAGCTGCATGCCATGGTGTTACAACCTTTGCTGCATTTGCACGCAACAATGGACAGCAATTTCTCCGGAGCTCGTGGTTTAGTGGTGAACACCGGCTGTAACCCATTGATCGTTTTCTTCCATCCATACATTTCTGGCTGTGGCTTCCCTCCAAGCCATAGCTGAACCTGCATGTAAACTCTGAGGAGATGTTGATGGGCAGCATCGCTGGTTGGGGGGATGGACTCCATCTTCATAGAGCTCTTTGAAATTGCGCTTTTATACACTTTATACCTCACTTCATCCAGCGGAACGCCTACCTTTTCACCATACAGGGCTGCAATGAAATCCTCACCACTGATCAACATTGATCCCAGGTTGAATGCAGGATCATGGGCTGGTTTATTGAACAGGATGAGCTGGGAGGCAAGCTGAGGATGTTTGTCCAGTACTTTCATTGTTTTTGCCTTCCCCTGGCCATAGAGGGTGGAAGTGGTGTCACATCCGCTCACTGCATGAAGGAAGAGGATGTTGTCACGGATGTTATTGCCGACTACGCTCGAGGGGTGAAACCATACGGTTTTGGCTTTTCCTCTGCCTGGTTTCGTGAGGTATACGTTGTAAGGAGCTGAAAGTCCTATCAGCAGTACTAGCAGGTCGACATCCTCCCCAACCACAGTGACAGTGCTGGTGTCTGCGGATATCTGGATTGCTGTAGTGATGATCAGCCTATCACCGTCTTCTTCTGCCTGCTTGGTGGGGATGTTGCAGGAATGAAGTTTCGTCTTCAGCAAAGTGATGAACCGCTTCTTATTACGGTCGTTCCCCAAGAAGTGCTCTTATCTTCTATGAACAAAACTTCTGCCGAATGTTTTTTTGTTGCTCTTCTCAACCGTTCTGCATGTTTTGTTCCACTGCGGTCTTCAGGGTATCCGTCAAAAACCACGATGGGGTTATTGAAGTGTCGGTTCAAGTAAGAGATGTAGGAGTCGCAAATTTGATTAAACGTTGATCCGTATCCCCACATCACTCTGTGTAGTAAAAAACCCCCATCTATTACATGACGGGTATCTTCGGGTATTTGGGAGTCGGGCAAGGGGCGGAAACAATTGTATAGACTGGATTTAGTGCCTTTCCTCATGGACCCTTCATGAAAGAGAGAAGTCGGGTATGGACTGAACTCGTACTGCAGGAACTCCTTTAATTCCTCTTCAGTTTGTTTGATGATGGTCATTCGGTGGTATAATGTGGTGGGATCGACAATTATTTCCTTGTCAAGAATTTTAATTGCTGAGTGCATCACGGAGACAGGCTTCACTCGATCATTTCTGTGGAATTTGACTGTCTTGAAGTTCAAACCTATTATTTTCGCCAAACCATTCTGGCCAAGCTCTCTCGCACGATGGCAGTTGACACGTTCATCTCCAACTATTCCGGTACTCACAGAGATGATCTGTTTAGTCTGTGGAAAAGGGTAGTGACTCTCCAACCATTCAATGAGTTTCATCGAGTCTGACGTGTCCCTTTCAACTCTGGACTCCCTGCTATCAATATGCTGCTCACTGGTCTGAAAATGAACCCCACAGAAGGATTCAACGACGTCAGCTATCTGAGCCATGGCTGCGTGTCCTAGCAACCATCTGGTGGCAACGCTGTCAGAAAGGTTTCGCGATCTGGTCAGTCCACCCTCAACTTTGATGCTTCTCATAAGTACTTGCTCTATAGTCTGATCTGTAAAAGTGCCACACCACAGTTTGTCACTCCTGCGAACTGTGAAGGCTCCTCCATCAGTGAATCGCATGTACTCTTCTTGCGGCATTTTTTTTTCCAAACCAATCATGTCCTGAAGATACAGGTGCGCACACTTGGCGTAGAGGTAATGTCCACTTGAATGGAAATACGGGAGCATGAAGAAAATAGTTCTTAAATGCAGTCCCCAATCACCTTTTCTCTCTGCCTCAATAAGTTGTTTTAGAAGAGTAACCATCTCGAAGTACTGTATCCATAATTGCGCTGTACTTCCACACTTTGACAGCTCAATGAGTGTCTCGCTAAATTTGGTTGACAGTTCCTTCAACACTCCGTCTACATGATTGCTATTTATTTCACTTCGGTCGCCACCGTACAAAAGCTCTTGTGCTCTTAAGTGAAGTTCAGAATCAACCTCCATAGATTTCATTATGACGCAAGCCAGGCTTCTATGAGTGAGAAAGTGTACCCTAATAGCACGTGCGTAGGAATGACCGGTCATTATCTTTGCAGTGCTGTTAACAGCGTAAATCGTGCTGAACAGCTCGCTCAGGCCGCTCCCTTCCATGATGTATCCGATCGCTCCCATGAAGGACATGATGAGGTGAAACCCACCTAGTCGTACGACTACGTTTGGGAACTCGTTGGGGTTAGTTGCTATGATTTCGCGAGATTTCAGGTAGAGGGGCTGATCGAACGTCGCAATTGCCGTCGCTTGGCCCATTGACAAAGTTGTCTGCTTGGCGCAAACCAACGATGTATAAACGGTGTCGAAATCACTTGGTGGTGCGTTTATGAAAGGTTGACAGGCGACAAAGGTGGTTTCATAAGGCAACCCTTTATTCATTTTCTCCATGAATCCATTCCAGCCTCCCGTGCCAGGTAAACCTGTGGCTTTGCTATAAAGCCACAGGAGGTCGGGTGTTGTTGGAAGTACGATGTTCATCGGTGAGAATTTTTCTCCGACAGCCTGAATCTCCACGTCCTTCAAGCCTCCACTTCCACCCCCATGATATGGTAGTAGTGTGATGGAACCAGTACCTGCCACCTCTTTTGCAGATGGTAATTTCAATATTCTACTGAATCTTTGTCCTGGGACCACTGCTTTTTTAGGCGTTACCAACACAATGCCACCCATGACGTGAAACGTTTTGTGTCCATCTAGGGTCTGGATATTGAAGTCGGCGTTGTCGTAGACACACTGAGCAAATTTGTCTTCTTCTATTTTTGGAGGGGGACACAGAGCACATGAAATCTCACAACGAGCAACTTCTGAGTGGGAGGAACAAAAGCCCAATGCCGATAAAACGTCAATCAACTTTCGAGAGCCGTACTTTTTGTACAAGAATGCTGCCAACCCAACTTGTACTGGGGAGACGAATGAATTGGGCCTCACAACAGTGATGAGTGCATGTGACAAGGCAGTTGCTTTTCTCTTCCACTTATCCAGACAGCCCCGTTTTTTCTTCAAAACAAGTGACTCGGTGAAAATTTTGAGTGTTTCTGGGACGAGATCTTCAGCACCCTCAATGAAATCGTGGCAAGGAGGATAAGTGGTGGTGTCGTAGACTTGAGTCCTAATGTCTTCAGCTATAATTGCTGCTGCTGTCTCCACAATTCGTTTTCTTTCATCTGCTTCGGATTCACACTTCTGCGTGTACCATGCGTCTGTTATAATTTTGTATCCAGTATTCTTGAAACACACAATGGGGGGTTTCAAGTCCGTGATTTGTATGTCATTTCCATACTTCTCAATCAATCGCCTTTTAATAGTCTTCCACACTGGAATATCTTCTTCGTCCGGCCACTGCTTCATCAGTTCATCCGCTGTGAACTGGCACTCTTCGTCACTATTCTCGAGGTAGGCAAAAATCGGTTCCATTTTTCGATCGATTGAATTACGAGGCCGTCCTCGCCCCTCAACAGTTTTGAATTTCTTAAGATCCAGTTTCTTCTTACAAGACAAATGGTATCTCCCACCTGCAGCATGCAAGTCCGTGATTGGCTCTAGACGATGAACTATTGCCCGAGTAAAGTCGTCGTTCCATGCTTTTGCTGAATCCAGGATAGAACTTCTGACACCTTCGGTTAATACAGGAATAATAGGATCACGGCGGAATAAGGGAAGTTTTTTTTGTTTCTCTTCGTAATCATCAGGTATTTCCTCACCGCAAATGCAACAGTAGGTCCTGAAGTTGAAGGAGTATCTGGGTGACATAGCGCGACCTGAATCATACCTCAATCTCCTCACAGCTGCAGCAATCATGCGTTCATTTACATAGCTCTTCCTGCATTTGACGTGCAGTAAAAGACTGTTCTCACACTTGAACTTAACGCTCTTGCCGTCCTCCCTTTCATTGCTTGCCGCTGTTAAAGTTTTTAATCCTTCTCTAACTACAACTGTGGGTGAACCATCCCTTAAGGGTCCGTCACAAATCAAGCAATCGCGCACAGACATTTCACCAAGAATTCTTTGCTTTGTATTTGAAAAACAAACGCTTCGAACTAAACAGTACGTAAAGCAACGAATGCGTCTCCATAATAGCTCTTCCTTCTGGACGTCACCCTGCCAGACGGGCATAAGCATAAGTACGTCATTTTTACAAGCAAGATTCACTGCACAAAATTCTTCATTCATTCTCACTTGTTTTTAAAGTATATACATAGTATATATACAGGTGTTTCAGGAGGAATGATCAGGACTTTAACCAGTGATAGTACTAACTAGGACAAACCAAAATCGTCATATGAACCCAGGGTCGCAAACGCTTCCCTTCTGAGTTACAGGTATTTTGGTCATTTTTTGGCCAAACGCTCTCTTTTCGTCAATAACAATTTCTAGCGTCGCAGCTATTCGTAACAGAAGAAAACCGATGACGGTTATGGAAAGAGCACAAAATTTCCGTTCAAGAAATGCTGTTGCAACTAGCTGACGCCATGTTTTAGTACTTTCTTTTATTTTTTGAAAAAACCAAAAACCGTAAATTGTAATTTTACTGTTTCTTACAAAGAAGATTTTCCCACAAACTTCAGTGGCAAAGTCACGGTTAAGTTATTGATAAAACATGCCAGTATTGTAAGCTACAAAACGACTTTTTAAATTTCACAATCGATGCATTTTTCGCTGAGATATTACATCTAACGTTCAGAAATCCCTGATCAGGTAGTCAAATTGAGCCACATAGCACCTACCTAAAAAAAATTGAAAACAGTCATTTCCCGAGTCAATCCTTGAATGTGCTCACGGAAATAATTTCATGAAACTAATGCCTGGTGTTATTTTGTCAAATAATTACTACAAACCCCTCCCCACCCCACAAAAATAACCAAAATCACATAAAAATGATTGAATAATGTGTATGAATGAAGAAACTGGATGTAAACTGGGGAAGCCTACAACTTACTCGATGGATTGATTTTCGTATGTCTTTTGTCCCCCCCCCCCCCCCAATTGACAATTGTTACTTTTCTATGAGATGATTATTATTGTTTCAAAAGACTTACTAAGAGACACAATACATGGTTTTTCGTGCAGTGGAAGTTGTAATCTGGATTTAGATTCCATCCAGTTACGCGTGTTGTTGATTCCATCCCTCGTGAATGTAGCTTCGTCAGTGAAAAGAATAGTTGGGACTAAATGGCGGTTAGCGCCGAGCCATCGACAAAATTGTAATCGGAGAACTTCGTCACCGTCGTGAAGGTTTTGCACTTTTCTCAGGTGATAAGGATGCATACCGTTAATGCGCAATGCCCGCCATACACGGGTATGGGGTATTCCGATTGCTCTTGACACTCTCCTATGGAAAGATCCATTGTGACTAGACGTAGGATTTCATCTTCTTCGTTTTGTTCATGATTCTCCTGAAGGTTTCCTCTTTCGGAGGTGATCCGAACGCTGTTCCTGTAGTACGAAAGGTGTAGAAAACTTGCCGAAAAACTCTAGGTGTGGGGATCGGTCGCTGTGGGCGTCGTCCACGATATTCGAGTTGAGCTCGAGCGGAATTCCCGTTGCAAAAGCCATAAATAAAAACTATGTCCGCATACTCTGAATGGAAAAACAAATGCGGCATAATGAAATAGTTAAGTTTTTTAAGTACACGAACGAATCTAAATCCAGATTACAACTTCCACTTCACGAAAAACCATGTATTGTGTCTCTTAGTAAGTCTTTTGAAACAATAATAATCATCTCATAGAAAAGTAACAATTGTCAATCCCCTGAAAACAGTTGTAAATTCGTACATTTTATGATGGGAGGGGGGGACAAAAGACATACGAAAATCAATCCATCGAGTAAGTTGTAGGCTTCCCCCGTTTACATCCAGTTTCTTCATTCCATAGTCCACAATACACATTATTCAATCATTTTTCTGTGATTTTGGTTATTTTTGTGGGGTGGGGAGGGGTTTGTAGTAATTATTTGACAAAATAACACCAGGCATTAGTTTCATGAAATTATTTCCGTGAGCACATTCAAGGATTGACTCGGGAAATGACTGTTTTCAATTTTTTTTAGGTAGGTGCTATGTGGCTCAATTTGACTACCTGATCAGGGATTTCTGAACGTTAGATGCAATATCTCAGCGAAAAATGCATCGATTGTGAAATTTAAAAAGTCGTTTTGTAGCTTACAATACTGGCATGTTTTATCAATAACTTAACCGTGACTTTGCCACTGAAGTTTGTGGGAAAATCTTATTTGTAAGAAACAGTAAAATTACAATTTACGGTTTTTGGTTTTTTCAAAAAATAAAAGAAAGTACTAAAACATGGCGTCAGCTAGTTGCAACAGCATTTCTTGGACGGAAATTTCGTGCTCTTTCCATAACCGTCATCGGTTTTCTTCTGTTACGAATAGCTGCGACGCTAAAAATGGTTATTGACGAAAAGAGAGCGTTTGTCAAAAAAATGACAAAAATACCTGTAACTCAGAAGGGAAGCGTTTGCGACCCTGGGTTCATATGACGATTTTGGTTTGTCCTAGTTAGTACTACCACTGGTTAAAGTCCTGATCATTCCTCCTGAAACACCCTGTATAGTATATACAGTCAGACTTCCTCTCTATTGCGTCATAACGTCACCAGTATTGTAGGTAGCGTCATAGATTACATCACTCAACTGAGAGTTGAACTATTTTTATTTTTTCACACATTTTTCCAAAAGCGGCTAAAAATGACCATTTAAAAAAATCAATACCGGTGAAACGGCTGGTTCAATTGTGACAAAAGAAAATATGATTCGACGCAGAACTTGATGCTCTTCAAAAAAGAACAGGGTACAATTTTCTGTAGAATGCGTCATTGAGGAGTTGCAAGCGAAAAACTGAAAAAAGTGCCAAAAATTAGCAGTTTTTCGCGATTTTCTCAACACGCACAAGGAAATTTTGTTGGATTTCTTCAGATTCGTGTTCCTCGCCCCAAAAAACATAGAAAAAAGTGAAAAAATCAAAGACGAGATTTTTGTCCACGTATGGGTTTTTTTTTATACGATTTGAATGGACTATGTATAGTATACCGATAAATTGACATTTATGAATATATTCTAAAAGGAAATTGAATGCTCCACAGCTTATAAATGTACGCTTTCAGCTCTAAGGTAACAGGTAAGAAAGTAGGATGAAAAGTTTGAGAAAAAACTTGAGGTTAAAATCATTCTTTTGAAAAAGGTCACGTTTCAGTGGCGTACACCTCGAAAACTGTGAAGAATTAAAAAAAACGTTTAGGGTAAAAGTTGAAGAGAATTCAATGTGCTTCTATTCCGTATCCAGAAGTTTTCGTCCAAGACGCACTGTTTTTGAGATACAGGCGAAAAACCACAAAAGGGTACCTTTAAACAGCCCCTCTCCCCTTGTGGCAGAAGATTCAGCTCGGGACTTTATTAGACATTGATCAGAGGACCCTCCCGTACACATTCACATTCCCGCAAAAAAACAAAATCCCATATTTATTTCCGCTCAAAACCTTAGATTGACTGGACTATTATATGTATTATGAAACATATTTTTTTAAATAAATAAACTGACTCGGTTTTGCTTTGGTCTCGAAATATCTATTTTCCTTTTGTCTAGTCCTTAACTCTGTTAAGGCGCCTTTACATGCAAGCTTTAAAAAGCTGAGCTGTTGGCTTCAACCAATCACAGTGCTCCGAGTACACAGCGCGGAGCACTCTGATTGGTTGAAGCCCACAGCTCAGCTTTTTACAGCTTCCATGTGAAGGTGGCTTTACACTCAAGACTTCCAAAGGAGAAGTCACAGCACTAGCAACTTAGCGGCTCTTTGCTGGAGGCAGCTAAAAAGCGCTAACCGTTCGCAGATGCAATCACATAATTTATTTTGCACCGGATACATAATTCGATTCTTTGCGTTTGTACATAAAACCATGTATATTATAACTCTGAAGTAAATACGTTTATTTTCTTCCAGCCATTACAGCCCTCGCTGCGCTCGTGCTGATGAACTTGTCTCTCAGAAAATAAACCACACCTTTACTCCCTCGGTATCTTACATACTTATTAATATAATATACTATTTTTTGAACGATTTTCCGGCTAAAGTACTTTATTCCTATTGAAAAAAGTTGGTAACCCTAGTTTCGGGTCTAAATTATATCAGTGGCATTGCTTAGTTTCTGGCTTTTATTCCTGTGAAATTGCCAGTTTCAGGTTCAGGACATGGATCCCGGGCTAGCTAACCCAGGCAGCACTCGAATCCTGACGAACAGCCGTAAAATTGAAACATTTTGAAGGCAATCATCCGTGATATTGAACATTGAAGGTTGCGTTATTAAACTCGATTACATCATTTCTGGACTTGGTTATTGCGAAATTAGAAGTTTTGGTTTTTATTTATTCGTCAAAGTTGTACCGGAACCCGGAGCTATACAGCCTGGCCACGACAGCGCTTCAAGTCCGACAAATAGGCTTTGAGTTTTTCGTGAATATTTGTGTCTATTCTTTTGGTTGAGTTCGTTGTGGTTTTAGCAACTTTGTGACATGTAAAATGTCCTGGCTGAACCACAAAAATTCTTATTACAGAAAGTGCTCAGAAGTTCTATGGCTTGCTGAATACTGGAGTACGCGAACGCGAAAATATATTGAAATGTCCTTAGTTATTCGCTAATTGATAACATTAACTGTGAAACCCGTTCCTTTATTATTTTTCTAATTAACGCATTTTTAATAGTGTTATTCGCGCCCTTATTATAGCCTAAATAAATTATAAAAGCTGTGTCGGGAGTTTTGCGCGAGGAATAAATAAAAAGGGGTCGCTGAATCCACTCACAGTGTTAGCGGGTTGACGGGTAGAGGGGGGGGTGGATATCAAGGCTAAAAAGGCTCGTGTGGATCGTCGAGCACGGAGCGGTGGTAGGGAAAGCCCTGCATTGAAGGTGAAGGGGAAAAGCCCTTGTCGACGGAGAAGGGCAGGTTGGGAGCGGATCGTTGGGGATGTCGACGGGGAGGAGAGTTGTCGGACGAAGGGCCGCAAAATGCGGAGAAGGGTTTTGTATCGATTCTACAGAGAGTGAGAGAGAGGCTCTTTGCTTTCGCCCTTCTTCTTCCACCGTCAGCCCTCCACCCAACAACTCACAACACACAGACAGACTCAAAGCTTCTCTTTCTCACCCTCTCACTCCCGAGGCCAAAAGGGATGAAGGCGACCCTTCTCATTCTCCTCCACCCCTCTACCACACTTCTTCTTATACACCCTCCAACATGACTTACCGCTCTAATAAAACACTGTGTAGGGCTTTATTGCCTGGGCCTTCTCAAGCAAAGGTTTCACCCCCCTCCACCATCCAAACTATCTTATTGAACATCGTCTTTCGAGAAGCATTCTGTAAATCTTAATCTAAAGAAAAATGTCGTATTCAATTTAGACTGTACATGTTTTGTGTTTACCCACTGCATTTGGTCTCATAATCTATTGCTTTGGATTCAACCATGAAAGGAAATGGTTTCTTTAGCCAAGTTTTCTTTTCGCTATTATTAAAAAGTTTTACGATGTAGCTTTTTATAAAAAGTATCATAAAAACGATGTTTTGATTTATTCAAACGTGGTTTACTGCCCAATACTTTTTGTAGATTTTTTTATCCACTTTCACAAGTCATTACGTTGTGCTTTAAAAAGAGTAAAACTGCCAGCAACTTTTTAAAGTCGCTCGTTTTCGGTTGAGGGACGGAATTTCGTGGGAAAATGTCCTCCCTCATCGACAAAAAGGGCTGCCCCTCCCCCCCCAGAAGGCTAACAAGGTTAGAAGAGTAAATCGTAAGTAAAAAGGACCCGTATATCCTTTTCATCCTCCACCTCCTCCCCTTCTATTGCAAGAGGGGACTTAATATTTTTTGATAATATTTCGATGCCGTGGGGGAAACGTGTATGCAAATCCGTCTAAAAGCTTCTTCGTAAATATCTTGGAAAGGAAAACCTACGGGGTATAAAACCTCTCTCTCCATTATTATGTTTTCTTGGTCGATGAAGTGAGAAAAACCCATCCTTTATTCCAAGTGACAAGCGCTCTGCAAGGTTCAGTAAGTTTTCCTCAGTTTGTACCATCACCCCCCCCCCTCCACACTTTCCATAAAACTCCTAAGTGGTTTTTATCTTCTTCGTGACTCTTCTCATTTGTTTTGTTTTTGTTTCTTTCTGTATTTGGTCGTCCCCCCATCTCTTTACACACGTTTATTAATTGCCCGCGATTATTGTTCCAAGATTTATTCCGAAACATCGTGAGCACTCAATTAACGATTCGACCGCTTCAAAAGTAATTAAAAGCCGCCCTCCCTCTCTCGTCGTGTTTAAATTCCTCCCTCGGGAAAACCACTCTCTCCCGATTCTCTTAGAAACTCCGCAATAATTCACCCCCAAAACTCAGTCCTGTTTAAGACCTCTTTCCTCCTACTCATTTCCAATGTGAAAAAGCGAAGGGGGGGGGGGTACAAAATGCAGTAGGAAATAGGTTTCCTCCCTTCACTTCAAACCCACTCATTCCACAAAGGTTTATTCGACATTACTCTCGCATTGTTAGCAATCCAATGTAGGGGCTGTTGCGGGGAAGGGAGAGGCCGTGGACTCCCCAAAACCATACCCATTCCTCTCTCTTCATTGTCGACAAAACGTTTTGATCCTCTTTTGTCCCGGCCACCCTCCCCCCCTCCCCGACCCATTGCGACCTATCAAATACACCGACACAACATATACACACGTTCTAACGCTTATATAGAGCTCTTTGCTAACATTAATATTTCCACGCTGATAACGCACCGCTCGTTCTTCCCCGCCCATCAACCAACCGGACAACTTTTTTAATGTGATGTTTTTCTGGGGGGGAGGGAGGCGTTGTTGTTGAATTAGTCATCAATACACCCCCCTTTTTACCCCATTCGCTCGACCTATTTGCTTGATAACCCGATTTTTTCATGCCTTTTATTCCGTGCCCCCTCCTATACGACGATAGGAAGAGGGGTAATTATAGATTCGATTTTCAAGGGAAACCCTCTTTATTTGTTTTTTTTAATTAACCCTCCTTGATTTGATTAATGTCGACGCTCTCGAAAAATGTTTGTTTTCACTCGAATGACTCGACGGTGCATTATGGAGGAAGTTGTAAAAAGCCCTTCGGTCAACTGTTGTCCGAGACTTTTCGTGGTTGGGCGGAAGGGTTAAACTCACGTTATAGATACGGTTGATGTGGCTTGATTGGATGAAGGGGAGAAAACCTTTCCCCTCAACCACCCTCACCATCGGATCCTGTTGAAGTGCTCTTGAAATGTTTTGTATATTCCCTCTAATGCTTTCCCCTCCTCACCTGAGGGGTGATGTACATTGTCTCGGTAATCTCTCCCTTTTATTTTTAAATTAACTCCATTTTATTAATGAAATTAGAGGGCACATGGAGCACAAATTGATGTAACTGGGGTGGAAATTCATAGAAAAATTGATAGTATGAGTTAATTATTTGCCGTTTCGTGCAAGACGCCGGCTAGAAAATCGATGCGGAAATAGAGCAGGGAAACGTCATTGTTTTGAATAAAACAGGTTTACATATCCCTCTAATTATACGTTCTAGCCGGGCTACGTGTTCTAAGGGAACAGACCGCAAAATAATACTGTGAAATCATGGCGAAGGTCACTGGGGAGAAAAAATCAGCTCAAAACTCGGAAAACTCGGCTGAATTTAACTGAGCTAGCTTACTTGGTTAATAATTTGCACCAAAGTAAGTTCGGTCGTTTTAACCTGGTGTCATTTTCCGGTTAAACAAAATGTCTAACCGAGTTTGATTCTAACCAAGAATTCTGGCAGTTTCAACCTAGTAGATGTGCTCGTCACTCGGTTCTTTTAACAGAAATTACCTAGCTAGGTTGTTAATGTATTAACCGTACCTTTTTTTTTTTTTCCCCGACCCATTGCGACCTATCAAATACACCGACACAACATATACACACGTTCTAACGCTTATATAGAGCTCTTTGCTAACATTAATATTTCCACGCTGATAACGCACCGCTCGTTCTTCCCCGCCCATCAACCAACCGGACAACTTTTTTAATGTGATGTTTTTCTGGGGGGGAGGGAGGCGTTGTTGTTGAATTAGTCATCAATACACCCCCCTTTTTACCCCATTCGCTCGACCTATTTGCTTGATAACCCGATTTTTTCATGCCTTTTATTCCGTGCCCCCTCCTATACGACGATAGGAAGAGGGGTAATTATAGATTCGATTTTCAAGGGAAACCCTCTTTATTTGTTTTTTTTAATTAACCCTCCTTGATTTGATTAATGTCGACGCTCTCGAAAAATGTTTGTTTTCACTCGAATGACTCGACGGTGCATTATGGAGGAAGTTGTAAAAAGCCCTTCGGTCAACTGTTGTCCGAGACTTTTCGTGGTTGGGCGGAAGGGTTAAACTCACGTTATAGATACGGTTGATGTGGCTTGATTGGATGAAGGGGAGAAAACCTTTCCCCTCAACCACCCTCACCATCGGATCCTGTTGAAGTGCTCTTGAAATGTTTTGTATATTCCCTCTAATGCTTTCCCCTCCTCACCTGAGGGGTGATGTACATTGTCTCGGTAATCTCTCCCTTTTATTTTTAAATTAACTCCATTTTATTAATGAAATTAGAGGGCACATGGAGCACAAATTGATGTAACTGGGGTGGAAATTCATAGAAAAATTGATAGTATGTGTTAATTATTTGCCGTTTCGTGCAAGACGCCGGCTAGAAAATCGATGCGGAAATAGAGCAGGGAAACGTCATTGTTTTGAATAAAACAGGTTTACATATCCCTCTAATTATACGTTCTAGCCGGGCTACGTGTTCTAAGGGAACAGACCGCAAAATAATACTGTGAAATCATGGCGAAGGTCACTGGGGAGAAAAAATCAGCTCAAAACTCGGAAAACTCGGCTGAATTTAACTGAGCTTACTTGGTTAATAATTTGCACCAAAGTAAGTTCGGTCGTTTTAACCTGGCGTCATTTTCCGGTTAAACAAAATGTCTAACCGAGATTGATTCTAACCAAGAATTCTGGCAGTTTCAACCTAGTAGATGTGCTCGTCACTCGGTTCTTTTAACAGACATTACCTAGCTAGGTTGTTAATGTATTAACCGTACCTTTTTTTTTTTTGAAACAACACCCACGGGTAGGAGGGTTGCCCCCCCCCCGGCACGGAATCCTAGGTGGATAATTGTGCCCCCCCCCCCTGGGTCTGTGGATCTAGTCCAGGATCTCCTTCCCTCTGATAAGGTTTAGGAGGTCCTTGGCTAGAGTTTCGCCCTCGAGTAGGTCGGCCCCGAAGATGCTGAGCCGGCGGCCCGCGAGCGCCTCACATTCGAACACGATGTGACAGGCCCCACACAGTCTGTACACCGGGGACTCCGTGGTTACCCCGATGCGGTGTAGGTGATAACGGAGCTGGAAGAATCCAGTGATAAGGCCTACCACCGTTCTAAGGTCTCTCCGGCTAAGTCAGAGCAGTTTGCTCGTAAGCCTCCTGCACGGTCCTTCAACCATGCGCTTACTCTGCTGATATCCCTCCAATATCTGCCAGCGTATAGCCGCCTGGGCATTAACCCACTTGGCTATCGCCATCCTGAAGGTCGATGGCGGGACGCCGAGCGCCGGCTTCGGGCTAGTGAAGTCTCCACTCGAGCCCTCCCTGGCCAAGGAGTCCGCCTGCTCGTTCCCGTAGATACACTTATGTCCTGGTACCCATTCAAGGCTTACCTTGTTATCCTGGGCCAGTAAACAAAGGCTTTGGCGGCAGTCCCATACAAGCCCGGAGCTCACTATCGGAGCCGTTAGTGCCTTAATGGCAGCCTGGCTATCCGTGAGAATACGTATATGGGCATTTTGCTCGTCCCTACGTATATTCTCAGCAGCACAGGCCTTGATTGCGTAGACTTCGGCTTGTAAGGCCGAGGTGTGTACCCCCAGAGGTGTAGACAGCCTCCACTCAGGTTCCACCCCGTACACCCCCGCACCGGTCCCGTTATTCGTTTTAGAGCCGTCTGTAAACCACAACCGCTCCTTGTGATTTCTTTTCACCGCCTGCCCCTCACCGGACACAAGGCGGACGGAGAAGGGACAGCGTTCACCGAGGGTTCTCGGCATGATGTCCGGCATCATGCCCAGCACTGGGTCCCGAACCGTGTCCAGGATCCCAGTGTGAGACCTCCTGGAATTAAGGCTCCCTCCCCTCCATAAACCACCCCATTTATGCCTTAAGGCCGACATTGCTGCCGCCCCCTTGATGAAAATATCAAAGGGAGGGAGTCCCGTCAGTATCTCCATCGTTGCAGTAGGAGTGGGGAGCTTAGCCCCAGTGACCATCAGGCACGCCAGTCTCTGAACACTAGTGAGGGTATTTTTGGCCCCCACTTGTTCCGCTTTGTGCCCCCAGACCACTGAGCAATATGTCAGTGCTGGTCTGACTATCGCCGTATATAGCCACAGGATCATTTGTGGCCTCAGTCCCCACGTTTTGCCGCAGGAATTTTTCGTCCTCATAAGCAGCATTTTACCCCTGTCGGCAACCCTGCCCAGGTGCTTGTTCCAGGTAAGCGTGGATTCCAGGGTTACCCCCAGATACTTCACTTCCCTCCGAAGAGATAGCCTGGTATCGTAGAACCGGGGTTCTTTAAAGTCCCCCAAATTCCTCTTTCTAGTGAAGGCCACTAGGTTGGTCTTGTCAGGGTTTACATTCAGCCCTTCTTTCCCACACTAGTCCTTCACTATATTCAATGCTGACTGAGTCAAGTCCGACACCACCCCGACATGTCGCCCTCTAATGACGACGACAATGTCGTCCGCGTATCCCTGGACATAGACCCCGTTATCAGCCAACCAAGGACCAGCACCAATTAGGAATTGGCCACCATGCCCCACATTCGGGGTGACAACCCCCCCCCCCCTGTGGGCACCCCTTCTTTACAACCACCTCCAGGGATTCCCCAAGGAGCGTGGCGGTAACTGTTCTGCTTTCAAGCAGCACCCTCAACCACCTACTAATGGTGTCGCAGATGCCATGCCGTCCTGCAGCTTCAATAACCGAGGATATAGAGGTATTGTCAAAGGCACCCTCTATGTCCAGGAAGATTCCCACCGCTAGTTCCTTGTGGTCTAGTATCCTCCAGCCTAGTAACCAGCTGGTGTAGTGCCGTTTCGCAGGACTTACCCTGCTGGTAGGCAAATTGACCTGGGTTAATGGCCTTGAAGGGGGAAGCTTTCCCAGGTATGCCTATCCACCAGTTTTTCCCACGTCTTCAAAACGAAAGATGTTAGACATATGGGTCGGTACGCCTTAGCCAGTGCATGGGCGCCCCGGCTTAGGAATAAACACAACCCGTGCTTTCCGCCAGACCTCATGGATTCTGCCCATTGCCAGGCAAGCCCTGAAGATGCAACACAGTCGTCTGGCAACCTCTGACCCCCCCCCCTCCTGCTTTGAAGGGAGAAAACGAGCAAATGGCCCATTGTTCCCTTCCCATTGTGATCACCTCCCTAGCCACATGCCAGTCCACTCTTGTCGCCCTCCTTCGCGAGGGCTCCAAGGACGGAATGGACGATACAACCCCCACGGCCCCCGGAAAGTCTCTTGGATCTCTCCGTTATTTGAGTGCGTAATCCATTTACACGAGCTCATCTACCTTTGTTTTATTGTTTGGAAGGTAGATTAGATAGGCAGCTGTGTTTCATCGCGACGCCTTTTTTTGGATGCTCAATTCATTTCCGAGAACTACGTGTAGGGTATAGGAACAGAAGGGCTTCGGATAATTTCAATGCAAGGTAAAAAGTAAGGAAAAAATGCTCACCGCTATTCTCGAGTTTGAGATGCTCAGTTTGGCTGTCTTGAAGATTTGTGGCGTTATCTCTGTGCCAGAAAAAAAAAAACCTTTCCTGATCCTGTGATGTTTTCGATGGCCCTATCCCGGGGGGCTCCGAGTTTTACTCGCGGGAATTTAACCCGAAGTCGATGCAATCTGCGATAGTAAATAAGCAAAAAATCATCAGGACATAAGCTCAGGAATAAAACGCTATTCACGAAAATTTTTCTACGTGAAAAAATGAATTAAGAGGGAATAGGCTTAATCCTAATTACACACAAGATGTACGAAATGATCTCACGGTGTAACACGGCACAAAACGCTCTGTTTCAGCCTTTTTAGGGGTAATTATGGTGCCTTAGGTGCTTAAGCCCTTATGGTTACTGGTAAGGGCATTATGTGGTTAGAACTCATTGTGTTTAGGGTACATTGGGGTTCGGTTACATTAAGGCCAGGGCACGTAACGGTTAGAGCTTTTTGCATGTAGCGCTCATTGTGGTTACGACACATTGACAGTTATGCCAATACGGGTGTGAGCGCTCCACACCCGTAACATGTCCAGCTTTGACCGGCTGACCAGGCTGACGGGGAATGGGGCGAGGATAACCAGGACTTCACGTGCCGGGTCACTTTTAGGACGTAATGACAGATCTATCCTGATAGCCATGTGCCCCTCAGGCCATCGAGCCGCAAGGCGCGAAGAAGGCACATTCCTGGTTAGGGCACATTGTCCGTTTGTGGCACATTGTGGTAAGGTGGTAAAAATTGCCAATGACATCGTGAAACGTCCATCTTCGTTCCCGTTGAGAGTTGCTGACGCCTCTAAATAACCTTTGAAAATTGGGGTTCCTCTAAATAGCCGCCGAAGAACATTCATTTTTCTTAATTGTACACGTCAATTAGCGCTTTATCTCAATCTCCCATACGTGAATTAGGTAGCGTTTTTTCTCAAATTTAGCCGTGGATCAGCGTTTTCTCAATTTTACTCGCGAATTAGCGTTTTACCTCAATTTTAGCCGCGAATTGGGGCTTGTTATTAATTTTTCTACTGCATTGCCGTATTGTCTTAATCTTAGCCGTAAATTAGCCTCCAAATAAATATGTTTAACATGAATTGGCGTATTTTTCTCAACATTGGCGTCAAATGAGGACTTTTTCACAAGCGTTAGGACCTACGGTCCTGGTGTGAGCGTTTTTTACCGATTTCAGGAGCGGCCTTCTTTAAGAACATCATATACTCACGGACGTCGACAGGCTAGTTAGGAGACGAAAAAAGTCGTCCTAAACCAACGACAAGGCAAAACTTTTCATTTTCGGTGCTGATAACCGTTTGTATAGGCGAGAAAAATGAAAATTTTTTCATCTAGAAGATATTCTGAGGCCTTCTCTGGACGAGCCCGCGGCCCTGGACGGCAGGGAGCATTGCTATAGTTGGTGCTTTGCTGTGGTTGCGGAGCTTTATTGTGGTTATAGGGATGGGGGTTTATTGAGGTTGACTTTTGTGTGGTTGGGGCTTTGTGTTGCGGTTGGTCCTTCTTTTGGTTAGACCTTTAATATGTGGTAGGATATTTTGTTTGGTAGGAGCTACACTGTGTTGCGAGCTCTACTTTGGTTTGAACACTGCTATGGTTGGAGCTTTTTTGTGGTTGGAGCTCCACTGTGGTTGGGGCTCTCTTGGTATAATAGAAGCTCTGCTGTGGTACCAGATGTTTTGTGGTTGTAGCTTTTCTCTTAGTTGGGCCTTTTTTTGTGGTTGAAATTTTTATTGTGGTCGGAGATCCTCTGTGATTGGTGCTGCGCTGTTTTTGGAGCCAGAGCACTATTATGATACAGTAAAAAATGGTTGGTGTCGGAGGGGGTTGAAAGGGCTCTATGTGTTCCAACGCCGAACCCAAATGTTCTCTTCGTGGCTCTGTGTGGATGTATTGGTATAAGGCCGTGCGAAAAACAGCGGAGATAAGAGGACGCCACGGCCATGAAATTCAATCAATTATCGATACCTCCAAAATTAATTCAGTGCCATATTGATTGATTGCCATTCATATAATTGATTGTTAGAGTAAAGGGGGGTGATTCTTCAAGTTTTCTGCATTGAATTTCCAATCGGAAAGCCGTGTGATTTCATTAATTTTCTTTAAAAATCTATGAAATCAGTTGAATTTTCTATAGAAAATCCGATGCGGAAAAGTTACGGAATAAGCCCCCAAGATCTTCACATTTTCCTAAATTTTTAGAACTGTTGTAGCGTGTCTGTAAGGGCTCATTGGTCGTTGGCCAAAGTAGATCTGCAGCTCCAAAGTTCCTCTTTAAATGAATGCATTTCAGGGTATTTTACTGTAGTATTTTGTAGGAGTCAACACGACGCCCACCGAGTTCCTTATTTAGCAAAAACGACTTTTAATGGGCAAATACTCCTATGGTTGGGGGGGGGGCTGTTTTTTAAAAAAATGTTTTAAAATCCTGTTTCGGAGTTTTAAAAGGGTTTGGAAAAAACAAACTTTTAATTGAATGGAACGGCTATTAAACTTTCTGTGGATAATCCGTCCGGGAAGCCAACATTTTTGTTCATCTGACTCTATCGATATGAGTAAGCTAGCCTTTTTCATTGTCTAGTCTAGACAGAGGGCAATTTTCCGGCTTTCAAACAGTTTTCAAAATTATTTGAGCTCCGTTCCAAATGTTTGTCGAACAAAACAATTTCGTAGCACGGCTCAACATTGTACGGGTGGGGGCGGGGGCGTATTACAGTACAATGAGCTTCAAAGAAACTTCCAAGAAAAGTAGAAAAGACGACCGCAATCATTTTCTGTTTGAAGTACACGCGGGATTTTTTTCTCGAATGGAAAGCGGAAAAAAAGAAGCGTCGAGGGAGTAAAGTATAGAAGTCGAGGTTGCTTCGTAAGATGATGGGGTTTAGAGGTAGAAGGTGGATGAGTACAGTTAGGGGGGGGGGGTTATTGAAACTTGCGAATAAGAGGGCTTGACAGTGGAAAAGCCTTTTGGTGATGTTAGGGGTGAGGGGAGTGGAAAGTGTGTGTGTGTTAGAATGTGTTCACCGTACAGGGGAGGAGGAGGAGGATGATTGAGTGATTGCTTCCACAGGCCCCAGCCTTGTTACCCTCGGCATCGATTCTCTTTCACCCTTATACTTCACCATCGTTTTCTACCCTCAAGACCCTCACCTTAAAGGGGTTGGAATAGTTGGATTGGAAATGGGTGAGGGGGAGGGGGCTGTCGAACAACCACAGTTCACCATCAAACCCCTCAGCGCTTTTTTCTTCTTTCTCTGTTCTGCTTTTCCTCCTCTTTTCACCCATCGTTGACTTTTGTTTCCACTTCTCTCCCCCTCCCCCTCGAATTCTCGAAATTTTTATGAAAATTCCAAGTGGAGGAAATATTTCATTAAGTATACCTGTCTAGTTTCTCTTATTAAGATTTCAACTCCTTCGTTATTCTTCGGCACCTACACCTACTGTCGTCTACTTTGTTATAAGTCCAGTTTTTATTCTCTGGCGCATTCACGCGTGCGAAATGTGCAGCGGGTTGAGACAAAGCACTACAAAAAAAAAACAAAAAAACTTCGTTGTAGATGATGAAAATAGCGCTTTAGTTTTTATTATTAATACCAGGAATTCAGTCTGACCGAGGTGTTTAGTGCCATTGCCCTAACAGCACGCTATAGCAGCGCCTTGCTCTTTGCCCGCATGGATTTAAACAATGTTGTAAGAAAAATTCCACAAAATATAATTATGATCTGACAACTTAACTTCCTTCACACAAACATGCCAATGTGTAAGTCTCTCTCACCAACGCGAGGCGGTTGAAAACAGAGCGGGGAAACAGGTGAGACTGAACACCTGGACTGGCTCTCTATAGTCTATAGGATCGCTGGTTCTTGTGTATTGTGTCTTCAGCCTTTGGCATCAGTTCAATCACTCCTCCCCCCCTCCGAGTTTTGGTTTTAATTAAATGCGTGGAATTTCTGTCAATGTAAAAAAAGGGTCTCTTTACCATTTTCCCGTATAGCGTAGATCCCCTCCCCAACTTCTTGTTTCCTAAGCCCTGCCTTCCGATAAATTAAAGCTGTTAATCATTCGATTAGTGAAAGGAACGTTATTAAATGCGAAACCACTGGAACGATAGAGTTTTCACCCCTTTCTCGTGAAGGAATGACAGAGTGCGGTGTGGGTTGATTGGAGTGGGTTTCTACGGAGAATTGATGTTTCACCCCCAGCAACCTTGCAGCCCCATTATCAAATATTACTCCCAACTCTCGCATCTTCTCTTCATATACGCGATTTACCCCCCCCCCCCCAACTCAAGTGTAGTCAGAATAGCGAGCTGCGAGCTTAAATGACGCCTCAACCGGGCCCTCCTGTACCATCACAAGAAACGAGATGCCTAAATTATTAACGCCCCCCCACCCCTTGATCTGATCTAGTGCCGCATAAATAACTTTTAGCCGTGTCTTGTCAAGGCTTTGGAATTGTGGCGGCTAGGTCCACGTATTATAGTGGAACTATATTCTATTGGACAGTCGTAGAGGCGTAGGTACATTTTGAATAATTCATAGGTGGCTGGGGCGAGATATTTCCAGTATTTTCCTCACGTTTCTTCTTTTTATTTGTTATCTGAGGGAGAAAAACAGTTTTATTTTAATTGCGGAAAAGCGCGCGGAGCTCGCTCTTTTGAAACAAAATTAAAAAGAGTCGTAAAAGCGTGGTGGGTTGCGGGACGGGCTTGGAAAAGGATTAAAATTGAATCAATAAGGCACAAGTTTGCTAAAGGTGATCACAAACACGAGTGTTGAATAGATGGGAAAGGTAACCAAAAGGCGAGGTTTAGAACCAATTATAATTTTGTGTTGTTTGTGTATAAAATCTGCATACTAACCGAGGCATTAAAACAACAGAGTTGGAAGGCTTAAAGATTCATCATACTCCAACTCTCTCGACTTTGTCCTTCTCCTTCTCCGCCACCGCAGTTTTCACCAGACAGATGGCTAACATTAATGAATAATGGAAAGTCTTATTAAAGCCTGGGGTCTCCCTTTCAGTTCCTTTCTTCCAACTTTTTTTTTTCAAAAAATGTGGGTACAGAAGGTCTCCAAGTACCACAGGTCACCCCAAAGGGGAGCGTACAAAAAATCAGGCCTTTTAAAAGGAATACAATAAGCGACAGAAAAAAAGTCCTTCCTCTTCGCATATCCACCTACCAGCCATTTTCTTTACCGGTGAGTGTGGTGAACAAACCACATCTGCCTACTTTTAAGCAACTTACAACGCACTTAGAAAAACTTTTAAGCGGCGTTCTTACTGTAGCGATACAATATCGATTCTACCTGCTCTACAGACGCTGTTACGATGTATTGCACATCGTACCAGTATGATCACCACCTTACTACAAAGGGATAGTTATATGAAAATGGCATAAAATCATCGGGAGGGGGGATGGTGAGGGAGGGATGCGATGATGGAGGGTTTTCTCCTAGAGGTTGTTGCTGAAAAGCGTTTTTCCACGCCATTGCAAAGTTGCAAACCCCGCCACTTCCGAATAAGTCCCACTCATCCGGACAGATCCGGTTCCCGTGTCCGTGAGTCAAATTTCAACAGTTGTATAGATTGATGGCGTTTTCCATTCAATGCAGTACACTCGTGTGGTGTAGGTTTTGGATGGAGAGGACACTGCACTACACTTGTGTAGTATGTTGAATGGAAATCGCTATAAGTGTTGTGGGAGCCGGATGGTAAGCCTCGTAACTTTGTGTGAGAGTCTTTGAATAACCCTTGAAAAGTTGGGTATTTTGTTCGATGAAACTGGGCGGTAAATGTGTGATTTTTCTCAAAGTCAATTTCGATCGATTGACTCTTTGATAGATGAGCTTTGCAAGAGCTTTTATGTCGGGGTGAAAACACGTGAGAAATGTGTGTGTGGCGGGAAGGGGGTGGTTAAAGAGGAGGTTTGAAGGTGACATTGTTTGGTCTTATCCCACATTTTTTGGAAGGTTTGAAATTCCCTTCTCTGCGTTCCGCTAGTATGTTGGAGAGAGGGGGGGAACACGCTCTTTACTCACGCAGGGTCTTGCTTTGTCGATATTGGCCCTGTCATCTTTCCCTCTCTACTGGTCTACGCTCAAGGATGTCGTGGATTTACTCTGCAGCCCAGTCGACCCAAATGTGAAATTAAGGGCGCCAGTAGGCAGATTTGATAGGACTATCGCAACACAGCTATAGCTATCGTAATAGGCGCAACCGTGTAGAATAGAGTGTATAAAATGTTGGACCAGCTGTCTGAACCAACAAGCTATTTCGGGTGCTTCAATGATCGTACTGGTACTTTTTTTCGAGCACAGTCTCTGCCGAATGGACAATATCCTACCGCTTGGGGAGAAGTACCAGTATAGTTCGTTCGGAGAACACCCAAAACGGAGAGAACTGTTAGCTGCTACTGGCTCATGCGTCCGCATTTGCGTTCACTATCATTTCCTTTCCCTTTTCTCTGAACCAGGACAGGAATAACTCATGCGTGTCACGCCTCTATACCGATTCCCGCGCCAAACATTGATGGCACCCCCTCACTTCAACTGTAAACCAAAGCCATGGAGCCATACACACAGTCCACTATCCTCACGCCCTCCTCTTCCTATTCCCACTCCACCCATCAATGTCCATTGAACACCGCGGCTCTTAAATGACGCATCCCCCCTCTCGCCCCTACGACACTTGGAAAATCCGTTTATGTTATAAATGATTAAGCTCGAGGGTGCTATCACTTGCTTTGTCACGTCAGCCTCCCCCCTCCTCTTCGTCACCCATGATTGAATCTCTGGTTAATGCATTTATTACAATTAACCAGTTTCCGCCGGATTGATGGTTGTTTGATGTTGCGCGGTTGTGAGAAAGCTAGGAGGGGGGGGGGTGAATCCAAAGTTCTTCAATTGTTTAGAAAATAGATTGAGTAGTGTTTGTGTATGGGGGGACTGCAAGAAAGAAGACTCCTTGACCAGGTAAATCTTTGAGGGCTCTTCTCGATAACAAATGGTGGCTCTTGACTTTCAAAAAAGGGTGGAACTGGTTTTTTGGGCGCTGAAAGGGAAAGGGAACAATGTTCTTTTTTTCCTTTTAACCGGAAGGGAGCAGTATGGGAATTTGTTAGTTTGGGGAAAATGATGCCTGCCCGTTGAATGGTAATTATGATCGTAAAAAGAGTCAATAGGAAGAAATAATTACCGGAATCGGGGGTAATGCTTTCTATCGTTTTCCACAACCATCTCATTCGTTGATGGTTTCGAATCGACTTGGCAGGAACAAAAAAGGGGGAAGCGAAGAGCTGTCCGTAATCCTAACAAATTCCCCAGTGAAACCTATTGGAATATTGGTCACGTCAACCCAAGGGTGAAATATTCCGGTCTAACCTTTCTCTCTCACTCACTCACTCTCTTTCTTTCTCTCTCTCTCACTCTCTCTCTCTCTCTCTCTCTCTCTCTCTCTCTCTCATCCTGATATTGCCTTCCTCCACATTCTGCCCACAAACTAAATGTATTAGCCCCCCCCCCCTACCACGGCTATCAGATCCTTTTCCCATCGCAATCATCCCCGTATGATCCCGCGCTGATGTTCGGTGAGCTACATAGGTCGTCTCCTCCCCCCTAACTTTTTGGTTTGTTTTTTTCCGTCCATTTAACTTTATACAAAAACAATGAGGGAATTCATTTTTTGTAAACCCTTTTATAATTTCATAAATCTTGTCGCTGTTTTTATTAGCCCTTTTTACATCTTCAAAACGAAAACAGCCAACTGCCAGCAAAGTTTCGGGGCATTAAAAAGAGAAGTCCTTCCTCTCCACCGCACCTTCCGCACCCTTGGTAACACAGACGTCTGTTCTTATCGCTCCCAGGGTTTCATCGTTCAACACACACACGCGCACAAAAAAAGGGTGGAATGCTTCTACGCTTTACTTTTGACGACGAGGGGTTGTTTTGATAATTACTTTTCCTCTTCCCCCTGCCACCCACCCATTCTTCCGAGTTTTTAACCGCAGGTTCCTTGTAGACAAAATGTTTTGACCTGTCTTTGCCTTTTTTTTTTTATCCTTTTAACAAAGTGATCCTCTCCATCCACACCAACCCGAGTAAGAATGTTCTTTTAATGCTCAGGCCACACCTGCAGTCAAGGAAGAAAAGGTTATGACCAGCGGTGCGATGGGGGGGGGGGTTCTGGTTAAATTATGTTTTTACCGTGTTAAAACAATAAAAGTGTGTTGTGTGTTGCTGGAGGGGAGGATGGGCGATTTTTTTTTGTGTTACACGTATGTAAAGTGGGCTTGAGTATTATAACAAAATTTAACTGGTGAAGAAAATAAGAAGGAAGGGGGTTGAGGGATATGAAAACACGATACTAAACAGCGTCAAAACTGTGGAAAAGCGTGAGGGTCTTGAAGATGCGGTGGAATAATATAAAGATCCGCACCGCTTGTTTAAAAAGTAAGATTCAACCGACATTTCCTAAAGCTCCTTTATCGACTTTCCTTCATCCTTTTCAACCCCCCCCCCCTAACTCTTACAACAACAACCCCATTCCACCCCTCCACCATAGTCAAAAACTCTCTCTTCTCTACCCTTCGCCCCTCCCTGCAATGGAGTCAGTCCTCTCTTCACAAAAACCACTCTTATTCCCTTCTTCCCTCTTCTTCTTGTTCGTCTTTCAACTTCTTCCTTGTTCGTTCTCTTCGCTTCAAAAAACTTACCCTTCTCTCTATATATTCTTGAAAGAAGATGGTTGAGTTGTGCCAGATAGTGTGGTGGGGGAAAGGGGTGAGGGCTTTATTCCCCCCCCCCACCACCACACCTTAATACTAAAAAGCCCCGTCTTTTCAACCCCCTAAAAAGATGATACGGGGGCGGTGGCGGTGGGCGCAACCTTGGCGTAACCACTATCCTTAACCCAATAATACTCGAAAGATTACTTCTTTGTTGTATTTTTTTGGTTTTAGCATCGAACCACGTATAGCAAACTGTTAATTTTGTTTATTTCACTTTTTCGCAGGTCGCTCTACTTTTCTGACGGAAAGTACCGACTGGTGAGTCTTTTAGTTCTAACGTTCTTTAAATTTTACTGCATTTGTGCCCCTCTTTGCTTGCTTAAATTTAAGATTTTATGTCATTTGGTTATAGCTAATAGTATAGGGCATAGGGCAACCATTTCAGTGCATCACCGGTTTTTACGTCATAGGATTCTCAGAATCTCAATTTTGTGGAGGAATTCAAAAAGTGAACTTTTTATAATCCTCGGGTTGTTTTTCAGATCGGCCGTTTTAGGCTTTCCAGGACTCAAATTTTTGGGGTTTTTCTGAAAGAAGAAAATAGCAACTTTGAAATGTGGCCCTGCAGACTCCCAGCCCCCGCCATTGGGCCCCCACTATACCTGTTCCTGGCATTCATCAGTCGCAGGTGCTGATGGTGAACCGTTCCCCAGTAGGGTTTTTCAGAACGACAATTTTTAGGTCCTCGGAAGCTCAAATTAAGGGTTTGTTTTTTCTGCGCCGTTTTCTGAAAAGCGCGGAAATTCTTCAGGACCGATGTTTAAACCCGCGTTCGTTTCTTGGGAGCTCGAATTTGACGCTTTTCAGAATGATAAGTTTTAGGCTTCTCAGGATTTAAGTTTGGGGCTTTTACTAGCTCTTCAAGAACTCGGCAAAAGGGTTCGCTTCTTAAGAAATCTTGTGTTTTTCGCAAAACGAAATTTTTAGCCATTTAATTAGGATTCAAAGTTGAAACTTTTCAGGACAAACAATTTTTGCATCGCTTCTCAAGAGATCCAATTATGGGGCTTTTCGCGGCTATTCGCGTTGCCGATTTTCGGGTCATTAAGGCGAGAGTAGTTCTGCCACACGACGGCGCAGTTTTCGGGTACCGCATAAAATTATATTTGAGGCGGGCATATGGACCAGGCACTGAACGGCCTCACGTTCGCGTGGTCGTGCTTCTCAAGTCATGATGGCTTGAGTATAAATTGAACAGACACCATAGTATTTTTATTTTTAGCTGTTTCAGAAAGAAAGAAACATCTTTGACACCCTCACACCACCCCTAACGTTTTCTTAAGCGCTCCCATGCACAGTCACAGACCGTTCAACAGACCGTGTTTCGGTCCCCCTCACCATCCACCAATAGGTCCGAGGAAATAAGGCAGCTGCCTGTGCTTCTCCTGAGTTTCTAGCCGAGAAAGAGACGGTGGTGTGCTCCGTAGGTGACCTGGGGGCGGGGGAACCCGCCGCAGGTGCAAGATAGGAAAGCTCACACCTGTCCGAAAAACCTTTTTTTTTTTTTTTTTTCGTCTGCCGTTCTGTTTTGTGTGTATCGTACGCGGTGTGAGTTTACAGAACAGAATAGGGCGTGCCTCCTTCTATTTGTTCTCTAGTTGCGATGCTTTTGGGTAAAGGAGGAAGCATTATCACTATAATTACATTATTCTTAAATAATAAACAGGAAACAGATTTTTATGATTATCTTGTAGTCATCGATGCTTGTTTCTGAAATCCTTCTAGTAGATACATTCTCTCCCCCCAGCCCCTTACCCACCGCAGGGGATATCACGTTTCAATAGAGTCAATAATGAAAAAAAAAAGGAAAACGAGGGACTACTCATGAGCGGAACTTTTCCCCCTCCCTCTCAAACCCATTTCCCTCTTTTCAAACACTTGAAACCCTCATAACTTACTTTTTTAATTATCGTAAGTTTTTTGTAGCATCACTCCACGCCTGATACTTGATGTAACGCGTACCTTTTAACGGGTTTTTTGTAGCGAAAAAACAAAAACCTTTAAGATTATTTTTCCCGTCTTATAAAAGGTGGAAAAATGTTTGAAAGGTTGGAATCATTACTACGGTAAATGATCACAAAAAACCTTTCCTTCAAATTGGTACCTCTACCTCACTCATTCTCTCTTTTTTCTTCTCTTAACATTTCTCTTGTTGCAAAAAAAAAGTTTCTTTGATCCTGCTAAAAGCTAGGAAGCGTAGTAAATGGGTGGGAAAAGCTGAAGTCGAGCAGCAACATTCATTGACGGGTACACCGGGGGTTGTAATGTTGTTGGTCGGCCGGGTGGAGGGGGTGGGGGGAGTGGCTTTTGGGATTGAACAAAAAATTCAAGGAAAAGGGGAACCGTTAAAGAGAAGCCTCCTTCACCAATTTACCTCTTTTTACGGAGTGGGTTGTAGACCCCGAACCATCGGACGGATTTTTGTTTTTCTTACGAAATAAGTTGAATCATGACGGTGACCTACTGTTGGGTGTTAAGGGGGCGGGGGGTGATAAGGGCAGGCCAACTAAACTTATGTTACGCTTCGCAGAAAGGGTTAAACACGAGGGGGCTTTTCCGCGCTGAATGAGCCCTTTTTCCTGTGCGAGAGAAAACTGCGGTGTGTGTATAGGTGGCGTTGGAGGGGGGGGGGGGCAAACTCTGTTTACCTTCCTGTTCTCGTATTCGATTTAATTATTGACCCGAACTGGGGCTTGTGGTAGTCAAGAGGTGGAGAGAGGAGGATGAGTGAGGTGAGTGAAATATTCACCCTCTTTACACTCTTTTTGCTGGTTTTAGCGGACCCGAAAAAAAACGGAATGGTGTGGGTGGGAGTGGGTTAAAAGTAGAAATTCTCTCTTTTTTTCACAATAAAATGCAAATATTCTGTCGGTTTCTCGCACAGGGAGGGCCTATCTTTAAAGAGAGATTTATTGAGTGGCGAAAAGAGTAAGGGGGGGAGGAACTAACTGTTTAGAATGGTTTATAGCCGACCGATAGGTTTTTTTTTTTTCTAAAGCCTGGTACTATGCGAAGGAAACGTGAATCACGTAGGTGTTGTCCTCCCACCCCCCGCACCACCATTGAAATCCCTCTCAACCGGTCACGGTAACATCGGCAGCCAGCGTGTACCCAATGTGGAAGTAGCCGCGTTGCCCTCGTTGCGTTACATTTATAGGGTGAGGCGGCGTCTTTGGACTATGACAGTCCTATTTGACGGAAACCTTTGTGTCCCCCATCTTCAGGAACTTTCGAAGCCCGCCAAAAATTGGGGGATAAATTTCCAAGTCCTGGGACCTGGACATTTAAGTGTCACATTCCATACCACTGTATGGGACTGTATAATACCACACAGTGCCCTCTAGCCTCTATATGTGTCACACAGTAAAACTTCCTTTTGAGCGTTTGAAAGGTTCTTTGTGTACATATTTGTTCACTTATCGATGAAAAAGGAACAAAACTACGTGAGGCACACGTTGTGTTTCCTTTTTATAGTAAACGTCACGAGGACTACTTATCTTTGTAACAAGTTTGAAATGGCTGGGGGATATAAATTGAAAAAAAAAAAAAAACATTTTTACGAGCGACTTTATTTGCTTTATTAATTCGTTTTACGACATGGGTTGGGGCTGTTTCTAGTTTCTTAATTGAGCGTATAAATCGTGTCCGATCATCCTCTTATAGGGATCCAACACAAGCAGGGAACACATCGTTCTTATAAAATGAAAAAAAAAAAGTGTTCCCGGGCGGTGGTGGGTCGTCTTTGGAAGGGAGCATGTGTAGGGGAAGAGTCCCTCTTGAAGACACGCTTGCATCCTTCCAAGGTCAACGAACTTGAAAGAAAGAGAGGAAAAAAAGATCTTTTTACTGCACTCTGGGCAGTTGGGAATGCTGTTGCCTTTAACTAAGAACACTATCCCCCCCCCCCTTATATTACTTCCACTCAATTTCCAACAAGAAAATGGGTGAATTCGTAAACTCCTTCCCTCCTGGCTGCTCTGCTTTCGGGGTCCATCCGGGGAAATCAGTCGAGTCACTCAACATCGCTATTGAAGGATGATAGATCGGAGGGTTGTGGAGGGGATGGTGGGGCAGTTAATAATGTAACGGTAAATCCCTTTTGTCTCGCTAATGGAAACACCCGCCGTGTTCCAACTTCCTACACACAACCATCATCATCGTCTCTCGACTCCCCCCCTCCTCCTCACCGTCACTCTTCACGTTTATTCTAGTCATCTTGATTAAAATGCTTTTTATTCGTGTGTATAAGGATGGGTAGGGGGAGGAATCTGGCCCAATTCGTACGGGAAAAAGGTTGTAAACAAAAAGATGAAAAGATTCGATTTTTTCCGCTACGTTAAGTCGGTAAACACGAGTTTCGCGGGAATTTATTTATTATTTTTCAATCTGCTTTTATAACACGAATCTATTAAACCGGAGTCCTTCAGCATCACAGAAATCAACTCACAATGAAATTAATCGCTTAAACTACCCCCCTCCTCCTTCTGCACAACATCAACTCAGGGTTGATGGGACATTACCGTGAAAACTGTATTAATCATGCATTCCGAATTAGCAGCAGCCGCGTTTCTGAGAGTCTCTCACCCGTCCCTTTTTCATTCATTTCTCTATCACTCTCTCTCTCTCAATCTCTCTCTTTCTCACTCTCACTCTCTCTCTCTCTCTGAAAGAAACGTATTTTTTGACGAATGGATGTCATTATAGAACAACTTGGCACCCTCTTCGGGGGAATGTGAAGCCGTGGGATGATTGGGTGGGACGGGGTTATATCTATTATCTGTTGATCCTCGGGAATGCGTCGAATATTGTAGCGATACTTAATAGGCGGATTTCTCTATTTTCGAAGGAATTTTTACCATTCTCGCGTGCTGTTGACAATACTCTTGTCATGTTTTAAAAAATTGTAGAAGCGAAAATTTGTTACGTGTAATTTGTTACTGTGAACTGACCGTGGCTATTGTTTTTTTTGTGTGTGTTTATAAAGAGTTGGTCCAGAAGGATGTTCTGACAAATGGTTGGGTGGAGGGGGTGAGAGACCTTTAATGAGTGCTGTTCCCACAGGCGTCTATTCACCAGGTGGAATTAAAGTACATAGGAGGGATGTGTGTCGTGCTCCCATCGGAGACCAGTCCAGCGGGATTTTTTTTTTAAAAAGAAGAACATAATCTTTTTAAGACGTAAAAGGCAGCTGACTTGAAATGATCCTCCCCCCGCACCACCAATCACAACGTGTAAAAAGCCGGCTGCTCTGGCTCTTTTGGAGGGATGACGCGAAGGAAGACTCACGTAGTTCAAGGTGCTCCCCCCCCCCCACAATACCATAAAACTTTTTTTTTTTGGATGTGAAAATATGAATGGGATGAAGGTTGATAATGGGATAAGAAAGGTTTGTCCTTATTTACCATGAAGGCCCTCTCTCCCCATCTTCAACATTAACCGGAACAGCCCCCCCCCCCAACCTCTTAACACTTTTGTCTGGGAGGGTGGCTTAAATCGGAAGACCGTGCGCTCACATGAAATAAGTAGGAAAAGACTAGACCCTTTTTACATCTTGCCAGTATTTTGTGCTTCCCCTCACCCTCACCCCACGTCATTCCACAACCTTCTTAACATTGTTTCACGATTCTTATAATCTCACATTACAGCCAAAACGTATACCTGATGCCACAGCCCCTAAACTTCCTTCCCTTGAATCAAAAACATGCGTGATGCGGGTCGAAGGAAATCAATAAGCAGCGTTCGATAAAAAAGAAAAGGGAAAAAAGGGGGGGATGATTCGCTCCCTTCGAGCCAGATGTGTTCCGGTTCTTTTACGCCCTTGGAAACCGCTTCCTCTCCGACAAACTGCATCGTCGAGTGTTAGTTGGATGAGGGAGTAACGTGGATAGGAAATGAGTTTTAAAATAAAAATCTTATTAGTATTAGGAGGATGAGGATGCTGATCGAATAGAAAACAGTGTGGTGCCATGAAAGGGGGGGGGATAACTTGCGCTATATCATTTGAATTTAAATTAGAAACACGAGCCATCGGGAAACCTATGGGCAAACGATAGTTCCAACGATTCACATCGGAAGTAGGGTTTTTTTTTCAGTTATTATTTGGAAAAAAGTGATTAAACGTTTGTTTTTAAGCCGAGATTTTCGTTTTAACGGTTTCAAGATTTTTTTGTTTAATCGCTTGAAGTGGGAATTAAGGTATTAGGCTTTTAAAAGTCCATTTAATTTTATCCTACACCCTACCCTACAAACATATCAGAGCTCATTGGCATTGGGAGGGGGGGCTTCAAGATTTCTTGATGCAGGTAAAAAAAAAATCCAGACGATAAAGTTCAAGGACCCATCCTAGGTGGATGGTAGCTCCGCTAACTTGTACGGGGCTCGACAAGGTCGGTCAACCTCCTCTTTACGGTCGCTTTATACCTGTTACTCTCACTACTTCTTCGTTTCTTCTTCTTCTTCTTCTTCTTCTACTTCTTTTCACCGGACTAGAGAGGCACTCGGGTCTTCATCTCAACTTTTATGGCAATTCTATTGTCGGACTGCAGTGTGTGTTCAGCCTGGCTGGACATCAGGCACGGCAGCGTGGCATATCGTTTACTTCCGGTGAATAGCAGGGCGGGGAGCTTTGAAAACTCGGTGACATTAGGACTTTAACGGGTTCAAAGCGTTAGGTACCTATAATGAAAAAAAAAAAAAAAAACAACTAAATGGGGTTTCTGGTGGCCATGAAATCGAGGTTTTTCGGTGCCGCAAGAGCAGTCAAAATTTTCATTTTTCAAGGGAGCTGACGCGCTGACGAGTGCCCGCGTCCACTTGTGGGAATTGGGGGTTTTCAACAACCAAAAAACCACGAAATTACAGTTTAGGTGCATTAAGGTCTGGAAGTCAAGGATCTGGCAATCCTATCAATTAAGCACCTTCCAAAAGCCAAATTTTGCGGGGTAGCTCGTTCAACAACGATATTTCGTTTGTTTGGCTCTTCCAAAACTCAAGTTTCAAGGGTTCAGGTCCTTAAAACCCCATATTGGCTCCTAACTCCTCGATCAGGTTTCGCTATTCAATAAACAAATTTTACTAAGTCGGTCCTTCAAAAAAATCAAGCTTCACGGATTTTGCTAATTGAAAATTCAAAGTTAATCATTCAAAAGCCATAATAGTTTGAAGAAGGGGAAGAGGAAGAGAGGTGAAACGCGACGGCCGGCGTTCCGAATTGTAAGACCTGTTGGGGGGCTTGATTTTTTAATTTTTCCGAGTGAAAGTGTTTTCCCTGCGTTTATATTTGTAGTTTCCGGGTCGATTTGTTACGACGTTGAGCACGGGTCCAATTGGGGCTATAGATTTACCCAATATGTTGTTACCACTCTTCACTGTCCAACGCTCTTTTTCTTTCAAAGTTTGGCGCCATCGTGATTAAAGGATCTTTGTAGGAAATTATAAGGGATGCTCGTCGTTTCGACGAGCTTTATTTTCAACGTTCTTCTGTAGAAACGCAGCTGCTTAGTGATGATGCTGATAAGAGGAAGGGGTGAAAGTAATAAGTTTCATAATAAAAGCGGTAGACGAATAGATAGAGGGAAACAAGTTAATAGGAAGCTTATGAAGTAGAAGAAGTTATGCGGCGCAGTAGTGCGGGTCATGGCTCTCTTTGGCCTTGGCCCCTCCTCACCCGCCCTATTGAATTTTCCGTAGTGATGAAGGAGGGTGGGGAAGAAAATCAAACCTCGAGGTTTTCCTTGTTCTGCTTCAACGAAACTTTTCCAACTCATGAAAATAGCTTTGAGGGACACTCCGTTTCCCCTCTATTCACCTGTCATGTCAGTAAAACTAAATTAAAGCGACGGTCTCAGAGTGCGAGCACAGGTCGCATTAATTGCGCTTTTCATAACTAACTGTTGACCTCCCACTTTAGGTGCATTATTCACGCCAATAAAGTGGATAAATTATATTTGAATAGACGCAGAGAATACAATTCTAGCGCCAAATCAGTGTGATATATGCATATTGACACGGAGCGCGCTTGTTGGAGGCAGCCTGGTATTATGAGGGAAAAGTGAACAAGGGGGGGGGGGTTCAAGCCTCAAGCCAGGCATGAAATTCTGTTAGTCGTAATAGCGTGGAGCACATTGATCTGTCCCCTCCCTCCTTTTCCACACAGCCCCGCCGCCGCCGACGGTTGCCTTCTGCGCCATACTACCCCCCTCATCCCTCTATCTATGGGCTGCTTCTACCCCTTGTGAACCAAACCAATAACCGATAAGTTGAGTCTTCTCCTTTACTATCATCGCTTTGTATTTCAACACAGATTTGCTTTTTTAGCTAGTAAAGAGTGTTGTATACACCGGAAGATTACTAGCCACAATTCCCTACAAGTTTTTTATAAAAAAATAGAAGACAAACGAAATTACTGAGTTGCTCGAGAATAATATTTTTACTGTTAATTAAGAAGTCAAAAGATGTAACACCCCCCCCCCCCCGAACTTCTTTCTTTATAATCCCCCTTCATTCCCCCGCCCTGGTTTAAGTAAGTAATGAAGCGAGGTTAGTATAAAAGGGGTTTAGGGCGCTAATTGCACCCTCTACCCAATCTCTCGACTTTCTATTTCCACCTCCTCCTCACTGTTACGAAGGGTCGAACCCTTGTGTGGCAGTACAAAAGGGCAAGAAGGGCCCCAGCCCCTGAGTCTCTCGTTTTGGATTTATGTGAGCGTCGCTCTGACAGCTCTTTGCCCTTATTGGTTTTTATAAATCTCTTTTTCCCCTTCTTTTTCTTCAGCATTTTTCTCCCTTTAGTCTATGAAGAGGGAGAGATATTTTTGAGAGCCTTTCTGTTTCATTCATTTTTTTTTCCTCCGACATGTTTGAGGATGATGTTTATCAAGAAAGAAAAAGGTGATTTTCTTTTTGTTTAAAAAATCTCAACGAACCCTTTAAATTGTGGAAACGCGTAAATGAGGTCACTCACACACCATCTCCTCCACCTCCGTCATCGCAACACCAAAAGCTCCAAAAAGTGATTGATGACTTTTAGTTGTTGTTTCGTGAGGCAGGGAGTCGGAGTGAAACGCGGGGTTTTAAAGCAGACCACCCAGTGGAGGATTTGGCGGTGGTAGGAGGAAGTAAATGGTTTTCCAGGAGACGAGACCATCCGCCCTTTTCCGCTGCGTGGAACGGTATTGGGTTTGTAGTGGCGGGGTGAAGGGGGGGGGGGAATTAGGGCTCTCACCCGCGCGCACACGTGGGTTTTTGTTGGCGGAAAAGGTTCTTCTCTGGGCCCCCAGTTTTTGTTTATATTCGTTTCGTTGGTTCGATAACGTTTAATAGCCTAACGGGTTTTTCAAAAAGCTTCTTTGTCTTCCATGTAATATTGAACGGGCTCACTTCTCTCTCACTACATCGTGAACGCGCTACAATTCCGGTCTTTTGTAGCCGTGTCTCTCGTCGCATCATTAATTTCTTGAGAGACGTTACAACTGGGAGAAAAATGAGTTCCACGCTTCTGGGCTGGGAGGGGAAAGTTGGGATCTCAGATACTTTCTAGTGTTTCTAGCGATTGTTTATTTTGCCAGAAGTGCTTGGGATGAGCACTAACCCACTTACTGCGTTAAACGTCGAAGGTTTTTGGGTCTTCTAGTGAATGGGAGGAAAGCCGTTGTCAGTTCTTTTTGGGGGTCTTTCAGCTACTGGTAGGGTAGAAGCCCATGTGGCTATTGGGTCAGATGGCTACCACGTTAGAGAGAAATAATCTAGGGGCATGTTCCTTGTACTGTAGCAGCTTCGAGCACTTACACCTTTCTGGTGATCTTCCTTGGTGGTTGATGTTCTCAGAATTAGAAATAGAAGTAAAGCGAAATGATTTCCGCTAGAGCTCATTTCTCTGTGCCAGCTTTTCGATGATGTCTCTTGACTTAGAAATGATGAATTCGGTGAATTTTAGCTTTTTTCGCCCCTTTCATGCCAGTAGCTGATGACCTATAGTATAGCCTTTAGGAAGTGTCACGGCTAGTCATTTCCTGAACTCGCCACACACGATTGAACACTTCTTAAACATTTTGAAGTTAAAATCCGGTTTCCTATGTAGTTACAGAATCTGTAAATCCTCTCCCCCTAACCTGTAATCCTAACACCATAAAACCACCCCTCACAAAACCCCTTATGGTGCCTTAAACCTCTTCCACCCCTCTTTATACAACCCCTTTAGAGAGGCCGATCTGCTTCAAGCCTTCCTCACTGGTATTAAGCCCCTTTACAGACTTTCTCACTACACGATACTTACAGGAAGGAAAACCCGCTAGAATTTATGCCTGGAAAAAAAGGCGCCCTGTCCTCACTTCATTACCAGTGCTTCTCCCTTTTCCTCCTTACGAGGACGACACCTTGGATATTTTTTTACCCCCAGGAAATTGAGGTTAGATGAGGATGTTGAGTTGTCATAGTGTTATAACTGTGCGCCCTTGTGTGAAACAAAGGACGAGTTTAAGGATCCCCTTCCCCCCCGCCAGCTCTATGGTTGCTGTCTGTGCGAGAGCAGAAAATGATGACAGACGAGTTGTTTAGTGGTGGTGTGAGTTCATGTGGGTGAAATGTGTAACATTTCCTCTTCATCCAACCTGCGAGTGAATCGCACACGTGTGTTCCACGAATTTCGAGAGTTGTGTTTTGCGTCGTGAGGTTGAGGCGGCGGCGGCAGCGGTGGTGGTGGGATGGTAAGGTCGAAATGAGTAGGCGACTACTACGTCACTGGGATCTTTTATTTTTTATTTTTAGGGAGAGAGAGATTGAGTGAGAAACCCCCAGCACTGAAAAGTGCTGTATATGACGTCTTTGGTGGCAATGACGTAACAGGTACTCCCACGTTTAGCACCCTGATCCCCTCACCCTTTAAATGCAAGGTCCGGAAGGACAACGAATTTTAATTGAATGAAGTGGGAAGAATGTGGTTAAATTTAAAGCTTTAGAGCTCATTTTTTTTCCTCAAAAAACACAACGAGGCACCCACGCCAACGCAGTAAGGCGAAGCATAGCAATAATACGGCTGTAAATTTAAAAGGTCAATAGGCGTTCGATCAATACGCTATTACCCTCCACTCTTCTCTCCACCTCTTGCCGTCACACAACCACTAACCGAACTACTGAAATTTCTAGCCAACATTGCAGTATTAGTGATCATACCCCCTAGTAGGAGAAGGAATCGCGATTTTGAGAAGGTGAAAATATAAAGGGAATCAAGAATTCAAAAGAAAGCAATTAAAACGAGTCCCGGGCGCTTTTGGAAGGAAATTACTGCGACAACAATAGAAAAGCCAAGATTGAAATTCTTCTTTACCTTCTTCTCTTCGCTCATTAAACTTCCCTCTGGAATGAGAGAGCTTTGACGGCAGGTGCAAGGAGGGGGATTGAAGAAGAGTCTCCCGAGTGAGTAGGAGAGTATTTAACTCGGTTTTGAAGAAGAGGATTTCACCGCTCTTCAAGTTTGAATACTCGAGATCCCACTTTTTTTTTTTTTTTTTTTTTTGTCTTCTTCATTCTTCAAAAGAGACGCCAGTTTAGTAAAATTATCGACGATCATCGTCATTATTGTTTAGGCACAAGCTTCACGTTTTAAGAAGACGCGGAAGGGTAGAGGTACAAGCTGTGCTGTACTAACGATCCCTTCATGCTAATGAGCGTTCGGTTGAGAGAGAGAGAGAGAGAGAGACAGCTTTAATGAATTAGGTCTCCCAGGCAGGTGCCTGCCGTTCCACCAATGTGTCCATAGTGTCGCCGCTCTTGTGACGCTCGGGGTTTAAATTTAATGACGAGGGAAAACTAACTTTGCTTTGAAGCTTTTTATTTTGTTACGCGGAATAATGTGAACTCTGTACACGTACCTACCCCCCACCCCGTTGAAAATGGGAAACATAGTGGACCACACGCGACCACCCTCTTTAATTATCATCACCACTATGGGCAGAACTATGTGACAAAAGGTCACTCGGAATCACTCGGCGGCGGAATATAGCAGCAGACAGGCAGATGGGGTCACCTTTTAAAGGAGGGTCGCGTGTCTAGGCTTTTGATATCCTACGTGTGACCGGGTTCCGCATTGACTTAATCCTAATTTGAGATAAAACATGGGACGCAAGTGTGGTGTAAAGTATAGAGTTACCATTTTGCCAACCGTTTTCAAAAGATTGATTTCGTGGATACGCCTCTCTCAAAAGCCAACTTGGTGGCTTGTCTAAAACAAAAATTTTCCCGTCTGGCATCTTCAAATTCCAAAGGATAAGGAGGGCCTCTTTAAATGTCAAGTTTCGAGGGGTCGGATAATATTAAATCGCCGTTTGAAACAATTCATTCTGCCAAAAATCAATTACGTGGTGTTCACCACGTACTTCACAAAACGAATATTTTTGGGCGCATTGGCAGACCTTTCAAGAGGAGAGTGGCCCTGGGTCTTTTATCCCCGGATCTGCGGAAAAGAAGAAAAAAGGAAAGCTTTATTGAGGTTTTGATCTTTTCTGTGGTTGGGCCTTCTTTGTGGTTGAGCTTTCCTGGAAGCACAGTGCAAGTTTTCTCGCCCTTTCGTCAGTGCCTAGGATGAAATTGACTGTTTTTAGAGTTAAAATTGTATATTTGTGACGACAAGTCTGTTTCTGGTGTTGGGAAATGGTGTTGGAGAGGAGTACTCTCCAAAGAGTGTTGATAGGGGGGGGGGAGTATTGTTGGGTTCACCCAGCGGCGTCTATCCCCCCCCCCCTGATGGCTGGACGCGAAATCCCCCTTATGAGCAGTGATCTCCCACCACTTTAGAAGGAAAAGTACCGTGAATAACTCTAGTAATTGTAATTGTAATTAATTTAATTATGTACAACCTGTATGTAAACTGGTGTTTACACCCTTCAAATCATGCTGTAATGACCGAAATTCACTCCTCAGGGAGTAAGACTCGTTATTCCCTAGGCAAATAAAGCAGGGTTGCCAATTGTTTCCCAGCAATATCTGCTTATTGGAGCTCCTGTAGAATAAAAATTACACACATACACAACGCCGCGCCTCCTCTTCTTTATCTGCGAAGTTCGACGAGGAAGCAACAAATCGCCGGCTTTTGTTTTCGTTAAAACCCCTCCCATTACATCACAATGCGGCCGGCGGCGCGGCGTTTTTATGTTCAATCTAAGTATGTAACTATACATATTTTCAAAATTAAGTACCTTTTGGTTGTACCTACATAAAGTCATGTAGGTATATAACTTTGGAGTAAATCAGTTTATTTTCCTCAAGACATTACAGCCCTCGCGGCGCTAAACTTGTCTCTCGGAAAATAAACCCTGCAATTACTCCCTCGATATACATATAATATAATATTAGCTCCGTTCGTTCGAAGGATGGGGTTTCAAAATAAGGACCTAGTTACCATAACTACACGAAAAGAGAAAGAGAAAGAAAGGTGTGAAATTGGTCACTATTTTATCAGGGGACGGCGCACCCCCTCCAGACCCCTCCAGCCCACTATGAGCAATCCAGGTTTATATTATCGTTGGTGGAGCCTATGCAACCTACCAAAATGCTTCATTCTTCGAGGGAATACATTTTTGTGATTTTTTCATTCTCTTATGGTGGATTTTACCACCTCGGCTTAAGATTCGGCTTAAAATTAAGTCGCGCATAAAGGGGGGAAAAAATGCATTTAATTGTGCGTAAAGTGTAAAAAATGGCTAAACTAAGTCGAACCTTAAGTTGAGGTGGCGAAATCCACCATTAGTCATGAATTAGCGGTTTTCCACCATTTTAGCAACGAAATTGCTCTCACTTGGCGTAATCTCAACTATAGCCGCGAATTTTTTTTTGTTTTTTCTCGATAATTAATAACGTGAATTAGCGTTTTTCTCTATTTTGGCCAAGATCTAGCGATTTGTCTCAATTTTACCCACGAATTTGTAATTTTTCTCATTGTCAGTATTTGCCGCAAACTAGCGACTTTTTTCCACTCTTGGCCATTAATTAGCGCGTTTTCAAACATTTTATTCACAAATTAGCACTTTGTCTCGATATCATCCGCGAATTATAACGATTTTCCTACATTAGGTACATTACATTTTTTCTCAATTTTAGCGACAAATTAGTGTTTTTTTCTAATTTAGTAGTTAATTACTGCCGCGTGTTTTTCCCATGTAGGTATACATTCCGCGAATGAGCTCTTCTTTCGAATTTTTGTCAAGAAGTAACGTTTTCATCCAGCGAGTTAGCGATATTTCTAAATTCTAGCCGCGACCTAACCCTTTTAGTGCATTTCATTCTGAAAATGCACTATTGGTCTCGTCGTGATGGTGGTAAACATGGGTCATGGCATGTTTTTTTTCATGTTTCAGAACCTCTAGAACATGAATTCAGTGTAAATATAAATTAAGTCACGACGACGACAATTTTAGTTTTAAAAAAACTTTATTTCCCGAATTCGATACACAATGTTCTACGAGACTGAACACAATGTTCACAGCAACACAAACACTTAACTAAAACTTGCTCTGGACTCCGCGGTACTGCAATTAGAACTCACTGCTAATAATAATAATGTCTGACTGACTCTTCTTAAGTCTAAGCCTTTATATACAATAGCAAAAAGATCTAGAATAATCTTGTATAAAACGGGGGGGGAGGGGGGAAGAAAGATCTCGGCTTTACTTGTAAACAATTCCTGGAAAAGCGCGCGTGGGAAATGCAATGTTTATTTTTTATAGCTGATTAAGCGGTTTGACAGATATAACTTATATACATATATGTATATATAGGTTTATTTATTTATTTATAAGCTTATGGCCGTTTTCCTGTTAGCACGATAACTCTCGAAGAAATTAATTTAGCGGAACGTGCCTTGGCACAAAAATCATTAGTCATAAGACCCCGGTCGGTATTGCATTTGGGCCAAATCGGTCAAGGTTGAGGGGGGGGGGGAATAAGGGTTGAAATGATAAAAAAATCACTACAAATCACACGGAGAAAAATGTTCGGGTAGATATTACCAAAATTCGGTGTTTCTAATCCAAAAATGTGGTGAAAAAAGTGACTACTCAATCGCCTAGTAAATGTTACCACACCAAGTATAGTAAATGGGTTTTGTTTAAATCAACTATGTCAGGACGTAGGACTTACTCCATCTGTGTGCAGTAAAACTAACAACCAAAAAGTTAGATTTACAGGATCCAAAAGTAAGCGGTTCATTAACCTACTAGTACACTCAACTTCATAGAATGGTAAAAGTAACCATGAGGTCTGATACCAATAAGTTTTAAGCAGGGTTGTTCTAGATAAGATTTTAGGTTAAATCAACAATACCGTTTCGGAACAATGAACCTTTTTTTTTTTTTTATTTCAACCAGAGTGTACAGTAAAAGTATGGTTAACATTACCCCTTGAAAAGTAGAAGGAGCATTTAGTCATCCGTTGAATTAGCTTGAACTTTGCTATTTTTACTTCGTATAGTTAGGATCTAGTTGTTTTTACAATACTATTTGCGTGTATGGTCCTGGCACCCATGCCAAAACATTTTTTTGCTGATTCCGCGACTTTATCAAGCAAGGTTAGCATTCTTAATTTCGAGTCCATTTCGGTCAGATCACCACGCTGCTTGAAGTATTAATCGAATGTCTCACGTGGCTATACCATCAGAAGGTCGCAGCTGCTTTTTTTCTTTGATACTGACATAACATTTCGAAAAAGTTGAACAAGAGCATTAAACGAAGACATAATTATTCGTTGGTGATTCTTTTATCACTTACAGCGATGTTATTCTTTGAGGTACCGAGCTTTTTAGTTTTTCACGTCGGAGTCCGCCATTGCACAGGAAGTTTGTGTCGTACAAAACAAGGCATCACGCTGTCACTTGTTGAGAGAAAAACGGTCTTTCACGTGCCGAAATATGGCGAATACTACAGAAAAGGCCGTTTTTCTTCGTTTCAGCTCTCAATCGTCCACGTGGAGGGGATTGATGAAGCTGACTTGACTGAAATTTGGTTAGGATTTACTTGAATTTCAAACTGGGTTAGGTATAGAATCAACTGGAGTACGGTGGGCCGCGCTGAAATATTTGTCCCCCAGCTTATCGTGCTACCAAACCAAGGGTTATTTAACAAAAATGAAAAGGTAGAATGTAACTTAGTGAAACGTTATTCTCACTTATCTCTCAAGGGGTGGACCGGACAAAGTAGTTTTGTCAGCTTTACTTTATTATTTAGTTAGTTAGTGGTAAAAAAAAGGCGTTTGCACCTACAATTGAGGTAAAACTGACAATATTGTCACGGTGCTTTCAACCAAACGTCATGAGACTGATTTAACCTCTTGCATCGTTTAATATTACCAAAGTTTTGGTTGAAATACGAAAAAGCCAACAACCAAATACCAGTTAGTTAAATTTACTACGTAGATATTAATTTTTGACCAATTAGTGCATTTCATTCAAAAAATGCACTATTGGTCTCGCCCTGATGGTCGCACATTTGGGTTGTGATACTTTTTTTCACTTTTCAGAACCCCTAGAACACGAATCCGAGGTCGGTTCGATTATATATATAAAGGGTGTTTCAGTTTTAATGTGCAATACTTGCACATGTTGTAGTACCCACTAAGACGCACCAGAAACGTCATATTGACATATGGCCCAAAATGCTTTCCTCATGAGATATTCGCGAATTTGTGGTTTTCGTCTAATCTCATCTTTTTTTCTTCAAAATAGCGAGCTACCGGCCAACTGCTTCGATCTGGCCTAAAATTGATGACGGATTCGGAAAGAGCACAAAATTGCCTTTTAGAATCCGCCGTTATAGTTGGTTTTGGTGGTTTTGTATGGCATTTATCATCACATGAACATGATGAAAGTGACGTGATTAACTAAGTCAAAAAAGTTTAAAGCAGTGGCAGTCAGCTGTTTCTTAGTCCCACGGATAGGTTAATTTGAGCAAAACTGCTCCATTATGTCACCTTTAAATTGACTTTAACCTCGCCCAATTTTGAGTAACCGACCTCTTAACCTAAAAAGTCGTAGCTAAACACTAAAAAGGACTAACTCGCAACACGAGATCTTCAACTAAGGACATTACTGGAACTACTCCAGTTGATTCGTGCTTTATAATGTTGGATGTCCAGATGATCCTTACTGTCTCGTTTGTGCGTCCTTCATATCATTCTTTCCTTTTTTCGTGTTCTATTCTGCAAAAATGCCTCGAACATTCACGAATGAGGAGTATACCGATATGATCCTCATCTATGGACAATGTGGGCTTAGTAGCAGTGCCGCACAGCAGGAATATTTCCGTCGATACCCGAATCATCGTTTTCCTTCAAGAAACGTCTTCTCAGGGCTCTGCAGGACTCTCAGGGAAACTGGTTCATTCCCCAATCGTCGTTACTTTGATCGTCGTGATTCGAGTGATGACGAGCGGATCTTGGATGAAGTCGAACGCAGTCCTTCGACGAGTACGCGCAGAATTTCTGCAAGGCCGGGGGTTCCTCATACAACCGTGTGGAGAACTTTAAGAAAGTATTCCTTTCACCCGTACCATCTGCAAAGGGTACATAATTTACTGCCTGGTGACGAGGTCAGGAGGATCGGTTTTTGTCGGTGGGTCATCACCAATCATTTGCGCCTACGTCATACACTTTTCACTGACGAAGCAACTTTTACACGGGATGGTGTCTTCAATTCCCACAATACTCATACGTGGACCCAAGAAAACCCTCGGGGAAAACTACGACTAGCTTCCAACAAAAGTTCTTGGTCAACGTTTGGCTTGGTCTAATCAATAACCAATTGATTGGGCCATTTGTGTTTGAAGAACTACTAAATGGCCGTAATTACTTAAATTTTTTGGAAAACGAGCTGCCTGGTTTACTCGAGGATCTTCCCCTGACCACTAGGGAGTGTCTCATTTTCCAACACGATGGTGCCCCTCCACACTACTCTGGAGAAGTGAGACGATATCTTAATGAAGTATTCCCTGGACGATGGTTTGGACGAGGTGGTCCGCTCGATTGGCCTGCAAGGTCTCCGGACCTTACGCCCCTCGACTACTTCTAGGGGAAGCCTGAAGTCGATGGTGTTTAAAGAAAGGGTCAACTCCAGAGAAGATCTCATCCGGCGAATGGTATGCTCTGAAGAAATCAGGCAACAGCCAGCCCATATCCGTAACGCTACCCAATCTTTAGTCAAAAGAGCCAGGAAATGCTTGGAACAAGGAGGGGGACTTTTCGAACATCTCATTAAATAGTTCGTAAATTACAGTTTTTCATTTTAAGAATTAAGTTCAGTAAGGTACTAGCTGTCACGGAGGTTAGTTGCTTTCTTTGCAATCCATCATCTTCAGTCAGTCCTATCACTTCACTCATAAGCGCAAAGCATCTGGAGTAGTTCCAGTAATGTCCTTAGTTGAAGATCTCGTGTTGCGAGTTAGTCATTTTTAGTGTTTAGCTACGACTTTTTAGAATAAGAGGTCGATTACTCAAAATACCTAATTGCCAATTTTTAGGGTATAATTAGTCGCAGTTTAGCCGTTTTCAAAAGGCATAAATCGTCAGTTTTGCTATTTTGGGGAGCGATTATAGTCAGTTTAGCCGTTTTTATGGTGGGAATAGCTATTTCTAGGTAGTAATAAATCGCTGTTGAGTCCTTTTTAGTAGAGCGAAGGACACAATTTCCCCAAGCCCCCCCCCCCCCTTGAGGAAATCCTGGATCAGCCGTCTGCTCAAAGATATATCCCTTAATGTAGATAAAAAGCTCATTCGCTGCTCAACTCGAGAAAATACGGGGCTGAAGTGGACAAGACGCGATCATTCGCTGCTGAAACGGGGGAAAACGAATAAATCGCGGATCAATTTGGGAAAACTTGTTAATTCACGGCTAAAATTGTGAAAAAGTGCTTATATCGCGGCAAAAATTGGGAAAACACCAATTCGTGGTTACTATACATGGCAAGTTTCGGGCTAAAACTCAGAAATAAGAGAGAGTTAATCGGACTTACGAGCTTATCCGCTGGGAAAATAGAGAAAAATAGAGTTAATTCGCATTTTCCGCAAGAGTGGATTTATGGTGTGTAACCCCTCCCAAGACAAAAACCTAGATCCGCCACTGAGAACACGCCACAACTTTGTTGATCAGCTCCTCGCATTTGCTGGGCTTGTATTCGTATATCATTGTCTTCATCCACCCCCAGAGACAGTAATCGAGGGACGTTAGGTCAGGAGACCTCGCAGACCAGTTAATAGGTCCTCCTCGCCCACAATCTGCTGAGCTAAGCTGATTCTGATGAGATAGAATGACCAAGTCCCCGTTCAAGTCTTAACGTAGCAGATCATACACAGCGTCTCTCATGGTGAGCCTCACGTATAGTGCATTGAATTCTTACTCAGCAGCTTGAATTCTTCTTCACACAGGAACACACTAGCCTAAGGGAAGGACATTTACCCTGACCTATTCTGCTTGTTTTAACAAAGCAAGTTTACGTATTTTTGCATTTAAACTTGATTGCTAAAGTCGGAGGGTTGCAAACTTCAACTATCATGACACCGTTCGAAAGTACACAGAACGGGGTAGTTTTCCACAACTTTACTCGTCGATGCGTGCACTAGCAGCTGATTGATACTGATGAGAAATTTATCAGGTATTCGAAAAAACTACTTTGTTCACTTTTCACATGACTGAAATAGCCACGCGCAAGCGACATTTTTTGATTTTCACGGTGGTTTCAGGAACAGGATTTTGTCCTCTTTCCGAATCCACCGTCATTTTTTGTCTAACCACCTACGGTGAGCCGTGAACACGACAATTACCGTAAAAAGTAATGCAACTAGAATAAAACAGGAAAATGCTCATATCTCGTAACCAAAGCATTTTCGGCTATGCGTCTGTATGACGTTTAGCACTATCACCTGTATAAGTTTGTCACATTCCTCCTGAATCATCCTGTATATGGCCCCTCGCTTGTTAGCACGATCACGGTCGCAATTTTTGACTTGGGGCAACCAAATTTGGTTTTACCAACCAAATTTCTTGTTAGAAAAATGAATTACTATACTATAGTAAAACGTTTTTGGGTTAATCCAATCTAAAAAGTTTTGTTCCGACAGCAGCCTGTCGGGAAAAGTGCATTTCATTCATGCGACAATCGAGTCAAACCTCATAAGTTAGGACGATATCAATCAATTATGAATGAAATTTAGGCCGGGATAAAGATTTTAATTGCAAATAACTCCTCTAACAAGAGTCCGCCTTCCCATATCGTGTAGGCAACCAAACCGACTCTGTTTCATTTTTCATTTTCATCATTTTGTTCCCCCTCAGTTGGTGTCAAAAAAGGGGCCTGCGGTGAAAAGAAACACGATTTTATTATTTTGCCTTTCTGTACCACGGCCTAAATGTCATTCATAATTGATTGATCTCGTTTTAACTTATGAGGTTTGACTCGATTGTCGCATGAATGAAATGCACTTTTCCCGACAGGCTGCTGTCGGAACAAAACTTTTTAGATTGGATTAACCCAAAAAAGTTTTTCTATAGTATAGTAACTCATTTTTCTTTCCGTGCACCTGTTGATTCTAGCAGCATCATATTCGGTACGTACACTTCATGTTAAAGTAGTCTTTGATTCCCATTTTAATTTTTTGAAAAAGTCAAGGGGGAGGGGGTGGTGTTCCCGAGGTGGAAGCAAGTGTGTGGTCTTGTTAGCACGATAACTCTCGATAAATCAGTAGTCGTAAGACCACGGTCGGTGTTGCATTTGGGCCAAATCGGTCAAGGTGGAGGGGGGAATAGTGGTTGAAATGGTCAAAAAATCACTGCAATGCACCAGTTGATTCTAGAAGCATCATATTCAGTACGAATACTCCATGTTAGAGTAGCCTTTGATTCCCATTTTAATTTTTTGAAAACGTCAAGGTGGTGGGGGTGGTCCTTCCAGTGTGGAAGTGTAAAAATAGCGTTGAACTTCACTAGTTCATCTTAGGGCTCTAAAATTCGACTCAATAATTTAATGTAACGAAAGCCCTGGGTTCCATTGATATTTATCATAAACTTTGATGTGGTGGGGGGGGGGGGTGAAATGGGGATAAAATTTCAAAAAAATCGCTTAAATTTACACGTTTAGGTATTATAAAATACGGCACAAAAATTTATTATAACAAAGCCCTTGGAAAACTACCGAAACTTTTCGACATTTTTGAAGAGAGGGTGGTGAAAATAGAGGAAGAAGTTCGGCTTAATGAAACAAATTATGGTATCAAAATTATTACTTCTGGTACGGCTTAGGGTATCCGTATACGGAATGATATGCACTCTTTCCGACCGCCAGCTGCCGGAGCGAATTTTATTTTAAAAATTGTAATTACGAATTAGTTTGTTTTCTCACTTCTATTTGCGAATCAGCGATTTATACATAGCCGCGGACTTAGTACTAGAACAGCACATTATGACATTTTATTCTAAATTTTAGCCATAAAATGGCTTCTATACTCGGTGATTCGGCGATGTTTCCACAATTTTGGTCTGGAAGTTGCAGCGAGAAACAGCGAAGGCGCGTTTTCCCCCCCAGTTTTAGCAACGAATATTAGCGCGACTATTAGCTTATGAGTTTTTAACTGTGTCAATCACGCGAAAATTGGCTTCTTATGGAATGAAGTTGTGCGTAATTGGCATGGAGTGTGCACCTCGAGTTAATACGAGTGGGAAGTACCCAGCTAATTAGATGGATAAATGATATGTGAACCTCAAATGTAGGGTTTGACACCACTGGATTTCCACCTGGCACCCATTAAAATAATATAAACAAAAAAACGAGCCCTCTTGCCACTTTGTGGCTGATTATCTTCTAACATCTGGCAATTTCGTGGCTAAAGGTCTCTGAACTTGCAATTCACGGCTATGAATACTTCGAAACTTTGAATTTCGTGACTTCATAGTCATAAAACATTTCGATCTTAAAATTCATTCAAGAAACTCGCAACTCACAAACTTGCTATGTGATTCTAAAAGCTTAATTTAGCGGCTATTTATTCATTGACAACTTATTCAAATTCACGGCCATGTAAATCTCGAAACTTGAATTTCACTGCTATTACCCCGCCCCTCTTCCAATTTGAATTTTGCAGCACATTTCTTCAGTAACTTACAATTTCGAGGCTGTTTATCAACCGAACTAGTATTTTCACTGCCGCTAATTATATTCAATAACGAAAGTTTTGCGGCTATTGCTCCAGGGGAAGATGTAATTTGGCGTTTAATTATCCTCCGAAATATTCAGTTTGTGACTTTTTGTGGTCGGAAATTTGCAGTTTCTGTCGTGTATCACTCTGGTCTCCCCCATGTGGATATATTTGTGCGGTCCCATAACTGGAAATCTCGCCCAGATTCCGCTTCTGCTTGCACAGCTGCCATTCTGAGCGAATCTCACCATAAAAGAAAGTAGTCTAACGCATTTTTCCCCGTTCAAATAGTTTCATTATAAATTTTTAACTTTATTTATTTTTTTTATTTGGTATCACCGTGAAAGCCAGTTTAAAAGTGTCCTACTGAACAGTCAAATCAGTTTTATCACGAAACTAATCAATTTTCAGGCTGATTCTAGTGTCTAGCACGTCTTGGGTGTACACAATACCCTAAAAGGGGCACAGTGCTCACCGTCTCCCCTCTTTCAGCGTTATTGTCCTCAGCCGTTGATAGACCGCGATTTGACAGTCTCTTTTATAAAACGCGATAATAACCAAATTTGTCCTTCTATTTTATCGTCAGTGGTTGGGGGGGGGGGCGAGGTGAAAGACCGCTAGGCGTCTATAAACATGGAGCACAGGAAAGGTGGATAGTCGAGGTGGCCGGGGTATGGCGCGGGGGAGGTAATTTAGTCGAGTTTATCGTTTGATCAGTGTATGTCGGCACTGAACGATGTAAACAGTCTTTTGTCTCGCTTCGACTTTCGCAATTGTTTAGAATGTTTTTTTTTTTCAAAAAAGAAATTCTTAAAAGACGTTTTCCATGTAACTAGAAGCCCGATGTTTTGTAAACAAAAACTACGCCTTCTTCTCCCCTAAAGCAGCCAAATCATTAGCATGATTCCTATCTGAACTAGACCTTCCCAGGACCTTTTTTTTATTAAGTTAATTTATTTACTCTGCCCGGTTCATTAGCTGTCACACACCGAATTCTTTTGTCCCTCTAAAACGCGTTTATCGCGTTAATCTAAATAGTTTTATTGTTTTCTCTTAATACGGGAAATATCCTGCTTCCGGTCCGCGCGTTTTTTACTTAGAAACAGGGGCGTCCGAGGGTCTATGTCAATTTTCGAATTAAATCTCTAGATGACGTCATTTTAATTTACATTGTTGAGTATTCATGAGGGTTCTTCTATTCATAATAATTGATGTATTCAACAATGGATGCATTGCATCTTCCTTTTGAATGCAAAGAGTAAAAAGATGGATGAAGAGAGAGTTGTCGAATGGAAAACGAGCGGGTCTCGCGATAGAATCATTCAAGTTATGTTAAAAATGGAGAGAGAGAAAAAAAGTGATAAAGTTGAGTAGAGTCAACTTTTTTTACCCGTTTTACACACAACCCTCCGCCTTATCTGTAGGCCAACTCTCATTACAACTTGAATTCCACCCACTCTATACGCCTTTTCAACCCCTTTAGTCAGCCTAGCAGCAAAGCAGTCCTTTAACCCTTTCAACCCTCCCACCCTTTTGCACACTCTCAATGAAGAAAAGAAACAAATTTGTTCTCTTTAGTGACGGTCACTGGTGGAAATGAGTCAGTGTGTGTGGGGAGGGGGAAGCGTTTCGCTTATTTACCATTTAACGCAATTTCTTTTTTCTTTTTCAAGAGCTACACGAGCTACGGAGACACTTCAAAAATACTTATTTTCAACAACAAAACATGATGGGCGTGTCCTCCCATCTCAAAACAAAAGACAAAAAAGATCAAGGACCCCCCCCCCCTCTTCACTTCACAGGGGCCCACGCCGCCGCCGCATTCCATTACCAATCTCTCTCTGAAAGTTTCATTTAATGGTTTTGTAGTGGCGTCCTGTGAGCTGAGGAACAAAAAAAAAAAGAGGAAAAAAAGGAGAAATGAAAGGACATCGATCGGTCTCTGAAGCTCCCACCTTCTTTACTTTCACGTCTCCATCCCCCGCCGCCATTGATTGGAATTTTTTTAAGAGAACGAAAGGGAACCAAGGAAATTAAATTTGATGACTGGAAAATCCGAATGTTTTCATCTGTCATTGGATATCAGGGCAATTCATTCGATATCAAAGGGTGGAAAGAGCAACTCGGGTGTTTGCGTAGTGGGTGTTAAAACATGATAATAAATAAAAGTGAGTTCCCTTCCCAACCCTTTCTCGAAACGAACTACCTCAAAATTCTTTACGGTGATAAGGGAGGGGGATGTCTATTCCGGTAATTGGATGTAGTGTTTATCCTTAATTGAGAGTGTGAGATGGAGAGTTTTCAAAAAGCTTTATAGAAGAGGGTGTTTGGTGATGAGAGGAGTGCTATCCGCACCAACCTCTCTCACAAAGCTTCACCCTATTCTACTTTCATCGTAAGCGCTGCGGCTATGTTGCTAAGCAATGGCTGGGAGTTGAATGTGATGAGGGTTGTGTGTAAAGGGATGATGGTCGGAAGAAGGGAAGAGGGACGGCGCAAGAGAACTACAAGTGCCGTCTCAATTTCCAGATTCCGAACAAATCGTCAAGTTGTCTATTTACAGACTTTATAAAGTCTTCTACGTCTCGTTGTCACTATATTTCTGTACAGGGTGACTAAAGTGGCGAAAAATGAGCTTATTGCTTTACTGTCGCAATTTTGACCTCTTTTATCGGCTCCCTAAGCCGCGTAATGAAGAACGGCGCGCCGTGGGATAGGGCTTTAGAGTAGTCGTTTCACAGTGGCTGTGACTAGTGTGTATCCGCACAAAAAAACGGAGATAAATGTTTAAATTTTAATTATTTGTGAAATATTGTACTGCTGAAGATGACCCAGTAAGGGTTGAAAATCGATTCCGGAGAAGAGGAATAAACTGTGGAGAGACAAAGTATTGCTTTGGAATTATCCTTCGTTCTCCACTACAATATGACCTTTCAGACATCATGTTAGAGCTTTAGGTTTGTTGATTTATTGCTGGGCTACCCGTTGACAAAATAATTCGTCTGGATCCCATCATGGTGTCCGAAAGCTTCGACGCAAGCGGCCCTCGCTGGCGCGCCGTGGAGTGGAGAAATCCGGCTGAAACCAACTACCTAAAGCGGAACGCTGTTTTTTTGCCTCTTCGATGGGCTCTGACGTACCCTGAGGTTGCGTTTCGGCCAAATCCTTTTCTCAATTCAGCATGGTCTGAGGGACTCATAAACCGCGCACGGTGCCAAAAGCACGACAAGTTATTAGAGGAAATAAAGAAAAGGCATGCGCTGAGCGCGGATGGTAAGCAATGGTCTTCTTCGCAGGGGCGCAGGTACAGGGGGGATATGGGGTATAGATCCCCCCCCCCTCCGAGCTACAAGTATACGAACGAAGGAGCATTAGTACCCTAACGAAGAGCCCCAAAAAATTCTCCAAAAATGAGCGTTTCACGTTGAAGTTATGTTCAGCAGATTTTCTGGGCTTAAAGCAGCCCGAAAAGGTCCGAGTACGTCCACCTTTTTACTTGGACTTCAGACCCAACGCAGAAGTGTACCGAGGTACGAGGGGGGGGGGGGTTCACATCGGACCCTCTATCAGACAAAAATCGGTAATATTCGTGGCTATAGCTGCTAAAAAGCGCTGATTCGTGGTCTTGCGATGCAACTTCCAGACTTAAATTAAGAAAAAAATCACTGATTCGCGGTACATGGAGGCCATTCTACGAATAAATTGTGGAAAACAACGCAAAAGTGTTGTATTTGGGCAAACCCCGCGGTTAAAGATGAGAAAACACGCAAATTCACAACTGAAATGGCGTAAAATCACCCATTCGCGTATGAAAAAGGGAATAAGATGCTGAATGGCCGCAAGATTAGCACAAAACGCTATTTCACAGCTGAAATTGGGAAAAATCGCTAATTTGCACGGAAAAACGTTAATTCGCGGACACAAAACGAAGAAAATCACTGATTCGCGGCAAAATTGAAAAAATGAAAGCGCAGCTAAAATGAAGAAAAACAAAAAAATTTTCAGTTCAATTGGGGAAAAATGCCAATTCTCTGTTAAAAATGGAAAAAATTGCTAATTTGCAGCTTAAATTGAGTCAAACGCCTATTCTTGGTAAAAATTGACAAAACTCGGTCGGTAATGCACGCGTTGGAAACGCTACCACGCTGCTAAAATTTAGAAAAAGCGAAAATTCGCAGCTAAAATTGAGAAACATCAGTAATTCTCGAATTTGTCGTGAAATTTATAATTTAAAAATGATAATTTTTTGACAGAAATGAAAGGATACATGTAAATTTTTTGGTTTGAAAAAAAAAATTACATTTATAATTTAAATTCGCACCTTCTGAAGGCATTTTTGTCGCTAAAATTCAGAAAATTGCAAATTCATGCATGGTAGTAGTATAATGTTAAAAAATACGCTAATTCACGGCTAGAACCGAAAAGAAGCAATAATCTATACCTATAAAAGTAATATAAAATTGCTAATGCGGTGGTCAAATGTGAAAAACCGCTAATTTGCGGGTAATATTTAGAAACTAAAATAATCAGCCTGGTCAAAATAAAGAAAATTGCTAATTCGCGGCTAAAAATAGAAAAAATCGCCTATTTACAGCTAAACTTGCGCCAAACGCCAATTTGTGACTGAAATTGAGAACATTCGCTAATTCACAGGTTTGAAACGCTACGACGCGTCGCCGCTACAATTTAAAAAAAGCGCTAATTCGCGGATGAAATTGAGAAAAATTCTAATTTGCGTCAAAAACTGAATATACGCCAATTTGCGGGTTCTGAAGGCAACTTTTCAGGCTGAAATTGAAAAATTACGCCAATTTATGGCAATAGGTGAAGAAACCGCTAATTCGCGAGTAAACTGAGAAAAATCGCTCAAGCATTGCGTAAGGTGAACCAAAAAAACCATAATTCGTGAAAAGTCCCCGTATTTTGCGGCTAATATTGAGGAAAACACTTAAGAAAAACGTACATTTCCAGCTAAAAGTGCTAATCCCCTGGTAAAAAATTTAAAAAATCGGTGGATATTTAAGAAACATTGCTCACAGGATAAAAACGATGCTTTGCTGCTAATGTTGAGGAAATGCGCAAATTCATGGCTATGGAAGGGGGTGGGGCAAAACCGCTAATCTGTGGCTGAAAGCGGGAAGAACGGTACACTCGGCCAAAATTGTTGAAAGTGTTAATTTGCGGGTAGAGTCCAAAAATCGCTTTTAACTGAGAGATTAAGGCTATAATGGGGCCAGCAAGATGTCCAGATTCAAGACTGTGCTAGCTGGGTGGAATAATGACTAAAGTGTGAACTTATCCCTCTCCTCGCCCTTACGAGATTTCAATCTGATCCCCCCCCCCCAGGACAAATTCCTACCTACGCCACTGCTTCTTCGTTGCTATACCAAGTGTACCTTCCGCAAGACCTCCCGCGCATCGTGCCTGTGGCAAGGCTTGTCGAGAGGGAGGGGGTACCAGCGGCGTACCCAGAGGGGGGGAATAGGTAGATCGCTCCCTCCGGGAGGCCGTTTTTAGCCAGTTTTTGTGAAATCCCAGCAATAAGAAGGGCATTCATTACAAGACCCGTCCCCCGCCGGTCCATTGTAGGCTGTGGACTGCCGGAATCGCCATCTCCTGAAGGATTTCAAGGTACGCCCCTAGAGGGCACTGCGTCCGTTACCACCGGCACCGGCCTTTCTTGTTGGCCCGGATTTGGGAAACTCTTCACGGTAGTTGGAGCTTTTGCTGTGTGAAGGCGCGCCACCACTGTGACGTGGCGACAATGTCTGACGTCACGCACAGTTGGTTGGTTGGCCGAGTGGGAAGGTGGTACGACTGATGTGAGGGAGGGTAAGAGAGACAGAGAATGAGTAGAGCGCGAGAAAGAAAGTTGTTGATCCGTGACCATCCGATTATTAAAGAGTTATAATTAACAGAAAAGTCTTTTGTTTTGTCCCCGAGGCCCCTGATTTACAACAAAACTCTGTCAGAAGTGGGATCTGTTTCAAAAAACCGCCAAGAAGGTGAGTCGGTCGACTGTAAAGGTGCATGAACGAAGTACCTCGTGCGGAGTGAGGTTAACTATTACTTTTTCAAGATTTCTCCTTGTATATTTCCCCAGTGTTTCTATTTATTTTCCGTGCTTCGAGCCCACTTGTACATTGTGTATATAGATTTTTCGTGTAAATATTCGGGCGATGACTGAGATGCCTCCACCGAGCGGTGACGGAGCAACGGTAGAGACCCCCGTTTTACAAGTCGATGTAAATAGCTTACTCCAACTATTATTAGAGCAAAATCATAATCGTCGTTGATTCATAATCGCGGAACTGTCGAGACGCGTTTCGCGCCGGACTTATCGCATTCGGTGGGGAATTTTACGGGTCACGAACCACCACACGTCGCGGAGAGTTGGCTGAGAGGAGTGTCGAACCTATCCAAGCTCAACCATTGGCCTCTCGAGCTACAATTGGAAGCAGCAAGGACTCATTTGACGGGAGCTGCCCGAAATTGGTGTTGTGCTCGCAAGTTCGAGGACTGGGAAGACTTCGAGAGCCAATTTAAAAGAACTTTCGTCGGGACCAAGAGTAGGACGGAGTTGTGGAAGACGATGACCAGTCGAGTCCAGCAAAAGAGTGAGTCCACGTTGGATTACTTCCATGATAAGATTCGTTTGTGCAGAGAGGCGGAACTTTCTTTCCCGGATACGCGCGAGGCGCTGATTGAGGGTTTGAGCTCACGAGAGTTGACAATGATACTGCTGGCAAAGAGCGCGGTCGAAGAGGACGACCTATTACAACATATTCTGGAGTTTGAGAGGATCGAACAATCAAGGGGTTCACGAGTGGAACCGTCGAGACCCCAGAGGTTTACCCCTACAGTCACCAAGAGGACCGTCAACAAACCAAATCCCCGAGAGTCACCCGACCCCGAGAAGAGAATCCCCCCCCCCCCTGATGTCGTAGAAAGTCAGTTTACCAAACCAAATGAAATGCTTCCAGTGCGGACAGACTGGCCACTGGGCAAAAGAGTGCAAAGAGAAAGAGACGTTATGCTTCTCGTGTGGCAAGCGAGGGCACCTTAAGAGAGATTGCCCAGAAAAACTGCCAACAAAAGCCATGTTCGCGCGAGCAACGAATGAGGGGGGTAAGTACCTTAAGGTGACCTCCATTAACGGCATACGAATTGTAGGGTTGTTCGACACGGGAGAGAGCGACTGCTTGTTGCGCGAGTAACTGGCAGACGAAATTGAATTGGAAAAGGAACCGTGGAGAGCGGACATTTACGGCGTTGGGAAGAGCGGAGAGCCCTCGACCCAGTCGGCGTACCGATCGACGGCCGAAATCACCGTTGTCGGAGTACGAGGAACAGTTCCATTATTAATTCTGCCCGATTCTAGCTTGCCCTACGCCGCAATAATTGGCCGAACCTGGACGGAGCGTCCGGAGGTGGCCATGGTGAAAGTGGGTGAACAACTGCTTTTCGTGGGGGCAGAGACGCCACCCTTCAAAGAATTGTGTGGGATGTTCGGCGTGAGCGACGGCGACGACGCACCAACATCGGAGAAACTGACGGATCGACAAGAGGAGGGCGACCCAGTCGAGATATTATTAACCGCCACCGAGAGTTCGGAACCTGAACTCGGAGAATTGATCGAGATAGCACCAGGGGTGAGCCCCGATGAGTGTCGGGAACTTACCGAAGTCCTGAGGGAATTCAGAGGGTGTTTTGCGGTAAGATTGTCTGAGTTAGACTGCACTAACGAGGTTACTATGTCCATTCTAGAGAAACCGGGGAGCCTGCCGGTAAACAAAAGGCCGTATAGAGCGAGCCCATCAGAAAGAGAGGACATGAAAAAGATCGTCGCTGAATACAAGGCGCATGGCATCGTAGTAGAGACGTCATCCCCGTATGCGAGCCCTGTACTCCTTGTGCGCAAGAAAACTGGCGAGCCGAGGCTTGTAGTTGATTACCGAGCGTTGAACAGCCAAACCCTGCGCCAGAGCTACCCTTTACCTCAGATTGACGACCAGATCAACGCTCTGAATGGCAGTAAGATCTTTACAGTGCTTGATCTTTAGCCCATGGTTTTCTGCAGGTGCCGTTGGACCCTGAATCCCAGGAGAAAACCGCATTTGTAACTCCGGACGAGACCGGACAGTTCACCAGGATGGTGTTTGGACTCATGAATTCGCCGTATTACTTTACGAGGCTCATGAACAAAATTTTGGGACCTTTGAGGAACACACTTGTGTTGTGCTACATGGACGACCTGCTGATCGGCGCCAGCACGTGGTTTGACATGCTATCGAGGGTGAAAACGGTTTTAGAGGCCCTGAGGAGGGGAGGATTAACACTTAAACCTTCAAAGTGTCGGTTCGGGGTGAGAGAAGTGGAGTTTTTGGGACACCTCATCTCGGAGAAAGGAGTACAACCCGGCGTGGCGAAAACCAACGCCATCAGAAACTTCCCGGAGCCTCGGGACGTGCATGAGGTACGGAGATTTTTAGGTCTAACTGGTTTCTTTCGCCGTTTTGTCAATAGATACGCCGATCACGCGAGACCCCTAACCAACCTTTTGAAGAAAGGAGCCAAATTCGATTGGAACGTCACCCAGCGGGAGTCCTTTGAGTACCTGAAGTCCGCCCTGAGCTCTGCTCCGATTCTGGCGATTTTCGACCCCCGAGGTTACACAGAGTTGCACACGGACGCAAGTGCGGACGGGTTGGCCGCCATGCTTCTACAGAAAGGAGAAAAAGGTATGAATTTGGTTCAATGCACGAGTACGAAGACAACTGACGCGGAACGCTTGTATCATTCCTCCAAACTGGAACTTTTAGCAGTGGTTTGGGCATTAGACGGGCTACGCCCATGGTTAATGGGGTTGCATGTTGTGATTTTTACTGATTGTCAAGCTCTTATGTATATGTCAGCCCATAAAGCCAGGAACCCCCAAATAGCCCGTTGGGCGAATCTGCTGTCGGAATACGATATAGAGCTCAGACATCGACCGGGATCCAGGATGGAACACATGGACGCTTTGAGTCGGGCCCCCGTCGAGGCAGCCGAGGACACGGAAGCCAAGATTTTGGATCAGCGAGTAGAGGTACTACTGAGTGTAGGAGGTAACCCCTTTGCCCCAAGTTCATCCCCCTCCCCCGATGAGGATCATTTCTTAGCCATTCAGTTGCAAGATCCCCAGTTGCGTCGAATAATAAAGTATTTACAGAGCGACCCAGAGGACCGCGCGACGCCGCCGGAGGGAGGAGTTCCGCCGGATTATCGACTGCATAACGGAGTCTTGTGCCGAGAGACCCGCGAGAGGGGTGAGGAGAGGCGCCAATACGTGGTACCTAATTCTTTCCGCAAGAGTTTAGCGGTAAAGTTCCACGATCTGAACGGTCATTTTGCGGTGGATCGCACCGTAGCCGCAATACGGGAATTTTATCATTTCCCGGCAATGAGACGTTACGTGGTCAGCATGTGAGTATGTGTTTAGTGTGTCTGCTATGTAAAATTCCAGGAGGAAAGCGACCAGGGCCAATACACCCGATACCACCCGGAGACCGCCCTTTTGCGGTACTGCATCTCGATCACCTGGGCCCCTTCCCACGGAGCCACGAGGGGAACGCCCATATACTCGTCGCAGTAGACAACTTGACTAAATACGCACGACTGTTCGCTGTAAAATCGACGAGCACAGACGAACTTCTGAGAGCGGTTGAGACGATCACGAGAGACCATGGCCTACCCTTCTGGATAGTGACCGACCGAGGATCATGCTGCACTTCACACGACTTCGAAGCATATTGTGAGCACAGAGGAGTAAAACTTACACACGTCAGCGTCCGACACCCGAGAGCCAACGGACAAGTCGAGAGAGTAAACCGTACAGTTCTACCAGTGATTCAAGCTTCGACCTTCGAGGAGGGAGAAAAGTGCTGGGATCGACATCTTAAATTCGTCGAGAGTTCCTTGAACGCCGCTCCAAACAAAACCACGGGAGTCACCCCATTCGTCGCGCTCTACGGCTATGCGCCGAGACACGCGGATGGTGATCTGCGAGTACTGACCGATCGACTAGAAAACGATGAATATCATCCACCAGAGTTAATTCAAGAAATTGTTCGCACACGCATTCGTGAAGCCCAAGAAAAATGGATGCAACGAGACACCGCCCACGAGGTCGAGTACGAGATCGGACAACTGGTATACCTGAAGAGAGCGCCAGTACCAAATTTAGGCGAGCCGACGAAACTGCAGCCTAAATACAGAGGACCATTAGTAGTCTTGAGCCGTCTACCCGGAGATACTTACCGAGTCGCCACGATACGAGACGAACCGAGTCGTCGTTACTCACACCGAGACGATTGGATGACTACGTCCTGAACTGAAGTTAATTACCATTTTTCTTACCTGTTAAGTTTTTTTTTTTTTTTTTTTGTAACCGCTTCCTTTTGACGATTTCACTTACCTTTTGATTGATCTTTTTATTGTTTTACGACTTTACGTGTTGTACTTACCTTTTGATCTTTTTTATATTTTCTTAATTTTGTGGCTTGTATAAATCGGGACGATTTTTCTCGGGATGGCTGAGGGTGAAGACGCGCCACCACTGTGACGTGGCGACAATGTCTGACGTCACGCACAGTTGGTTGGTTGGCCGAGTGGGAAGGTGGTTCGACTGATGTGAGGGAGGGTAAGAGAGACAGAGAATGAGTAGAGCGCGAGAAAGAAAGTTGTTGATCCGTGACCATCCGATTATTAAAGAGTTATAATTAACAGAAAAGTCTTTTGTTTTGTCCCCGAGGCCCCTGATTTACAACATGTGGTTGGACAATTAATTGGTAAGAACATGGTAAGAACAGCTAGGAACTTTGTCGAGGTTGGAGTTATACTAATACTGTGAATAGGGAAGTTGGTTGTGTGGTGCTTTGCTATAGTTTTTTTTTGCTCCAGACGGGGTTGGTGGTGTTTTGCTGTGGTTGGAGCTTTGTTGTGGTCGGAGCTTTTCTGTTGTTGGATCCTCATTGTGGTTGGGGCTTTGTTAGTGTTGTTTGGAGCTTTGATGTGGGTTGGGCCTTCTTTGTTGTTGAGTTCTACTGCGGTTTGGTGCTTTGCTGTGGTTTGCTCCGATTTATTTTGTAGCTATGCTGAAGTTGGATCTTGCCGCCTATGCACATCGTAAAATAAATATAATGGTAGTGGCGGTAAAACCCTATTCACATGAATCGACTTTTCTTTTAATATCGAGCGCAGTTTCATTGAAAACACCTGTTTTAATATTAATTTTCATTCAGGTCACATGTTTTTGAAGAGATCGCTCGCGATATTGCCCGGAAAATAGAACAGGGCTTATGTGCCGCTTGTGTGCCAAGATCGCCCCAAGTTTCGCGCACAAATCCCCATAATGGCGTGATGGGAACAAATCTCTTCACCCTCCTTTGCTCTGTGGAGGTTTAAATTACTACTAGGAGCATGTTAATTTAAATTGTGAGCCTTTCAGGTGGGAATGAATGAAGCCTCATGGGGCATTCACGTACACTTCGAAGGGACCTTGGTTGCAAAATAATGGAACAGCCTTATAGGTGGGCTTGAAGAAGGGGGTAAAATGTGGCAAAATGACTGTTATGCTTCTGAAGGAGCTTACAAAAAGGTTGAAAAGAGGGCGACTCGTGGGGAAGGATTCCGGGAATTATGAAGTGAAGAAGACAGTTGATCTTCATTTTTTTTGTCTCATTCTCTCTTTGATTTACAAGAGAACGAATCGAGTGTCTTAAAAAAAAAAATTGTGACTCCAACAATGGAGAGTCCCGTCCCTTTCAGTAACAGCCGTGAATAATGTAATTTATTTCACTGAAGATTGAGCGTTCCCCAAGTGCTACCTCCCACGGACCCTTGTCACTCATCTCATCCTTTTTTCTCTCTCTCCTAACTTTGTCTTTCAAGGCATTTACTTCTTCTTTTTTATTTGTGCGTTGTTGTCGTCTGCCGGCGTGATATTTATGACCCCGCTGGAATCCAAAAAAATAAATATCGGAACAACTTCAATATTTTCGAGGTTGGGTAGAGTGTGTGGTAAAAATAGAGTCGGAAAACAGTACCCATTTCAAGGACACACAGTTCGGTAGACTATTGAGTCATTTTAAATGGCCCCAGGTATTCGTGCTTTAAAAACCGACAGGTTTTGGGGATTCCTTTTGTCTGGCGGGGGTGCTCAAAAACAGATGTTCACTATTGCTGGGGTGAAAGAGGCTGTGAAATAGTTGTTGAAAGAGGGACAGTGTTTTTCGCGTATAAAACTGGGATAATTCATATTTGAAGATGAGTGAGAGGAAGAAGAGCGTTTTAATAAGTATAAAAGAATATGTGTGGAAGATCAAAATACTAATTGGTGTAGTTTTGTATGGAGATCATCCTCTTTTCTTTCTTTTCCCCGTATATATTTATTTAACGCCCTGCCCTCCCTCCGTGGTTCTCTTAGAAAAGTTTTCCCCTGAAAACCCCGTGGATAATGGAAAGGAGAAACAGAGTAAGAAAGAGAATTGCGAGAATCCCCCCGCCAACGCCACCTTCTTCAACGGTAAGTTGGTGGAATAGGTGAGAGGGAGATTCCATTAAGCAAAGGCCCTTTTCGTAGTAGTGTAGGATTCGTGGAAAACGCACAGGGAAGAATAGCCTGCGAAGGGGTGCCGTAGCAAGGGGGGGGGTGGTAAAATCGATCCTCAAAGCCTTCCCCTCCCATCATCCGAACCACCCTTTCGTATCACTTTATACCGTGTTTATATTCCCCTCAATCACGGGAGAAGCCCCACAGCCTTTTATAGCCTTCCCCTTTATATCTTGTAATACCCCTCTCAACTTATCAACCATCAAAGTATTTTATACCTGAAAACAACGCTGTCTCTTGCTTCCCCTCTCCTTCCCTTCAGTCAAAATAAACCACAAACACCCCTATTCCGGTTGCCTGATTCTATTAGGGGCACACCTCTCACTTTAAACAAATAAGGTTATTTTGACCTTTTTATTGATTGATTAGAATGATGGTCAATTTTGTATTGATTAGAACGAAATCTTTTCTTGTGTTTTTACTCGAAAGTGTTTGATTAAAAGCGCGAGAATTATTAAAAGAAAAAGGGTAAGAAAGAAGCTGGGGGAAAAAAGGGAGTAAAAGTTAAAGGCTGAAAACTCTAATTACCAAGAAGGGTTCGAGGAAAAGATGAATTATAAGGAGCACAACCTTCTCAGGAGTGTTCTTTCTACCCCTCTTTTATCCGCCACTACTTTTTTCAGAACGAGCAGCAGCCCTCAGCAATAAATTCTAAAGGAGATAGGAAGTGGTGGGGAGTTGGCTGGGGGAAGGTTAAAGGGGGTGGTTGTAGGAAAAGTACTGATAAGGGCGATGTTGTTCTGAGAGGGTGAGAAGAGTTTGAAGGTTGATAAAATTTTCTTGAAGCTTACCCAAAAAAGCCGTTGTTTCGAAGTTGAAGATATGCTTTGAAGGAGTTGTGAAACAAGATCTTCTGAGAGTTAATTTGTAGTAATATCATTAACCCGAAGTTTTTCTCGAAAAGTTCAATTTAATTTATTAAAAAGCTGCTGATCCCCCTCTCTCACTCCCCCCCTCCCCAACAATGCCACCCCGAGGGACAACTAAAGCGTGCACGGAAAAACATTTTAATTTAATCATTACTTTCTCTCAGGTTTTATTAAGATTCTACACCGTCGATTTACAATTATTACACAGTAGTGGGTCAGACCGTTAGAACTGACGCGCAGCATAACGGAGTCAATGGTATATCGTAACGTTGAACAGTCCTAAAAGGCCGGCAGGATTTTACGTTTTTATGTCCTATCACCCCTCCCCCTTCTCAGTGAAGCAACACTATCAAAGTTAATGAACGAAAAACGTTAATTTTAACAATTTACCATTAATGTTGGTATAAATGTCACTCAGCGGTGTTACGACCCGACATGAAATTCATTCCTACGAATTTGTTGGTGCTGGTGAGGTAGGAGGGAATGTGTTAATTGACACTGTTAACCGGTTTTCAATGGACCATTCAAAACTGGCGTACTGTGTGTTGATGAGAGAAGGTGAGGTAACTGATTTTGTAAATAAATTCCGTGACATCCGGGTGTGAATGCATACAAGGAATTCAGTTATGGATGTGGAGGGACCCTCTGGTAAATGTAGTTGTTAGGATTTACCTGCTTTGGTATTCTGAACTGAAGGTCCGGATGAGGTTCATGTTGAGAGGAGCTGGAGTGTTACACGGACGGCTCAAAAATAGGGCTCTTTGAATCCTCTCTTTTTTTTAGGGGGGGGGGGAGGAGGCGATGGGGCACACGTATTAGGTTTCCCCGCAAGCTCCGACCGAATAAGGCTCGCCTATGGGAGGGCAAATGGTGGCGGCATTAGAGGCAGAAAGGACCCCATCGTAGCAGGGGGACCTGTGTCAATGGTACAGTGGTGAGTGAAAGGAAAGCCGTCGGCTGGGACCCTCTCAGAGGTTATGTTGCGCCCGCTGACCGATGGCCCTTAGGATTGGACAGCAGAACGAGAAACAGCCGCACGTGCAGAGAGCCTTATCTCCCTGTGGTGGCCTCGGGTCATGATGCCGCTGCAGGATGCGTGGAGCCCCAAACGACATCTTTCTGGTGATGACCTCGTACTTTAAGGGGTGCGAGGTGCGACTCCGCTATATGGTAGGCGTTGTCTGCATGGCTTGGTTCTCTCGGCTGTCTAATGGAACATTCTGTTTTCCTTCTGTGGCGCTTTGCAGGAAAGGGCGTGTCGGGGGAATTGCCTACGTGAATGAGTTCGTGGTTGTTGTGGTGGTGGGGATGTACTGCGGGAGGAAGAATGGTTTTGATCCTCCCCCCCCCTCTATAGGCCCCCAGAACGAAACTTTCGAGACGAGACCGAGACAGAGACCCACTTTAGGACGAGACCGAGATCATCTTCCTAATGACCGAGACAGAGACCCATATGCGCAAGTCTAGGTCTCGGTCTCGTGCACCTCTAGTTGTCACGGCTCACCCCTCGAAGATTGATAGGCTGTTGCGTATCGTAGACGAGTAGTGCGGGGACACGTGGTGGTGGTGGTGGTGGTGGTGGTGCTAGTGGAAGCACACAAAAGCTAAGATGGCGAAAGTTTCCAGCCTGCAGTGGCAGGCCTTAGGCCAGGTAGCCATGGCGTAACAAACTATTAGTTCCTATGCGTTGCAAGCTCTGGCACCCGCCGCGGACCTCCTGCTCCCATGGATGGGTCCACCGGCGCTTTCTGGTGAAGGGCAACTTGAACTTTGGTACGGTGTCAGGAGGACTGATGGGCGAGGCGCTCGCTATGTTCGACGGGTAGGCGATTGTTAGGGTTCGTGCCCGACGTTCAGACGAGTCTGGTGACGGTCAAGTGGTTCACTCTTGAGGATTGCCGCCTCGCCTATCCATCTCGGGTCGTGGAACAGACCGCTGAGGTGCTGACCGCATGCTTCGCTGTTCCAACCATCATAAGACAAGGATTGGGTAGGGGGGGGAGTGTGGGCGTGGAAAGACCCCGCCGGTAAGACTTGGACTTGGTTCGGGGCCAGCTGTCGTATGGACTACTCGTTGCCTTTCTCGCGTTCCTGGATGGAGCGCAGGTTACTGGGGCCGGCCATGCCACAGCAGGGGTGCCTTTCCTGTTCGGTTTCGATTCAAGGCTTCTGCCAAGATCCTCAGTCAAAAGACCCACCTCCGCGTGATTTCTATCGGGTGCGACTGGCTGGCCACCAGCTATGGCTAGCAGAGTCAGGTTGGCGTCTCTGCTAATGTTTCTTGGGCCAAAGACAGGGTACAGGTCAGGGAAAGTTTGGAAACGGCCAAGGAATTGGCAACGTTTTAAGGAGTTCCGCAGCTATTGATCGTCTGCCAGCTGATGGTGATCCGCAGAGGGTGGATAATCGTGAGACCCCTGAGAACGGGCAATAAGGTTAGAAACGCCAGATCACGAGTAGACCCTCTTCAACTGATCCGCCCTACGACACCGTCTGATTTGATGCTCTTCCACCGTTTTATTAACTGTAGGATAAAATGTGCGACTACAACTTTTCTGGAAAAATGTTTAGGTTTCGCGGGGGTGGGGGGATCGCAAGCTACAGGTTTGGCCCTTTATATCCGCCTGCCAACTGCCGTGATTCCGTCAATTTAACCGGTCAATCCAATCGAAATGTAATTACCTACACCTATGTAATTGAGTGATATCTAGCGTGCAACAGCTGCAATTACGGTCCTTCAATTGACGCTGTTGACATGTTGTCGGGGGGGGGGGGGTAAAGATGAAAAATTAATTAGCGGTTTTTTATCCTTTAAATATACCCATTAATTGGTTTATAAAATAGGTAATGGAAGATTTTCTCCGCGCTGGTAATTAATGAGTGTGGCTCTCAGGATTAAAAAAAGTGCGCGCTCATTAACACGTCACTGGCCTGCCTTTCCACTTATGATTGCTGTTATAATCACACGCTAAGGGTGACGGGTTATTCGCGCTTTAAATTTATTTATTTATTTTTTTTTACGGATAGGGTGAGCGTAAAAATAAACCTCACGCGAGGTCATTATTGTTTATAAATACCTACTATGAAAATTAAGGGGTTCAATGCGGTGTTAAAAGAGACGCTTTTATAGTCCTTTGACCAGGATTCCCTTGACGGCGTTTGGGAACCAGCAGCAGCGTCCCATTTCAGTTGTTTGATTGCTGAATAAAATAAATAAAATAAGACGGTGGCGGAGATTTTATAGATTTCAAGGAAAAAAGGGGAAAAAGAGGGTTTTCAAGGTAAGGGCTTGTGTTTGAAAGCAACTCTCTCTCTCTCTCGTCATCTCATTTTCTCGCAGCCGATTTATTACGCTAAAAGGGAGAGAGAATGAAGGAGAGTACACCCTTCCACCTCCTCCTTTTCATCCCTACCAAAATCTTGTACGGATAATCAATTCGAACAACTACCCTGAACTCCCCCCGCCAACCCCCCTTTTTTTCTCCGTAGACCGTGAGATTGTCGATTTGGGTTGGGTGGATTGGGCGGGGGTGATAGAAAGGACAACCCAGGGCGAACTTCTCCCTATTCCATTTACTAGTCGAAGGACTTATTTTTTCATCTCCCCCCTCTCCCCTATCATTTCTGTTTGACAATTTTGTTTTTTGGGGGTGTGTCGGGATTAAATCATGAATGATTGCCGAATTAATTTAATTTATTTGGTTTCATCGGGGAGGATTTATGATGTTGAGAGAAGGGAAAAGAGTTGATGTTTATTTAAAGAAAATTAAGCGTTAAATGGGGGAAAAAAGGGACATATACCTTAGACAGGAAAACCACCCACCCAACCAGCTTTAGTTCTTGAGTGGCTTCTTTTCAGAATCTTGTTTCAAGAAAAACGAAGAGTCCGAGGTAAACTTGCCACTTTTCCAATTATGGTGTGGGTGAGGGGGGTTGAAACCTTTTTCTCATCCCTCACCCCACCCACAACCCACTATCACCCTTGGGTTCCATTCTCTAAACCAGCCCTTTTCCTCTTCCATCTTTTCTCTTTCTCGCTCTCTCTCTTTTCCAACTTCAACAGTAAATGATTGTGCTCGTTCTCCCCCCCCCCCTGCTGCCGCGATCCTCACTCACTACACCCCTATCGTTGCTTTCTTGTTCTTTACTTTTTCTTACGTTTCATTTTTCATACCTTCGGTGTAGAGGATAGAAGGGACTTTGGATGGGTAGGGATGAACGGTTGGTGGGGTGCGGAAGAGATTTAGGTGGGCCGCATGATATACCGTAATTTATACCGCTTTTCCTTCTTTAAACATATCCTCATTTGTGGGGTCGGTGGTGGTGGTGGAAAGGGGGTAGTGAAATAGCTCCTAAAATCCTCAGTTAAATGATATATTGTGTTGCCTGCGATCTCCTCCCTTTTGGACTGTATTAAAGAGATTTGCTTCCCGTGACATAATAAATAATTCGTGAAAAAACACGCTGCAGGGCGTCTGCTTTGCCCTTCATAAGTTTCTTCTACAAACTAACTCTGCCCCCCCCCCTTCAGACCCATCTAAAAAAAGTTTTGCCGTGGAAACTCCGCGAGATATAATAGAAAGAAGTTTTGGTTTTGATACTTCAAAGAAAAAAAAAAGAGAAAAGAATGGATTGATAAAGTTAATAAATCCTTTTAACTTTCTCTTTTTTTCTTGTTCCACTCCTCAACGTTCCAACCGGTACCAAATAAAATAAAAGTTTTTGTTTGTTCGTTGGAGTCGCGGGGCCCTGAATTTTTATTCATTTACTCCCTCCCACCTCCTTTCCAAGCGCAACCACTGACTCGCTTCATCATTGCATAAACACCGAGAAGAAGAGGTTTGAGGTGTGGGGTTTTCATTCAAAATATCGGGTCAACTCATCTTTTTTTTCAAAACATGATAGAAAATAAAAATGGTGTGCGGTGGTGGTGGTGTGTGTGTGTGTGTGTGTGTGGGGGGGGGGGATATCCTCTTCGACGAGGAGTGCAAGAGAGCCTATAAAGCGGAACGATGTGACGGTGGTGGCGAGGGGGGCTGGTGGGTGGAAAACACGAGTGCTTTTGACAGGTTATTGTGTATTAGCTTTTCCATAGCTCCACTCCACCCCCCTCCCCACAACCCTTTGCCCAACACCGTCAGCACCACACACACTAGCGGAGTCTCTTTTACAGCGCTTCTAACTTTAACGCTTAAACATTGCTCCTGTGTGACGTGTGTGCGTGTGTCGCCTGTAGGTGGTGGTAGGGGGGTATGAAAAAGGATTACAACGAGACCTCTATTTTCATATTTATTTTTTGAGGGAGAATAAAGAAAAAAAAACGGCTCGGTATTATATTTAGCTCTGCGGATTGCTTAAATTTATTCATCGTTGGATAAAGCGAGAAAATACATTTTTCCAATTGAAGCTTTTCCCCTAGGAAAAACACGCTTAAAGCAACCGAACCACTGAGATTCCCCTCGGACGAATAAAAGCGAGAAGCTTGAGAGGAAAAGAGTGACTATGAACTGTAAGACCTAGCAGTCTTGAGTACGGTAGCCTACCTTCACTTTTCCTTTCAACGCTTTCTATTGCTTCCCGGCGCAACGCTAACTCGTTTCAATTGTTCGTTTATTGTGTATGTGTGTTTTTTTACTAAAAATATTAAGTTCGCAGTAGCGCCGAAACTACATCCAAGGTGTAGCAGGCGCTACACGTCCCTAGGAGGTGTGTTGTGTATCTACAGACTAGAGAAAACACATGCCTTTTAATTATTAAAGTTTTGATCCGACAGCAGCCTGTCGGGAAAAGTGCATTTCATTCATGCGACAATCGAGTCAAACCTCATAAGTTGGAACGATATCAATCAATTATGAATGACATTTAGGCCGTGGTATAGAAAGTCAAAATAATAAAATCGTGTTTCTTTTTACCGCAGGCCCCTTTTTTGGCACCAACTGAGGGGGAACAAAATGATGAAAATGAAAAATGAAACATAGTCGGTTTGGTTGCCTATACGATACGGGAAGGCGGACTCTTGTTACAGGAGTTATTTGCAATTAAAATCTTTATCCCCGCCTAAATTTCATCCATAATTGGTCGATATCGTTCCAACTTATGAGGTTTGACTCGATTGTCGCATGAATGAAATGCACTTTTCCCGACAGGCTGTTGTCGGAACAAAACTTTTTCAGATTATATACGTTAATTTTCAGATCAGTTACATTAGGTCAAATGGTATGTCACAGTTTCACCATTGCGGAATGCGAAGTGCCTGGCTTCGAATCCGAAGCAATTTTTTTTTAATTTTGCTTTTTTTGTTGTTCCCCCCTTTTTGGCCCACCTCAGGATTTATTACTCAAGATTTATTAGGCTGTAGGCAAATAAAATAAAAGAGACGGCTCAAAATACAATGTCAATGAAATTTTTTGTTAATTGGGTGGTCCAGTAAGGCATAACGTTAATTTAATAGCTCCCCTCTGCCGAGAACTCCCCTGCTATATCAACTAATTTGGTTCACTAGGGTCTCATACGAAAGCGCGTTCATTTTTCATTACTCGAGTCAATTTTGGGGGCAACTGCAGCAACAGCCGTGCCCAAGCACATTAACCGATAGACGCCGCTACGACTCTCGCATGGCACCGGATCCTTTATTCTGGAGAGGTTCGAGCGAAGAGACCCATCGCTCTTGTAGCTTATTTTGTAGCCATTTCTTTTTAGGACCCCGCTTAACAAATTAGTAATGCCGCCCATGTACGGAAGCGAAACCCAGCCAACGTTCCCCTCTCCACTAGAAACGTCCATAGGATGCCTAATGCTTTGTGGGAAAAAAAGTTGGGCTGTCCCTCGTTTCGGGGCTGTGAGCGAGCGACGTACGTTGGAAAAACATTCCGGAAGTTTTCGGTTCGATGGAAGGAGCACCTGTCGAGGACGGACTCACGTTTCTACAGGCATATTTCTGAATGTACTTAGGAGCGAATGGAACACAGAGCTCAGATCCTCCACACACAAGGGAAGGGGCGTGTGCTGGACAGCCTAGAGTCATTTGAAATTGATATTGAGTTGCGGACAACAAATTTTTGCCTGAATGACCGCCAGGAGGGAGCGGGCTCATCCTTCCTCCCGCTAATCTCGGACTTGTTGGGCACGGAGGTGAGGAGGGAAAATTCGAGAGAAATTACTTTTAGTAAGCGTTAGACTGCGTTAGAAACTGATTGCTTTGGTGACAAAGATGTTTTAACATCTATTTTTATAGCCGGGTGAGTCTTTGACATGTTGTTTTTTAATTCGGGGACTTTATAACTTTTTTATTTATTTATCTGTTTATTTTTTCATTTTTTAATGGTTCTGTTTTGGCTTATATTTTTCAATTGTAATCTATTGTTCTTGTACCTTATTTTGGTAGGTCTGAAGATGATGTAAAGATTAGACATCGAAAACCGGTTCACCTTAACAAAGAAAAGGGTTGATCAAGTGAGGAGACTATTGTTTTTCTGGGAAGACTACTTTTGACATGAGTTTCATGGCACTGGCAATACTGCCATGGCTAGAGCAATTGTAGGTTCACTGCACAGGTTACCAAGTAAACATTGAGAGGATTGGTGAATAGCACGACTCAAACAGTCGCATTGACTCGACTACGTACAGTCGTGGTGAACGTCTATGCTTGCCATGTGCCCGAGACGATGTACTTGACTGGGCTAGCTATGCTTCTGTCGTGTATGCACCTCAATTGCAGCCAAGTACGCATGGCTTAATTCAGCACGTTGGCACGACCAACACCGCCATGTTAACACGACTGAACTGATAGTCTAACACGGTGAAGTTTATAATGCGAGCATGGCTATGACAATAATGTAGCACCGCTCACGCGACAAAGATAGCTCGGCCACATCTGTCTGATTACACGGCAAAGGCTACCGTGTACTGTTTGCAAGGTCATCAGTGAAGCCGTGTACTCGGCTGAGAATCCACGTGAATTGTTAGCCGTGTCTGGCTCAGCCATGTGTGACTCTAACATGGCGGCAGGTCCGGTAGCCGTGTAAATTCACAAGGCTAACGCCGCTGGAATAAAAGGACTGCAAATTTTTTGCCGTGTAAAAGCGGCTAAGCATAGTCGTGTTTTTGCCTCATATTTTTCTCAGTGTTATTTCAATCATAGTGTCCTTTCTAGTACAAAGATTCATAGTGGCAATTCGACAGACGCCCGTCATTTTCCGGCGATGTCGTGCATTCACACAAGAGGAGAGTTTCGCGATTTGAAATTACTTGAACCGCAACACGTCGACAGAAGTGGCTTAGTTAGTACTTCGGGAATTCGGAATGCCGGAGACAAGGGCTTTGTGATGACATGAGTGAGTTTTCCGTTGTTATTCAAGAAAAAAGGCCAGTTCACAATTTATTGTCGGTACGGGAACGTAAATGCGAATGGGTGACTGGACCAGAGCAATCGTTTCATTTCAAACCCTTTCACGTTGCCATCCCGTCAATTTTGAAGTGGCTTAACTTTTAACTAGCGCGTTAGGCTCGTTTCACATATACGAGGTTTCTCGCGGCGCGGTTTTGGCTGCCGTGTATTGACCACGTACACCTTTACACACGTGCGGTACATATTTCTTGGTTCGACGAGAAAGCGGCATTCACGCGGATTACACGCGGGGGCCTCGTGAAACCGTGTTTGTGTGAAAAGAGCGTTGGGAAATGCTTAACGTAGAATGTCCACGTGCTCCTTTTATAGTGCTGAAGAAGATTACCACACCCTGATGCTTGGAAAATAATCTGAAGAAGGATACACGGTCCTTTCCAGCCCTCGAGTAGCACCCAACAAACGCGTAGTTCATCGGCATTTCGTTCTTTTTGGATCGGTCGAATAAACGCCATTTGTGTATTTTAGAATAAAAAGACCACGTTTTGATGATTCTCTAGTCAAAATTCATTTTCCAAGTAACATAGGAACAAGACTTCTTGGCCGAGCGATGTGGGGAATACACATTCTGTTCTGCCTCAGTGACTGAAACCCGGAAGAAACTATCACCGTCTGTGGATCAATTGCTTACAATAGACCTAAATTTCAGCTCATAAAACATGAAACAACTTTTGGAACGTTAAAATTAAGTAAATATAAATAAATCACTCAATACTGTAATAAATTTGGGGTAACCAGGAAAGGTAATATAACCCAACTCTTATCTCGTGTCCGTTCCCGATATTTCGAATATTTTGATAAATCATAATGAACATTATGAAAATAAAAACATGACAATCTCCCCCACTTTTTGTTTTTATAATTAATGACGTAATCGTTTAAATTTCGGGGTGGTCGCCTGTTCCTAGTAGAGCGACGAAGATAGGTAGGAAGATAGGATAGGAGAGGACGAAGGTGTTGCTCGGCACTAGGCGTCGATTGTAGATCCGATGAGGAAGTCTGATGGGACCGTGTCGGAGAGCCGATTTGATGTTCGAACGGTGGTGATCGTGGAGAGTTGGGTAGATTTTTGGACGTTGGAAAAGGGACTCCTAATATTTGCGAAGGAGGCTGAGGTAATGAATCCGACTGAATATCTTGTGTGGAAGTCTTCTGGGGAACCAGGGTTGCTCGTAATTGGTCAATATGTCGCTTCAGTTCTCTGCCTGTGTCTAGTAAGACGATGTAGTGGCGCTGTCCTAGCTTCTGACTGACGGTCCCGAATCGCTTTGTGCTGCGGTTATTGATGTGCATCCGTTTCTGAACTCTCCCTCCCACTTTAAAAGTTCGAATAGCTGTGGCAATGTGAGGATCGCCCTTTTTTGTTTTCAAGTTGGGTTTGATAGCGTCGAGACGTATTCTTAACCGACGATTCAAGTACAATTCAGCTGGTGACTTTCCACATGCTAAAGGCGTAACCCGGTAGCGTAGCATATGGTACGTTTCAATTTTTCTGAGAGGGGAACAGGGTCATTTGAAGCTGTGCGAAGACGTTGTTTTAGGGTCTGAACGAATTTTTCAGCTAAGCTGGGTGGCCAGGTGCTGTTAGTTATTGAAAAATGCCGTGATTTTTGCAGAAAATTTTGAAATGGTCGCTAGTGAAGATTGAGGCGTTATCCCACCTGTTGATGGGGGAGTCTTCGATATTCGTACTTGGGCCCACTTCGATTTAGCATCGACAGTAATTAAGATTTAGTGAGTTTCGAATGGGCCTGCATAATCAATATGTAAGCGTTCCCAATTTTCCTCCGGTTCGTACCAGGGATGTACCGGCAGGGCTGTGTCGGGTTAGGGCACATTTTTCACAAGATTTGACGAGGCGTTCAATATCGAGATCTATCTTCGGCCAGTATACATATATCGTCGAGCGAGCTGTTTCATTTTAACCACGCCGATATGGGTAGCGTGAAGCTCATTTAACAGTTGTTTTCGAAGTTGTGTAGGGACGACTACTCGATCTTGCCGAAAGAGGATGCCTTTGTCAATTGTGTATGGTTCGTCGGTCCGTCGGGATTGTAAAAGTCGTAGAAGTGGTCATAGTTCCGGGTCACGGGATGTTTCAGAGGCGATTGTTTCGTACGTGATCGCTTCGCTTGAAATTTGAAAGACTGTCTGAGCGAAAAGTTTTGACATTTCTTTGTTTAAAAAAACATCGGCAGTAGTAATGAACTGTTTAGTCGGCGCCAGTGAAATACAGTCTACGTTTTCGTTTTCAATACTTTTCTTGCAGGAATTAGTGTAATTAAATCCAGACAAGAAAGATGCATATCGAAGAAGACGTGCCGAAGTCATTTGAGGTAAGGTCTTGTTCTGGTGGAAAATATGTGACAGAAGTTGATTGTCGGTGACAAGAGTGAAATGCTGACCGTATAAGTAATTAAAAAAGTAGTTGACGCCGAAAATTATTGCTAGTGCCTCACGATCAAATTGGCTGTAATTCATTTCCGACTAGTGATGCACGAGACCGAGACCGAGACGAGACTTGAGTGGTCTCGGTCGCGCTCATGAGGGGATGGTCTCGGTCTCGATCATGAAAAGTCGGTCTCGTCTCGGTCTCGGTCTCGAAAGTCTCGGTCTCGAAAGTCTCGGTCTCGGTCTCGAAAGTCTCGGTCTCGTCTCGAAAAGTTAAAGGAACGAATTCAAAGTATGTGTGATATTAGTGACGAGTGATCCTATTCTCGCCTCAATGATTACAGATGACGACGATAGATGAATTTATACTTTGCTTTCCTTCCTTGGTGGCTCGTGGCACGAAGGGAGATAAGTGATACATTGATTAATGACCAAATAGCTTTGTAATTGCCCCAAAATAGAATCGTGCCTTCAAAGCAATCGTCACACTGAGAACGTGAAAGCGGAACAGTTGAGAATTCAACGAGTCAACTCAAAATCTCTCCCATGCCAGCTCATTTAGTTCAAGCAAGAGACTTCCCTTCTCAGACACGACGAGGCAGAGGTGCACAATCCCCCCTCATACATCAGACCCTCCTTCTCATGCTTCAACTGGCAATGTTAGTTTAAAAAAAAAAAAAAAAAAAAAAAAAAAAAAAAAAAAAAAAAATAGCGGTGTCGAGTTTGATGATAGCGGCCCAGGGAAGTTTCAAACGCAAAATTATGGTTCCCTTGCACTAAGCAGCCTGGCCGCGGCAGCCAGTTGGCTGCTGTGCAGTTGGGCTTGTTCTAGTGGCTGCCCAGCCTGAAAATCTTTGCTGCCTAGTGCGCGGGCACCCATAGGTTGCAATGTATTTCACCGGCCCCTCGGGAACCCTAACCCTTTTTTTTATTACGATACGTAGGCATAAAGGAGCTTTTAACGAACGAGGCACGATGTTTGTGACACGAGATGAAGTCCAGTGCCATCATCGGTAGAGTTTATAGTGCGACTATACGCCTCAGGATCGTACGCTTTTTTTTACCTTCGATCGTACAAAGCCTTTTAAAGCCAATTAGGTTCATAATTATTTAATTTAACGGTTGCGTAAAGTCTCCCATTTGCCACACAACTTCATTTCAGAGAAATAAAAAAGAAGAAACAAAAGAAGCGCGTAAGATGAAAGCGGGCTTCCCTGCCTCAATTCTTCTACCAACTCACCAACATAATCAACTGACTTTGACCTTTTTGGGATATAATTTCCACGGTTCCACTCACGGTTCCACTCACCCTTCACCCATCGTGCTTAAAGACCTACTTTACACACGCCGTGCGGTAAAGAGTGAACTCTTTTACCGTGAGCTCTTTACCGCACGGCGTGTGTACAGTAGGTCTTTACGCACGATGAACATCTGCTTAAACACTTCTTTAAGAATGATCTTAGGAACAGTAGATTATACGCCTAGGCAAGAAAGCGATTTTTTGGAGGCCGAGAGAAAAAATTGGACGGGCGAGGCGTAGCCAAGCCTGGCCTTTTCTCGAGACCCCAAAATCACTTTTTTGACGCGGTGTGTACAGTATTTTTTTATCAAAACATGGGCTGATTTTCTGGGCCACGGCGATAAAGTGAGTGTTTTATCCCCTAGGCTCTAAAATAATCAGCTGTTTAAAAAAAAATAGTATCTTACATATAACGAGACACGTAAGTGCCATTTTACTTGCGAGTACTTTCTTTAGCTGGCGAGGCAAAGCCGAGTCGGCTAAATGAGTACGAGCAAGAGAATTGAGTTATGCACGATATTTTTCGCGCGACAGGTGAAATAATAGTATATTTCACAACAAGTGAAGGAAATGGAGTTTTACCTGCGAGTGAGCTAAAAACAACGAGCAGAGTGAAAGCTTTTTCCTCACGAGTTGTGGATATTATTTTTCGCACGACCAACAGGTTTAATTGTCTTTCCTGGAAGTGTTCGGAGGCAAGGGTACTCTAATTGAATACAGAACTTTTTTTCACTTTCCTTCACTAGTGATTGAAAACCTTCCTGTTTCCTTCGCTTGCGAGGGAAAATGTGAAATTATTGGCATTCTGCCTTACTTTCCTTCACCAGTGAGTGAAAAAAAAATACTTTTTTCACCTAGCTCATCTTTTCAAGTAACAATCAACTTCCCTGTTGAGGTAACTGGAAGGGGAAGTATCACTTCCCTCCCTGATCGTGCGAAAACCATCAAATATAATTCCTGAAAGAAGAAGAAATGTGCGTGATTCCTATGATAATTTTACAAAAAGTAAATTTTTTTCCCATTATCTTATGTCATTTTGTGCGTTAGGGCGGGGGGGGGATAGGTCCACCCCTTGGATCCACCACAGCCCGGAGGAGGAGGCCCATAACACAATAGCCGTCTCGGCATGAAACAAGGTCATTTCATTGTTAAAATGTTCTGTATTCATAAATGAGCCATCATTTCTTCATTCTTTTAATTACGAGATCGAGACCAGTCTCGGTCTCGTCTCGAAAATAGTGGTCTCGTCTCGGTCTCGGTCTCGTCTCGAAAATAGTGGTCTCGTCTCGGTCTCGCTCCAGAAATGATGGTCTCGTCTCGGTCTCGGTCTCGGTCTCGACGTTCGAGACCGAGACTCAATCTTGGTCTCGTGCATCACTATTTCCGACTGTGTCAATGATCGAGAGACATAGGAGATTGGTCTTTCACGTCCATTGACATCGTGGCTTAGGACTGCGGCGACACCGTGTGGGCTTGCGTCTGTGGCTAAAACTAGGGGAAGGTTTGGATTGAATGGAATGAGCACACGCTCACTACATAGCTCTTGTTTGAGTTTGAGAAAAGCTGTGTGACATTGATTTGTCCAGTGAAATGTTCTGTTTTTCCGTAGTAACGTGCGCAATGGGTAGGTTAAAGTCGAACAATTTGGAATGAACTTCGAGTAGTAAGTCACCATTCCCAAAATGCGACGCAGTTCTTCGACGTTGGAGGGTGGAGACATTTCAGCAACTGCTCGGACTTTTTCCAAGGATTTTCGAATTTTTTTGTGTTCTATTATGTGACCGAGGTAGTCAATCTGAGTTTGGAAGAAAGTACACTTTTTTTTGTTTACGTGTAAATCGTTTTCAGCTAGACGTTTTAGACAAGCGCGAAGATTTTCCCTGCATTCTTCCAAAGTAGCTCTCTGGATAACTATATCGTCGAAATATGCTTCTGTTTTCTTGAGGCCGTGTAATATCTGTGTCAAGATTCTATTAAAGTCTGAAGGAGCCGTTTTTATTCCGAAGCTTAAGCGAGTCATACGATACGTTCCTCGGTGGGTGAACAGTGTCTGAATTTCGGAGCTTTTAGTGTCGACTTTTATTAGACGGAGGTATGCTTTGCATAGATCCAGCTTGCAAAAGAATTTGGAATCTCTCAGACTATTCAAAACGTCGTCAATGCGGCGTGTGGGATGGTTTGCGGAGACTAGATTTTTGTAAACACCATATTTATAGTCAACGCAAATACGGACGATACCATCTGGCTTCGGTATTATCACCAGTGGTGAACTCGCAACAACTGCTTTTTCGTAAATTTAGAGTGAGACCATGTTTGTCGAGTAGTGAGAATACTGTGCTCAGATGTTCTTCGTGTTCCTCCGGGGTCGATGATGCGAGGAGGATATCGTCGATGAAGACGAAATCGAAGTTCAGATCTCGGAAAATGTGGTCCATGAATCGTTGAAATGTCTGACTTGCGTTTCTCAAGTCAAACATCATTCTCGGGAACTCAAACAAACCAAATGGTGTAATTATTGCTGTTTTCTTGATGTCTTCCGGGGCTACATGAACGTGATGGTACGCTCGGTTAATGTCGAGCGTCGAGAATATCGTTGAACCGTGAAGGAGATTTGTAAAATCATGGAGGTTCGGCACATTGTAGCGATCTGGTAGGGTTATTGAATTCAAGCGTCGGTAGTCTCCGCATGGGCGAATGGAACCATCCTTTTTTGATACCACGTGAAGTGGACTGGCCCACGGGCTTTTTGACGGTCTACAGATGCCTTCCCCCATCATTTTAGCGAATTCTTCCTTGGTTTCCCGATATTTTTCGGATGGCAGTCGGCGCCCTTTGCATGAGACTGGTGGCCCAGATGTCTCTATGTAGTGCTGTATCTCGATGTTGGAGTGAGCTTTCCGTGGTGTTGGCCGTAGTATATTCGGAAATTTTTGAAGTATGTGGCTGTAAGCGGCTCCTGCTGGAATCGCCGTGACTTGTGTCCATGGTTCGATTGACGCATTTCCTCGTACTTCCCAAAGAGTTATTTGGTCGATCAGCCTTTCCCTCGTGAGGTCAACGGCTAGATTGTGAGTTTTGAGAAAGTCGGCTCCGAGTATCGGGTGAGATACGTTGGCCAGCAAGAAATCCCATTTGAAGGGTCGACGGAATCCAAGATCAAGAGAGCGGTGCTCTGTGCCAAAAGTAGAAATCGGTGTGCCGTTGGCGGCGTAGAGTTGGTATTTCGAGTCATGAGAACGTTTTGTATTGCAAGGCAAGACCGAGATGGCCGCGCCTGTGTCCTGTGTCCACAAGGAACTTCTCCCGGGTCTGTTTGTCGTAGACGAAGAGACGGGGAGATTCGGTTACGGCGACGGGTCCCGTCGTTTCCACCGCCGTCGTTAGTTTCCCGAAGTGGGGTTCTCATTTCTGGTGCGCCACCTGCATGGTTGGGCTCATTTCCTGGCCTTCTCTTTGAACTTACGATGAAAGAAACACAAGTCCGATCGGGACTTGCTGCGCGATCTGCGGTCATTGGCTCGGCTGTTGTCCGGGCGGCGATTTCTTGAGCGGCTTCGCCCATGTCGCTCGAAGTCGGATCGTAACTTTTGTAGCTCTGCTATGATGTACTCCAGGTTTTGTGATTGGCCACGATCGACCGAGGTGACTGAGGAGTCTTGAGTGTGTCGAGCTTTTTAGAACTGAAGACCTGAAGCAGGCGGTCAAAATTAAAATAGCAGACGGTTCCCATCTCGCAGCAACTAAAAAAGGCGTACTTCGAATGTTTTGTCAAAACCGTTTTATCAATTTAGATGCGTTAATAGTGCCTGGCCTAAAATTAAACTTGTTATCAGCGACTGAAATAACAAGGCGAGGAAATAAAATTATAATGCAGGATAAACAGGCAGTGCTATGTGGTCCAAATTTTTCTTTCATCCTTAAACGTACGCGAGGACTTTATGTTTTGGATCCTGACCGAGTTTGCACCGAACAGAATTGTTTGTTAAGCACTACTGATAACGATCTGTGGCACCGTAGGCTTGGCCATTTGGGCAGAGATGGTCTGTTGAAGCTCAATTTACCAACTTTGACGCAAAAATGTACGACATGCGCTGAAGGAAAAGCGAAAAGGACACCGTTCCCAAAGCGCGAGAAAAAGACAACTCATATCGGTGAACTAATACATTCGGACGTCTGTGGACCCGTTACCCCGGCGACTTTGAACGGCGAACGATATTTCCAAGTAATAGTTGACGACTTCTCCCACTTTACTGTCGTTAAACTCCTCAAAACCAAGGACGAAGCGGGGTCAAATCTTATGGATTACGTGTGCCTATCCGTCCGGCTTCAGAAGAACATTATTTTCTTCACCTCTCTCTAGAATTCTAGATAACCAAAATGTCTTTTCACTCCGGCGCAGCTCACGGTAAAAACACTTCGTGTAGTCAAATTGAATCGTTTATTTATGAATTGATTATAATAAATTATGCTTTTGAAGTCATAAAAGACGTGTTCAACACATTTACACCCTCCAGAGACCACCGTCAAAAGCACACGAATGTCGGGTTTGGTGTCTTCCGGGATTAGTCGAAATTGATGACTTTCGGGTGACAAGCAAACTCGAGACACGGGGTACGGTGTACAGCACTTGTGAAACTGTGAGTATCACCATCACCCATGAAAACTTATTTTCTGGCCGTTGAGCTCACTACACTGTGTGTTTTTTTGGTGGGATTCAGTGTTCGGTGTACCAGAAACGACTGCCCTTTCTTCTTTGACATATTCGTATTAAATTCAGCCGCTACAGTTTTTCTGCGATGACTGCAATCTACAACGATGGAGAGACAGTATGACATCAAAGTTCGACGCATCAGGACTGACTGTGAAGGCGAATTCACCTCGAACACTTTGAAAAATTTCGTGCGTGACAGAGGAATTAAAATGGAGTGTACGATTAGCTACAACCCACAAATGAACGGCTTTGCTGAACGTATGAACCAGCAGTTACAAAATATGGTTCGGACAAAGCTGATCGACTCCAACGTACCCAAATTCCTGTGGGGCGAAGCAATAAGGATGTCGGCACACGAATTGAATCGATCTCCTTCTTCAACTCTTGAGAGAGACAAAACTCCAGCGTCAATATGGTATGGAACGAATGATCTTTCGAAATTAAAAATTTTTGGATGTCGCGCCTGGTCATTGATCTTGCCAAGAAATCGGAAGTTCGAACCCCGAGCACAAAGAGGTGCAATGGTTGGCTACGGTTCGGGTGGGTATAGAGTATGGCTTCCGGCTCTCCGGAAAGTGGTGACATCACGTCATGTCACTTTCGATGAAAGCGTTATGGAACACGACGCTAGTGAGAAAAATGCTGTGAACCATGTCCCTGTGATTGCTTCGGATGAAACTGTCGACACAAGTGAAAAAGAGATAAGCAATGATGTAAATGGTTCCGAATCTCCTGGACATGACGAAACTGAAAATGCGAATAGGCAACCTGAACCGACAGAAACAGAATGGGAAGATCAGGAGGAAGTGGATTCTCCAAGAAAAAGACGAACGACGAGGAAGGTCAAGACGCCTAGTCATCTCAGTGACTATGAACTGTATTCTGCATACTGCATGTTGGCTGAAGAAGATGAACCATACAGTTTCGAAGAGGCCATGAATATGGAAGACTGGAAACAGGCTATCAACAAGGAGCTAGAGGCACACGAGAAACTGCAAACCTGGTCACCTGCTGTTCTTCCGGATGGTAAAAAGGCAATTGATACTCGTTGGATTTTCAAAGTTAAACAAGATGGGAGTAAAAAGGCGCGCCTTGTAGCGAATGGGTATCAGCAACAGACTAATGACTTAATATATTCTCCCGTCTGTAGGATGTCGACTGTCCGAATTCTACTGTCTAGCGCAATTCAAAAGGATTGGCCACTACAACAAATAGATGTTCCAACCGCATTTCTGAACGGAAACCTGAATGAAGATGTTTTTATCAAGAAGCCTCAGGGAGTAAAAGGCAACTACGGAGTGCTCAAATTAAATCGAGCTCTTTATGGTCTGAAATCTTCACCAAAGTGTTGGAACGATAAATTTACTGAGGTTATGACAAATATGGGCTTCAAGCGATCAAACCATGACTTTTGTCTCTACATCGATTCGAAAACTTACATTGTCCTGTTCGTCGATGATGCAATTATTACTGGAGACAAAAATGAAGTCCACAAAGTAATTCAACAGCTTAAAAAGGAATTAAATGTAAACAGTCTCGGAGAAACGTCTGTCTTTCTAGGAATGGAAGTGTCGAGAAATGAAAATCAACTGATCATACGCCAGACCAAAATTATCGATAAAATGTTAAAGACCTTCGCCATGGAAAACTGTAACGGCGTTGAGACTCCGATGGAAACCGGATTCCAACTAGATGGAGAACCTTCATCACCGGAGACACCATACAGAAAATTAGTATGCTGTCTCATGTACTTGGCAGTTACATCACGCCCTGACATCTCGTACTCAGCAACATTTTTGGCCAGAATATTGGACAAGCCAACTTCCAACGCCTGGAAGGCCGCCAAGCGTATACTGCGGTACCTAAAAAGTACTCAGAACTACGGTCTCGTTTATCACAAGGGTGAAACTTTGGTAAATGGCTTCTCGGACTCCGATTGGGCGGGAGACAGAGAAAGCCGCAAAAGTGTAAGTGGATTCGTTGGCCTCCATCACGGAAATACAGTAGCGTGGTATTCCAAGAAACAGAGCTGCGTGGCTCTATCAACAGCAGAGGCGGAGTATATCGCTGCGTCAACAGCATCCCAGGAGTTGGTGAATATGAGTGGTGTCGCGAGTGAGTTCGAGAGTGATAGTCTCAAAAACGTCACTCTAAATGTAGACAACGCGAGTGCTATTTGTTTGGCAAAAACGCATGAAAATTCGAAACGCGCAAAGCACATTGATATTCGGTTTCATTACGTGAAAGATTTATTTGAGAAAAAGATGTTGGACATTAAGGCCCGATTTCACCAACTTCTTAAACCAAGATCAACAACTAATCACGATTACAATGTGAACGCTTGTATCAGAATTCATGTGGGTCGCTATTGGCAACTAATCACGATCAACTTTAAACAAGATCAATTTTGTTGGTGAAAATGGGCCTGAATATGTAAAATCCGAGGACAATATAGCAGATGTCTTAACTAAAGCTCTGTCAAAAGAAAAGTTAAAAAAATTTCGAGATTTGCTAAAAATTCAATCAGTTTAAACCATTGTTTGTTCCTTTTTGTAACTATGCACAAGCAAAAAAGTTTTGTATCTTGTATTTTGGGTTAACTTTGCGACGAATAGTTGTTTGACTATAATTCGAGGGGGGGTGTCATAGTATGAAAATAGCCGCGAAATGTATGAACCGAAGCTCTCCCCAAAATCGTTATCTCCTTATCTGTTGTCATCCACTCGTTCATGTCGGGCTTACTTTTTTTCGGTCGCTTTGTTCAATAAATTCTCAGGACTTACTTAATTACTCATTTTTCCCAAAAACTTATCACTATTAAGGGCCTGAAGAAACTTTGTGTTAGCGCATTTTCTTCGATACTCCGAGCTGGTTGCCCTAAGAAAGTATTGGCGATTGTAGCTAAGGGATACGATATCTGGCGGCGTTTCAGAGAAACATTGAGTCCGGTACTCCATGTGATTTGTTGTTGTTGTCAGCTACCAATTAGCCCAGTGTTGAGAGAAAGTCGACCGCCGAAAGGTTTGGGAGCTTGCTTGACGTTTGAGTATAAATGTATAAGAAACCATGTTCTTCTGTTCTCGTCACTTTAGGCCAAATGACTACTTTTTTTCCATTATGTTACGGGGTTGACCACGAAAAAACACGAAACTTGTTATCATTTAACATTATGTAGGGAGTACCGGTTTCATTATCACACGACACTAGCGCCGCTAGTGATAGCTACAATCGCCAATAGGAGTATTTTTCCAAATTTTAGCGGCTAATGAGCGCATATTCTCAACATTATAGCCATGAATAAACGCTTTAGAATCCCTATTTCGTCATCTTCAAAGTTTTAGGGGCACCCTACATCTGAAGTGGGACCCAGGGCGGGCCACTCCAGTTGCCACCACGTCACAAAACGCTACCGGGTTTGAGACAGACGTGATTTATGAGTCCCTCGAACCACGCTCAACTGATAAAATACAGCTTGTCACGCAATAGAGTGGCCGCCAGTGCTCCTTTAACTGTCCGGTTTCAGCCGATTTTCTCGACTACAGGGCCGCACGAGCGCTACGGCGGGGAGGGGGGATCCCGAAAGTATGATTGCCACGGTGGTGTCCTATAAACTGTGTCCATGAATCCCAGCATCTGCTGCATTTTTTCGAGGCGGTTCGGACGGTCGGACTAGGCCCCCTGAACTTCCCAGCGAGGTCCAGTGCATCGAGACTCTTCTGGGGGTCAACCATGAGCTAGCGTAAAAATCCCGTCAATTGCGGTATCTATGGCGTTATAACACTATTTGTGATAAAGCGTCCTTAGTTACCGCTTTCGTTACTTTTTTAACGCTAGCTCATGGTTGACCCCCAGGGAGTCAACCATGAGCTAGCGTAAAAATACCGTCAAAACGCGGTATCTATGGCGTTATAACATAATTTGTGATAGAGCGTCCTTAGTTACCGCTTGCGTTAATTTTTTAACGCAAGCTCATGGTTGACCCCCTGGGGTCTTATTACGAACGGTCGGGAAAAAATGCCGCTAGCGGTATCCAAGGACGCCGAATAAGAAATAACACTACCCCGCTATAGCAACCGCATCTTGCGGCATTTTCACACGGGTTCGTAATACGGCCTCTGCTGTGACTTCACGGCTGTCCCCGGGAAAATTCGTGTGATCCCTAAAAACGTTCGGGGGCGGTTTAAAAAAGGGGGCAACACCCCCCTCCATTACCACTATTTTTCAATTGAAGCCGCCAATAAACGTTTTTCCCAATTTTAGAAACAAATTAGCGCTTTGTCTCAATTTTACCCGCGAATTAGCAATTTTTCTCCATCATGAATTAGCGTTTTTATCTGTTTTAACATCGAATTAGTGATTTTCTTTTGTATTATAATGTGTGCCTTAAATTAGCGCTTTTTATTAATTTTACCCACGAAGTTGACTTCAGAAGCCGCTAATTGGCGGTTTTTTCCATGTATATCCCTTACCGCCAAACTCGGGCCATTCACAGTTATGGGACATCCTAGCTAGTGGATATGAATGCTGTGTGGTGTGATCCCGTGCACCGTGCTGTGTGGCGGGGCTCCCAAATGGTGTGGGTGGGTCCTTTTTCCAGAGTTCTGCTACACCTTATTGAAACTGTTTCGGCGCCTCTGCAAGTACGTACAGCAAAGTATATGCGTATCTGAGATCCTCGTGTTCAGGGCATCATAGTAACGGGGGATAGGGGGCGCGATGCATCGTAGCACCTGTGATACTTCTCGATGGTTATATAGGTTGAGGTCGCGACCATTTATAGCGACGAAACTGCTGAAATTTCATTTTCCGGGGTGTAGTCACGATGGCAGAGTAGACATTATGGTGGCGGGGGGCAACAGATAATGAGGGTGAGTTTAGGGACTGCAGGCGGCCTCAATAGGTCCTCGCTTCTAACCCTTCGGAAAATGAATAACCAACAATTACGTCACTATCCATGAGCCGTCCACCAGCGATGTATACCCGTTTACCATTGATCAAGAATAGTCACAATTGCTACCATGAGCGCGAACAACAAATGTCACTATTATACCTCCAATGTCCCTCCGTTAGCCAAGGTCCACATTTGTACGCTTTCGATTCGATGTTCCTCGCGCTTCACGATCCCCATCACTAGCAACTGTCGCATGTGGTTAGTCTCATTAAGCCTCTAGGCACTCTTCATCCTGTCGACTTTTATGTGGCTTTTCGGCAATTTTTCAATGAAATTGTGCCAATTCGGCCAAAAACGCTTGAATCACAGGCAGAACCACTCCTCTTTTTTATTTCGTCTGCTCGAAAATCCGTTTCAGTTGTAGGATCCCCCGTGTCGTAAAATTCCAGTAACCAATATCCTTTGCCTATTTTGGCATTATTGGTGAGGCTGGCCTCACCCACTATCCGTGGGCCTCACTATCCTCAGCCTCACTATCCGTTACTCACTGTTGATTATCAACCAATGTTCAGCGAATTTCACTGAAATTTCCCGAGTTTGGCACGTCCCAAAAGAACAAATTTCATGTATTTGGCCCTTTCAAACACCTAAATAGCATAGTTGGATCTTCCAACGCCCCACTTTGGTGGATTTCGCTACCTTAAAAATTTGTTCGTGGATTTGCCTCGCCCAAAAAACAAGATCCTCTAGTTTTGGCAAATAAAGAAAAATTGTACCCATTGAGTCTGAGGATGAGCTGAGACCAACCGAAATCTCAAGTTTCGGGGCTTTTTAGGGACCAAAGTTCCGGTTATTCGCACAGTGGCGGTGTGCTATTGTCAGTTTTTCGACTCTCCTTTTGTAAACGATACAAGTCGGCAGTCCGACGGCTCTTTTTGCTTTGAGGCTCATCCTTGGAATTCATTGTCTCCGATTTGCGTTGCCGCCGGCCGTCCGTCCGCGAGAAAATGTATGCGGTCTATGAGAACGGGCCAATAACCGTCCAACGCAACTATTAACGCTGGACTCACCGTGAATCCCTTTTGATGACTCGCCTGATCCAAAATCCGTCTCTCTTGGAATTCTCCGTGTATATGCGGTTTCTGCCATTTTAAAATGTTGACTATTTTCGAGAAAATTGTCAAGCGTGCTGTTTTTACTATTCTGGCGCTTTTTCCAGTATGTTTCATGGACACCGCTTCTAAAGCGTTGGCGAGCGTCACCTCAGGTCCCGTTCCACCCAGCAGCTTTACTCTTCCAGCCTTCTCATTCTCCTCCAGCTTCCTAGAACATGCGTCGTCGTCCTCCTTCTCAATCATCACCTCTTTAACGTCTTGATTTGTTGTTTGGGCTATTCCACCGTTCATCTCTTCAAACATCAACCGCCCACCCTCTCATCCTTTCTCTCTCCTCCCCCCCTTTCTTTTCCGCTAACTTTGCCTCCTCCCCCATTCAATCCTCAGAATTTGCGAGGAAAAAAGTTTCATTCCTTGATAAGATTGAGAAAATTTCGTTAGGTGGTCGTAAACTCTTTTCTGATGTTATTTTTTAAACACATTTGGTGGTTTGGTTAGTAGTAGAAGTAGTCGTAGTTGGTTGGGTGGTGGTGGTGGTGTTGGGGGGGGGACGATAACTTTTAAACAGTTTTTTTCGGTGTTAACTTCTCAATTTTTCCATTTCCGCTATCTTATTTCGTTCGAGATAACTTATCTTCAGCGCTCAATGTGTGTTTTTAAAAATTGTAGGGTGTTGGACTCCCCTGCCACCGCACGGTGTATTATTTCCGCGTGTCCGCAGTTGGGTAATAAGCTCCTCTCCGCCCCTCTCACCCATTTATAATTGATAGAGGTTCTGTGGATTCACGAAAATCCAAGTTGTTCTACTGTGTTAATGAAATTTTAAAAAATCGAGGGCACGGTGATCAAAAGATCGCAATAAAAGATGAATAGGTCACTTGTTTTCATATCGAGCGCGAATCATTACAACAGTTTGTAGCGCCTCATTAAATGTCTGTAAAACTGTCCTTGTGTGAGCTTTAAGGAGACATTTCCGAAGAACAGTGTGCGTGAGAGAGATAGGGTGACAGGGAAAATGGGTTGAAACTAAAGAGAAGGATCCTTGGCTGTATAGTGGCATGACGGGCGGGGGGTTTCGACGAAGAGGATGAGGAGGAGGAGGGAAGTAGAGAAAACACGAAAGCATCGTCCCAAAAAGGATCGATATTTCCCTCTACTTTCCACGGTCCCACTCCCCCCCCCCTCTCTCTGAGCCGCGCAACCCCAACCATCACGCCAATCTCGCTTCCCTCACGGGCGACTTTCAACCATTCTTCCCTTCTCCGTTACCACGGGTAAGTTCAGTTCAGCTCCCCCAACACCCTTCGCCACCACTCCTCCCGTCAAAGCTCCAGCCCTTCGATCTTCCTCTTTAGAAAGGTAAAGGATGAAGTGAATAAGGGGGGAGAAAGGCAAGGTTGGGCTGGTTATGCAAACTACGGAAAGCAAATATGTCTTGGAGGGTTGTAAGTGTGGGCTGAGGAGAAGAGTCTCACTCTCTCGCTCCTTTTCTTTCTCCTTTTGCTCACTCTTCCACTATTGCAATTGACGGTGTTTCAATTACACGTTTAACTTTAAGTGCGAGGGGTTAAATGGAGCTTTAAAAAAGTTTTTACTTTATCCCGTTGATCATTTCGCCCTGAAAGCGTTTTCATGTAAATTGATTATAACGGAGATTGACCAGAATGACTCAGTTTTACGAGCGCTTTATTTGTTTGTTTTTTTATGGCTTCAAAGAGCTAAAATTTCACCTCGATGAAATTATTAAGTTAGCCGCAAAAAATTGTTTTGAACTTTAAAGTGTAGCGTCGTACATTTTTGTCGTCCGTTTGTTTGTCAAACATGAACACCACCGCCGCCGCCGCCAACACCAACGCCAAATATCTTCTAAGACGACCGTCGTCCAATGGCCGGACCATTGGTCAAGGTGAAACGGGTGGTATGAACGAAGTGACGCGTCACATACACCGTATTGACGCCGCTGCCGACGAGTTGAAACGCGAAGCGAAACGTCACGAACACAGGGCTCTGTTGGCCCGCCAACTGGCTAGGGATTTACTCGAAGACGATGACAAAGCGAGAGCTAGGAAGAAAATTGAAACCGTTCGTATTTTTTGACGGGTGTCAAATTACTCCACGCCCCTTCCCTGTCCCACCGCCGCCATCAATTACTATACAAGGATCGCGAACTACTTCCAGATGATAGCCGAAAGGCAGTACATTCTCGCCTGTGGCGTTACAGCTCGCCGTATGAAGCGAATTATGAAACGAATTCACGATAACGCTCACAAGGGGCAGGACATCACTTGGGAAATGGCGAAAGCGATTTCATCGTTGCGAAAGGCGACGGAGACGAAAATATTGGAAAACATTGAAAAAATACTGGCGGAAATGGAGTGTTTGCTGGATCCTGAAATAGGCCAAGTGCCCAGCATTGTAAGCATGGTCGAGAAGGTTAGTTGATGGATGATGGCCTTATAGCCTTACAGAGTGGGTGAGTGGTGGGGATGAGGAAAGAGTGAAACTCCGATAAAATTGTTGTTTAGGTCAAGAAAAAGGATATATCAAGGATTGAAAAAGATATCCTTTTTGAACTTGACTTCCTATCGAAACTGACGAAAACCTACGACTTGAGCAAAAGGGATAAAAGTGAAGAGTCTCCCAAGAAATGAAATTAATAAAACGCTGTCTTCCCTTCCTTCATTTATGCCGAGAGAGATAGTGCTAATCTGGCAAAGCGCTCAAAACAAGGGGATGAGGCTGTATAAGGTATAAGGTTGATATCTTGATTAGTCTGAGGCGGTGAGGGGTGATACAACAGAGTAATTCTGTAATCATCGCTAATGGAGCGCTAAGGAGTTACTTGTTTGAAATTTAAACCGACCCAACCACCCACCCGTCATCCCTCCCAAGGCCTTAAACACATCGCGCATTTCTATATTCTCGCTCTTACACCCTCTAAAAGACAGGAGGTGGGGGGCGGGGAAGATTGTCGAAAGCAATTCGCGTGATGGTTTTTTTTTCTTCTTTTTTTTTTTTAAGGGCTGTTTAAAGTTAGACACGAACCGATTTATAGGGGCGTGTAGTGCATGGTGAGATATAACTTATTATGTACTGCCTAATGCATTAATGGCATATAAATATATAAAAGACTCTCCCCTAGTGCCCCTCACTATTTAATCGCATTATAAACCAACCCCTTTTGGCCTTCTTTCTGACCCTTTTCCTTCTACTGTGTAAGCGTGTAAATTTAAAGTTGGTAGTGTGAGTGGGAGAGCAATCCCGGAGTGAAATAGCCGAGGCAAAAAAGGGGTTGGTTGTGCGACTAAGCAACTTCCAACTATCGAGGTGGTGGAGCAGTTTGGGTGAGTGGTTGTGGGGGGTGGAGAAGTTAGACAGGAAGCTGCAATATTCAACTCTATGAATATTTCAATTCGAGTTGCGGCTGAAGGAGCCAAGAATGGCAGAGACGGTGGGCGGATGGTCGATGAGAAGAGAAGAGAGGGCTGAGAGAGCCGGCAAAAGCCTTTAACCCCGGGGTGCGCGCAGCACACACGGCAACCCCCTGAAGCCTTATTCAAAACGCCTTTCATAAACCTTTTTCCCTTCTTCTTTCTACCCTGTTTTTTTCCGCGAACCCCCCACCCAAACCCATCGCACGCCTTTATCCCGCTTCTTTATTCATGAGTATCCATACCACCGGCAACTCTTTCCGATGTTCACGTTTACCTGTGTGTTGGGGAGAGATGAGGGGAAGTGAGTTTTTCCACTGAAAAACAAAAGGATAAAATTCCTAACCTTTCGCTTAACATCACCTCTGTAACATGTTCATGGAACCTTTAAATCTTATTTAAGCTACCAGGGCTCTATTTTCAAGAAATTAACTGCGGTTTTATTCTTCGGAACAGCTCTAACAAATTGAGACCCCCCCCCCTCTCTACATGATTATTATTTTCGCTGTTCTGGGGATGTGGGTGTGGAATCCATCAAGTGGCCGACACAATAAAACATGACGAGAAGGGAGGGCTGTTGCTGCGAAGCCTGTTACGATGTATAACGCTTGTGGGGTCGCTACGCCTTATAATTTAGTTGGGGGACTCGGAGTTACAGGAATTGAGGAACCCTGATTGGGTTTCCAAGGTATGAGATAGTTTCGGGGAATAAGAACGCTCCCCGACCCATTTGCTTAGTGTCGTTTGTTTAGTGGCATATCTCAACGTAAAATCGTTTGTTTAGCGTTTGTTTGGCGCCATTTCTAGCCTTAATACCTTTTGTTTCAATTGGAAAAAATATTTCGTTCATGGATGACAAAGCATGAACTTTGGCGCACTCAAGTTTGCTTGTCCTTTAAAGACTTGTTTGTTCTTTAAGGTTGTTCAAAGTACTAGATAAAATGCTAAACAAACGATATTAAGACTAAAAATGACGCTAAACAAACGATTCCGAAAAAATCATGGGTACCTACCGAAATGCTAAACAAACGGGACTTTTGGCTAACTACAAGTAAATAAACTGATAGAATCGTTTTCACGGTTTTATGCGTATTGAGTCGGGTCAGGCTCACATACCTGACAGACCCAACAACGGAGCCACCCAACTCCCGAATGATGCACCTCTTAGGTGTCTTCAAGACATTGGTGATGGCAAGGAGCTGCCTCTCTTCTATACAGTATACTTGGTGCCCGGTAATGTACCAGCAAGCAGGGGCGTCTACCAGGGCTTTTTGCCGCCCTGGGGCTAATTTAATGTTGCCGCCCGAGGCTGCTTCCCCCCTCCTAACCACCAAGACTTGTTCAGCCAAGCAAGCTAACGAGGCAATGGATTCTACAAACATTAGTAGGAATTAGGAAACTGTATACGCATTTTTTCTACCATGCGGAAAAACCTCAAGTTGACCGTTGACGGGAACCCCAGAATGATGAAATCTTGGCTTTTAGTGACGAACGCGAATGACGTTAGGGGTTAAAACCCACTACACAACCGCGGGGGGTGCGGGTAGAAGATGTCGGATGTTCTAGAGACCCCAGCAAAAGAGCTGGTTGTTCATTAAATCAAAAATAGGCGCAATAAATCGTAAATTTCTTCCCTGGAAACTGAGTTTTCACGTATCGTAACCAATCAAAAACTAACAGATTTGTTCGGAAACTATCGGTTTTAGCCTTCTATTCCGAATTTCTATCCAAGAACTGACAATTGAAATCGATACTTGTAGGAAAGGAGCTCAAGTACTCAAGTATACTTGGTGTCAGACTTTTCATCAACGTCTTGTCCGAGAGATGCAAAAATCTAAACATTTCTTAACCAAACAATAACGATTTTTAACTCAAAACTGGCGTTATTAACCCAAAACTGAAGATTTCACTTTATAAATGAATATTTTACTTCAAAACTGACGATTTTACGCCAAAGACGAAGTGTTCACGCCTAAACTAAATATTTCACAGCACAACTGGCAATTTTAAAACCCAAAGAATTACCTCCTTAACTGATGATTTCACCCTAAAACTGGCAGGTTTGACCCAAACTGATGAAAATTGAATGATCTTACCAAAACAGACCACTCTGCATTAAAAACGTCCGATTTTATCCCAAAAGGGGGGATTTTACTTTAAAAAAACGTACAATTTCTCGTCAAAGCTGACTTGTTACCCCCACCCCCACCTTCTGCAGATCTGGTGGTTAAATGTCACATTTAACTAAAGCTTTCCCTGAAACGGATGTTTTTAGGACAAAAATAACAAGACGACTCTGCCTGGAAATTCTGTGATTTCACTACACAACTGACGAATTCATACCAAATGTGACGATTTTAAACCAAAACAGACAATTTCACGCCAAATCTGATGTGTTGCCCCATAACTGAAGACGTCTCTACACAACTCTCACACTCAGTCCTCGTTTTGTCCTCACGGTTGTCTTTCAGACCTTCAAGTGAACCAGTTCCTCTCCGACTCGTTTTTGACGCAAGCCAACGCACCTGGGTCTGAAACCTGAATGGGAGGAGCGAAAGGGCAGACCCCCGAGCCCCTGAAAAGCTTAAAAATATGGGAAAATGAGGATTTTTTGGTTTTATTCTCATGGATCGTGAAAAGGAGATTTGGTAACCGCTTGGACGCGAAATTCTATGTTTCTGGTCTTTTATTTTTGCGAAATTGCACGTTTCCGAACTACGTTTTTCGCGAAAGAGCAATTTCTAGGGCCTCGCTTTTGCTAGGCGCGGACCCTGGACAAGCCGGCTATGATTAGGCCTGACGAGTACCCGTGTAACTGGTGAATGCTAAATTTTGAGTGTGCAAGTTCGGGTCCAAATTTCAGTGAAATTAGATACAAGTGTCCTGGATGAATATTCGGGAAATTACAATATTCTTACCTTTATTTTCGCGAAGGTTGTTTCGTGGTGAGTATTCACGAATTTGCTTCTTTTTGGTATTGATTTTCGCGACAGCGCTCAAAGTTTGACGTTAGCCGCAAAATTTCAACATTGGGATTTAAATATCCGGGATTGAAAGGTTCCTGGCTGAATATTTAATTTGAAGTGTCGGCTGTTTTTGCCTAACCCACCAGATCCACCAAAGAGCTAAAGTGTGCGATTTTCAGGTTAATTTTCACCGCAGCCCCAGACAAAAACGTCTCCATTAGGGATCGTCGGCACCTCCAAAAATGGCATGTTGTTGTGGCTTGTCGTTGGTTTTGGGCGATTTTTTTTGACTCAGAGTAGCCTATCAAGGCGCAGTCCTTTTCTGTGAGCAAGCTTACAGGCGAGTCCACGCCTGAAATTGAGAAAAAAGGCTAATTCCCAGCTGCTAAAATTGACTTTTAGCACTTTTACTAACTTTTCCAGGGGCAGCAAATTTGTAGCAAACGCTCCTACCCGACAAACCAAGCCGTACTCCAGCACAGAGTGTATCATGGCATAATAAAATTTCAACAGTAAATTTAAATCACACTTATTCCTAATTAAATACAGCATGTAGGCAGCCGCTCTAACTCGATTTGACACAAGAATTAGGTGATCCTTCCTTGATAATTTAGAATCTATTGATATCCCAAGGTATTTAAAACCATTGACGTTAGCTATAACTATACAATTTGCAGTGCAGCTTCTCCTTCTTTCTAAACATGTTATTTCGTGGTACTTAACAACCCCTCTTGGACTACTCTTTCGACAATCGAAAAATAGGCTCTTTGTCTTTTTACTTAACTTTAATTTATTGGAATCAAACCACAGGGATAGAAAGCCCAAATCATCCTGCATATCTTTTCGCAACGCTTCAACATCACAATTTGAGTACCTTAAAGCTACATCGTCTGCGAAAACAACCACATCACCCCGAAAATCATGACAACACAGGTCATTGATGTAAAGTAAGAATAGGAGGGGTCCCAAAACTGAACCCTGTGGAACACCGATGTTCACAATGCTATCACAACTAAATGAAACTCCAATATGAACACTCTGCTTGCGATCCATTAGATAGATTTCAAACCATTCTGATACAATTCCTCTTATTACATAGTTATGCAATGCAGTTTTAGGAGCTACAAATCATGATTCAGGGATTCAAAAGTTTTGGTGATGTCTATAATAAATAACGCAGAAAACTTTTTTAGATTCGTTTAGAGACGAATACATGCCTGACAGAAAATGTGTTAGGGCATTTTCAGTATTTTTTAAAAACCAAATTGCCTTTCACTAATTAAATTACATTTGCTTTAGAAACTCAATACTTTTTTTTTTTCGTGGGCGCGGACCCGGCCTAGCCGAGCCCGCCGGTGCCAAAGCCATCAGTAGGCTCATACACCGTACCCCTTGGGGCTGCAGACTCGGAAGGCCTAGTACGGCTCCTCAAATCTTCCTATCCTCTCGAGAAACTCCAGGACCCGAACCCCATTAGTCCGGAAGAATTCTAGAGAGGGAATCCTATCATCCTCGAAGACTTCGAATCTCGTCCCCGCGTACCAATCGCATTCGCACACTATATGCTTTATCGTCCCCTCTGCGAGTCCGCATTTCCCACAGGTAGGGCTGCTGACCACATTCATCAGGTGCAGGTGTCTCTCCACAGCATAATGTCCCGTGAAGTACCCCACTACCCTCCTAGTCTGCCTCCGCCCTAAACTGAGCAGTCATTTCATTGTTTTCCTATCCGTTCCCTTGATGCACTCTCTTGCTTGCCGGCAGTGGGTTTCCTGTTCCCATATAGCCTGAGCGCGGCCTACTGCCCATCCTCTGATCTCTCCCAAGCCGGACTCTTTTGCCACCCCCAGAACGGGTTCCGGTCCCACGTATTGGGTCAAGGCCCCCTTTTTCGCCAACTCATCTGCCTTCTCGTTGCCCGGTACACTCACGTGTCCCGGCACCCAGCCTACGATCACTTCGTTCCCCTTTTCCTGTAATTCTCTGATACTTCTCCTGCAGCTCGTTACCACCCCGAATTTTACTACCGGCCTGGTTATAGCACCGAGGGCAGCCCGGCTGTCGAAGTATATCGTTATTCGCCTGTCCGTTGTCCCCCTCTTTTTCAATTCAATCTCACATGCCTCAATCGCCATAACTTCTGCCTGAAACACAGTCGCTTGTGTTCCAAACGTGATGCTCTCCTCAAACATCAGGTCGGGCTCGTAAATGCCCGCCCCCGATACCCCCCTCATTCCCAGTCTCGAACCATCCGTGTAACACTTCAGAACCGTATGGGTCTTCCGCGTCGGGATTTTTTCCCCTTCCATACCCTAAACTCAGCTTAATGGGGATTGATGTCTCGAAATCCGCGAACTGTGCTACCTGATCTGATCTCATCTGGGTCTTGGGACCGACCTCATACATGAATTTCTGAATTTCTCCTGTTATTCCCCCCTCCCTGTTTGATCTCTGTCCCCCCAAACAGTCCATCCTGTAGGCTGCCTCCATGGCCCGCGCCTTGACCTCCAGGCTCAGGGGTCTTAGCCCCAGTATTACTTCCATCGACCTAGTTGGCGTCGTTCCAAACGCTCCTAGCACTGCTAGACAAGCCAGTCTCTGAATCCTGTCCAGCTTACTTGCATTCGAGGCGTTGCTGCCTGCTTTCTACCATACTACAGCCCCATATAAGATCCTTGGCCTTATTACACCTGTATATGTATAACCGATAAGTCGTTCCCGGGGTCAATCCCCACGTCTTCCCCATTATTCTTCTCGTTTGATGAAAGGAGTTTACAGCCTTGCGTTGCACTTCCCTAATGTGGGCGGACCACGTTAGCCGACGGTCCAACCATACTCCCAAGTATTTTACTTCCGGAGTTGAAACGATTTCTTCCCCCTTGTGACATATGGGTTCTAACCCCCGTATAGCCCTTGTCCTGGTAAAAAGTACCAGCTTCATCTTTTTCGGGTTTATCCTCAAGCCTCTAGGTTCACACCATCCATTCACTAACCAATTCGCCTGCCTCATCAGGGCACAAAGCGTCGATAGGTCTTTCCCCCTAATGACTATCAACCCATCGTTGGCAAAGAACTGGGTATAAAAGCCTTCGCTTTCCAGTAACCTAATTAATCCATCCACTACCATTATCCATAGGAGTGGAGAGAGGCTTGAGCCTTGGGGGGTTTCCTTGCTGGCTCTCCTCTCTGCCCCCTCCCCCCCCCAATTCCGCTGAGACCCATCTGTGTCTCAATGCGTGTCCTATCCAGTTTTTCAGCACTGGCTCTACCCTAAAAAGTTCTAGAGCTTCCATTATGCTCCCAAACGATACTTGATTGAAAGCCCACTCGATGTCTAAGAATAGTGCCAAAGTATACTCCTTTTGAGCCAACGTCTCCTCCAACTTGACCAGTAGCTCCCCCAGGGCAGAGTCCGTGGACCTCCCTGCCCTATGAGCATGTTGCCGCGGGTGAAATGCCTTTATCCTCTCTACACGCTCCCTAATATACACATCCAATATTTTCTCCATCAATCTCATCATTCTATCGGTCTAAAATTATCCGCTTTATCATGCCTCCCACCACCTTTAGGTATGAAAATTACTCTCACCCGTTTCCACGCTGTCGGTACCTGTCCTGTGGCCAAACTTCTCACAAAAAGCTCCCATATTCTTGCTTGGGCCCGCCCGCCCGGTCTCTGGAGTAGGCAGGGGAAAATTCCGTCGCATCCCGCCGCTTTGTAGGACCCCATGGATTTCAGCGCCCAGTCGAACCGTTGTTTGCTAATTATATCGCGGCACCGGCTGACCGTTCCGCAGTCGAGAGGGCCGTGTCTACGGGGGACAATGGCCTCCTCCCTACATCCTGGAAAATGCACATTGAACATTTGCTCCAATATTTCGATATTACCTATAAATACTTCCCCCGATTGCGAGATGATAGTACCGAGCTTCTCCCTCCTTTCGTCCCTGACTATTCGACTTAGCCGAGCTGTCTCACTCGCTCCTTCGACTGCTTCGCAGAATGTTCTCCATGCTTTCCTTTCCGCTCTTCGGATGGATTCTTTGTAATCCTTCCTCGCCCGATGGTATTCCAGCCAATCGACCTCCAATTCGGTCACTTTGAATCCGCAAGTAAACATGATCAATACACGTCTCCGACTGTTTAACGCTTCTCGTAGGATCGTTCACCAAACTTTTTAGGCCTTTTCTCAATTTATATCGCCAAATTATCGATTTTTCTCAATTATGGCCGGGAATTAGCAATTTCTCAATTCTCAGCCGTGAATTAGTGTTTTTTTTTACTTTTTGCTATGAATTAGCACTTTTTCGCTGTTTTAGCCACGAACATTAGCGCTTTAAATTTTTTTGCCGCTTATTACTTGCCCAAGATTAGCTAGTTGGCACGACCCAGTAGACCCAGAGAAAGAGTTAGTGAGTGAGAAAATCCGCCGTAAGAAAGCGGCTGTAACCGATGTGGTTTGCAGCCGGGTGCACGTGCCCCTTTTGCACCCCTTTAGATACGGCCAAGCCCGAGAGGTGTAAGCTTCAACGTACGTACGTTCGAATTCAATTCAAACCTCCAGCTTCTTGATTTTCTTGGATCTTTTGGAGGCAGAAATAAAGCTCTCTTTTACTCTTTGCGATTTATGGAGACGAACGCAGATGTCTAGTAGAATTTCGATTGTTAAGGCCCGTTCACCAAGGTGACTAAATTTTCTATAGGTGCCGCAGATCACTGTCCTTCACCTACGTCACAAGCAGTCCCACCCACCAATGCGCAGGACCCAGTACATTATTAATTGTTATTGGGGTGTGATTTTTGAGAATTCATAAACTTCAATTTCAAAATTAACTTGCTCTGCTGCTCTAGGGTGAGCAATGGGGAGCAAAGGACTGCTGGTGACGTCAGTCTCCACCCCTCCTGTCCGATGGGCAGGGGGAAATCTGCGGCACCTATAGTAAAGTTTAGTCACCTTGCCCGTTCACAAGCTCTATGTTTGTGTTGTGTGGTGTCTATGCAACCTATAAAAATGCTTCATTTTTTGAGGGAATAAATTTGTTTGGTTGCACAGACTCCACAGAACGTAAACATAGAGCTTGTGAACGGGCCTTTAGGATCAAATATGAGATTCCGGGACTAAATTTATCTTACGTCGGCTTCAAAATGACCAATCAGAGTAACAATGTCTTGGACAGAAGTGAAAATGTCTTGGTTCACAATCACAATATTTTTGGGGCCAAATGCTCAGTTTTCAGAGCTTAACAGCACGCTGTAGACTCAATTTTTCTGCGCAATTTCTCATTTTTTTTAGCCACAAAAATCTGGAGTACATATCAATCTCCTAATGGTAGTTTCGATACTCCTCAGCATATTTTAGTTGATTGGTTTCCTTCCGGATGAGAACCCACCCCCTTGCACTTCTGTATTTCATCTCCCTATAGCATGATGTTGGAAGGTCCTGTTTACATTTGAAGTTAAAATCCGTGAATTTTCCCAAGCGTAATCTGTATGAAAACTCTTTTCCGGGCCATCCAAAGGAGTCTTTTCTTTTTCCGAGCTCTAAAATATTGCTTCGGGCTTAAAATTAAATTATTCGGAATGAAGGAGGTCTCAACTCTCAACCTTCCTTCCACTTCTCCGTCACCCCTAGCCATCCTTCTTCAAAAGGAGACTGTTAGAAGGCGAAGTTTATTTAATTAGTGATATCGAATGGAGTCATTGATGGATTGTTTCAAATTCACCGACTTTAATCGAGGTAATGTAGTCTGTAGCACGGAGAGCTAAAGGGAGGCGGGTCGTGAGGTAGAAAAGGAGACGGCAGAAAATAAGGGTAAAGCCAAGCAAGCAGACCTTCGGGGTTCTATCTCTCTACTCTGGTTGCTTCTCCCTAACCGCCCCTTCCCACCTCGCTATGGCTCTGGCCGATGCCACTACCGCATCACCGCGGCCCTCCGCCACTCCCCCAACCCCAAGTCACCGTTTTCTCCTATTGAGATAGTCTGGCAAGGGTTTAATTTATCAAGCGATTAAGAGGGAAGCCTGGAGGAGAAAGGGAGCCTGTTAGTTTGGGAGTGTAGTGAAGAAAAGGAGTCGAGTTGGCGTTGGGGGAGAAGGTAATAAGGGATGATGACTTCCCCCCTCCTTTATATGCCCTCTTTCTCTTTTACCCATGAGCTCCGATTAATTTTATTCTACAACCCCTTTTTTCCATTTTCATCCCTCTCAAATTCTACAAGGAAGACAATATCCAACACTGGCAACGTTTCAGGGGTGGGTAGTAAGGGTTTTTTGCGATACAGTGACCCAATTATTCAATGCTTTTAAAATTATGAGAAAATTCGATAGTTTACAACCTCGAAATCTTCCATCATCAACTCAACACGTTTTCTTCATTTTTCAACAGTTTTTATCTAATCTTTTTCCGGATTTTTCATCATTTTCAGCCTCATTAATCACTTTTAAAAAAAGGGTAGCAGAGAGTCTGGAGTACTGTTTATATTTATACACTAAAAGGAGTTCCTTTACTGTGAATTATCCGTTTCATTAGACGAACTTTTGTATCCCATTATGTGAGGGATACGGCCCTCAGAATGATCGACGATGACGGCCGCTTGTTGTTGACGAGTGGGAGCTGTTCGTCGACTCTGACTGTTTTCACCGTCAGTTGTGGTCGGTGTCGTCGTCTGCTCACCGTGGCCGCGGCGGGGATTTTTCATCGAAGAGTCATTCTTATTTGCCCTTAAATACTGGACAGTGAAAATAAGTAGTACAATGGCGGCGATGGTTCCTAAAACGATGCCCAGTTTTTCGCTGTGATTGCGAATAAAACAGGCGATGGACGACCGGTCGATGAGAGCGTCACGGCCGTCGCACACCATGTGAGCTCCAATGCACTGGCCGCCATGTCGGCACCGTTTGAGCGGTGATTTGACTTGATAAATCTGAAAAGAAACATCAACGAAAACACGTTTGTGGGCCTGCGATGAGCCCCCCCCCCCCCAATCGAAAACGAATAGCCTGAGTCTCTAATTTTGCGAAAATAATTCGAAGCAGCTCCCCCCCCCCCCAACACACATTGTTTCACATAGGGACCATCGCTAAAATATTTAAACTTACTTTGTCCTTTTCTCCTTTTACAAGACGTTTTTGGTTCATTGTTTCCAACACCCGCATAACTCCTCCAAAACCGGGGTACCACCGATCCAAATCGTACACGTGTGGCAGCACCACATTCACGATCCACCTAGGTGACAATTAGAAAATAATGAAGAGAATTCGAATCAACCCGCCCCCCCCTTCCCATTGATAACTCGCCTATATAAAAAAGAGTTGAAAGTCAGTACGTCCTCTTTCGTGTATTCTGGGCTCGACAGGCACCTCATCGCCATTATGTAGTACTTGGGAATGACGTTTACTGAACAGGATGACATGAGAGAGAAAAGGGCGTGATCCTTCAATGGGACCGCTATCGCGCTTGGATAGAATTTATCGTCCAGGAACGGTAGAAGAATTTTCAAATCGCTTTCATTTTTCAAAGAACAGATTCCCTTCACGTTGGGGGTGATGGAGGGCGGCGGCGGTGCCAGTGGCCCTCCGGTGTCGGAGGCTCGGCAGGATCTTACGTTTGCGTCAAGAGGCGTGCTGCAGGATCCTCGCGTGTGAACAAAGGCTCGACAGGCGTCCTTAGGGTTGCATATTGCCATGGGAAGGGCGTGAACTCGCGTTGGTATCTGTCAAACAACAACAAAAAAATGTTTAAACCAAAACAGCCACCCACCCCATCACCCCACTGGTTTACTCTCGACAGATCGCAGGGTGGCGCCCAACTCGAACCGTCCGTGTTGAGCACGGTCATCATCTTAGCCAGAGCGAGGTGTAAATCCTCGGCGGTTTTATAGTCGACGTTGCCAGCGTAGTAAGCCTCGTTCAACGCCGGAATCGCCACGGTGTGCAAATAACCCCCGAGGGCGTCGTACATGGCCATTGTCAGTAGAAAAGTGTGCCTCCGTCCAGGCCCTTTCAATTTGAGCACATCATCGGCGTGCTTGATGTAGGCGTTCAGACTACGAAAATTCCGCGGTACCTAACTTTTAGGGTAAAGTGAAAGGGGGTGGGGGTGGCTAACTTTTCTCGGTATGAGATCCTGCATAATACGCCGAGCCGTCAATAGTTTTAAATCGTCCAAACTCCAGCACTCTTTGCAAATGTCATCGTTGTTGAACAGAACGGTTCGTACGTTGATCATGGTCGCAACGGTGCGAGTGATGTTGAATTTTTTCTCGATGAAATATTCGCAGTCTTCGTGAACGCGTGGCATGAAGGCGCATCGCCCGGGGCTGACGGTCAAACCGCCGACCTCTGTTGTCGCAATTGGGAGAATGATGAACAGTAATGAGGGGGCGGCGAGCGTTGGCATTCTCATTTAAGTGACGCGGAAACAAATTAGAACTTACAACTAGACTTTGTCCATATGATGTCACCAATGGGGAAATGTGTGATTCATGGTCAGGCTAGTTTGATGCTTGAAGCTTATTGCACGTCTCGTGGTCTAAATTTTCGAGATGGCAGCCATTATATTGTTTAGCGCTCCATGACGTCAGCAGGAACCGGAGACAATCGCGTTGGCAACAGCTCTGCAGACGACTTCATTAAGTCGGTACTGATGCTCGCTCCCGTCGCGAAGACGCAGGATGGATTTTGGACTATAATTGACGGGCTTGGCGGGGGACACTGCTCCCTTACTCCGTCAGCACAATTCGCTTACCTGTAAATGTCGACTAACTCGAGGGGTGAAGCCCAGTTTAATTATTAAACTAAACTTAATTATTATTTAGTAATAAGGCGAACACCGTGACCCTTTCCCCCCATCGCCACCCAAACTTGATCAAACTTGACAATTTAGCCTAAACTTCCTGGAAATAGACTCGCGGAATCTCTTCAATTAATTCAGTTTAACAGCACGCTTAGTGTACAACGGTACTCCGATAACCAAAATTAGGAATGCTCCACCCTATGCCCACCCACCCTCATTTAACCATAACAAAAGACGGATAGCATTAATTTAATTAATTAATGGTTCAGGTGATGACGGTTTATATACAGTGGGTTGAGCCAACGTGTAAACGTGCTTCGATAACCACGGGGAGTAGTGTTGGAACTGTTGGTAGGAGGCGAGCGGAGGCAGATTTGTGTAATTAATTGGCTTCGAAACTCTAGACTCTGGGGAACTGTGGGGACCGGAATACGGTGTGGTTTAACAGCGCGCCTGGTAGAACAATATGAAGTGAAAAGTGATTGTCCGTATAATGATGAGCCCTGTTGCAAATGCAAATGAGGGGGGGGGGGGTTAGAGGTTGATGTCACGGTGGACGGATTGTAAATGTAGCGGGAAAACCTTTTACAGTAAAAAAAGTTCTCGAGCTTAAAAATGGCGACTCCAACCGTAAAAACAGCTAAACTGACGATACTCGGGCCCCAAGAGAGCAAAACTGACGACTCGTGCAGTGCTTTGAAAATAGTGGAACTGATTATTTTCACACTAAAATTAGGCAAACTGGCAATTCCCACCTTGGAAATGACTTTACGCCCCCCCCCCCCCAAATTGTCTAACCTGACGATTCGTGCAGCTCTGAAAATGCCTGAACAGTTAGGATTAGTAACATCGTTATACATATATACAAGGCGTGCAATAATACAAATTTCCTGAATTGTGATCCCCGCCATAAAAATTGCGAAATTGCTGGCGAAACGGCCAAACTGACCATTCACGTGCAAGAAAGGGTCAATAATGGCCATTCGCACCATTAGCTTGACGGACTACTAGCAACCGAAAAACGGCTAAACTGAGTACTCGCGTCACAAAATGGCAAAACTGATGATTCACGACTTAAAAATTGCTGAACTCAGTATTAACGCGCTAAAAAGTTACAACCGGCAATTCTAAAAATAGCCAAGCTGTCTTTCCGTGACCTAAAAATGGCCACACTGATGTTTCGTGTTCTGAAAAGGCCTTATCAGATTATTCCTGCCCTTATAATGGTAACTTGGGTCATTCACGGGCCGAAACTGGTCAAGGGGACCATTCGCACCTTGGCTTGGTTCAGATTCGCAGTTTACAAAATTGGTCAAGCTCACTATTCACGCCCCAAAATGGTAGAACGAACGTAAAAATGCCTAATTAACTGGCTATTCGGGCGCTGAAAATAGTCTAAACTGTCCATCCAAACTGTCGTTAACAGAAAATGGTAGACGCATAGCACAGAGCTTGTGAACGGGCCTTTAAAACAACTAGTTTTGTGAATTGTTGTCGCTAAAAAGCCGATTACGCGGAGTTGCCTCGTTCTAAAACTATTTGCGCGGAACTTGAACGCATCACACACACAAAAAAAGTTTTCGTGCGGGTCTGGCTCGTTAAAAAAATCATTTTAGCTACTTCTGCACGCTTTCCAGCGCTGATTTTTGAGTTGATTAACTACGCGCTGAGTTCTCTTGCTGGGCAGAAATCCTCACAAATATGCCTGCAATGGTGAGCAGTGGTGCATCTCACACCTTTTCCAGTGAAAGCTGCCCAGCACCACCCTTTCCTTAAATCAAGGGCTTTTTTATATAGCCCCCCCCCCCTCAATTCACATTTAGCTGTCCTACACTTTTTTTATTTCAATCAATAGGTCAATTATAGGATGGGAGGAAGTGAATAAATCCGTTCAAAATCCTTCCCCAGCTCCTCCATATTTTTTTTTATTATATTTTGTCCTCCGCGATTCCTTAATTGCTTTTCCCTGCTAACTGGTCCAGTCATCCACCTATCCAACTTTTTGATTTTTAATTCCCTTTTCCGATTGAAAATAAGGATTTAAAAAAATATATATGTATGTATTGTTAATACACCACTCCGTTTAAAATGTTGGTTAATACTTAACTCTATAAGGCAAACCAAATATCAACAGAATAAATAGTAAAAGGTTGTATAATTTAAACGAGCTTCGTGTGGTTTTCGCGGGCAGACTGAAGCACCGAAAGGATATAAAGGAGGGTGGCGGCGGCGGGGGGGGATCATTTTAGGACTCAGGGCTGTAAACTTTTTTTAAAGGGGATAGGCCGCCCTGTGCGTTGGTGAGGCTGAGGTGAACAGGAGAGGAGAAAAGGCGAAAGAAGTGAGTGAATTTGAAGGTTGTTTAATAAAGGTTATGATAAGGGCTCGAGTGGGGCCACCTTGTTTGTTTTATTGATTCCTCTCACTCACTCACTCTCTCTCTCTCATTCCTTCCTTTTCACCCTACCCACTACCTCTGCCGAGCCAGTGCCGCCGCCGCCTCCAGCAGCCAACCAACGCCGCCTCTCCATCTCCACCATCACTCCCCCCCAGTCCCATTCCGTCCCACGCTTCTGTGTTACCGGCATATATACGGTTTTTTGAGATACGGACGGCCAGCTCCAAAACTCTCTCCAACCCCAACCCCCCCACACACACTCCCCATGCATCCTATTTCCACGCCTTTCCCTCATACACGCGGAGTAGAGGTCCTTTTTTTTTGCTTTTCGACTTTTTTCACTACAAGCCCTTTTTTCTAAAGTACACAGCTACGCTTTTCCCTTCATTTTCTCTCTATCCTTATTCCTTTCCAATCACATTCTACAGATTTGCTCTAAACCTGTATATTTCCTTGGCTCACGCCTAGGTCCTTCCAAACCATTTTTCGGCTAATTTAAAGAGCTCTGTAAGCCTCAATGTAAGCGTGTCGCTTTTTAAACCGTTCAAATCCCGTTGAGTTACCAACTTAACTTTTTCTCTACGTTTTATGCTTTTTGAATGGGGAAAAGTACGCAAAAATACTCTCTTTTTTATAGTGAGAGAGGTAGCTGTGAAAGCTGAAGCTTTTGGGAGCTGAATTTCCCGTTTCGTAACAGAGTGGGGGCGAGATTTACATTTCTGGGACCTCACAAATATGGGGGGGGGGGACCAGCCACTTAAGACAGTTTTTACCAACGCCGATCAACAACTAATCACGATTACAATAGCATTTTGAATCAGAAATATTATGGTCGCTATAATGGCAACTAATCGCGATCAATTCTAAACTTTGTTGGTGAAAACGGGTCTTATTCGTTAGGTGAATCGAATTCTAGCGTTGGCGAAAATAGCCAAAATTAAAAAAATGGACAAAACGACGTGTTTTGGGGCTTCTGGCCACGAGGAATCCGGACGTAGAAATGAATTTTCGATAAGACGGGCACTTGAAAAATGTTTGGAGCTTTGCAGTGGTTGTATCTTTGCTGGTGTTGGACCTTTGTTGTGGTTGGGCCTTGTGGTTGGAGATTTGCTGTGATTGGGACGTTATTGAGGTTGGAGCTGTTTGTGGTTGGCCCTTGGTTGTAATTGGACCTTCACTATGGTTGGGTTTTATTTGGGCCATATTTGTGGTTTTGTGGTTGGAGCTTTACAGTGGTGTGGAGCATTGCTTTGATTGGGAATTCTTAGTGGTTCTGGAGTTTGGCTGTGGTTGGAGCATTACTTTGAGCGATGAACTGGGTATATTACTCACCGGCCTGGCCTTCCTTGGGGGCTGAGATTTCAAGATGAAATCGCGTCATAAATTCGCGAATTTACTTTTCCGTTCAGTTCAGCTTTTGAACATCTTTTGTTGGCGTGAAGAGGTTATAGGTCATGTAGGGTAGGGACGGCGTTTCACAGGGTGACATTATTAAAAGAGACCAATTTCGTGGATTTCGCGCATTGAAACCCCATTTTTGCAGATTCTGCAGTAGTGACTCTCTAAAAAAAAAACATTTTCACTGATTTCACCATCTAAAAAGCATTTCGTCGATTTTTCTCCCTAAAAACCCAGTTTTGCGGTTCTCGCCCACAGAAAACCCAATTTCTTGGTTGTTTTCTTGCTGAGAAACCAATTTTGTGGCTGTTTGTTGCTGAAAACCCAATTTCACGGGGTTATCACATTCAAAACCACTTACTCGGTTTTATCACACTTCCGAGATTCTGGATCATCAAAGCGCAAATTCTGTGCTATTTGGTCGCTATTTTATGCGGGTCTTGGCTCACTAAAACGCTAATTTACGCTAATTTAAATTATTAATTTTCGTGAGTTTTGGGCTTGCTGAAAATACAATTTTGTTGGTTTTGAAGTTGGTGAATAACAAAAGTGCGTGGGGTTCGCTCATTGAAATGATCCATTTCACAGATTTTGCTAATTAAAAAACTCTATTGTTGAATTCAAAAGCCCGTAAAAAACTCTAGCTCCGTAAAACCTCAATTTCATGAAGTCCATCAGTACCAGATTTTATTCGATCTCCAGAAAAAAGCTGCTCTTCCCTAACATCTACGCTTGATGAATGAATGAACTTGGGGTCAAATGGGGTGGTTATGCGTTGACGCCGTGTATTTCATGGCGTCTTTAAAAATACGTCACCATGCATTTTGGTGCAGCTAGCCACTGTCCACCCAACTCCGACCTCCAGCCTTCCCGGCGTCTTTGACGCGCCGTGCTGTGGCATCCGCGGCACGGTTGGCGGCCCTGTTACGGAGAATTCTCTTAACAAATGGAGGAGGGGTATGGGCCGTGTAGTGGCGAGGCCACGGTCTTAAAAGAACTCGCTACCAACCCAAGGCGTTATGCGATCCGTGACACAGGGTGAGCTGTGTATTTAACGGAGCCTCAGGGATACCAGGCGACCTCCCTGAGTGTTAAGCCTTCCCACGTCATGCGGGGCTCTGCCGTGGGTGACTTTTATTTCCCTAGCTGCTCGTGGGACCGTTTATGGATCGCGACCGTTTTACATCGACAAACCCAGGGTTCATAACCCTGGAGCAGGTTGAGGACGAGCTTCTCAGTAGCCCTCAGCCTGCTCAGCCCAGCGCCGCGGAGATGACGGGGGAGACCACCTCAATGAAGGTGGTTGAGCCCGAAACCCCCGGTGGTGTCGCTGAGGGAGTAGTCTCCCTCTCGGGTTCGCCGGTATCCGGCGTACCCGAATTACAAGCGGGTCAGGGAACGGTATCCGAACCCGTCGATCCCGCAACAGCGGCGCCTGGAGACCAGGAGATCGCTGATTTTGACAAATACGTCTCTGGCCTGAACAGGGATCAGAGGCGACGCTTTTTGTGACTGGTTCGGAAGAAGGAGGAGGAACCGGAAGCGGCCAGGGCGAGTGCTCTGCAGATGGTGGAGAAGAGGAAGAAGGGGAGAGCCTCTGCAGAGACGACTCCGGAGGGAGCCGTGAAAAAGAAGCGAAGGACGACCGTACAGGGTCCTTCGTACACCGGAGCGCTCATGGGAAGGACGCTTGGTGTGGTTCATAGAGACTACCCAGCAGTCCTCCTCTTGGACGACCAGCTTGAGGCCCTGGAAAGGAGCATTGAAGCTGCTATTGTTGCGCTAGAACCTAAAGCTGGGGAGGTAGTGCCCCAGTTTGATGGTCTGTTGCGAAGGAGGGGATGGCTATCCATCACCTGCGAGGACGACGGGACGGCTGTTTGGTTAAAGTCGCTCGTTGAAAGTATTGTACCCTGGGATGGGGCAAGGTTGAAGGTGGTTGAGGGGAGTGACCTGCCCAAGCCAAGGGTGGCGGTTGCATTTCTCCCGAAGTGCGCGGATCTGGGGAATGAGCAAGTCCTTCAGTTCCTCGTGCGTCAAAATCGGGGGTTAAATGTGGGACAGTGGAAGGTACTGTCCAGGAGTGTGCCTCAGGGCACGCCGGCTTTGATGATGACCCTGCTCATCGATGAAGAGTCGGTGAAGATCCTGGAAAGGAACAATGTAGTCCACATCAGGTTCGGCAAGGGGACCATCCGGCCTAAGGCTCGGAAGGGGGAAGGATCATCCTCCGGCCCCCGGCAGCAGCCGATGGAGGTGGATCAGGTAGCCGCTGCTGTGCGGGGTCCCACCCCCGCACCGCGGCAGGAAGTGCTATCTGTGGGAACAGCGGTTGGCGCCACGGCATCCGGGCAGTCAACGCAGGTAGCTCCCTCATATGCTAGGCCATCTATCAAGGCGGGGGAGAGAGGTGATAGTGTCGGACCAGCGGGAGATGAAAGAGTCCCGAAGGCGGCAGTTTGGGCACGGAAACCCCACCCTACTCCGAGTAAGGCGATGCTGAAGAAGCAATCGCGGAGTGGGGTACATAAGGGGAATAAGTGACCGCTACGGGGTTGCGCTTCCTCCAGGTGAATCTGCATCGTGCGGCAGCGGCATCGGCCGTCTTGAGCAGGGTGTTTCACTGGGGAAAGCTATGACGTCACCATGGTTCAGGAGCCATGGGCATGGGAGAGGCAGGTCAAGGGCCTCTCTGCGACAGCAGGTAAGCTGGTTTACTGGAGGGATGAGGAGCGGCCGCGAACTGCGCTGCTTCTAGGTTCCGCAGTGAAATTTTTAACTATGCCAGAATTTCTGTGCAGAGATTTGACAGCAGTCATCCTGGAAGCCAAGGACGAGGACCGGACCCGGAGGTGTGTGGTAGCTTCCGCGTACTTCCCGGGGGACGCTGAGGTGACGCCGCCGGAGGAGCTTCAGCGTTTGGTCCTGTACTGCAGCGCGAGGAACCTGCAGCTGATTGTGGGTTGTGATGCGAATGCTCACCATACCATCTGGGGAAGTACAGATGTCAACGCCAGGGGTGAGTCACTCTTTCAATTTTTGATGACGCATGACCTGGTGGTGGTAAATCAGGGCTCGATCCCTACTTTCGTGACAAGTGCGAGGAGTGAGGTCCTGGATGTTACTCTGGCTAGCCAGTTTTTGGCCAATAGTGTCAGAGATTGGAAAGCCATGTCAGAAACATCAATGTCTGACCATAGGCTGATTTCGTTTGAGGTCGAGTTTCCTAGGGTTAGAAGTACAGAGTATCGGAATCCCAAGAACGCGGATTGGGAGGTCTTTAAGGGGCATCTTGAACAGGAGTTGTCTGAGATGGACCTGGACATTCAGTGCCAAGCCGACCTCGATAAGGCGGTGGAGGCGATCAATTCAGCGGTCCTCAGTGCGTATGAGGAAAGCTGTCCTGTTAAGGTGAAGAAGGGGAACAGGGAAGTCCCTTGGTGGAACAATGAGCTGGAGATGCTCAGAAGAGAAACGAGGAGGCTTTACAATAGGGCCAGATCACGTAGGGAGTGGGAGGCTTATAGGCACTCCCACACGGAGGGCCAACAAGGCCCTTAGGAAAACAAAGCGGGCCACGTGGAGGACCTTCTGTGAGGGGATGGAGAATGTGTCCGTTATGGGCAGACTACAGAGGGTCCTGTTCAAAGAGAGCCCGGGCCGTAGTCATTTCCCTGATTCCAGGGATGCAGGGGCCTCAGATGTTCAGGGCGAAGTGGTGGCTGACTGCCAGCCAGCAAATAATGCAATATGGAGCGCATCGGGGAAATTGTTTACGCCCGCGAAAATTAAATGAGCTATCTGCTCATTTAAGCCCTATAAATCCCCTGGGCCGGACGGGATATTCCCGGTCATGCTACAGCGTGGCCTGGAGGTCCTGGAGCCGCGCCTCAGAAGGATATTTAGGGCAAGTTATGCATTATCGTATATACCGAAGGCATGGAGGGAGGTCAGGGTTGTGTTCATTCCTAAGTCGGGAGCAAACTCTTCGGCCCAGGCAAAGGCCCCATAAGCCTCATGTCTTTCCTCCTTAAAACAATGGAAAAGGTAATTGGCCTGGATATCAAGGACGGTTGCCTTAAAATTAAACCAATCCAGAGGGGGCAGCATGCCTACCAGGCGGGGAAGTCTACTGAGACCGCCCTAAACGAACTGGTGGGTAAGGTTGAAAAATCTCTGGAGGCGAAAGAAACTGCGCTGGGCTGCTTCCTGGACATAGGTGGTGCTTTTGATAACACCACCTATGACTCTATGGACGCTGCAGTTAGGAGCAGAGGTGTTGATCCATCTTCAGTGAAATGGATCAAGGGGATGCTGGAATGCCGCGTCGTGACTTCGGAGCTGGGATGGGAGACTGTTTCCGTGTTGCCCTCAAGGGGGTGTCCCCAGGGGGGTGTGCTCTCTCCTTTGCTCTGGTTGCTCGTGGTGGACGATCTTCTCGCTATCCTAAAGGAGCAGGGTTATGAGGTAGTTGGTTACGCGGATGACCTTGCGATTCTAGTTAGGGGCAAATTTGATGATACCATATCCAGTAGGATGCAGGGTGCCCTTAACATAGTGCAGCGATGGTGCAGCAGGCATGGTCTCAGGGTTAACCCTGAGAAGACCACCCTTGTTGCGTTTACCAGGTGGAGGAAGCTGGCATTAAAGGTAGTTCGGCTGAATGGAGAAGTGTTGAAAGTAGGAAAAGAAGTCAAGTACCTTGGAGTTACCCTGGATCAGGGGCTCAAATGGACCTCAAATGGACGAGGTGTCAGCCAACCGGTGACGCCGGTGGTATCGTGAACATAAAGGAAGCGTCTGAAAGCATAGCGGGGCTAACAAAACAGCGTATATATTTTCCTAGTGGCCAAAGAGTGAGAGAATCATCCGTTCCATTTTTCAGATTGGGTGGTTTCCCCGGTGTCGTCGGCTGCAATTATTGTGCACATATACCCCGCTTAAAATCTCCGTAGGTGACGGGAGTCTGGATAAGTCTCAAAGTAGATGTGTTTTGCGGCCCAAGGATGGAATTTGTAGATGATTCTAAAGTACAACTCCCTTCTTTTCTCGGCTGCTTTTTCAATTTGAATAGAAAAACTCCTCCTCTTTCACTCGAACTAACTCAGCCGTCGCAGTGTTTTTTGTTTAATTAAATGCATTTCGGGTCCATTTTTCCGGATCCCCTCATCAGCATTTATGCCAAACACAGCACAACTGCTGTAAGTAAGGTGAAACGCCAGCCGTTTAATACGGCTTTGAAAGAAAAATATAAGGCATACAGAAATAGACTCACATCTATAATTAAGCTAGCTAAGGAGCACTATTATAGTAAGAAACTAGAAGAACATAAATTTAATCCTAGAAAATTATGGGGTACAATAAATGAAATCACAAACAGAGGTATGGAGAACCGAGAGAGTTTCCCTGTAGAAAAGTGGACAGGTAAATTCAACTTGAACCCGCAAGAAGTGGCTTGTAACTTAAACGAGTATTTTTGCACGGTAGGGGAGAGGGTTACCAGTGACATACCATTTGCTCCGGACGGAGGCCTTGCCATCTTTTGGCTGTGACTCTTTTCTTGTATCCTACGGACAATTCTGAAGTTCAAAATTGTATACATTCGTCAAAAGGGCATTCTGTAGGCCATGATGCCGTCTCCGGCAATGTCATAAAATTCGGCGGCTGATTTCATCTGCGACCCCTTATCACATATAATTAACATGAGTTTTCAGTCAGGATTAGTACCTAGTGAGCTTAAAATAGCGAGAGTGGTGCCGCTTCATAAAGGGGACAGTCCGACTGAACTAGGCAACTATAGACCGATCTCCCTAATTAGTAATATTGCTAAAGTTTTTTTTTTTTTTTTTTTTTTTTTTTTTTTTTTTTTTTTTCGTGATATTTTATTGCAACTGAACAAATTAAGCAAAATCATAGTTCATCTAGCAATATCAAATCTCATAACTTAGTTCACTATTAGGATAGTCATTCAACAGTCACATCCTTTGTTTGTATTATAATAAATTTAGTGCACCAGGTTCACACGCACTACAAACGTCAACACAACACTACGAGGTCCGATGGTTTATTTCTCTTGAGTCTCCGGAGTTCGTTCTTATTATTCAGGACATTCGACATCTCTGGGTTTTTATGTTTGAGGAGGCGTCTTTGATGCTTCCGAGCGAATTTGGCAATGGTTTCGCCAACAGTTTCCATTTTCAGGTCGCGATGAATGTCATCGTTCCGCATGTACCATGGCGCGTTCACAATGCTACGCAGCACCTTGTTTTGATAGGTTTGGATTATTTTAGCATTTGTTTTCTTAGTACGCATCAATCAACAGCGACATTGCCAAGAGCAACACAGAGAGAGAGAGAAAAAAAGGTAGAGAATCCGTGCAGATTGAACAGCCCCCCCCCCTCGCCACAAACGCTGCCTCACCAGTCTACGTTTCTACCCCATATATCACAAACTCCTCTTTTGTTGTGTTTCTCTGCCCCCTCCCCACCCTTCTAACACCCACCGCGCCAAGGGGTATTCTAGAGAAAATTATTTTCTCGCTTTTTCTTTTTTATTCCATTTTTTTTTTAAATGTAAGGGATGATATAAACATGGACGTCAGGGAATTAGGATTCTCTCTTTTCAAAATCTGTAAACTGTCATTCTTTTACGATTACGATTTCGCAATTCGTGAGTCCTTCTTCCCTCACAATTCAAACAGCTTTGATTCATTCACTCGTTATTATTATTTTTTTTTCTTTTTCCTTGAAATTGATCCAACGTCACTCCATTAGAAACGTTCTTGTCTTCTTTCAATAAGCGCTCTCTGATAGATTTACCAATACCCGATGAGCAAGAAAGGGAGAGAAAAGTGACTATTGTTTGCCAAAGGGGAGTTTTTATGTCATCCATTCCACCACGATGAGGGGAAGCAACATCTACTCCCTCCCACCCACCCCTCACCACGCTCGCCAACGCATTGTCTTCCGGTCGGATGCACGTCACCGCCTTTTTGTTATGTTCATTTTCGTTCATTACTATCCACTTGAACGATAGGAAAAAAAGCAACGGGCGGATGGGTGCTGGGAAGAAATTGTATCGATACCCGTGAAAGAGTCGGGGGGGGGGGGGAAGAATGTGATGACAAGCAACAAAAGAGTGGATGGAAGTGGGTCGAGGGGAGAAATCAAACAGTGACAAAAGTTTGAAAAAAGTAAATAGAATGATCGGTGTAATCGAGCACCTTTTTATGGGATTATGGGTTTCAAAATAACCGTCGTTTCGGGTTGTATACCTATCTAGCGGAAAGGTGGAAGGCGTTTGTTTGTTTTGGGTGAGATTTTCTTTACTAGCAACCCCCCGCCACCGCCCCCCGCCCTGTAACCAACGTACGACCAACGTTGAGCCGTGCCAAGTTGGTTGGTATCGAGTGTTGGGCGGCAATGATGATGAGGCTGGTGGTTGGTAAGATCCGAACAGGACTGGGAAGTCCGCGTGGGTCGAGGCTCCTCTTTGGGCTTGGCAGTTTCGGGAATTGGTGTCGGGGGGCGGGGGGAGGCAGTTATTGGATTGGCAAGCGAACTATGTCTGTGCATTTGTGTAAAAATGCATTGGGGCGATTCATTTTCCATCCGTTCTCTCTGAATTAAATAACATTTTAACAGACAAGACGGGCGGAAATGAATTGCCCCGGTGCAGAATTTTATGAAAATGGATAAGGCTATAAAGTTCATGAAGATGCAGTCTACTGTATATGTAAATGCCTGTCAACTGTGGAAACACCGCAAAAGAAGTCTTCAAATAAACTGAAAATAACGAGGACAAGTGGAAAATGTGAGCGTTTATCCTCAACTTTTGCTTCGAGTGATATGGCCTCTTCACAATTTTTTTGCGCACATTTTCAATTTTACCAGCGAATTGACGATGTTTTCACATTTAGCAATGAATTAGCGCTCTTTCTCAATTTTGGCCACGCGAACAAAATTGCCTCCAGAAATCACGACTTGGCGTTTTCTTAGTTCTAGCTGGGAACGATTGATTTTTCTCTATTTTAGCCTCGAGTTAGTTTATTTTCTCAATTTTGGCTGCGACGCTGGGAATTACCAAATTTGTCTCAATTTTAACCGAGAATTAGCGATTTTTCCACATTTTAGCCACGAATTAGCACTTTTGATTTTGGCCGGGAATTAGCGATTTCTATTACTTTCAGCCATGAATTAGCTTTTTATTCTTTTCTTTTTTTATTTACAGGAAAATACCTAATGCGTTAAATTTTATGTAAACGCTAGGTTCGACTTTGTTAAGCCCAACCTTATAAGCCGAGGTCGTGAAATCAATCATAACTCGCGGCTTAAATTTAGAAAAAGCAAATGGAGAAAAACGGCATTTCGCGGATGTAATTGAAAAAAACGTTCAGTCGCGGCTAAAATTGGGGACAACGCGAATTCGCGTTAAAAATTGAGTAAAAGCCACGATTCGCGGCCAAAATTATGATGGACGCTCATTAGCCGCCAAAATTGAGAAAAATATTAATTTGCAACCTCTGAAGGCAATCTCGTGGCTAAAATTAAGATAAACGCCACTATACGGGTTTAAACATAAACGCTATACTACACGTGTTTAAAATTAAGAAAATGAGCTAAACCGCGGCTAAAATTGAGAAAAAACGCTGGTTCCCGCCAAAACGGCTAAAATGTAGAAAACTTCATGGCTAAAACTGAGTGAGAGCGCTGATTTATGGCTAGCAGCGAAAAAAAGTCGCTAATTCTTGCTAATAATTGGCTGTAACAACGAAAAACGCTAATTCGTGGAATAGAAAAGGGTTGGCGCATTTTTTTTTTTTTTCAATATCAACGAAAATTTAAATTGATATGAATTTTCAAAGTAGGGAATTTTATGGGCCAGCTAAAAACACCCCGCGCCATGTTATTTTCATATCCGAGTGTGATGACGTCACTTAGTTCTAACCATATTCGACAAATGACATTAACACAGTGAATATTGCTTCATTATTCAATTTTATTCCTTTTTTTCGAGAAAGAAAATAATAAAAATTTGAATAAATATTAAAATATTAAAAAATATTATTAATTTATAATAAATATTCGAATACACATTTGAACGAGCCTCACTTGCTCTCGCGTAACACGAGGATGCTTTTTTTAGCGGCGAAAGATTCCCAAAAATGTAATGAAGAATAAATTAAAAAATAACTCCACATCTTTGAGTTTCCAGCAGATCGTTTACGATATCTTTCCTTTTCAACTTCTCCAGAACAGATGAAGTTCTTGTCTTCTTGTTGCCTAAAAAGTAAGTAAATCATTTGTACGCTCTGTTCTTCGCAAACGCTTCCAAATTTACAAGAGTAAGAATATAGGTGTGTTCCATTGTTTTGTACTTACATGTTTCCTACAGGAATGGAAGTATGGTGATCGTGAAAAAAATCGAGTCCGAGCTGACTTACCATTCTTGATGTACAACCTCAGAAAAGTTGAAAAAGTGGTTTTCGGCATGCCGTTGGTCTTTAGTGAAGGAAAAGTGCAGCATTGACAGTTGTTTTCATTTATTATTTTCAGAAATTTCAATGAAATGCTGTTCGTGCTACACCTTTCCTGCAATGGAAAACGCCTAATAGTCCATTAGAAAAGTTTGTAGGGCGTGATATATGGAGGTTCTCAGACTAATTGAACGCTGTTGTTCTTATTCAGATTGTTCCGAAAGGCCAGATTGACATTGTACCGTCGGAGAACCCGCTTCAGCGCAGCCGACTGTGAACCAGTGTAGGGAAGCGAAGCCCATCGTCCACCACCTTGGTCATCTGCCGGCCTGTTGGATACCACGGGGTGGTAAAATCGGTAAATCGCTTTATCAATCACCTTCCGAGGATAGTCATTCCTCTGAAGGACTTCTCGAACAAACCTTCTTTTTTGCCGATGAAACTCAGGATCCGACAACGTCAACACACGGGAGGCAAACATATTAGCTACATTTCGTTTCACGGTGAAACGAAAGGGACCAAGCGTTGAACGTCATATACAGAGTTCCGTGCCAATGTGGAAAGGCGTATATAGGCCAGACGAAGAATCTTCTCCGGGACAGGTTCCGTAGACACAAGTCGGATGCTCGACGGAGTCCGAGCCCTCAACAGCCGGAACGGTCGAACGATACTGCGTTAGCAGTGCATTTACGGCAAGAAGGACATCAAGGCGCATGGGATGACGTGAAAATCATTGACAGAGAGGCGTCTCTACCTAAACGGCTTTTCAAAGAGATGGCACACATCCATCAAGAAGGGGACAACGCCCTGAACTTCCGCTCGGACATCGAAAATTTGGCTCCCTTTTATGGACCGCTTTTTCGCTTGGCGGCGGGACGTCGTGAGTTGAGCTGTACGGCCGCTGGGGGTGATGTGGGGGTGGGTTGAGGGAGGTTTTTTGTCGGCAGGTGTTTTCCTTGCTCTTTTTCTCTTTTTTCTTTTGTTAACCTAATTTGTCATGAGGGGAGGGGGGTTTTAATTGCATCATTTAATTATGTTAATTGTGGGTTTTAAAATGGTTTTAATTATCTAACAAGGTCTCTCATTTATACATCGGGTGTAGACCATAAACTTTATTTTTGAACCATACAGCCATGGTGTTTTTTATAGAATGCATTTCGGGCCCATTCCCGGTGCCCCTCATCAGCATTACCGCTTCACCACTAAGGCCAAACAAACGGGACGATTCAACGTGAAAAATTCCTTCGAAGTGAAGAACGAAATTGAATCTTTGAAGCTTGACTCGAAATTCAAATTAATATCTTTAGACGCTGTGTCATTATTCACGACAATTCCCCTAAATTTTGCTTTCGAAATCATCACGAAACAATGGACGAAAATCAAAAATAATACAGCGAACCTAGAACAAAAGACTTTCGAAGAAACTCTGTCCTTTTGCCTGAACTCCGGATATTGTACATATCAAGGACAATTCTACAAACAAATTTGCGGACTAGCAATGGGTAATCCATTAAGCCCGATCATCGCAGACATCGTCCTAGACGAACTATTCAGACAAATAGAAAACAAATTCAAAGGAAAAATCAAAATTTTATTCAAATACGTCGACGACTCACTAATCGCCATTGAAGAAACATCAATACAAGACCTTCTCTACCTATGCAACCACTTCTGCGAACCGTCGATGAAATTTACAATGGAAACAGAAAAAGATCAAAAAATTCCATTTCTTGACCTTGAAATAATCAGAGACAACGATGGACAACTATACACCAGACACTACACCAAACCAACATTTTCAGGTAGACTATTAAACTTCAAATCAAATAGCTCACACACGCACAAAATCAATGTCATCAAGAACACAGTCAAGCGATATTTACAATTAACGCACCCAAATTATCACAAAGAAAAAATTAAAGAAATACAAGAAGTACTACTGGCAAACAACTACCCGATTAAACTCATAAAAAAAGAAATACATGCATTTCTACACCGTTCAAACAATCAACTTCAGGTCACACCAGCTATTCAAAATTTCGATGACCAATCAAACACAAAATACGCAACAATCACACATACTGGTCCTTTAACCATTACATTACAAAAAATCTTCAAACAATTCAACAACTTGAAGATTTCTTACAAACCTTACAACACTAACAAAAAATTGTTTCCCAAACTAAAAGACAAAACGAATACGCTCCAAAAATCGGGAGTTGTGTATAAGGTAGACTGTCTAAATTGTAACCAAGCATATATTGGTGAAACAAAACAATACTTAAAAGAAAGACTAAAACAACATGACCGCAGCTTAACAGATAATACACCGCTCACAGCACTATCTCAACACGCCAAAGAACTTTCACATAAACTAGATCTAAACAACCCAAAAATTTTACACCAAGAAATCAACACACACAACAGAAAATTTCTAGAAATGGTAGAAATTAGAAAACACAACACGATGAACTACAAAAGAGACTTAGACAACTTATCCAAGATTTACACACCTATCATCACCTCAGATACACCTTAAAAACCTTCAAAATTGAAAAAATATAAAACCACATGTCATTACAAACAAAAGCCAAAAAAAGAAGCCTGAGGACGTCGAGGATCCCTCGACGAAACGTCGCTGACAACAAAAACGCCGGCAGGATCGGTCAAAAAAAAAATAATTAAAAAACCAGAAATCACTCCTGCCTCCAAAATAAAAAATCATTAAAAACCCTAGGGGAGTCGAACAGAACACTGTTCTGAACGGCTGAACGGGAACGGTGTTGTAATGGTATAGAGATTGTTAATACGCCGCCGGGGTGACCACCAATTCACTTCGTGAATTGTGCGATATAAGCGAATTTTTATGTGCAATTTCAGTTGTGAATTTTCTTTACCCAATTTTAACCCTAATTAGCGTTGCTTCTGTCAATATTGGCAGCGATTTTTTTCAGTTGTACAGCCTTGAATTAGTAAGCGCGTTTTCTCAGTTTTTATCCGCGGACTGGGCTCAAAAATAACACTTTTGCGTTGATTTCTACGTTATATGATTCCTCGACCCCCCTCAAATCACCCCTCGACTAATACATGGCATTCGTTTTCTCGCCTTATTTCTGCACCAAACATTTTTAGGGTTCCCTTTCCCCTCTAAAATTTTACTTCTGAAGTGCATCACTTTGGCTTTTTTGAGAAGTAAGTTTAAAAGGTTTCTATACCTAACGAAACGGGTTTTCAGCGCTAAATTATATGGTTCAGAACGAAGTTTTCTCCTCATCCGATCCCTAGAACGGATTGAATTGACCAATCCTTTAGTTATCCAATCAGTTAATTTCGTGTGTTTATTTTTAACCTTGAACACTTGATTAATTGAACAAGAACTAACCATATTTTCCAACTTATTTACAAACTGATCTAGTGCTTTGTTCACGTCATACGTGTTCTTATAAACGGATTCCCAATTTTCCTCTTTCAGTACGGATTCCAGTTTATCATAGTTGACTACATCTCTATACACAAACTTTCTATTTCTACCCCTTACATTATCTTTACTTTGCGAGCCAACACTCGGGGAACTATCTATCGCAAGGCTCCCTAGGCACATGAAATGGTCCGTAATATCCGCATCATAGACAATTCCCACACTATTACCAGGATTAACCCCTTTCACAAAAATGTGGTCGATGCATGACTTGGTTCTATCTGCTACTCTAGTAGGTAGATTTATTACAGAAACAAAACCAGCCTTTGCTAAAATGTTACAGTATTCATTATCTCCAGTATTATTATCTCCAGTTTTTCATTAATTTGTAATGATTAGCAGTTGGGCTTGGAGCGATCTCACGCTGAGTACAAGCACTGCTTATCAGCGTGAGTCCTTACATTAATTTGCAATCTAAAAATTTTTTTGAACTATATGTATTGTTTTAGCTGGAAATAAAATAAATAATAATAAAAAATAACATTATCCCGCCATAGCAACCACACTTGCGGCATTTTTCCCGACGTTTCTGAATAGGGCCCGGGTCAGAGAAGGGAGGCTTCAAGAAAACGTAGAAACCCTCCAGATCATAACGTCGAACTTCTACGTAGACAACCTCGTAATGAGCGTTGAAAACATGGAGAGACTTGGGTGAGGGCGGCGGCGAAAAAAATCCTCGCCAGTCACAAATTCGACCTTCGTGGGTGGGAGTTCAGTGGAGAACAACAGACCGACCCTTCAAAGGACTGGGCCTCAAATGGGACAAGAAAAAGAATCTGGATTGGACGGAAAATCAGCGATTCAGCAGTGTTCGACGCATTGTATGGAAGTTCAGTCCTCCTTCAGCCCCATGCTGGGGTGGTTTCTCGGAGCGGATGATGCAAACACTAAAAGATCTTCTAATAAAAACGTTGGGTCAACCGTGCCTCGATCTAGACGAAATTTCAATTCTAATTTGCGAGATCCGTCGTACGGTGGGAGCACCTGATCTAGACGCTGTTAAAGCTGCAGACCTGCGACGTCGAATCCGTTATAGACATCAGTTGAGAGTATATTTATGGAGTCGATTCGTCAAAGAATTTCTCGGTTTGCTGGGGCCAACGAATTCGACGAATAAGAGATTTCGAAAGAACGAAAAAGAAAAGGTCGTATGGAAATCGAGACGGAAGAAGAAGACGACGAAGTCGGCCAGAAGAGGATCCGGAACATTACAACAATAATTAAAAGAATGAACTTGCGAGGTGGGAGGAAATGTTGGAAATTATTTTTTGTTTTTCGCGCGCGGGTGGCTTCACTTTACTGTGAGCTCTCATATGTTTTTTTCTCGCTGGCTTGTGAAGTTTTTTTGGTTACCTAAAAAAATGAAATGTCCTTTTTTCAATTTGTCCATAATTAAATGATTTTAAATGGAACGAACACCGATTTTTAACAGTGCTGCCCTACTTTCCATCGCAACCTTTGTACTTTTACCCTACTTTTTCGTACCAGACATCCTCGGAAACTACTTTTACATCTGGTCACACTAGGCAGAGATGGTTTGACGGTTAACGACTTTTTTATCTGTGCTAATTCAGTTTATGGAGTCGATTTGACGATTTCCCCCGCCGGATGCGTCAGACTTAATATGTTTTCACTTGAAGCTGCCCACCCCTATTGATCAAAGGCTGATGGCTACGCCTCTGCAGTGAACACTAGCGATTTTTCCACTTTTAGGCCCACTTTCACCAACAAAATTGATCTCGTTTAAGGATGATCGTGATTTGTTGCCAATAGCGGCCTATGTGAATTCTGATATAAGTGTTTACATTGTAATCGCGATTAGTTGTTGATCTTGGTTTAAGAAGTTGGTGAAATCGGGCCTTAGCCGTCACCCGTATGTAATTAGCGTTTTTATACATTTTATCCGCGAATTGGCTGTGAATGAGCACTTTTCACACATTTTAGTCAACTATTTCGAGGTTTCAGACCTTGCCACACGGAACGCGAACTGCCGCGCGGTCCTTGCGTTAGCCATGAATCAGCACGAAGTGGCCGTTGAAAACCGTGAATTTTCTTGATTCTGACTGTGTCTGAGCGCTTTTGATTTTAGCCGCAAATTAGTGTTTTTCTCAATTTTATCCGTGAATTCGTATTGTTCAGTTTTATTCCCGAATCAGCGTTTTTTCCCCTCAATTTTAACCGAGGATCAGGGTCTACCACTATTTTGGCCGCTAATTAGCTATTAGTCCCCCCCTCCCCTTTACTAAACCATTCGGGCCCATAAAAACAAATGTAATCTGAGGTTTCATCAACGTTGGTGTCTTTTTTCCCGAATTAGAAAAATAATCGGAAGAATCCAGGGCCCCCCTTGACGCTGGGGCGGACGAGGGTAAGCAAAGTGTCCTATATGAGACCGCGTTGACTCTGCTTTATAACTCCCCCTCCCTCCCACCGGTTCACGTTTTTTTTTATTTTCAAGTGTCAAACACGAGAGAACGTGATATTTTATCCTAGTTCGGGGGAAAGATGGAAGCTTGTAGAAATGTTTTTTTATTTCCCCAGGGCACTTTCTCTCGGTATATAAGAGGGGTAAAAAGGAAAGAAGCGAACTAGGGGAATAAATTTATATTCGTGTGTATACACATGAAAGGTGCCCTCTTCTTTCTCTTTAATGTAAATAAAACAGTTTTTTTTTCTCGTTTTGGTAGCACAACCGTATACTCTTTCTACCCTTGAGGGCCCTAACAGGGACGGGGAGGACAGCTCTTTGTGAACGGTCACCTATTTACTTCAGTTATGGTACTATGGTTTTACTCTTTATTAAAAGTTTTAAAAAGTAAATCATCGAGGAAATGATAAACAGGGCTGGCGAGTGAAGCATTCTTTGAAGTTAACGTTGTGAAAAACGGTTGGGATCTTCATTTTTGATTATATAACTTTGAAAAATATGGAAGGGATTTCGATCGGACTAAAATATAACTTACAAAAGGGATCTTTAAAGTCGACTCTATAAGAGGAAAATAGGACTGAAGGAGAGTGAAAATGGGATGGGTGAATTTGTGTCTGGAAGTAGTTTCTACGGGAAGTGAACCATGGTGGCGGAGATGCAGGGTGGTGAGGTTACGACCTATGGGGTGAGGAGGACGAGGGTGAAAAAAGAGGAGTAATAAAGGGCGAAAGAGCGATAAATAGAGAGAAAAGGAAGGAGCTTATGGTGTTGTGTCCAAGGAAGGGGGGGGGGTGAAGCAGTAAAAAGGGCTTAGGGAGGGGTTGGTTGGTGGTGACGAGAAGAAAGGGAAAAGGCGGCTGGGTGAGTGTTTGTCACCTTATATTGAGGGGACGAAAAAGGGCGGAAAGACTCAGGGTAATGGAATATAGAAAAGTGGTGAGGTGGGAGTGGAAGGGAGGGATTCAAAAGGGAGAGTGGAGGAGTTTCACCCTCTAATGACTTTTACCCCTCTCTTGTACTAACAATCCTGTTTCTGCCTTCAAACGTTATTGCTTCAATTATTTACATTTGGTTTTGCAGCCAATTAATTTTATTCGAGGCATCAATCTGCTTAAAAGACGCCTGTTTTCCAAATTAAAAATTCAACCTATTTTTATTCCTCGCAGTTTCGTTTCCTGTTGGTCAAAACACTCACAAATTCTAATTCACCCGAATAATTGTTTGATCTTGAGAGGTTTTTTCCTCTCCATAACGCATCAATCAACAGCGACATTGCCAAGAGCAACACAGAGAGAGAGAGAAAAAAGGTAGAGAATCCGTGCAGATTGAACAGCCCCCCCCCCTCGCCACAAACGCTGCCTCACCAGTCTACGTTTCTACCCCATATATCACAAACTCCTCTTTTGTTGTGTTTCTCTGCCCCCTCCCCACCCTTCTAACACCCACCGCGCCAAGGGGTATTCTAGAGAAAATTATTTTCTCGCTTTTTCTTTTTTATTCCATTTTTTTTTTAAATGTAAGGGATGATATAAACATGGACGTCAGGGAATTAGGATTCTCTCTTTTCAAAATCTGTAAACTGTCATTCTTTTACGATTACGATTTCGCAATTCGTGAGTCCTTCTTCCCTCACAATTCAAACAGCTTTGATTCATTCACTCGTTATTATTATTTTTTTTTCTTTTTCCTTGAAATTGATCCAACGTCACTCCATTAGAAACGTTCTTGTCTTCTTTCAATAAGCGCTCTCTGATAGATTTACCAATACCCGATGAGCAAGAAAGGGAGAGAAAAGTGACTATTGTTTGCCAAAGGGGAGTTTTTATGTCATCCATTCCACCACGATGAGGGGAAGCAACATCTACTCCCTCCCACCCACCCCTCACCACGCTCGCCAACGCATTGTCTTCCGGTCGGATGCACGTCACCGCCTTTTTGTTATGTTCATTTTCGTTCATTACTATCCACTTGAACGATAGGAAAAAAAGCAACGGGCGGATGGGTGCTGGGAAGAAATTGTATCGATACCCGTGAAAGAGTCGGGGGGGGGGGGGAGATGTGATGACAAGCAACAAAAGAGTGGATGGAAGTGGGTCGAGGGGAGAAATCAAACAGTGACAAAAGTTTGAAAAAAGTAAATAGAATGATCGGTGTAATCGAGCACCTTTTTATGGGATTATGGGTTTCAAAATAACCGTCGTTTCGGGTTGTATACCTATCTAGCGGAAAGGTGGAAGGCGTTTGTTTGTTTTGGGTGAGATTTTCTTTACTAGCAACCCCCCACCCCCGCCCCCGCCCTGTAATCAACGTACGACCAACGTTGAGCCGTGCCAAGTTGGTTGGTATCGAGTGTTGGGCGGCAATGATGATGAGGCTGGTGGTTGGTAAGATCCGAACAGGACTGGGAAGTCCGCGTGGGTCGAGGCTCCTCTTTGGACTTGGCAGTTTCGGGAATTGGTGTCGGGGGGGCGGGGGGAGGCAGTTATTGGATTGGCAAGCGAACTATGTCTGTGCATTTGTGTAAAAATGCATTGGGGCGATTCATTTTCCATCCGTTCTCTCTGAATTAAATAACATTTTAACTGACAAGACGGGCGGAAATGAATTGCCCCGGTGCAGAATTTTATGCAAATGGATAAGGCTATAAAGTTCATGAAGATGCAGTCTACTGTATATGTAAATGCCTGTCAACTGTGGAAACACCGCAAAAGAAGTCTTCAAATAAACTGAAAATAACGAGGACAAGTGGAAAATGTGAGCGTTTTTCCTCACTTTTGCTTCGAGTGATATGGCTTCTTCACAATTGTTTTGCGCACATTTTCAATTTTACCAGCGAATTGACGATGTTTTCACATTTAGCAATGAATTAGCGCTCTTTCTCAATTTTGGCCACGCGAACAAAATTGCCTCCAGAAATCACGACTTGGCGTTTTCTTAGTTCTAGCTGGGAACGATTGATTTTTCTCTATTTTAGCCTCGAGTTAGTTTATTTTCTCAATTTTGGCTGCGACGCTGGGAATTACCAAATTTGTCTCAATTTTAACTGTGAATTAGCGATTTTTTCACATTTTAGCCACGAATTAGCACTTTTGATTTTGGCTGGGAATTAGCGATTTCTATTACTTTCAGCCATAAATTTGCGCTTTTTCTCATTTTCACCCTCGAATTAGCTTTTTTTCCTCTTCTTTTTTTATTTACAGGAAAATACCTAATGCGTTAAATTTTATGTAAACGCTAGGTTCGACTTTGTTAAGCCCAACCTCATAAGCCGAGGTCGTGAAATCAATCATAACTCGCGGCTTAAATTTAGAAAAAGCAAATGGAGAAAAACGGCATTTCGCGGATGTAATTGAAAAAAACGTTCAGTCGCGGCTAAAATTGGGGACAACGCAAATTCGCGTTAAAAATTGAGTAAAAGCCACGATTCGTGGCCAAAATTATGATGGACGCTCATTTGCCGCCAAAATTGAGAAAAATCTTAATTTGCAACCTCTGAAGGCAATCTCGTGGCTAAAATTAAGATAAACGCCACTATACGGGTTTAAACATAAACGCTATACTACACGTGTTTAAAATTAAGAAAATGAGCTAAACCGCGGCTAAAATTGAGAAAAAACGCTGGTTCCCGCCAAAACGGCTGAAATGTAGAAAACTTCATGGCTAAAACTGAGTGGGAGCGCTGATTTATGGCTAGCAGCGAAAAAAAGTCGCTAATTCTTGCTAATAATTGGCTGTAACAACGAAAAACGCTAATTCGTGGATATAATGAGCCACTTGCACATTTTTTGGAAACATTTTTTCCTTAAAGGTAATAAAAATAGAAAAGGTTTGGCGCATTTTTTTTTTCAATATCAACGAAAATTTAAATTGATATGAATTTTCAAAGTAGGGAATTTTATGGGCCAGCTAAAAACACCCCGCGCCATGTTGATTTCATATCCGAGTGTGATGACGTCACTTAGTTCGAACCATATTCGACAAATGACATTAACACAGTGAATATTGCTTCATTATTCAATTTTATTGCTTTTTTTCGAGAAGAAATAAAAAAATTTGAATAAATATTAAAATATTAAAAAATATTATAAATTATAATACATATTCGAATACACATTTGAACGAGCCTCACTTGCTTTCGCGTAACACGAGTATGCTTGTTTTAGCGGCGAAAGATTCCCAAAAATGTAATGAAGAATGAATTAAAAAGTAACTCCACATCTTTGAGTTTCCAGCAGATCGTTTACGATATCTTTCCTTTTCAACTTCTCCAGAACAGATGAAGTTCTTGTCTTCTTGTTGCCTAAAAAGTAAGGAAATAATTTGTACGCTCTGTTCTTCGTAAACGCTTCCAAATGACCATGATGTTCTCGCCTGCATGCTTTGAACCACTTCGCCCGAGCTGGGTTATTCATAGGCACCGTTATATAGTTTTTCCAGAGTTTTTAAAGTTGTGCTCTTGCATTGAGGCACGAAGAAGTATTTGTACATATTTTATTACGCCTCAAAGCAAATGAATAAAAGTAATAGCAATAGTAAGATAGAACTTGGAACAGCGATCGTAAAGTGATAACTAAGGCAAAAATAACGAAATTAAAAAGAAAAAGCGCTTTCCATCCCTTCTGTCCCAATGTTTCCCGCTTCTTTTTCTGTTGTTGATCGGAAGAGTGGCTTCGATGTTATTGTCTATGTTAAACATTTTAAGCGCGGTTTTCTCGACACAAAACACAGCCCTCCCCCACCTTCACCACAGGCTGCTCTCCACCCACCGGTCGCATACTTCCGCTATTTTAGATCTATTGAGTTGAAAAGAGCGAGCATGAATCACTTTATGGGAAAAGGACGCATCAGTTGGCCTCCCCCCCCCACCCAGTCACACTTCTAGAGAAAAGCCAATATTCGATGAAGTGTGAGGGAATGAGGGGCGGCGTGATACTGATATCATTCACTTCGTTATATGAGTGAGTAACGAACGCCGCCCCCCTAGTACCCTCCCTTCACCCCCGCTTGTCCTATACTCTTACTCTTTTCAACATCATGACCCCAATTCTGCGCTGGTTTTAGGTTTGGTGAGTGCGTAGTATGAGTCAGGGGGTTGAATTGTGGTTGGTGGTGGTGGGGGGTGGGGGCGAAACAGAGGGTGCGTAGTGTATTCTTGTGATTACATAGAATGAAGGAAAGTTGAAATGCATATAGGAGTGGTGTGGGGAGTGTCGAATGGTGGCCGAGTGACAAATATTCAAGCTCGTACAAACGCCACACACTTTTAAACAGTGGAGACTCCCCTATATTCCCCTAAACAAGATGAATAGCTCGAAGGGTATAATGGGGATCGATACTCATGGCTATAGAGAAAGGGTTGAGGGATAATTGGTCGCGAGAGATACTTAATCGGGTCGAAGAGTGAATCTTTAGTCTTTGGGAATTTTACATAGCCCCCCCCCCACCACCACCACCGTACACCGCACTCACAATCATGTCGGTAGGCGTTCGTGGCGTCAAAAGACCACCTGTTGTCCAACGAGTAAATTCTGATAATCTAAAATCCCTTTAGGAATTAAATCTAGTTAACACCGTCTAAAACTAATTAATTATAAAATTAGCTCGTAAGTATACGGTTGGGGGGGGAGGAAGGGGATCTAAAAAAAAAAATCGAGTGTGATACTCAGTCGGAGGAGCAGGGACTGGGGAATTAAAGGAACTTTAAGCGGGTTGGATATATGTAGGAGTACCGTGTGAAGGGTGGGGGGTGGCTTACTTACAAAGTGGGCTACTCTCAAGAAAATGAAAACATAATTAATTGCGTCGAGAGCCCGGTAACAGCCCCTTCTACCCCCCCTCCCACTTCCCACCATCCCACCACTCTTAAAGCACCATCATATAAATAACGGGGAGTGTAGAGGCTATGGAAGATTGTTGTTGTCAAGTGCAGACAATGTTTAGTTAATGGGTCTCTAAGTCACTCTTTTTTCCCCAACCGTGGCGTTGAACCCCCCTCCGCTCCTCCCATCGCATCCACCCCACCAATTCTCACCAACTCATGAATATTAAAAGACAATGAAGCGGCACAGTCTGATGGATGAGGATGTTGGGGAGGGGGTGTTGTTGCGTGGCAGAAGCGGTGGAAAATCAGCCACACAGCATGGGTGAGTGTGTGTGTGTGTGTTGTGGGAGTGCGGGAAATTCTGTCGGACATATTGAACGCGAACCTTTGCACAACCTCACCCCCTCGCCCTATTCCTCACACACACACTCACACCGTCGGAAAGGGGCGGTACGGCCAATCGGCCACAGATGAGATAAATACGATGAAAGGGGTGGGGAGATGGTAGATGGGAGGGGTTGCCGTTTTGTTTTAAATTCAAATAGGGTGGGTGACCTAGTCGGTCGGTGATGGTGGGGGTGGGATGGATTTGCCCTTTCTATGATAGAGAGAGAGTGAGAAAGGAGAGAAGGTTTATTGAATCTTTCACGCTTAATTTATGTCAAAGGGCTCTCGGTCGAATATTGATAGTTTCCGTAAACTGCCGACAGTTATAAATAACTCAGAAAGCATAGAAGAGTAATTGGAAGTTCATTCCATCCCTTCAAGCGTCACGTTTCCCAAAGTTTTCCCGTGATTTAATTAAAGTTTTTTGTTTTTTCCTTTCGTAAATGACAAGGTAGAGAGGGGGAGAGAATAAAAAAAAAGACACAAAGTAATTAAATCGTTGTTCAATGACCCACTAAACCAGTTTATTCAAATCAATTATACAGCTCTCTCATCGTTATCTATAATTATTTTATAAACGAAATAGAATTAAAGCATAGGGAAAGCCAGTGCATAATTGAAACGAATTTTCCGGAAAACCCCTCCCCTCCTACAGCTCTCATTAATCATTTCGACTTCTTTAATTCGCGATGTTTAGCCGAAAAACTATACTCTCCCAGGAAAGTAATTAGCTAAAAACCTTTAAATACTGCGGCGGAAAAGGCGTCCGCCAAATTATTTTATTCGTTCCCAGGAGAAATGTGAAAAAAAAAATGAGGGGTTAACTTTTCTGGTAATGGAGAGGAAGTTTTTACGCTAAAGGAATAAATATGATGGGATGGTGGGGGGCTCTTTTCTTGGTTTTCTCAGAACACAGCAGCCCTTATATAACTCCACCCCCCCCCCCACAAGACTCGCAACACCGCTTAGTTTATCGGTGTGTTTCTCTCTCCCTTAGCTCTTTTTTTTGTGGAACAATGGAAGTGAGTTTCTTTTCATTCATTTCCTTCACCAACGTCTTTAGTTTTTTTCCGAGACACCCTCCATCCGCATAAACGGAGGTTGAACTGGGGGGAGGGGTGGAGTTCAATTAATTAGGGGCGATGAGACTCACTGTGCAGACGTGTTTTCTCCTCGGAACTGAAGTACTCCGAGTTTCTCGGTTTTTCGCTTCGTCTTTCGGATGAAAATGAGTTAAAGGGCTGAAGGTGACGGGGCAGTGGCGGGCCTACACCGCAATAGTAGAAATCTCTATGAGGCGAGAAGCCGCTTAGCCTCGACATAAACTAGGAATGTATACTTTTTATACTTACGTATAGCGTTCAATTAAGGGCGCCTTTTATCGATTTTAGCCTTGCACCTGCCTCCAGAACGCGCTGATTGGCGTTTTGTCAATTTTAGCTGTGAATTAGCGCAATTTCTGAATTTTAGTCACGATATAATATCCTTCGATAATAAAGCAATGTTGAAACCGCTTATTCTTAGCTAAAAAAAATATGGCCAATCAAACGTTAAAAAACTATTTTAAGTTGACATATCTTCGTTTAAACGAAGAATTCGCTTGTTGGTAGGTGAGCGAGAAGCTAGCCGCACCCAATTTTTTTTTCTCAAAAAATCACGTTTCGAAATGCTATAAAAACCAAAATTCTGGCTAAACAAACGTAAACGAGCGATTTCAAGACTAGAAATGGAGCTAAACAAACGATTTCGTCCGTGGATCAGGCGGGTTATGTAAACATGGCCAAACCATCAACTTTTTTTCAATAAAATATAATGTTGTTTCGAAATGTTAAACAAACGATAAAATAAATATGGCTAAATGAACGTGAACCAAGGATTTTACGTTGTGATTTTCCGCTATCAAACGATTTGTTTTCGGGGAGCGTGAAGTTGGCCGCACCCGTCTATTTTTTTTAGTGCACTTCATTCTGAAAATGCACTATTGGTCTCGCCGTGATGGTGGCAAACATGGGTCATGTCATGTTTTTTCCACGTTTCAGAACCTCTAGAACACGAATTCATTGGTCTCCGGAGTATATATATACACACACTTTTAATATTATGGCCGTTTTCTTGTTAGCACGATAACACTCGAAGAACACTCTTTGAACTCTTTGACTCGAGGAACGCGCTTTGGCACAAAAATCAGTAGTCATAAGACCCCGGTCGGAAAATAGGAGTTGAAATGGTCAAAAAATCACTATAAATCACCAGTTGATTCTAGAAGCGACATATTCGGTACGTATACTCCACGTTAGAGTAGCCTTTGATTTCCATTTTAATTTTTTGAAAAATTCAAGGTGGTGGGGGTGGTCCTTCCGGTGTGGAAGTGTAAAAATAGCGTTGAACTTCACTAGTTCATCTTAGCGCTCTAAAATTCGACTCAATAATTTAATGTAACGAAAGCCCCGGGTTCCGTTGAGATTTATCGAAAACTTTGATGTTGGGTGGGGGGAGGGGGGTGAAATGGGGATGAAATTTCAAAAAAATCGCTTAAATTCACACGTTTAGGTATTATAAAATACGGCACAAAAATTTAATATAACAAAGCCTTTGGAAAACTACCGAAACTTTTCGACATTTTTGAAGAGAGGGGGGTGAAAATAGATGAAGAAGTTCGGCGTAATGAAACAAATTATGGTATCAAAATTATTACTTCTGGGACGGCTTAGGGTATCCGTATACGGAATGAAATGCACTCTTTCCGACCGCCAGCTGCCGGAGCGAATTTTTTTTTTTTTAATCATGTTTCGAAATGATAATGAAACGACTGTTTTGGCTAAACAAAATAATGGGACCGTTATCTTCGTTTTTTTTTTTTGGGTTGTGGGTTATAGGTCGGGTTCACGTGCGTAATTCGCGGTTAAACAGTGAGAAAAATTCGCGGTTTCTGGAGGCCAGAAAAAATCGCCAATTCGCACAGCTAAAATTGCATAAATCGATAGTACGCAGGTAAAATTGGAAGAAATTCCAATTTTACCGGCAATTCGGAGGCAAATCATGACGTCATGGGATGACAAATTTTTAAAAAATTAACAGGTGACACTTTTTTCAATAAAACAAAATTATCAACATTTCTGGGGCCACTTTTTAAATCGGGAGAACTACGCATTATTGCCTGCAGGACAATGTTCCTGTGAAAGAAGTGATTGCAGGGCCCCTAAGTGTAATGATTGGAGCAAAGAAAACTGCTGCAGGTGCAGGGTAACATCTCAGTTGTGAAACTTTAAGAAATTCTTTTAAGATAGAGCTAAGTTCAGCAATTTTTTTGTTCCACTCATCAACGTAGAGACCTCGCCACCGTTCCAATTAACAATAATAAATATAAGCGCTCCGAAACACTTGGCTTCGTATTAAGGGTTCTCGGCGGTATTTGTATAACAAACCGCACATCGACCAATAGCTCGTATGGCGAGGGTGTGAATCGCCCTACTCCATCCTGGGTGTGCGGCCAGGGGCCTTAGTATGAACGGTCGGGGAAAAAGCCGCACGCGGGATCCAAGAACGCCAAATAAGAAATAACATTATCCCGCCACAGCAATCACGTCTAGCGGCTTTTTCGCACGAGTTTGTTCTGAGGCTCCAGATGAGGCAAACAAATTCCTCAATATCGACAGTGATTGAATACGGCTAGGTTCGAGACCGGGATTCTGGTCGAAGGACACCATTAATACTAAAATATTAAATTACTTATATTTTTATACATGACAGGGAACACTTTTAAACTTCAGCTTTATTGTCCTACCTATCTAAGATATGCTCGTGAGCGTGATTGTCGCGGGCAGCAGGGAAGCCCTTCCTTGCTCCCTCATGAAGCTTACTGGTCGTTTCCCACTGATACACACGCGCCGAGTGCTGTCTGTATTGAATACACGGGGCTTCACGTGGTACGTATCAATTAACTGGGCCTTAAAACGGTACATAAGGTCTAAGGAACGACTCCGCCAAATTATATCGCTTTTAAAAAATTTGCAGGCACTTATTTTGACTTTTCATTTATTGTTTGCTTGATCTACAAAGAAATTCCAAGGGAGAAACCATGGGAGGGGAAGCTTCATATGTGAAGTTTGGTCCCTCATTAATTTTTTTACTCCCGTGACGTCAATTTTGACGAAAATTTCCTTAGTTACGAGCATACCTCTGTAAGTCTATTTACCTTGGGAGTACCGGACTCAATGTTTCTCTGAAACGTCGCCAGACATCGTATCTCTTAGCTACAATCGCCAATTGCATGTTTGTGTCATATGCACCTTCCGAAACAAAATTCGCCTGTAACGTAACTGTCGGAGAGCGGTTTGTTGTGTTTCTTTGCCTTACTTTCTACAGGAGCTCTCCAACAATAAAATAATGGAGGATAAACAGATGAGCTATTTAGAGGCATGAAAAGGACAGAGAATTCATGTGATATTAGTAGCGGAAAATGTTCGTTTTGGCACTTCCTCATTCGAGGCTCGCATTTGAAGCCTCCTTTAGCGTTTTTGTCAAGCTAAAGCCCCGTCTACATAAGACGCAAGGACGCCGCCGCAGGACGCAACGCAGAACGCAGGAAGCAACGCGAATTTCAGCCAACTCTCGCGTCCGCGGTTGCGTTCAGCCAATCGCATTTAAGTTTAGAAGGCAGGGTCTAGGTTTGAGGTTCTTTCCACTGCTACATTGATTGTTAAAATTTTCAAAACCCCGAAATTATCAAAAACAAATGTTTAATCATATTTTTAAACACATAGAACTCCACTCGCCCATGGGTCCCTGTTTTCTTCTTCAGTTTAGAGTTGTTAATTATTTTATCTAAAAATGCTCATTGTCGTCTATAGAACGTTTAAGTTAGCGTTGTGGGACGCTGCACAGAACGCAGGACGCAACGCAGAGTTGAACCAATGTCAACTTCTCGCGTCAACTTCTTGCGTTCGGCCAATAGCATTTGATGTTGAGTAGCCGTCGTCAAGTTTGAACCAATAGAATTCAACTGTGGTGAAATAGGCCCCGCCTACTAGAAGATATTTCCGGCTCACTTCAAGATATTTTTGGGCATCTCCAATATTTTTTTTCTTCCATGAGTTTGGAGGTTCTTTCTACCCGGCAACTGCTATCAAAATCAAATAACTCAGCTCGCCATTTCCTTCTAGATTTTGTTTTAAAAAGTTTATTTATCAAAAAGTGTATTATTTCAAAATGAAAAAGTGGTCTACTGATGAAGTGAGGAATCTTATTGTCCTGGTAAAAACAAATCCTGGGCTGTACTCAAAGAGGGCATCGCAACACAAAATCACGAAGGACAAAGAAAGTCGGTATTATCACCACAAAGTGACAGACCGCAGAAGAGGCCAAGAAAATATTTGGAAGACGAAGGGACGACACGTTGGGGCTCTGCCTTCGAATCATTCAATTATGCATTGGGGAGAGTGCCTGAAGATAGAAAAATTAGTCATTGGTGCTTGAAGAACTAGCAGTGATGATGTCACCATAAACATAAATTAAAACCCTTTTTTTTATTATGTCATACTAGTCTTGTAAGAAACATTAGTTTTTTTCATTAATTAGTGATTCTCAAATAAATGTACCTACAAGTTTGAAGAACGTATTTAATTCACTCAAAATACAGGGTGTATGTCGGCATTTGGATGATTTTGTACTGTTCAGTACACGGCTAATAGTAGAGGATAGTGGTTGGGAAGGTCCTATTGTCTACAAGATCGTAGCACCCCCACAACTTGGTGTGTACTATAGTACTAGATACGAATACCAATTACGAAAACATGCAGTTCCTGGTAGTAAGTACCTTATATTTATGGATCTATTTGTTTTTACGTTAAATACTGGGGTATCTAGGTAATGTTACCCGAATATCAGAAAATTTTAAAGATTCCCTGTCTTGACTGGCAAAATATTTGGTAGTAAATCAAGCCATATTGCCTTGCAAACTTCCGGGATGTAATTTTATAAGCAGTTGCAGTTGAGCACCCGACTTGAAACATCCATGTCCACGGACTGCATCCGAATCGTCCGAATAACTATAAACGAATCGTTATAAGTACAAGTAAATGAATATGCAATATACGCTACCAGGGTGAACTTACGAAAGCGTTCACACCAATAGAATAAAGCAACTGGTGAAGGAATTCGGTTGCTTTTCTTCTCGAGACGGAAGGTCACATCCCCGTAACTCAAAAAACTCCTCGTGATCCGCGATTATCAATGTTTCAAATAATGTTTCATAGAAGCCGAACATTATTCTTTCGTTAATGCACGAAGCCACCACTGACGAACCCTTCTTCTATATTATTTTTCCCTCAGCCGAATTTTGAAGACCATCGCCGAAACACAGATGGTGAATAACGTGGCAACGTCCTAACTTTTTAGCTATCTTATCCATAAAATGATTAAATTGACTTGAAAGTGTGAAAATACATTGCTGACTGGAATTAGAGGAGTACGATAACCTAACAATATCAAGATAAAGTGATTAGAACTTCTCTTTCACTTTTTATTTTATAACGTGACATATGATTGGCTCAACGCAACGAGCCTTGCGTTTTATGTAGACAGTGAAAAGTGGACTTGCTTCCTGCGTTCTGCGCTGCGTCCTGCGACGGCGTCCTTGCGTCTTATGTAGACGGGGCTTAATACCATAGAATAATAACTGTACTGACGTACAGAAGGGGCACTCTCAATAATTGTTGGGGGTATGTGACGCCAAGTGGATAGGTTTCTTCTCGCGGGGGGCTGTTATCATTGTGTCAGGTTATGTTAGGACACCACTCCCTTCTTGGCATGAAACTCCCCCTTCCCCAAGCCCCTTTATAATTTCGAGTTTTTCTTTATTTTTGCATTATAAATTCCCAGCGCTTTGGCCTCTGTGCATAGTGACCTTGAATACTCGATTTCGTAGCCACAAAATTGGCAAAATGGCAAGAAAAAGCGAGGAAATAGTCGAGAAGCAAAAAAAAACTCGTAAAAAGTCTCCAAGTACTTTTTGAAAATAAATGGTCGACGTATATTTAAAACAGCAGCAAAAAAAAAAAGGTGTTTTTATTAACAATGCTGCCACCATATGATCACTTTCTCTGTTTACTTATTTTGAATAATATGTTATAGTTCGAGAGCTGGCGACAGTCCCATTCAACCGGAAGAACATAGTCACGAAAGGTGTGCAAAATGATAGCTTACGACCTCCTATTTACGAGTCCTGGAGTCTGCCATGCCGTATCTGGGGCCTAAGGATTTTATAGCTAATCAAAGTCCTTAATTTGGGACATGAATTTAAACGGAAGAACATAGTCCTGAAACTGGTCTCATTCGATAGATTTTATGAAGATGATTACAAATATGGTCGTCTGCCGGTGCCTTCTTGGGGCATTTGCCCTCGGTCACCAGTCAAACGCACTAAATTGGGGTTAATAATTAACCGGAAGAACGAAGTCCGAAAAATGGTCTTATGCATCAGTTTTTATGTAGCTGTATACGAAAATAATCGTCTGCCGGCATCAGTCAGGGGCATTTGCCCTCATCAGTGACCAGACAAATCGCACGGAGAGAACATAACTAACCGGAAGATCATAGTCCTCAAACTAGTATCATTCGAAAGGTTTTGTGGAACTGATTACGATTATGATTGCCTGCCTGCCGCATTTGCCTTCAGTGATCAGTCAAACTGCACTGAGGGAAAATAATTAACCGGAAGATCTTAGTCCTGAAACTGCTGTTATTCGATAGATTTTTTGGAGATGATTGTGAATACGATCGTCTGCCTAGAGCATTTGCTGTAGGTGGCCAGTTAAACTCCTAGGAATATTTATTAACCGGAAGAACGAAAGTCCCGACCTGACCGGAAGTCGAAAGGTTTCGTGTAGCTGAATAAAAAAATGATCGTCTGCCCACGTCTGCCAGGGGCATTTTCCCTTAGTGAACAGTCAAACAGCGCGAAGGGAAAATGCCCCAAGCAGACGCCGCAGTCGATCATATTCGTATTGAGGTCCATGAAACCTGTTGAATGAGACCTGTTTCAAGACCATGTTCTTCCGGTTAGTTAATTTCCCTTTGCGCAGTTTGACTGATCGTAGTGGGCAATTGTCCCTGGCAGACGATCATTTTCGTAATCATCTCCATTAAACCTTTCGAATAAGACTAGTTAATACAGGACTATGATCTTCCGGTTAATCATCTTTGCTATGTGCAGTTTGACTGATCACTGAAGGCAAATGCCCCAGGCAGATGGCGGCAGACGATCACATTCGTAATCAGCCCCATGAAACCTTTCGAACGAGGCTAGTTTCAGGACTATGATCTTCCGGTTAATTATTTCCCCTCTGAGCAGTTTGACTGGTCACTGAGGGCAAGTGCCCCAGGCAGACGATCATTTTCGTATTCAGCAACATAAAACCTGTTGCATAAGACCATTTTACGGACTTCGTTCTTCCGGTTAATTAAAATTCCCCAAATTTCGTGGGTTTGGCGAGCTACTGAGGGCAAATGCCCCAGGCAGACGGTGGCAGACGATCATATTCGTAATCAGCTCCATAAAACCTTTCGAATGAGACCAGTTTCATGACATATGTTCTTCCGGTTGAATGGGACTGTCGCCAGCTCTCGGTCTATTACGTTGGTGTGAGTCTAACGTCTAACGTCTAACGGGGAACTTCCCCCCAAATGATTCTTCCCGTCCCGTCGATTGAGGAAGTAACATAAAAAATATAAATCGCTGAAAACATTTTTTTTCGAAAGAAAATGACTAAACATGACCAGGAATTAAATATTAGTGCGTCAATGATTGATTTCGATTTATAGTGAAATAATAAAACTTACCCATTTTTTTTTTTTTTTTTTTTTTTTTTTACCTTAAATGGCCGGTCTGTGACTCGTGACGTAGTTAAGGGCTTGTGACCCCTCCCAACCCTCCGCATAACGGCTGTTATCATGTCTTGCCCCTTCAACGTCCTTCCAATTCTCTAAAGTCCTATTGTTTGATTTGTGGGAAGCTATTGTGAAGGTCATGCGAATGTTGCTATTACGTCATCAGTCTATCTAGCCTATTTCAAATGGGTCCCGCAACCCAATAGTTTGAAAAATTAATGAAAAAATATAGGGCCTGATTCTATTTGAACGGATCGTGTTTTCATGAGTTTTTGTACCCAAGCTATCACGACGACAGCATGATTTTGAAAAATGTGTTACTTCCTCATTAACGATTTTTCTTAATTTTAGCTGTAAAAGAGCCTCCAAATTTTGGACACGAACGGGCACTTTTTTAAAATTTCAGCTGAAGCGGTTTTCTCATTTTTATCAGAGAATTAGCGCTTTATCAATTTTAGCCGCAAGTTTGCGTTTTTATTTTTAATTCAGCCTTAAATTAGCGCCAACGATATACATATAAACCTGGATTGCTCACAGCGGACTGGAGGGGCGTGGAGGGGGCAGGTCGTCCCCTGATAAACAATTACCCTGTCCCTCTCCTTGTGTAGTTATGGCAACACAACTCTCTTCCCGTATTTACTTTGAAACTCCACCCCTCTCATCCTCTTTAAGCTCCACTTGGAGCTTATTTGATGGCAGACTTTATCAGCAGTGATGAGCAATCCAGTTCTTTTATACATCGTTGATTAGCGCTATATTTATCTCAATTTTAGCCCCGAATTAGCTTTTTTCTTAACTGTTGCAGCGAATGAACGCACTGTCAATTTTAGCCATGAATTGTAACGTTTTGTATTAACATTAGCTGCAATTGATAGCTTTTCCTCAATTTTACCCGCGATTTAGCGCTTTTCACCAGTTTTTGCCCCGTATTTTATTTTTTTTAGTCGTGAATTAACGCGTTTTGGTGGTTTCACGATATTTTTTTTCTGTGAATGACGTTTTTCTCCATCTTAGCCACAAATGAGCGATTTTTTTTTCTTTTTAGTTACGAATTACTGCTTTTTTCCAATTTAGCCATACACACACTCTTCTAACACACTCTTTGGGTGTGCCCAGTTCCACCCCGTTTCTATCAGGACTCACCGGGCCTGTGCAACATCTTCGTTGTGCGGTCCGGACAAAAAACCCAGCGCAGGGCCCTTATCACTCACCTCCTAACCGTTCCCAGCGGTGGTTACGGTGACCAGCTGCACCGTAGTGCCTGCAATGCCTGTGCAATGCCTGCATGCATTGGCTCATCCGCCTTCCTTAAGAATTCGCCCTTTTCCGGCCCGGCCCCCTCTCACCACCAAACCACCAGGTCGAACACTTTTTTTTATGTATACCCCACCCCCTGCACGCGCGATTCCTCTCTACCTTCTATACGTTCTGGCACTGGCAAAGTATAACACTTTCAAAATTTTGATAGCAACAGTTTTACCCGTAATAACCTCGTGCTGACACCCCATATTCCACTCCCCCACCTATACTGCGAAATGGAATATTTGAGGACAAAGAAAAAGAGTCGGTGGAGGTTGTCAGAAGCAAAACAGGGGATTTTCACTGTGGCTTGCTTGTGTTAGAGACTACATAGATAGGAGAGGTTTTCCCGGCTTTCCCCCACCCCTTTCCCCTACACCCATAACGTTGACTTTTGAGGTTCAGAGCACCCTTGATTTTCTGGGGGGGGGGGGTGGAGGAGCAGTCGGGAGAAATAGTGAAAGGATGAAGCCCAAGAGAGATTAAAGGATAACTCGTGACGGGGCTTCAAAACTGTAGCAGTGTGAGTGCGCCTGAAACTTTACCCACTCGCTCTGTTAACTTCCACTGGCCTCAAAACTTGCCGGTTTACCGTCGAGAGATCCTTCCCCCACACTTCTACCGCATCAGTTTTACATTTAAAACCACTCTTAAAATTCAACTCTTGACCTCTCATCCATCTAGTAAGAAATTAATTTCTCGTTATCGACGCAAGCGAGTCTCCTTCACGCGTTGTTTGTGACTTTGCGCTCTCTCCCTCCCCCCACCCCATAATTGCGCATGATTGTATCTTTAAGCAGTCACTGAACGCGTGAGTAAAATCTGAGGCGAATGTGCTTCTAATGCGTTTAATTAACGATACAAAAAAACGTCATAATTTGAAAGTCATGACGTCATAGATAATCACAGATTTCTCGTCAACCTTATTTTTTGCGGTGCCTGGTCAACTCTGTCAACTAACTGCGGCCTCCTTCACATGGCCCGCGACGCAAAATCCTAAAATCTTTTTTTTTTTTTTTTTTTTTTGTGGAAAAGACCGAAACGTTAGAATTCAAAGTTCGATAAACAAAATGGACACGCATTTAACTCACTTCTTCTTTCGCATTTGTTGGTTCTTCCCACCTCGCACTTGTTACCAAAGGTGCGACGCACTTGACCTTCGGCGGCGCACACGGGGTCGTATTGAGCCGTGCAGGCAATTTGACAGTTCGAATTCTTTTGTTGATGGGTTTCCGTGAAAAGGCAGGCCAGTGCCACGGCTGCGTGGATGAATAAAATAAAATTAAGTTTATAACTCGCGATAAAGGTAACAAGTCGAAAATTAGTTTGAATTATATACCTAGCGTGAAGAGAGCAAAAGTTTTATTCATTTTTACAGGAGGAAAGGTGATCTTTGGGCTAAAGGACGTTTCTTTCTGTAGGAACTTGTTTCGTCTCGCTATTTATATATAAAAAACACATTTGACATTTCCAAGTTTTGAAAACGAGAGGGGTGAACTGAGAGGGTAGGGTGGGGAAGACTGGACTAGTAGTCATCTTTAAGACGGCAGAAGAGTAAACAAGGAAAAAAAGACGCAGGATTCTTAGGATATTTCTAAGAGTTGAAGTACCTAATAAAAAAACTTACACAAAAAGTGCGTAAAAACAATTAATTCCCTTGTTTTTAAACATGAAGAAAAATGTCTCGTATATGGTAATTGAGGAATTTGAGCTGGAAAATTATCCGCGACATTAAGCGAGCCAGTTTTCCTCGTTATTAACAGGCTTTATTCCCGACAGTTTTTTTCCACTGTTTTCCTTGAATGTTAGCGGAGGGGAAAAGAACACTGTAAAATACCGCGTTCCATGGGGTCTAAATCGTCAAAGTTTTAAGGTATAGCCGAATGACTCACTAACTTTTAAACCTGTTCTTTGGCGACACGTTCCAAGTTGACATCTCGCATAATCATTTTACAAAAGTTGCTGGAAAATAATAATCTGCGTCGTATTTAAACGCGGAAGAGAACACATTAATTGACGATAATCATAGAGTGGCGAAGTTTAGCACTCAATAATTATTTTCCCGATAAATGTTTTTCATTAATACTTGACTCCATTGTTTTGAATAATTCAGAGCTCGCGGATACGTTATTACAGCATACCGAAAAGTATCAGCTTTGACTTATGAAGTCCAATGGAAAAAAACGAGTATCGCAATACAGTTTTCTTGAAAATCCCAAAATGTGCGCCGCCAACAATCTGTGTCCTTGCGTGAAGGACACAGGAAATCGTTTGTTTAGCGGCCTCACAAATTAATTCTCGTTATCGACTTCGCGCGGCACAACGTCACAAACAGCGCGCGAAGGAGACTCGCTTGCGTCGATAACGAGAAATTAATTTGTTACTAGATGGGTGGGAGGTCAAGAGTTGAATTTTTGAGTGGTTTAAATGTAAAACTGATGCGGTAAAAGCGTTTTGGAGAGACGGTGGTGGGGGGGGGAGGGGAGCTCTCGACTATAAACCGGCAAGTTTTGAGGCCAATGGAAGTTAACAGAGCAAGTGGGTAAAGTTTCAGGCGCACTCACACTCACAGCTACAGTTTTGAAGCCCCGTCACGAGTTATCCTTTAATCCCTCTTTGGGCTTCATCCTTTCCCTATTTCTCTCGACTACTCCACCTCGCCAACGTTGCGCTCTCCCCACCCAATAGTTGAGCATGAATGTATCTTTAAGCAGTCACTGAACGCGTGAGTAAAATCTGAGTCGAATGTGCTTCTAATGCGTTTAATTAACGATGCAAAAAAACGTCATAATTTGAAAGTTATGACGTCATAGATAATCACAGATTTGTCCTCAACCTTATTTTTTGCGGTGTCTGGTCAACTCTGTCGTCTAACTGCTGCCTCCTCCACATGCCCCGGGACGCAAAATCCGAAAATCTTTTTGTAGAAAACACCGAAATGTTAGAATTTAAATTTTATAATCACAATGGACACGCATTTAACTCACTTTTTCCTTGGCATTGGTTGGTTCTCCCCACCTCGCACTGGTTACTAAAAGTGCGAAGAACTTGACCTTCGGCGGCGCACACGGGGTCGTATAATTCCGGGCAGACCATTTGACAGCTGGAATTCTCTTGTTGATGGGTTTCCGTGAAAAGGCAGGCCAGTGTCACGGCTGCGTGGACGGGCAAAATAAAAATAAGATTATAGCTATAGCAATAAAGGTACCAAGTCGAAAAATAGGTTGAATGTATACCTAGCGTGAAGAGAGCAAAAGTTTTATTCATTTTTACAGGACGAAACATGATCTCTGGGCTAAGGGACGTTTCTTTCTATAGGAACTTGTTTCGTCTCGCTATTCACATAAAAAATTGATGTTTCTAGGCTTTGAAAACGGGAGGGGTGAACTTAGAGGTTAGGGTGGGGAAGACTGGACTATAATAGTCATCCGTTGAGATAATTATAGAGTGGCGACGTTTAGCACTCAGTAATTATTTTCCCGATAAATTTGTTTCATTGATACTAAACTCCATTGTTTTGAATAATTCAGAGCTCGCCGATAGATTATTGCAGCATACCTAAAAGTATTAGCTATGTCTTATGAATTACAATGGAAAAAAAACGAGCAGGTATCGCAAAACCAGTTTTCTTGAAAATCCCAAAATGTGCACCGCCAACAATCTGTGTCCTTGCGTGAAGGACACAGGAAATCGTTTGTTTAGCGGCCCAAATTTTCGTTTGTTCAACCTCCCCGAAAACTCCGGTTGTCACGAACAATGATCACGTGGACCCTATCATGGTCAGTATTGTATTGGGACAAAACAGTCCTCTAACCCCCGAAACAGAGATGGGACCGATTAGGTTGTAAAATAAGCAACGAGGATAAAAGCCAGCATCTCTCATTAAGAAAAATATTTAATTTCCCGCCTTCCTTTCCCTTTTCGAAGACTCAAACAAAGAGGAATGAAGAGAACCCCCTCCCCACCAACCTACAATAGGCAAATCAAGTGTTTCCATTAAGTCCCTGCGCCGATTTCCCACCTTAGGAATAAGAAAAATAACTGGTGGGAGAAGTATTTTAAATTCCCCGGAAAAGCCCTTCTCAAGGCTTTTTGACGGGCTCTTGAACATCTTAGAATGCTTGTGACGAAATTTTGACTTTTGGCATTCAGTCCCGGCAATTGGCAAATTCTCCCCTGAGCGCTCATCAAAAATTAAGGTCGGTACAATTTACCTTTTAAATAATCACCCACGTCCACGTGATTGGAAAGTAGCAATCAATTAATAGTCAATTTTTCTCCAATTAATCTTCTCCTCGAAATAAATAAATAGTTTTGAACTTGATTTAAATAAAAGAAATAATAAATATGGCTAAATAAACGTGAACCAACGATTTTACGTTATGGTTTTCCGGGTCGGGGAGCGTGAAGTTGGCCGCACCCGTCTATTTTTTTTAGTGCATTTCATTCTGAAAATGCACTATTGGTCTCGTCGTGATGGTGGCAAACATGGGTCATGTCATGTTTTTTTCACGTTTCAGAACCTCTAGAACACGAATTCATTGGTCTCCGGAATTTATATATAAATACTTATAATATTATGGCCGTTTTCTTGTTAGCACGATAACAATCGAATAAATTAATTTAGCGGAACGCGCTTTGGCACAAAAATCAGTAGTCATAAGACCCCGGTCGGAAAATAGGAGTTGAAATGGTCAAAAAATCACTATAAATCACCAGTTGATTCTAGAAGCGACATATTCGGTACGTATACTCCACGTTAGAGTAGCCTTTGATTCCCATTTTAATTTTTTGAAAAAGTCAAGGTGGTGGGGGTGGTCCTTCCGGTGTGGAAGTGGAAAAATAGCGTTGAACTTCACTAGTTCATCTTAGCGCTCTAAAATTCGACTCAATAATTGAATGTAACGAAAGCCCCGGGTTCCGTTGAGATTTATTGAAAACTTTGATGTTGGGTGGGGGGGAGGGGGGTGAAATGGGGATGAAATTTCAAAAAAATCGCTTAAATTCACACGTTTAGGTATTATAAAATACGGCACAAAAATTTAATATAACAAAGCCCTTGGAAAACTACCGAAACTTTTCGACATTTTTGAAGAGAGGGGGGTGAAAATAGATGAAGAAGTTCGGCGTAATGAAACAAATTATGGTATCAAAATTATTACTTCTGGGACGGCTTAGGGTATCCGTATACGGAATGAAATGCACTCTTTCCGACCGCCAGCTGCCGGAGCGAATTTTTTTTTTTTTTTAATCATGTTTCGAAATGATAATGAAACGACTGTTTTGGCTAAACAAACGATTTTAGACTAGAAATGGCGTTAAACAAATGATTTCGTCAATGAGTCAATGAAAAAGCGGTAATTCTTGGCTGGAATATAAAAAAAAAAAACAAAAAAAACGCTCGTATACGAATTAAATTGCAAAAGCAAGCGTTGATTCACGCCTGAAATTAAGAATAAGTGCTCTTCCGCGTAGCTTAAATTGAGAAAAACTCAAAATGCCAGCTTGAAGTGAAGTGAAGCGCTACGATTTGCGGCTGTAAAAGTTTAGAAAAAGTGCCAATTGACCGGTGAAGTTGAGAAAACGTCAACTCGCCGATTCTTGAGGCAACTTCACGCCCGGTTGAAATTGAGATGAAAAAACGCTACTTCGTGGGTGAAAATTAGTGTAATAGATTAGTTGAGATAGTTGATAAAAACGCTAATTCGCAGATAGAATTGAGAAAAATACGCCGAATTCGATGCTAAATTTAATAAAAAGCGTTCGTTTGCTACACTATTTCCCAGATTCTTGGGGAGACTTCGTGACTTGAATTGTAAAAAATCACTATTTCGTGGCTAAAATAATATAAAAAGCTGCCGATTCGATGCTCAAATGGATAAAAACGCTGATTCGGGGCTAAAATTGGGAAAAAGCGCTGGCACAACTCGCGGATAAAATTGAGGAAATGTGTTAATCCGAGGATGAAACTGAGGAAAAAAGAGCTAATTGACGGCCAAAACGGGTAAAAATGGGTTCATTTTCACCTAAGATTGAGAATGAAAACACCAACTTGTGGGTTTCTGAAGCAACTTCGTGAATTAACTCTACGTAAAAATTATACTCCTTGTTTATTCAGAGACCAACCAAGGGGCCTTATAGAGATTTCCACACCCGGACAGCGATAAGACTAGGTCCGCCACTGTTCAGGGCTACTCTTGCTCACTCACACTCTCTCTCTCTCTCCCACTCCCCCCACACACAAAGTTTCACAGCAGAATACGCAGTGACCGATTATCTAGTAAGACTACGCCAGAAAAATTAGCCTCGAAACAAGGGAATTTCATGAAGATACTGTAAGTTAATAATTTGGATTTTCGGGACCAAAATTGTATTTTTGCACATGTAGACATAAATGACTATCAAAACACGATATTTGTCTAGGGTGGGGGGGGGGGCAAAATTTCAACTGCTCAGATTCTTGCTCTCCAATACCGTCCTGACTTCCACAGCTACTGGTCGTGCGGTTCGGACAAAAACCAAGCTCAGGCCTAGCCCCATCACTCAACTTCAGCCACGGTCGGTGACCAGCTGCACCGTAGTGCCTGCAACGCCTGCATGCGGCATGTGGATCGCTCCTACCGCCTTCCTTCAGATTTCGCCTTTTTCCGGCCTCGCCACCCCCCCCCCACCACCTATCTGCCAGGTCGAATTGTTTGTTTAATAGATATACCCCAACCCTCGCAGGCCCGATTCCTCTCACCCTTTCTATGCGTTATGCCAGTGGCGAAAAATAACATTTTCAAAATTGTGATAACAACAGTTTTCCTCGTAATAACCTTGTACAGACACCACGTATTCCACTCCCCCACCGCATCATATACTGCGAAATGGAATATTTGAGGAGACAAAGAAAAAGAGTCTGTGGAGGTTGTCAGAAGCAAAACAGGGGATTTTCACTGTGGCTTGCTCGTGTTAGAGACTACATAGATAGAAGAGGTTTTCCCGACTGTCCCCTCCACAAGCAACGGTGAATGTTGAGGTTCAGAGCAGCCTTGATGGGTGACGAGGGGTATGGAGATGGAGGAGTAGTCGAGAGAAATAGGGAAAGGATGAAGCCATGAGAGATTAAAGGATAACTCGTGCGGGGCTTCAAAACTGTAGCAGTGTGAGTGCGCCTGAAACTTTACCCATTCGCTCTGTTAACTTCCACTGGCCTCAAAACTTGCCGGTTTATAGTCGAGAGCCCCCTTCCCCCCCATCACCATTGTCTCATCAACGCTTTTACCGCATCAGTTTTACATTTAAACCACTCTTAAAATTCAACTCTTGACCTCCCACCCACCTAATAACAAATTAATTCTCGTTATCGACACAAGCGAGTCTCCTTCACGCTTTGTTTCTGACGTTGCGCTCTTTCTCACCACCACCCAATAATTGCGCATGATTGTTTCTTTAAGGAGTCGCGGAACGCGTAAGTAAAATCTGAGAGCTTCTATAATGCGTTTAATTAACAATAAAAAAACGTCACAATTTGACAGTCATGACTGTCATGTGCAAAATATTCACAGATTTGTGGAAGCCCTTCCTTGCTCCCTCATGAAGCTTACTGGTCGTTTCCCACTGATACACACGCGCCGAGTGCTGTCTGTATTGAATACACGGGGCTTCACGTGGTACGTATCAATTAACTGGGCCTTAAAACGGTACATAAGGTCTAAGGAACGACTCCGCCAAATTATATCGCTTTTAAAAAATTTGCAGGCACTTATTCTGACTTTTCATTTATTGTTTGCTTGATCTACAAAGAAATTCCAAGGGAGAAACCATGGGAGGGGAAGCTTCATATGTGAAGTTTGGTCCCTCATTAATTTTTTTACTCCCGTGACGTCAATTTTGACGAAAATTTCCTTAGTTACGAGCATACCTCTGTAAGTCTATTTACCATAGAGGTAAATAACTGGAGAAAGCCTGAATGTGCTGGGGGGTGGGTAGAAGGGTTGTCACAAATATGGCCGCCAAAGTACACCTTCAGAACCTTGAATTTACCTCTACATCGTCAGGTTATCAACAAAAATGCTCACCTCCCCCCTGAGATTAATTCAAAATTACAAAAAAAGCGCCCGAGTTAGAATGAACAAGGGGTATTTCGGGGAATTTGTTCGGTAAAAACTAAATCAAACTCGTCAACACTCTCGTTCTCAAAGCGTGGACGACTTGATGTTCATACGATTTCATTGTAAATGCCATCGTTCGTGGCACGTAGCCATGTTTTCAAGTGGATTTTGGAGTTTATTTTCTAAAATAAGTGGCCCTGATCGCGTTCCATCAACATACCAGGAAAAATATTACATGGGCGAGACAGTGGCGAGTTCAGAAAGAGCCGCTCCGTCTCTTGAGGACTGCGAAACTAGGATTTGAACAAAAGTCGCCACACTCATGCAGTTCTCGCTGTGCTCGAACCACGGGTCTTCTCATTCGCAGTGCTGGTACATAATATAATGTTTCTGAATTAGTTTGTTTCTTGGTTGCGAGCGATTATTATGTGAAATAAACGTTCGTGATTTCTTAGCCCCGTATTTCTCTTTGCTATCAGAGGATCGACCCCTGAAGAAACATACCCAAAAATACACAACACATCAGTGAAAAACAAGTTATCTTGAACTCAGAAACATGACGTATTCCATGAAAAACATGAGTCAATGAGTTCCCGGTGGCTTCTGCCGTGATATCACTCTCCATCCCACATTACACCTGTAAACTCCCCACCGCCAAGCGGTCCACACCGGTAACGTGTCAGTTTTGACCAACTGGCACGGCTGACGGGGAGTGGGGTGGAGATAACCAGGACTTGCACGTGTCGGGTCACTTCCCGGCCGTCATGTCAGGCTTTATCCTGGTCATGTGCCATTCCAGGCATCAAGCCAGGGCGGGAAGAAGGCACAATCCTGGCTTCTGCCGTGATTCCCGGAAGAGGATTGGAGCTACTTGCGCACGTTGAAATATGCGGAAAAGAAGTCCAACAACTCGCGCATGGTCGAACGTTTAAAATAAAGATTCTCCGGAGTGTAGTTGTGGGTTGTTCCCTTTATTAATGCCCTGTGAAACAATCTAAAAACTCACAGTGACAATTTCTAGACATACTAGAGGAAATAAGAACAAAACTAGAAATTCAAAGTGGACATGTATAAATAAAAAACAACTTGACTTGAGGTTACTTTGTGGTTCACAAGGTGCACCTCCCACCATAACTTCGGTCAACAAATTTCAAGCCCAAGCTTTCTCCATTCATTTGTATCTCTATGCTATTTACCTTGGGAGTACCGGACTCAATGTTTCTCTGAAACGTCGCCAGACATCGTATCTCTTAGCTACAATCGCCAATTGCATGTTTGTGTCATATGCACCTTCCGAAACAAAATTCGCCTGTAACGTAACTGTCGGAGAGCGGTTTGTTGTGTTTCTTTGCCTTACTTTCTACAGGAGCTCTCCAACAATAAAATAATGGAGGATAAACAGATGAGCTATTTAGAAGTATGAAAAGGACAGAGAATTCATGTGATATTAGTAGCGGAAAATGTTCGTTTTGGCACTTCCTCATTCGAGGCTCGCATTTGAAGCCTCCTTTAAGGCCGGTTCACAAGCTCTATGTTTGTGTTGTGTGGAGTCTATGCAACCAAACAAATTGATTCCCTCGAAAAATGATGCATTTTGATAGGTTACATGGACTCCACAGACACATTGCACAGAGCTTGTGAACGGGCCTTTAGCGTTTTTGTCAAGCTAATACCATAGAATAATAACTGTACTGACGTACAGAAGGGGCACTCTCAATAATTGTTGGGGGTATGTGACGCCAAGTGGATAGGTTTCTTCTCGCGGGGGGCTGTTATCATTGTGTCAGGTTATGTTAGGACACCACTCCCTTCTTGGCATGAAACTCCCCCTTCCCCAAGCCCCTTTATAATTTCGAGTTTTTCTTTATTTTTGCATTATAAATTCCCAGCGCTTTGGCCTCTGTGCATAGTGACCTTGAATACTCGATTTCGTAGCCACAAAATTGGCAAAATGGCAAGAAAAAGCGAGGAAATAGTCGAGAAGCAAAAAAAAACTCGTAAAAAGTCTCCAAGTACTTTTTGAAAATAAATGGTCGACGTATATTTAAAACAGCAGCAAAAAAAAAAAGGTGTTTTTATTAACAATGCTGCCACCATATGATCACTTTCTCTGTTTACTTATTTTGAATAATATGTTATAGTTCGAGAGCTGGCGACAGTCCCATTCAACCGGAAGAACATAGTCACGAAAGGTGTGCAAAATGATAGCTTACGACCTCCTATTTACGAGTCCTGGAGTCTGCCATGCCGTATCTGGGGCCTAAGGATTTTATAGCTAATCAAAGTCCTTAATTTGGGACATGAATTTAAACGGAAGAACATAGTCCTGAAACTGGTCTCATTCGAAAGGTTCTATGGGGTTGATTACGAATGTGAATGTCTGCCTGGGGCATTTACCCTCTGTGGCTCGTTAAACTCATGAAATTTGGTAAATTCAAACTAACCGAAAGAACATAGTCCTGAAACTGGTCTCATTCGATAGATTTTATGAAGATGATTACAAATATGGTCGTCTGCCGGTGCCTTCTTGGGGCATTTGCCCTCGGTCACCAGTCAAACGCACTAAATTGGGGTTAATAATTAACCGGAAGAACGAAGTCCGAAAAATGGTCTTATGCATCAGTTTTTATGTAGCTGTATACGAAAATAATCGTCTGCCGGCATCAGTCAGGGGCATTTGCCCTCATCAGTGACCAGACAAATCGCACGGAGGGAACATAACTAACCGGAAGATCATAGTCCTCAAACTAGTATCATTCGAAAGGTTTTGTGGAACTGATTACGAATATGATCGCCTGCCTGCCGCATTTGCCTTCAGTGATCAGTCAAACTGCACTGAGAGAAAATAATTAACCGGAAGATCTTAGTCCTGAAACTGCTGTTATTCGATAGATTTTTTGGAGATGATTGTGAATACGATCGTCTGCCTAGAGCATTTGCTGTAGGTGGCCAGTTAAACTCCTAGGAATATTTATTAACCGGAAGAACGAAAGTCCCGACCTGACCGGAAGTCGAAAGGTTTCGTGTAGCTGAATAAAAAAATGATCGTCTGCCAGGGGCATTTTCCCTCAGTGAACAGTCGAACAGCGCGAAGGGAAAATGCCCCAAGCAGACGCCGCAGTCGATCATATTCGTATTGAGGTCCATGAAACCTGTTGAATGAGACCTGTTTCAAGACCATGTTCTTCCGGTTAGTTAATTTCCCTTTGCGCAGTTTGACAGATCGTAGTGGGCAATTGTCCCTGGCAGACGATCATTTTCGTAATCATCTCCATTAAACCTTTCGAATAAGACTAGTTAATACAGGACTATGATCTTCCGGTTAATCATCTTTGCTGTGTGCAGTTTGACTGATCACTGAAGGCAAATGCCCCAGGCAGACGATCATATTCGTAATCAGCTCCATAAAACCTTTCGAATGAGACCAGTTTCATGACTATGTTCTTCCGGTTGAATGGGACTGTCGCCAGCTCTCGGTCTATTACGTTGGTATGAGTCTAACGTCTAACGGGGAACTTCCCCCCAAATGATTCTTCCCGTCCCGTCGATTGAGGAAGTAACATAAAAAATATAAATCGCTGAAAACATTTTTTTTCGAAAGAAAATGACTAAACATGACCAGGAATTAAATATTAGTGCGTCAATGATTGATTTCGATTTATAGTGAAATAATAAAACTTACCCTTTTTTTTTTTTTTTTTTTTTTTTTTTTTTTTTTTGTACCTTAAATGGCCGGTCTGTGACTCGTGACGTAGTTAAGGGGTTGTGACCCCTCCCAACCCTCCGCATCTTGGCTGTTATCATGTCTTGCCCCTTCAACGTCCTTCCAATTCTCTAAAGCCCTATTGTTTGATTTGTGGGAAGCTATTGTGAAGGTCATGCGAATGTTGCTATTACGTCATCAGTCTATCTAGCCTATTTCAAATGGGTCCCGCAACCCAATAGTTTTAAAAATTAATGAAAAAATATAGGGCCTGATTCTATTTGAACGGATCGTGTTTTCATGAGTTTTAGTACCCAAGCTATCACGACGACAGCATGATTTTGAAAAATGTGTTACTTCCTCATTAACGATTTTTCTTAATTTTAGCTGTAAAAGAGCCTCCAAATTTTGGACACGAACGGGCACTTTTTTAAAATTTTAGCTGAAGCGGGTTTTCTCAATTTTATCAGAGAATTAGCGCTTTATCAATTTTAGTCGCAAATTTGCGTTTTTATTTTTATTTCAGCCTTTAGCGCTATATTTATCTCAATTTTAGCCCCGAATTAGCTTTTTTCATAACTGTTGCAGCGAATGAACGCACTGTCAGTTTTAGCCATGAATTATAAAGTTTTTTATTAACATTAGCTGCAAATGAGAGCTTTCCCTTAATTTTACCCGCGATTTAAAGCTTTTCACCAGTTTTTGCCCCGAATTTTATTTTTTTGAGTCGTGAATTAACGCGTTTTGGTGGTTTCACGATATTTTTTTCTGTGAATGACGTTTTTCTCCATCTTAGCCACAAATGAGCGATTTTTTTTTCTTTTGAGTTAGAATTACAGCTTTTTTCCAATTTAGCCATACACACACTCTTCTAACACACTCTTTGGGTGTGCCCAGTTCCACCCCGTTTCTATCAGGACTCACCGGGCCTGTGCAACATCTTCGTTGTGCGGTCCGGACAAAAAACCCAGCGCAGGGCCCTTATCACTCACCTCCTAACCGTTCAGCCACGGACGGTGACCAGCTGCACCGTAGTGCCTGCAATGCCTGCATGCATTGGCTCCTCCGCCTTCCTTAAGAATTCGCCCTTTTCCGGCCCGGCCCCCTCTCACCACCAAACCACCAGGTCGAACAGTTTTTTTTAATGTATACCCCACCCCCTGCACGCGCGATTCCTCTCTACCTTCTATACGTTCTGGCACTGGCAAAGTACAACATTTTCAAAATTTTGATAGAAACAGTTTTACCCGTAATAACCTCGTGCTGACACCCCATATTCCACTCCCCCACCTATACTGCGAAATGGAATATTTGAGGACAAAGAAAAAGAGTCGGTGGAGGTTGTCAGAAGCAAAACAGGGGATTTTCACTGTGGCTTGCTTGTGTTAGAGACTACATAGATAGGAGAGGTTTTCCCGGCTTTCCCCCACCCCTTTCCCCTACACCCATAACGTTGACTTTTGAGGTTCAGAGCACCCTTGATTTTCTGGGGGGGGGGGGGGGTGGAGGAGCAGTCGGGAGAAATAGTGAAAGGATGAAGCCCAAGAGAGATTAAAGGATAACTCGTGACGGGGCTTCAAAACTGTAGCAGTGTGAGTGCGCCTGAAACTTTACCCACTCGCTCTGTTAACTTCCACTGGCCTCAAAACTTGCCGGTTTACCGTCGAGAGATCCTTCCCCCACACTTCTACCGCATCAGTTTTACATTTAAACCACTCTTAAAATTCAACTCTTGACCTCCCATCCATCTAGTAAGAAATTAATTTCTCGTTATCGACGCAAGCGAGTCTCCTTCACGCGTTGTTTGTGACTTTGCGCTCTCCCCCCCCCCACCACATAATTGCGCATGATTGTATCTTTAAGCAGTCACTGAACGCGTGAGTAAAATCTGAGGCGAATGTGCTTCTAATGCGTTTAATTAACGATACAAAAAAACGTCATAATTTGAAAGCATGACGTCATAGATAATCACAGATTTCTCGTCAACCTTATTTTTTGCGGTGCCTGGTCAACTCTGTCAACTAACTGCGGCCTCCTTCACATGGCCCGCGACGCAAAATCCTGAAATCTTTTTTTTTGTTTTGTTTTTTTTTGTGGAAAACACCGAAACGTTAGAATTCAAAGTTCGATAAACAAAATGGACACGCATTTAACTCACTTCTTCTTTCGCATTTGTTGGTTCTTCCCACCTCGCACTTGTTACCAAAGGTGCGACGCACTTGACCTTCGGCGGCGCACACGGGGTCGTATTGAGCCGTGCAGGCAATTTGACAGTTCGAATTCTTTTGTTGATGGGTTTCCGTGAAAAGGCAGGCCAGTGCCACGGCTGCGTGGATGAATAAAATAAAATTAAGTTTATAACTCGCGATAAAGGTAACAAGTCGAAAATTAGTTTGAATTATATACCTAGCGTGAAGAGAGCAAAAGTTTTATTCATTTTTACAGGAGGAAAGGTGATCTTTGGGCTAAAGGACGTTTCTTTCTGTAGGAACTTGTTTCGTCTCGCTATTTATATATAAAAAACACATTTGACATTTCCAAGTTTTGAAAACGAGAGGGGTGAACTGAGAGGGAAGGGTGGGGAAGACTGGACTAGTAGTCATCTTTACGACGGCAGAAGAGTAAACAAGGAAAAAAAGACGCAGGATTCTTAGGATATTTCTAAGAGTTGTAGTTCCTAATAAAAAAACTTACACAAAAAGTGCGTAAAAACAATTAATTCCCTTGTTTTTAAACATGAAGAAAAATGTCTCGTATATGGTAATTGAGGTATTTGAGCTGGAAAATTATCCGCGACATTAAGCGAGCCAGTTTTCCTCGTTATTAACAGGCTTTATTCCCGACAGTTTTTTTCCACTGTTTTCCTTGAATGTTAGCGGAGGGGAAAAGAACACTGTAAAATACCGCGTCCCATGGGGTCTAAATAGTCAAAGTTTTAAGGTATAGCCGAATGACTCACTAACTTTTAAACCTGTTCTTTGGCGACGCGTTCCAAGTTGACATCTCGCATAATCATTTTACAAAAGTTGCTGGAAAATAATAATCTGCGTCGTATTTAAACGCGGAAGAGAACACATTAATTGACGATAATCATAGAGTGGCGAAGTTTAGCACTCAATAATTATTTTCCCGATAAATGTTTTTCATTAATACTTGACTCCATTGTTTTGAATAATTCAGAGCTCGCGGATACGTTATTACAGCATACCGAAAAGTATCAGCTTTGACTTATGAAGTCCAATGGAAAAAACGAGTATCGCAATACAGTTTTCTTGAAAATCCCAAAATGTGCGCCGCCAACAATCTGTGTCCTTGCGTGAAGGACATAGGAAATCGTTTGTTTAGCGGCCTCACAAATTAATTCTCGTTATCGACTTCGCGCGGCACAACGTCACAAACAGCGCGCGAAGGAGACTCGCTTGCGTCGATAACGAGAAATTAATTTGTTACTAGATGGGTGGGAGGTCAAGAGTTGAATTTTTGAGTGGTTTAAATGTAAAACTGATGCGGTAAAAGCGTTTTGGAGAGACGGAGGTGGGGGGGGAGGGGAGCTCTCGACTATAAACCGGCAAGTTTTGAGGCCAATGGAAGTTAACAGAGCAAGTGGGTAAAGTTTCAGGCGCACTAACACACACAGCTACAGTTTTGAAGCCCCGTCACGAGTTATCCTTTAATCCCTCTTTGGGCTTCATCCTTTCCCTATTTCTCTCGACTACTCCACCTCGCCAACGTTGCGCTCTCCCCACCCAATAGTTGAGCATGAATGTATCTTTAAGCAGTCACTGAACGCGTGAGTAAAATCTGAGTCGAATGTGCTTCTAATGCGTTTAATTAACGATGCAAAAAAACGTCATAATTTGAAAGTTATGACGTCATAGATAATCACAGATTTGTCCTCAACCTTATTTTTTGCGGTGTCTGGTCAACTCTGTCGTCTAACTGCTGCCTCCTCCACATGCCCCGGGACGCAAAATCCGAAAATCTTTTTGTAGAAAACACCGAAATGTTAGAATTTAAAATTTTATAATCACAATGGACACGCATTTAACTCACTTTTTCCTTGGCATTGGTTGGTTCTCCCCACCTCGCACTGGTTACTAAAAGTGCGAAGAACTTGACCTTCGGCGGCGCACACGGGGTCGTATAATTCCGGGCAGACCATTTGACAGCTGGAATTCTCTTGTTGATGGGTTTCCGTGAAAAGGCAGGCCAGTGTCACGGCTGCGTGGACGGGCAAAATAAAAATAAGATTATAGCTATAGCAATAAAGGTACCAAGTCGAAAAAGTATGTTGAATGTATACCAAGCGTGAAGAGGGCAAAAGTTTTATTCATTTTTACAGGACGAAACATGATCTCTGGGCTAAGGGACGTTTCTTTCTATAGGAACTTGTTTCGTCTCGCTATTCACATAAAAAATTGATGTTTCCAGGCTTTGAAAACGGGAGGGGTGAACTTAGAGGTTAGGGTGGGGAAGACTGGACTATAATAGTCATCCGTTGAGATAATTATAGAGTGGCGACGTTTAGCACTCAGTAATTATTTTCCCGATAAATTTGTTTCATTGATACTAAACTCCATTGTTTTGAATAATTCAGAGCTCGCCGATAGATTATTGCAGCATACCTAAAAGTATTAGCTATGTCTTATGAATTACAATGGAAAAAAAACGAGCAGGTATCGCAAAACCAGTTTTCTTGAAAATCCCAAAATGTGCACCGCCAACAATCTGTGTCCTTGCATGAAGGACACAGGAAATCGTTTGTTTAGCGGCCCAGATTTTCGTTTGTTCAACCTCCCCGAAAACTCCGGTTGTCACGAACAATGATCATGTGGACCCTATCATGGTCCGTATTGTATTGGGACAAAACAGTCCTCTAACCCCCGAAACAGAGATGGGACCGATTAGGTTGTAAAATAAGCAACGAGGATAAAAGCCAGCATCTCTCATTAAGAAAAATATTTAATTTCCCGCCTTCCTTTCCCTTTTCGAAGACTCAAACAAAGAGGAATGAAGAGAACCCCCTCCCCACCAACCTACAATAGGCAAATCAAGTGTTTCCATTAAGTCCCTGCGCCGATTTCCCACCTTAGGAATAAGAAAAATAACTGGTGGGAGAAGTATTTTAAATTCCCCGGAAAAGCCCTTCTCGAGGCTTTTTGACGGGCTCTTGAACATCTTAGAATGCTTGTGACGAAATTTTGACTTTTGGCATTCAGTCCCGGCAATTGGCAAATTCTCCCCTGAGCGCTCATCAAAAATTAAGGTCGGTACAATTTACCTTTTAAATAATCACCCACGTCCACGTGATTGGAAAGTAGCAATCAATTAATAATCAATTTTTCTCCAATTAATGAAAATCTTCTCCTCGAAATAAATAAATAGTTTTGAACTTGATTTAAATAAAAGAAATAATAAATATAATTTTATCCTCGGTGTCTTGTTAAAGTTTCTCCCACTTTTCAAGCACCATAAAATAATATCAATGAATTCTAGTCCTAAAAGAACGAAATAACGAGTCTGTGTAAAATATATATTTTTGATCTAAAATACCAACGAAACCCTCTCGAATTTGCCAAGCGAGTTAAACGTTCCCCTTTGAAATAAAGATCTTCCAATTGTTTCAATTACTGTCCACGTATCCACCTTTTACAATAAAATAAATTGAAAAAAAAATGATTTTATACTTTCATCGCATTCTTTCACCCTAGACAAGAAAATACCAAATTAAGATTTTATTATACTTTCATTTTTCCCGAAGAAGACAACGGAAAAGTCTGGCATGAATGAAATGGGTGATTCTTGGTCACATTTGGAACCAAAATGGCCCTATACACCATGGTCCGATTACTTATGGTATTGGAGATAATCAGAGTTTTCCTAATTTTTAATGTACCCACGGCTTTCCTTAGTAAATCGTCTGTACCTGATGACAAAATGGTCTCATTGAAATTATTAAAAACTTCTGCTGTTTGTCAGCATTCGAATGACCTGCTTAGTTCTGGATTATTCTTTTTTTCTTCCGAGATAGAAGCAAAAACGCCTGAAAAACCCACCAAAAGTATCCGTTTTTAAGCATGCCTTCAGGTAAGGCAATTGCTTCCGTGAGCGTGCCCTCGGAGGTCCAGTTCATGGTGATTGTAATGCGGTTGGTGGTAGATGTGGGTGTTATTTATTTTTTACTTATTTACTTGCACAATCACATTTCTTAACAAACAAGAATTATTTATTTTATTGTTGTATTATTTCAATAATAGCGGAATCCAACCCAAGGCTCCATCCAAGCTCATAACGGGAATTTGTATCTAACTTGTTTGGCCAAGCTTACGTAACCCGGCCCATGGATGAAATCGTTTGTTATCGCCATTTCTAATCTTAAAATCGTTCGTTTACGTTTGCTTGGACGAAATGTTCGTTATTTTTTGTTTTAAAAAATAAAAAAAACACTGATGGTTCGACCAAGTTTTCGTAACCCGTGGACGAAATAGTTTATTTTGTGCCATTTCCAGTCTTAAAATAGTTTGTTTAACGTTTGTTTAGTTAAAATTTTCGTTTGTTTATCCGAAACTTTTTTAAATAGGTGGGTGCGGGGCGGGGGTCACGCTTCCCAACCCAAAAACGAAATCTTTGTTTAGCACCATATCTCAACATAAAATCGTTTGTTTACGTTTTTTTAGCCGTATTTTTCATTTGTTTAGCATTTCGAAATATTATTTTATTGAAAAAAAAAAACATTGATAGTTTGACCCATAAAAACATTGGTGGCTTGACCCATGGATGAATTGTTAAGCGCCATTTCTACTCTTAAAATTGTTTGTTTACGTTTTTAACCAAAATACAATCATACAACATAAAATGTTGGCTAAACAAACGATTTTAGACTAGAAATGGCGTTAAACAAATGATTTCGTCTATGAGTTGGGTAGCGTGAAGTTATTTGTTGTTGTTGTTGTTGTTTTTGCTAAACAAACGAAAAATATTGCGACTTTGTTGTTCCAAGTACGTGAAAGGCAAACAATAAAAAATATGTATAATAATAAAAAAAATATATATAGTCAGTTTTGTTTATAAAACTATATATATATAATCAGTTCGATCAATTAACACCCTGGGGTTTTTATTTTTATGGGCCAAAAGCGGGTCCAAAATGGGGATTTTTAAACGTTTTAAGAACATAGGGGGTGTGGGGTGTCGATTTTCATGTAATTTCAATCTGGACCTGGCTACATTCATGTATAATAAACCCATGTGTAAAATTTGCAGCATTTTTCTTGTTGTTGCTATGAATTACGTTTTTCTCCATTTTAGCCGCAAATGAGCGATTTGTTTATTTTTTGGTCAGGAACTACAGTCTTTTTTTTCCGATTTAGTTGCAAACAAACTCTTCGACCACAATGGGGAAAGTTCCCCTACCCATGAGCAGTGCGTTAGCGATTTTTTTTTTTTTTTTTTTCTATTTTATCCATAAAAAGGCCACCATAAATCGTGAATTCGTAAATGTTAATCCTTGATCGAGCATTTTTTTCGGGGTTTTGTTCCCAAATTCATGAACATAAAGCCTGAAAATCCCTAATTAAGCTTGCACCCCTCTTCATGCGCAGGCGCAGTGGTCGCGGTGGTGGAAGTGTGGTTCAGGGAGAGCAAAATGCTCCCCCAATGGCCTCGTTGTGGGATCGGTGCTCCCCCTTTATCGAAAAAATGAATAGGTTCCTTTGAATTCGCTTTTCTAAAAGTTATCGATCCACAAGAAATTAATATAAGAGCGTATAGAACTTTCTCTGTTTTCTGGCAAGCTTCCTTCGCACAGAGTGTCGCTATAGAGCTCAAGCGTCGACAGAGGGGGGGGGGTTCGGGAGAGGGGTGTGAGAGCTACTGCGAAGGGGTCAATAGTGCGAGATTTCGTTTTTGATGCAGTGAAACCCGCCAAATTGCGCTTTTTTGGGTGAGCCAGACACGTTAAATTGATTTTTAATGAGCCAACGCCACGAAATCTTGTACTTTCGTGGAGCCAGACCCACGAGATTAGTTTTGTGAGTGAGCCAGTTCCGGCAAAATTTCATTTATGAAGAAGCCGGAACCTTAAAATTGTCTCTTTGTGTGGGCCAAACCCACGATATATATATGTATATATATGCATGCCAATCCTTCGGAATAGGTTTTTGGTGGGCCAACCGTGAGAAATTCCCCAGACCCGTAACATAATGACTGACATTGCCCTTCAAAATGAGATAAATTGGGTTACCGAATCCGCGAAATTTGAACTTCGAAAGAGGCCAATCCACGAATTGCTTCAAGAAGTCTCCAAACATGTGAAATGACCATTTTGAACCCCGTAAAAATTACTTTCAAACCTAACAAAGTTGTTTTTTCTGACCAACCCTGCAAAATGGCGTCTTTTAGGGAGTCAGTCATGTGATTTGGTGTGTGTGTGTTCAAAAACTGCGAAATTGGTTTTTGTGAATGCCGAAAAAACTTCGGATTTGAACGGGCCGTACCCTCTAAATTGGCTTATCCAATGTAGTACTGCAAAATTTGCTTTTTGGGTAAGCGGAAGCAGTGAAATTGGGTGTTGTGAGATCTAAATCCACAAAATTTGGGCGTTGAAAGAGTCAAACCCACAAAATTAAACTTTTTAAAGCGTCAAATCGTCGAAATATGGGTTTAAAGCTGGTGAACCCCACTATAGTTCTAGCCATCGGCGTGATCAAACCCACGAAGAAGAGGAAGGTGACTCGGGAATCAACTGTTTCATCTCCCAAGTGGGGCTTTTTTTTTGGGTGAGCGATGCCCGTGAAATTGAGTTCTGCGATATTTAAATCAGTGAAATTTGAGTTTTTGGTAAAGCTAACCCCAAGAAAATTCGTTTTTAAAGTGCCAAATCGGAGTTTGGGTTTAAATACGTGTAGTGAAAAAGCATTTCAGGGCCTCTAGTGTACCGGTGAATTGGTGAGGGAGACAGAGCGCCCCTCGGACGGGGCCCCCGAAAATTTTATAGATGAAATAATGGAGAGTTTTAGGTTGATAAGGTGTGAAAGCATCAAGAATATGAAGTCAACAAGGACTCGATTTTTTTTCACGAGCACCACACAATCTCTTTCCTACGGAATTCAGAAACATATTAGTAAAAATCACGAACTCACTTTTAAAATTGACAAAAATCGCTAATCTGTGTCTAAAATTGAGAAAAGGCGTTATTTGGTGGGTAAAATTGAGAATGACGGTAATTCGCGGCCAAAATTGAGATAAAGCGGTAATTCGAGGCTGAAATATGAAAAAAAAAACAAAAAAAAACGCTCGTATACGAATTAAATTGCAAAAACAAGCGTTGATTCACGCCTGAAATTAAGAATAAGTGCTCTTCCACGTAGCTTAAATTGAGAAAAACTCAAATGCCCAGCTTGAAGTGAAGTGAAGCGCTACGATTTGCGGCTGTAAAAGTTTAGAAAAAGTGCCAATTGACCGGTGAAGTTGAGAAAACGTCAACTCGCCGATTCTTGAGGCAACTTCACGCCCGGTTGAAATTGAGATGAAAAACGCTACTTCGTGGGTGAAAATTAGTGTAATAGATTAGTTGAGATAGTTGATAAAAACGCTAATTCGCAGATAGAATTGAGAAAATACGCCAATTCGATGCTAAATTTACAAAAAGCGTTCATTTGCTACACTATTTCCCAGATTCTTGGGGAGACTTCGTGACTTGAATTGTAAAAAATCACTATTTCGTGGCTAAAATAATATAAAAAGCGCCGATTCGATGCTCAAATGGAGAAAAACGCTGATTCGGGGCTAAAATTGAGAAAAAGCGCTAGCACAACTCGCGGATAAAATTGAGGAAATGTGTTAATCCGAGGATGAAACTGAGAAAAAGAGCTAATTGACGGCCAAAACGGGGAAAAATGGGCTCATTTTCACCTAAGATTGAGAATGAAAACACCAACTTGTGGTTTTCTGAAGCAACTTCGTGAATTTAACTCTACGTAAAAATTATACTCCTTGTTTATTCAGAGACCAACCAAGGGGCCTAATAGAGATTTCCACACCCGGACAGCGATAAGACTAGGTCCGCCACTGTTCAGGGCTACTCTTGCTCACTCACCCACACTCACTCAAACTCTCTCTCTCTCCCACTCCCCACACACACAAAGTTTCACAGCAGAATACGCAGTGACCGATTATCTAGTAAGACTATGCCAGGAAAATTAGCCTCGAAACAAGGGAATTTCATGAAGATACTGTAAGTTAATAATTTGGATTTTCGGGACCAAAAATTGTATTTTTGTTGCCCGTGTAGACATACGCAAAATCCTATAACCTTGTCTAGGGTGGGGGGGGGGGCAAAATTTCAACTGCTCAGATTCTTGCTCCCCAATACCGTCCTGACTTCCACAGCCACTGGTCGTGCGGTTCGGACAAAAACCAAGCGCAGGCCTAGCCCCATCACTCAACTTCAGCCACGGTCGGTGACCAGCTGCACCGTAGTGCCTGGGACGCCTGCATGCGGCATGTGGATCGCTCCTACCGCCTTCCTTCAGATTTCGCCCTTTTCCGGCCTCGCCACCCCCCCCCCCACCTATCTGCCAGGTCGAATTGTTTGTTTAATAGATAAACCCCAACCCTCGCAGGCCCGATTCCTCTCACCCTTTCTATGCGTTATGCCAGTGGCGAAAAATAACATTTTCAAAATTGTGATAACAACAGTTTTCCTCGTAATAACCTTGTACAGACACCACGTATTCCACTCCCCCCCCCCATCATATACTGCGAAATGGAATATTTGAGGAGACAAAGAAAAAGAGTCTGTGGAGGTTGTCAGAAGCAAAACAGGGGACTTTCACTGTGGCTTGCTTGTGTTAGAGACTACATAGATAGGAGAGGTTTTCCCGACTGTCCCCTCCACAAGCAACGGTGAATGTTGAGGTTCAGAGCAGCCTTGATGGGTGACGAGGGGCATGGAGATGGAGGAGTAGTCGAGAGAAATAGGGAAAGGATGAAGCCCATGAGAGATTAAAGGATAACTCGTGACGGGGCTTCAAAACTGTAGCAGTGTGAGTGCGCCTGAAACTTTACCCACTCGCTCTGTTAACTTCCACTGGCCTCAAAACTTGCCGGTTTATAGTCGAGAGCCCCCTTCCCCCCCATCACCATTGTCTAATCAACGCTTTTACCGCATCAGTTTTACATTTAAACCACTCTTAAAATTCAACTCTTGACCTCCCACCCACCTAATAACAAATTAATTTCTCGTTATCGACACAAGCGAGTCTCCTTCACGCGTTGTTTCTGACGTTGCGCTCTTCTCCACCACCACCCAATAATTGCGCATGATTGTTTCTTTAAGGAGTCGCGGAACGCGTAAGTAAAATCTGAGAGCTTCTATAATGCGTTTAATTAACAATAAAAAAACGTCACAATTTGACAGTCATGACTGTCATGTGCAAAATATTCACAGATTTGTGATCAATATTTTTTGGAGCTTTGCGTTGTGTGGCCATCTTTGTCGTGTTTTTCGCATGGTCCGCTACGCAAAATCCTATAATCTTTTTTTTTTTTTTTGTAGAAAACACGAAACGTTAGAATTTGAATTTTTTTAAAACAAAATGGACAGTCATTTTACTCACTTCTTTTCTCGCATTTGTTGGTCCTTTCCACCTCGCACTTGTTACCAAAGGTGCGGAGCACGTCACCTTCAATGGCGCACACGGGGGCGAATTCAGCCGTGCAGACAATTTGACAGTTCGAATGCTTTTGTTGATGGGTTTCCGTGAAAAGGCAGGCCACTGCCACGGCTGCGTGGACGAACAAAATAAAAATAAGATTATAGCTCGCGATAAAGGTAACAAGTCGAAAAATAGGTTGAATGTATACCTAGCGTGATGAGAGCAAAAGTTTTGTTCATTTTTACCGGACGAAAGGTGATCTCTGGGCTACAGGACGTTTGTTTCTATAGGAACTTGTTTCGTCTCGCTATTTATATAAAAAAAAAATTTGATTATTCCAAGTGTTGAAAACGGGAGGGGTGAACTGAGAGGGAAGGGAGATGAAAACTGCACTAATAATCCGTTAAGACAGCGGCAGAGTAAACAAGGAAAAACAAGACGCAGCATTCTCCGGATATTTCCAAGTGTTGAACTAATCACAGAACTGAAGGCGCGTTTACACGGTTTAATCTCGTTGCTCAATATGATGGAAGACATTTTACTGAAGGCCTCGGGCATCACGTTTATTATAGAAATTTGATGGAGCAATATAATTGAAAATATGTTACAGAAAAGGTGCATAATAGTATATTATACAACGAGTGCACTGAGAGAAATTTTGACTAATTCGACGGTCAAAAATGAATTAAATCGACGGTTCAGGGAAAAGACCGTCCTTTTTATCCAATTTAAGAACCGGTCAACGGCATATTTAAAAGGACGGTGTAGTATTTAATTGACCGTCCTCTGAAGTTATCATCTTAGCCGTCCCCTTATAATTGGACCACCGTGTCTTTAAGGCGGGTTTCCTCGACCCCTTCCCCGAAAATTAAAAGATTATACGGACAAAATGAATAATAATGCACTATAATGTTATCATATTAGTTGTATTGTCAATAGTTCATACAAAAACTTAGTTTATTATTACAATAAATAAGGCCCATTTTCACCAACAAAATTGATCTCGTTTAAAGTTGATCGTGATTATAGTTGCCAATAGCGACCCATATGAATTCTGATATAAGTTTTTACATTGTAATCGCGATTAGTTGTTCATCTTGGTTTAAGAAGTTGGTTCACATCACTAACAACAAAATATTATTATATTATTATATTATTCAGCACATACTTTCAATTTTGGTGACGAGTGACCCCCCAATTAGCTAAGTATTTTTCTTAATTTTAGCTGTTATTTAGCGTTTTTTCTTTACTTGTGTAAGCACAGAAAAATGGCTGATTCACGGCTGAAAATGAGAAAATTCTCTGATTCACGAGAATCAGTGATTATTCTCAGTTTCAGACGTGAATTAACCATTTTTCTCAATTCCATCCCCAAATTAGCTCCTGGAGGTTGCATCGAGAAACCTCGAATTCTTCTAATATTTGCACTTTCCGAACTTTTACCCACTTCCACTTACCCTAAGTACAGCAGATTAGAGCACCTACTCAATTTTAGCCGCTATAAGACCTACAAAACCTGGAGATCAGCGCATTTTTTCCATTTCAGGCGTAAAGTTGCTTCCGGGAGGCGCGAATTAGTGCATTTCGCTTGACCTCTGAATAAAGTGGTTATTTATACAAAGGCAATATCATTCTCTTGACGAAAGAAACACTTCTTAGCAAAAAATCTTAGCGGGGTATTTCCTAACATCACGTCACAGAGTGAAACGAAAATACATTTCCGTTACTGCTAGGACAGCTCTAGTGTGAAACTCGCGGGTAAAGTGGCGCTTTCCTCACTCACACTGAATACCATTAGCATAATATGAAATTCAGCCCCGGAGCCATTCGTTTCCATTCGTCTTTTTTATTGTGATCAATACTGTTTTGAACTTGACTCAAGGAAGATTCAAGGAACTCAAAAATACAGGCCCTAGGTCCATATTTATGAATATTCCTTGAAATTTCCTTGATTCAAGGAACCTTTCAAAACAGTTTTGATCACAATAAAAAAGACGAGTGGAAACGAACGGCTCCCGGGCTGAATTTCATATTATGCAAATGGTATTCAGTGTCAGTTCAAGAAGAGTCTATGAATTCGCCCCAACAATGCTTTTCCCCGTCGCATTCAACGCACCGTACTTTGTATATACTCTAATTAGATCCTCTGTGTGTGTGATGCTGTGATGGATATCATCAATTCTGATTGGAGGGGGGTAAGCTCTTTTCAGGAGGGGGGGGGGAGTGCCGCCAGCTTTCAGGGGGGGATAGACGCCACTGGAGCAATATAATTGAAAATATGTTACAGAAAAGGTGCATAATAGTATATTATATAACGAGTGCACTGAGAGAAATTTTGACTAATTCGACGGTCAAAAATGAATTAAATCGACGGTTCAGGGAAAGGACCGCCCTTTTTATTCAATTTCAGAACCGGTCAACGGCATATTTAAAAGGACGGTGTAGTATTTAATTGACCGTCCTCGGAAGTTGGAATCTTAGCCGTCCCGTGTCTTTAAGGCGGGTTTCCTCGACCCCTTCCCTGAAAATTAACAGATTATACGGACAAAATGAATAATAATGCACTATAATGTTATCATATTAGTTGTATTGTCAATAGTTCATACGAAAACTAAGTTTATTATTACAATAAATAAGGCCCATTTTCACCAACAAAATTGATCTCGTTTAAAGTTGATCGTGATTAGTTGCAAATAGCGACCCATATGAAGTCTGATATAAGGTTTTACATTGTAATCGCGATTAGTTATTGATCTTGGTTTAAGAAGTTGGTTCACATCACTAACAACAAAATATTATTATATTATTCAGCACATACTTTCAATTTTGGTGACGAGTTCTTCTGAAACTCCAGGCGATTTAAAAATAATTCTAGAAGACAAAGCTGAATCCTCATGACACACAGTAGAAAAATACAGAAACAAACCCTTAAAAGTATCAGTTTCACTGTGTTATAGCGACGATTCTCCGGCCTCTTCCACACTGGCGGACCAACACCTATATTGGGGCCCGGGGCTTAAATCTCCTTGAGGGGCCCTCTAAGTCTCTATATAAACGAGAAATGTAATTACTTATTACATAGCACTAAACTAAGGCCTTTTCCTTATTTTAGCCACAAACTACCGCTATTTCCACACCCTGTCCTCCTATTAGTGCTTATGCTTCAAGCCGCGAAATGAGTGCTTTTTGTCATTTTTACCCGCAAATTGGCGCTTTTATCAATTTTGGCCTGCATGTATAATGTCTTTCTCAATTTCAGGAGCGGGCTAAAGGTCCCCCCTACACCAAATAAGAAAAATCGCTAACTCATGGGATCAAAACGATACTTCGCTGCTAAAGTTTAGAAAAAGCGTAGATTCATGGCTATTGTTGGGGAGGGGAGGGGGGCCCTCTAAACTTTAGCAGCGAAGTATCGTTTTGATCCCATGAGTTAGCGATTTTCTTATTTTTCCACAGGTTGGCGATTTCCTCAATTTTAGCTGTAAGTGAGCGATTTTTTCCAGTTTTGTAGTTGCTACTGATTAGCACTTTTCTCAGTTTGGACTGAAAATTAGCGTTTTTCTCCTTTCAGACGCAAAATAGAGGTTTTTCTTTATTTTTGCCACTAATTCGGATTTTTTGTTCACTATACGTTATATGAATGGGTGATTCTCAGCGATTAGGTTCTTTTACCTATAGCCAGAAATTGGCGCTTTTTCCCAATTTCAGCCTCAAAATTGCCATCAGAAGCAGCGAATTGGTATGTTCTGAATTTGGACGCAAATTGGAATGCGATTTTTTTTTTTTTTCATTTTTAGCAGCGAAATAGCACTTTTTCTCCATTTAGGCTGAAAATTAGGCGTTCTCTTAATTTTAGCCGCAGGCTAATTATTGATTTTCTCAATATTAGTGCTACGCAAATTAGAGCTGTTTTTTTTCAAATGTTAGCACCGCAATTAGCAATTTTGCTTTACTTTCAGCTAATAGACAGCGCTTTTTCTCAGTCCTAGCCGCGAATCAGCAGTTTTTCATACTTATAGCCGTTTTGAAGGCGCGCATTTAAATTATACTTTATCTGCCTATTAGTGATTTTCCTCAATTTTAGCCGCGAATTAGCGCTTTTTCACAATTTCAGCCGCGTAGTTGCGTTTCTAACCTTTAAATTAACACTTGTACTCAATTTTTACCATGAATTGGAATTTTCCTCAATGCGTTAGCTGAGAATTAGCCATTTTTCATAGCATGGAATTTTTACTTTTTCCCAATTTGAGATGAAAATTTTGTTATTCATGCTGCCCTAATTAGCGATTTTATCAATTTTAGCCACGATTTTCTTACATTTTAGTCCCGGACTGGCATTTTTTCTTGAAGTTTTGCTTTTTTTTAGTGCATTTCATTCTGAAAAATGCACTATTGGTCTCGTCGTGATGGTGGCAAACATGGGTCATGTCATGTTTTTTTCACGTTTCAGAACGTCTAGAACACGAATTCAGTGGTCTCCAGGATTTATATATATATATACACTATTATGGCCGTTTTCTTGTTAGCACGATAACTCTCGAAGAAATCAATTTAGTGGAACGCGCTTTGGCAAAAAAATCAGTAGTCATAAGACCCCGGTCGGTATTGCATTTGGGCCAAATCGGTCGAGGTGGAGGGGGGAAAATAGGGTTTGAAATGGTAAAAAAATCACTACAAATCACCAGTTGATTCCAGAAGCATTATATTCGGTATGATGATTCCATTTTGAAATAGCCTTTGATTCCCATTAAGTTTAGCTTGAACAAACCCGGCAGCAAACGAGGGAGGGTCAAACATTAACGAAACAAATCATGGTCTCAACATTACTACTTCTGGGACGGCTCAGGGTTCCGTATACAAAATGAAATGCACTCTTTCCGACCGCCAGCTGCCGGAGCGAAATTTTTTTTTTTTCCTGGTGTATGCTTACAAGAGCCATCAGCCGTCATTGGTTTGTTTCTTTGTACTGTTTTTAAGTATTAGTGTCCTTTGTGTTAGGTTTGTGTTACGTTTATGACATATGAGTATGATTTATGATTATGATTTTTATGACTTTAATGATTATTATTTATGATTGTAAATTTATGAGGGAAGATTATATGATTATTACGTAACAATTTTAAATTAATAAGAAATCAACTGTGCATTAAACTATTATTTTAGCATTATTTATGAAAGTTAGTAAATCTTTGGAGGTTAGGTCTCTAATCTACGGAGTATGGTTTTGTAGTTAAAGGGAGCAGTTAACTTAGAGTATAAGGAAGTCATAAATGGATTTCTTTGGGAGCTATATTTATTGCATTCCATTATTTTATGTTCGAGGTCTTCTTTAGTGTTGCATGTGGAGCATAAGTTGTTGTTGCTTTGTCCAATTTTATTTAGATATAAGTTACAAATGCCGTGGTTTACTCTTAGTCTGATTAATATTCACGTGTGTTTTCTCGTTGTTTTTAAATTCCAAAGTTTTGCTATGGATTAGCGTTTTACTTCCATGTTTTTTTCAATTTTAGCCGCGATTCAGTGATTTTCCTCAATTTTAGCTGTAGATTAGCCACTTTTTCGATTTTTAGCAGCGAATTATACATCTTTTTCTAAATTTGAGCGGAAAATTAGCGTTCGCTTAAATTTAGCCGCGCCAGTTTTTTCAATTTTAGCCGCGATTGTTTTTTTTATATTTTTGCCTTGCATTTGCATTTTATACTTTAAACTTGCTAATTTTGCAGCGAATTAGCAACTATTATTGTTTTTATTTGCAAATAGGCGATTTTTCGCAATTTCAGTTGTGTACATTCCAGTTTTGCCCAATTTTAACCCGAATTTTTATTTGGTCAATATTAGCCAAGATTTTTTAAAATTACGAATTAGTAGCGTGTTTTCTCAATTTTAGTCGCGGGATTGGCCCAAAAAGAACACGTTTGCTACTATTTCTACATTTTAGCCGTAGAATGGCCTCCATACACCGCCAATCAGCGATTTTTTTGTCGATTTTAGTCTGGAAGTTGCATCGTGAGACCACGAATCAGTGCTTTTTCGCAGTTATACTCAAATATATTAGCGTTTTTTCCCAAGTTTTTTCCACGTCAGCAAATGTCAAATTGCCGATTAGTGAGCTTCAGGATCTAACGAAACTGGGGTCGGTGTATTTTCTCCATTTTAGCCGCGAATTTTCCTCAAAAAGGCGCGAATTTTCTCAATTTGAGCCA